>JBBDGP010000416.1:0-1200000 GCA_037952835.1 Lithobates septentrionalis | reverse complement strand
ACATCTCCTTGCAACACACCACTGTTCCCAGTGAAGAAGCGAACCGCAAAAGGGGAACCAGAGAAGTACAGGATGGTACAAGACCTCAGAGCAGTGAATGAAGCTACCATCCTGGAGACCCCCATCGTCCCCAATCCCCACACATTGCTAGCAGGAATACCACCCACAGCCAAATACTTCACAGTGGTAGACCTGGCGAACGCCTTCTTTAGTGTGCCGCTCAGTCCCTGCTGCCAGTACCTTTTCGCTTTCACCCACGAGGGGCGGAGCTACACTTGGACTGTCATGCCCCAAGGGGCCCAGAACTCCCCTACTCAGTTTGCCAAAGCAATGGCACTAATCCTGGACACATGGATGAGACTACACCCAAATGTTGTACTTCTCCAATATGTAGATGACCTACTGCTGTGTGCAGATTCTTTTGGTGACGCCTCCATATTCTCAGAAAGTCTCCTCCGCTACCTGGCTGAGCAAGGCTGCAAGGCCTCAAAACAGAAGGTCCAGTGGTGTAGAGAGAAGGTGATTTTCCTGGGTCATTGCATCTCCCAAGGTACTCGACATCTCACTGAAGAAAGAGTTGCTGCAATCAAGACCATCCCTTTGCCCCAAGGACAGAAACCCCTCCATGCCTTCCTAGGACTAATCTCCTATTGTCGTGATTGGATCCCAGAAGCCTCTCTCTAGATGCAACCTCTCTATGAAGCCTTGAAGTCTAACCCTTTCACACTCTCCCCAGAGGCTATAAACAACTTTGGAACCCTGAAGAAGGTCCTCTCCATGGCCCCCGCCATGGGCTTGCCCGACTACGAAAAGAGCTTCAAACTGTTTGTCTCAGAGAGGCAGGGGCATGCCACAGGAGTTCTGACCCAGGCCCATGGCAATAGACTCAGACCCATTGGCTACTACTCTGGCCAGCTGGACTCAGTGGCCAAGGGGGGACCTTCCTGCCTCAGAGCCGTCTTTGCAGCCCAACTTCTCTTGGACAAGACTGCAGACCTCGTCTTGGGTCACCCTTTAATCCTTCTTGCTCCTCATGACATCACTGCCATCCTAAACCAGACTCAACCAAGACACCTGTCTTCACAAAGGCACCTCAGACTCCAGTGTGCCTTACTTCTCCCTGACAACATCACCATTCTCCGATGTGATACCCTTAACCCATCCACTCTACTACCCCTTCTCGAGGGGGGAACCTCTGTGGAAGAAGATTACCACTATACCGCCCATGACTGTTTTGAAGTGATGAAGATGGAGACATCGCACCTGCCGACAGTCAGTGAAACTGCCCTTGAAAATCCTGACCTGACAATCTTTGTGGATGGTTCCAGATATGCAGATGATGCTGGGCGGTACCATACAGGATATGCAGTTACCACAGAAGATACAGTCCTCCAAGCCTCAGCGTTACCCCCCTCCATGTCTGCACAAGAAGCAGAGTTGCAGGCCCTAACTATGGCATGCAAGTTGGCAGAAGGAAAACGAGCTAACATCTACACAGACTCAAGATATGCTCTGGGAGTGGCCTGCGATTTTGGGATCATCTGGAAAACTAGAGGATTCCTGACAGCAGCAGGAACCCCTGTAAAACACAGCACAGCTATCAAGAACCTGATGGATGCCTTACTGCTCCCAACGCAGGTGGCCATACTTAAAGTGAAAGCACACGGCAAACTGGTTTCCCAAGAAGCACGAGGCAATTATCTGGCAGATACTACCGCAAAGCAAGCTGCAGATGGAACGCGAGAAGTGGCCAGCAGAGTGAATGCACCTATCCTGGATGACCCAATAGACAGCCCTGAAGAGACAACACAAACGACCATGATTCTACAAACCCCTCCTGTAAGCAGAACTCACCTCAAGGAGCAACAAGAGACAGCTGATAAAGAAGAAAAGGAAATGTGGGTCAAGAAAGGAGCCATAGAAGTTGAAGGAATCATGGAGGTAAACAAAAGACCGTGCCTAACACGATCAATGTTTCCTGCAGTGGTACAGTGGGCCCATGGGGCCTCCCACCTGTCAAAGACTCTGATGAATGCCCTGATCAACAAGTACTACCTAGCCCCAGGCATCACCCCACTTACCAACAACTTCTGCAGATCATGCGCTATCTGTGCCAAATGCAATCCGGGAAAGACAGAGAAGATACCTTTGAAGCACCTGGCAAAGGCCCAGTACCCCTTCCAAAGGATACAGATTGACCACATCTAGATGCCGAAGAGTGGCCAGTATGAATACGCATTGGTCATCGTCTGCATGTTCTCCGGATGGCCAGAAGCTTACCCTGTCACCAACATGACGGCCAAGACTACAGCAAAAAGACTTTTGACCGAAATTTTGTGCAGATATGGTGTTCCAGAGGTTATAGAGAGTGATCAGGGGCCGGCTTTCACGGCCTCAGTAACCAGGGAGATATGGACAGCCTTAGGGGTCACACTAGCTTTCCACACTCCATACGATCCTCAGAGTAGTGGAAAGGTGGAAAGACTAAATGGCACAATATAGTCTAGAATGCTAAAAATGTCTCAGGAAACAGGAATGAGTTGGCCAGACAGCCTACCCATTGCCCTGTTCAGTGTCAGGTACACCGCAAGGGGAAATCATGGTTTGTCACTCTATGAGATATTGTTTGGTTCAGCCCCCAGACTGGGTTGTTACTTTCCACAACAGCTGCAACTGCAATCTGATGTATTAACTGATTATGTGACTGCCTTATCTCGAGAATTAACCCGTATCCATGCGCAAGTGTTTTCTTCCATTCCAGATCCTGAGTTAGACACAGGATCGCACAAGTTGATCCCTGGTGATTGGGTCCTGATAAAGAAGTTTTTGAGGAAACACACCCTTGAACCCAGATATGATGTTCCTTTCCAAGTCCTTCTGACAACCACTACATCAGTAAAAGTGGCTGGAAAGAACTCGTGGATACACGCCTCTCATTGCAAGAAAGTCCCCGTGCCCGAAGAAGAGGCTGAGGAGACCAAACCATGATCCTGCTTATCCTTTTTGTCATAATCTTTGCTCAGGCCCAATAGGTGGCCATTAAACAGGAAAACGGTATAACTCAATTCTGGTACAACTCATCCAACACACATGTTGCCACGTTTATATCCCCTTATAGTAAGATACTTCCAGGTACAGATTACAAAATCCGAACCTATGAAGGAACAGTAGGTCCCATGACTGTGTATGTATGTGTCACTGACGACTACTGGGGCGACAACTGTGATTACTGGGGAGCAGTGGGTTGGAACACTGGGGGCACAAACTGGGGGTATAAGCCTGAAATCGCCCAAGATAAGAAAGACAAGAATGGGAAATCACTCCTAGACAGAATGACAATCAACAAGCACACAGATCAATACTTCACAAAAGAGTTTAGACTAACCATTGAGAATCCCAGCCCAGGGGACAGTGGGACTTATGTATTGGGTCTGTGGTGGGCAAATAGGTATCCCAGCTTTAGAAAACCTTTTCAACTGAAAGACATGTTCAATAACCCAGAGTGGACAGTTCCCCAATCTACATCCATTTCGAACCCCCTAAAGCCTCACATGCAAACATTAGGAGACATGGTAGCCATAGCAAACCCTACCTTTGAGAACACCATGGCTGCTGAAACCGGTTTTTCAGATGTAAACTTATGGCTCGAATGGATGCGGTACAATGCAGGGAAACATAACAAGACTAATTGCTATGTGTGTGGGGGGGCTAAACCACATCTAGGAACAGTCCCCCTTAACATACCCCCAGAACATGAGACCTGTGTCCTTAGTTTGTTTACAAACATAGCTACAAACCACTCCCTATGTGAGCATTGGAAAAAGGAGTACCCTATAGTCACGAAAGCCCCTAAACCAGCAGAAGGTATTACCATATATCCTGGCAATTATACATGTTATCGGAAGTACCATGGGGTGGGAAAACCCCTTGGGAACTTCACTGAGGTTAACTGCAAATCTTATAGTGAGGTGTCTGCAGACTTAGTGCAGAATCAAGTCCAGTCTCTAGGAGACGTGTACTGGATCTGTGGGGGCATGAAAGTTAGAAGTAGAATGACAGGGCAGTGGACAGGAGAATGTGCACTGGCTGAAGCCATAATGCCCCTGCATATTCTCCCACAAACCCCAGAGCCGGAAGCCAGTGATGCACACAAATCAAACAGGAAACGTAGGAGTGCCCCAGCGGGGAGCTACGACCCCCATGTATACATAGACGCCATAGGGGTCCCAAGGGGGGTCCCCGATGAATTCAAAGCAGGTGAGACAAAGTAGCAGCAGGTTTCGAGTCACTGATTCCCATTATCACCGTAAACAAGAATGTAGACTGGATAAATTACATCTACTACAACCAGCAAAGGTTTGTCAATTACACCAGGGACGCACTCCAGGGTCTGGCCGAACAGTTAGAGGCAGCATCACACATGACTTTCCAAAACCGTATGGTCTTAGACATGCTCCTAGCTGAGAAGGGGGGTGTATGCAAGATGATCCCTGAGACAAGTACATGCTGCACTTACATCCCAGACAACACCGGCCCAAATGGTAAAGTGACTTTAGCCATCCAAAAACTAGAGAATCTGTCCAAAGTATTAAAACAGAATTCAGGGCTCACCAACCCATGGGACCAGTATTTTACCTGGATAAAGGGAGGGTGGCAGGGACTACTGACCCAGATAGGAATAGCCGTCCTGACAATAGCTGCCATAATCTGCTGTGTCTTCCCCTGTATTAAGAAGTGCGTAGAAAAAGCTGTTGACCAAAGTATCCCCACATTTGTGAACCAAGAGATCCCAGATGATGACGACGATGTCTATGTAAGGCTTGACGAAACCCATGATGAAAGTTACACATTACGCTCCGTTACAGTCACCCTTCCCCGAGATGCAACACCATAGGGCTATATGGACAGATAGCACCTGGCGGAGTTTCACCAGCTGTATTGAGGGGGGTGGGTGAGCTAGTCACAGCCCTTTCTCTACATACAGCTTAAAAGAGTTGCAGTCAGTGAAATGAGCCGGGTGAAAATGACAGGTTGTTCTCCAGTGTGAGGGACAGTTTTAGAAAATACGCATTTCAAGGGGGGACTGTAATGGAATGTGATTATGAGCGTTATTGTGAAATGCCTATTTCTAATATAATCGCATAGATATAAGTGCTTATTTTCTTATAACCAGCTATTAGCCTTAATCATACTCAAATTAGATGTCTGCCAGCTTCTCCTTTCATGTGAAACAGAACTGCAAGAGTTAAAGTACAAAGAACAAAGTTAAGAAGATTGCACCTATTTTTCAGGCCTATGATGCTACACTCAAGACAAACAGGAACTGAAAATAAGACATAATTAGCTATGATAGTCTGCTATCTCCTTATAAAGATATAACCCAGCAAAGCTTACATTTTGTCACCATAATGAATATGTATAATTTGCGGTTTGTACACGCTTGTTTTATTCGATATTTGATTTGATAACGAAACATTCGGCTCTCAATATATCATTTTTGAGCCCAGGAAATAAACGTCAGAAGTACCAAACTTACTGAACGTGTCCGTGTCAGTGATTGTGGTTAAATGTGCACATTTTCACATCGAAGGTTAATTTGGCCAGGGGGACAGAAAAAAGAGTACCGAGCGGTTCTGTTCGGTCCAAAACAGCGGAAGTTTTGGTATGGTTGCTTTTGTATAGTTACATTGGTCCAGTTTGGTACATGACTATGGTTGCTACCTGTCGGATTCACCCGGAAGTTCGGGTTTGGAATCATGTGTCCGGGTTTCAAACTGCCTGAAACCCGGACACATTATTCAGACTGGACTATGGATTCCCAGCAGGGTTGCTGGCTGCAGCTGTCTAAGCTGAGAGTGTCTGTTACACTCATTTTCACACTTCCCACTGTGCCTCAGAAAAGGAAAGTGGAGGTTGGAAATTTGAAGTCCAGCAGCTTCAGATAAATCTTGATGAGAGGTGCTGACTGCGCTCACCATCCATCCCTGTCTGTGACTGAAGTCTCCCCCCTTCTCTTTCCTGCCTTTGAGTGAGTACACTAAGGTAAATCAGAGTTCTCAGAGTTCCCCTTACATCAGGATTTCCCCTTTGCACCAGAAGCCACAGTGTTCCCCCTTACATCAGAGTCCTCTCTGTGCATCAGAGTTCTCAGTGTCCCCCCTTAAATCAGGGTTCCCAGAGCATCCCTTATGTTAGAGTCCCCAGAGTTCTCCCATACATCAGAGTCTGCAGTGTTCCCTCTTATGCCCCGTACACACGGTCGGATTTTCCAATGGAAAATGTCCGATCGGAGCGTGTTGTCGGAAATTCCGACCGTGTGTGGGCTCCATCGGACATTTTCCATCGGATTTTCCGACACACAAAGTTGGAGAGCAGGAGATAAAATTTTCCGACAACAAAATCCGTTGTCGGAAATTCCGATCGTGTGTACACAAATCCAACGGACAAAGTGCCACGCATGCTCAGAATAAATAAAGAGATGAAAGCTATTGGCCACTGCCCCGTTTATAGTCCCGACGAACGTGTTTTACGTCACCGCGTTCAGAACGATCGGATTTTCCGACAACTTTGTGCGACCGTGTGTAGACAAAACAAGTTTGAGCCAACATCCGTCGGAAAAAATCCTAGGATTTTGTTGTCAGAATGTCCGAACAAAGTCCGACCGTGTGTACGCCCTATTACAGTGTAAGGGAACTCTGCGAATTCAGATGTAAAAGGGGAACTCTGTGGATTCAGATGTAAAAGGGGAAGTCTGTGGACTAAGATTTAAAGGGGGACTCTTGTGATTAACGTCATATTATTAGAAATGTTATTTAATTGCAAAATATATGTATAGTTTATACCATAAAAAAATTTGCTGTGTGCCGCTAAAGTGTTCGGGTCTGACTTGAAGAAAAGGTGGCAACCCTATACATGACTGATCCCTGAGGAAGCTGGAACTCACTGTAATAGGAACTGCCTCTAGCTTCCAGATCCTGTGTCGAGCAGCTGCTCTGCTGCATAGTGAACACATAGGGTAGCTCGCTCAACAGGGGCATCATATAGAGGAAATTTTGTCGTTTTTGAACGTATGCAAAGCTTTCTTTGATTGGATGAGGTCGAGAGTTGGCAAGATGGCATCATGATTTGCATCTCATCCAATCAGAGCGAGCTTTGCATAAGGAGATTGGTAGAACATGCAAACTTGTAACTATGCAAAACTACCCAACTTCCCAAAAAATACCTAGGCTTCAACTTAATATGATCTAGGACCTACAACTGAATTTTTTTTTTCTCAGAGCTGGGGTTAGTAAATATTGATTACTGGCTCTAAATTGATGTTCACCTAAAACTGAAGTTTAGCATAGCCACTTGACCTCTGGAAGATTTACTCCCCTTCATGACCAGGCCATTTTTTGTGAAACACACTGCATTATTTTAACTGGCAATTGCTTGGTCGTGCGACACTGTACCCAAAATTGATGTCCTTTTTTCCCACAAACAGAGCTTTCTTTCGGTGGTATCTGATCACTAGGGATGAGCCGAACACCCCCCTGTTCGGTTCGCACCAGAACATGCGAACAGGAAAAAAATTCGTTCGAACACGCGAACACCGTTAAAGTCTATGGGACACGAACATGAATAATCAAAAGTGCTAATTTTAAAGGCTAATATGCAAGTTATTGTCAATAAAAGTGTTTGGGGACCTGGGTCCTGCCCCAGGGGACATGGATCAATGCAAAAAAAAGTTTTAAAAACGGCCGTTTTTTCAGGAGCAGTGATTTTAATAATGCTTAAAGTCAAACAATAAAAGTGTAATATCCCTTTAAATTTCATACCTGGGGGGTGTCTATAGTATGCCTGTAAAGGGGCGCATGTTTCCTGTGTTTAGAACAGTCTGACAGCAAAATGACATTTTGAAGGAAAAAACACATTTAAAACTACCGCGGCTATTGCATTGCCGACAATACACATAGAAGTTCATTGATAAAAACGGCATGGGAATTCCCCACAGGGGAACCCCGAACCAAAAAAAAAAAAAAAAAAAATGATGTGGGGGTCCCCCTAAATTCCATACAAGGCCCTTCAGGTCTGGTATGGATATTAAGGGGAACCCCAGCCAAAATTTAAAAAAAAAATTGACGTGGGGTTCCCCCTAAATTCCATACCAGACCCTTCAGGTCTGGTATGGATTTTAAGGGGAACCCCGCGCCAAAAAAAAAAAAAAAAAACGGCGTGGGGTCCCCCTAAAAATCCATACCAGACCCTTATCCGAGCACGCAACCTGGCAGGCCGCAGGAAAAGAGGGGGGGACGAGAGTGCGGCCCCCCCCACCTCCTGAACCGTACCAGGCCACATGCCCTCAACATTGGGAGGGTGCTTTGGGGTAGCCCCCCAAAACACCTTGTCCCCATGTTGATGAGGACAAGGGCCTCATCCTCACAACCGTGGCCGGTGGTTGTGGGGGTCTGCGGGCGGGGGGCTTATCGGAATCTGGAAGCCCCCTTTAACAAGGGGACCCCCAGATCCCGCCCCCCCCCCTGTGTGAAATGGTAAGGGGGTACTTACCCCTACCATTTCACTAAAAAACTGTCAAAAATGTTAAAAATGACAAGAGACAGTTTTTGACAATTCCTTTATTTAAATGCTTCTTCTTTCTTCCTTCATCTTCTTCTTCTTCTGGTTCTTCTGGCTCTTCTGGTTCTTCCTCCGGCGTTCTCGTCCAGCATCTTCTCCGCGGCGTCTTCTATCTTCTTCTCCTCGGGCCGCTCCGCACCCATGGCATGAGGGGAGGCTCCCGCTCTTCTCTTCATCTTCTTCTCTTCTTCATCTTCTTCTCTTCTTCATCTTCTTCTTCATCTTCTTCTTCATCTCTTCTTCCTTCTTCTCTTCTTCATGTCTTCTGCGGGCCGCTCCGCAGCCATGCTGGCATGGAGGGAGGCTCCCGCTGTGTGACGGCGTCTCTTCGTCTGACGGTTCTTAAATAACGGGGGGCGGGGCCACCCGGTGACCCCGCCCCCCTCTGACGCACGGTGACATGACGGGACTTCCCTGTGGCATTCCCCGTGACGTCACAGGGAAGTCCCGTCATGTCACCGTGCGTCAGAGGGGGGCGGGGTCACCAGATGGCCCCGCCCCCCGTTATTTAAGAACCGTCAGACGAAGAGACGCCGTCACACAGCGGGAGCCTCCCTCCGTGCCAGCATGGCTGCGGAGCGGCCAGCAGAAGACATGAAGAAGAGAAGAAGGAAGAAGAGATGAAGAAGAAGATGAAGAAGAAGATGAAGAAGAGAAGAAGATGAAGAGAAGAGCGGGAGCCTCCCCTCATGCCATGGGTGCGGAGCGGCCCGAGGAGAAGAAGATAGAAGACGCCGCGGAGAAGATGCTGGACGAGAACGCCGGAGGAAGAACCAGAAGAGCCAGAAGAACCAGAAGAAGAAGAAGATGAAGGAAGAAAGAAGAAGCATTTAAATAAAGGAATTGTCAAAAACTGTCTCTTGTCATTTTTAACATTTTTGACAGTTTTTTAGTGAAATGGTAGGGGTAAGTACCCCCTTACCATTTCACACAGGGGGGGGGGGTGGGATCTGGGGGTCCCCTTGTTAAAGGGGGCTTCCAGATTCCGATAAGCCCCCCGCCCGCAGACCCCCACAACCACCGGCCACGGTTGTGGGGATGAGGCCCTTGTCTTCATCAACATGGGGACAAGGTGCTTTGGGGGGCTACCCCAAAGCACCCTCCCAATGTTGAGGGCATGTGGCCTGGTATGGTTCAGGAGGGGGGGGGGGGCGCACTCTCGTCCCCCCCTCTTTTCCTGCGGCCTGCCAGGTTGCGTGCTCGGATAAGGGTCTGGTATGGATTTTTAGGGGGACCCCACGCCGTTTTTTTTTTTTGGGCGCGGGGTTCCCCTTAAAATCCATACCAGACCTGAAGGGTCTGGTATGGAATTTAGGGGGAACCCCACGTCAATTTTTTTTTTAAATTTTGGCTGGGGTTCCCCTTAATATCCATACCAGACCTGAAGGGCCTTGTATGGACTTTAGGGGGACCCCCACATCATTTTTTTTTTTTTTTATTTTGGTTCGGGGTTCCCCTGTGGGGAATTCCCATGCCGTTTTTATCAATGAACTTCTATGTGTATTGTCGGCAATGCAATAGCCGCGGGTAGTTTTAAATGAGTTTTTTCCTTCCAAATGTCATTTTGCTGTCAGACTGTTCTAAACACAGGAAACATGCGCCCCTTTACAGGCATACTATAGACACCCCCCAGGTACGAAATTTAAAGGGATATTACACTTTTATTGTTTGACTTTAAGCATTAATAAAATCACTGCTCCTGAAAAAACGTCCGTTTTTAAAACTTTTTTTTGCATTGATCCATGTCCCCTGGGGCAGGACCCGGGTCCCCAAACACTTTTTATGACAATAACTTGCATATAAGCCTTTAAAATTAGCACTTTTGATTTCTCCCATAGACTTTTAAAGGGTGTTCCGCGGCATTCGAATTTGCCGCGAACACCCCAAATTGTTCGCTGTTCGGCGAACTTGCGAACAGCCAATGTTCGAGTAGAACATGAGTTCGACTCGAACTCGAAGCTCATCCCTACTGATCACCTCTGCATTTTTTATTTATGTGCTATAAACATAGAATGACTTAGAACAGTCCCTGCACAAAATTATATTTATAAAGGATAAAAGTAATATAAAGCTACTCGCAGCTATAATGAATTGTCGGGTCCGGCAATATAGATAAAAATCATTGAAAAAAACATGGGATCCCCCCAGTCCATTACCAGGCCCTTTGGGTCTGGTATGAATATTAAGGGGAACCCCAAACCAAAATGAATAAAAAATTGTGTGGGGGTCCCCCAAATTCCATACCAGGCCCTTCAGGTCTGGTATGGATATTAAGGGGAACCCTGCGCCAATTGTTTTTTAAAAACAATTGGCGCAGGGGTCCCCCTCAAAATCCATACCAGACCCTTCAAATCTGGTATGGATTTTAAGGGGAACCCTGCACCAAAATTTAAAAAGAATGGCTTGTGGGTCCCCCAAAAATCCATACCAAACCCTTATCCGAGCACGCAACGTGGCAGGCCGCAGGAAAAGAGGGGGGCGAGAGAGCGCCCCCCTCCTGAACAGTACCAGGCCAAATGCCCTCAACATACAAGGTCTGGTATGGATATTAAAGGGAACACTGCGCCACTTTTTCTAAAAAAATGGAGTAGGGGTCCCCCTCAAAACCCGTTTACGCACCCGAGTGGCCCCACCCCCCTCTGACGCCACAAGGAAGCCATTGGGAAGTCCCCTTGCATCAGAGGGGGGGCGGGGTCAGCCGGATATGTCACCATTTGTGCCCCGCCCTCAGTTATAAATAACTGTCATTGTGCTGAAGCATCATAAGGCGGGTGCCTACCATGGAGGCGGATCTTTTTTTTCTTTCCGGTCCGTCGGCAGAGCGAGAGAAAAAAATGAATGTACTTCGTGGGACATTTAAATTTTTGATTTTTTAATAAAGGACTTGTCCCAAGATGTGTCTTGTGGTTTTTTAACATTTTGACATTTTTTTTGTGAAATGGTAGGGGTACAATGTACCCGTTACCATTTCAAACAGGGGGGACAGGATCTGGGGGTCCCCTCATTAAATGGGGCTTCCAGATTCCGATAAGCCCCCTGCCCGCAGACCCCCACAACCACCAGGCAAGGGTTGTGGGGATGAAGCCCTTGTCCCCATCAACATGGGAACAAGGTGCTTTGGGGGCTACCCCAAAGCACCCTCCCCATGTTGAGGGCATGTGACCTGGTACGGTTCAGGAGGGGGGGTGCTCTCTCATCCCCCTCTTTTCCTGCGGCCTGCCAGGTTGGGTGCTCGGATAAGGGTCTGGTATGGATGTTTGGGGGGACCCCCACGCCATTTTTTTTTACATTTTGGAGCGGGGTTCCCCTTAAAATCCATACCAGACCTGAAGGGTCTAGTATGGATTTGAGGGGGACCCCTACACCATTTAAAAAAAAAAATGGCACAGGGTTTCCCTTAATATCCATACCAGACCTGAAGGGCCTGGTATGGAATTTGGGGGGACCCCCACGCAATTTTTCTTTACATTTTGGTTCGGGGTTCCCCTTAATATTCATACCAGACCCAAAGGGCCTGGTATGGATTTTTGGGGAGACCCCATGCCGTTTTTTTCAATTACTTTTATCAGTATTGCCGAGACCCGACAATTCATCATAGCCACAAGTAATTAAAAATGACTTTTTTTCCTTTAGAAATGTCATTTTGTGCAGGGACTGTTCGAAACACAGGAAAAATGTGCCACTTTACAGGCATACTATAGACACCCCCCAGGTACGAAATTTAAAGGAATATTTCACTTTTATTGTTTCACTTTAAGCATTATTAAAATCACTGCTCCCGAAAAAGGGCTGTTTTTAAAACTTTTTTTGCATTGATACATGTCCCCTGGGGCAGGACCCAGGTCCCCAAACATTTTTTATGACAATACCATGCATATAAGCCTTTAAAATTAGCACTTATTATTTTACGTTCGTGTCCCATAGACTTTAACGGTGTTCTTGTGTTCGAACAAATTTTTTCCTTGTTCGCATGTTCTGCTGCGAACCGAACCAGGGGGTGTTTGGCTCATCCCTAGTAACAAACCCTTTAAGTTTCAGGTTAGAACTTCCTGTCAGTTAAACCCCTGTGGCCCCTGTGAGTAATGAATGTGCTCCATTTTGTTGTAGGTATAAGAGAGATCATTCTCTAAGCCATAACTTGGGTTACAATAAATTAAAAAAGGGCGAATTTGACTGGCTATACAGTTTGACACATCTGCCTAAGCTCTGTCTGAGCTACCTAGCAGTACACACCCACAGCAGAGAACCGCTCTGACCCTTCCAAACTTGCTCCAATACACTCCTGAGTCCATATTGTCTTCCATACTAACAGTGCTACCTTCACCCAGCCTGCAGCCCAGGATCTTTTGATCACTGATGTGAGGAACACAGGAATTTGTAATTTCTCTTCCACTTCCACTCCATCCACCTGCATCCTGAATTCAACACTGCTGGCATAGGCAGCACACTATGAACAGAATGCTGTTATCACTGAGACATACTGTACATAATGATTTCTCAGCAATGCTATCCACCCTTAATAATAATGTACAAGCTAAAGCTGAGAGCATTCAATATATTGAATCAAAAATGAGTGATCTATACATGGTGCATAATGAGCTTATTGATGCTTATAGAGACCATGACTACATGAACTACAACATCTGCAACTGACTCAAGTGGAGGACTGCTCACTGCTTGAATTTGTTTGTCTGCCAAATTAAACATTGTTTATTCAGCAACTCATAAAGGCCCTCATATCTTCTTTGAGCAACCTAGAATTATGTATAGATAGGGCGAATAGAATAACCAAGGTGAAGATGCTACCAGACATTGCTCCTAGGAATGTCCTGGCCCATATTAATTTTTTTCATATTAAATATCAAATTATGGCAGCGGCCAAGCAAAATCTAGACCTTCCGGATAACTTTTTGGGCATGTGGTCTAAATAAATAAAAACAGAAACAAACATGGAATCCATTTACAATAGGTTGCAAATGGCAACAATAGTATTAATCATTACCGGTTCGTCAGTTTGAGAGGATACCTCCCTAAGCTCAAATATATCAACGTAAAAAATTGATAGTGGTGGAACAAAGAAATGTCCCAAAAGGAGCATAAATGGAGGATCAATCACGGAATATCTAATTGAAAAATTGCTTTATTAAAGTTACAAATGTAAACCCTCCCAGGATACCTCGCAATAAAAACACAAACAAAAAAATGAAAACATTGTCACAATATTCCGTCACACTCAGGGCCCCACACATACACACACATGTATAGACCAGCTAAGGAAAGGAAAGAATGGTGCTGCTAAAGATAAAGCCAATGTAAGGACTTTTTCCTGTATGATCCAAAATAGCAGACTATACATGCTGCATGTCCATGTAACGGGGCTTGTGCGATTAATTGTATAGGCAGATGGCCTTAACAGGTAAGTCAAAACATACTGTATAAGGCTATAATTGGAGTCCATAACCAGTGTTGTGCTGGGGATCAATCAGCTTGTGGTGATTTCAGCAGGCTGCCAGTTGAATAATACACATGTAGTATCAGAAAGGAGATTGATGAATGGGAAGTAGATAATTTGGACATATAGGGATAAACTGGTTATGAAGCAAATTCCATATGCATGTATTCACAGTCCCTTGACCAAATATAACACATCAAACAGTGCTCAGTTTCAGAAGTAAGTCCACTGAATATCAACAGGGGTCAGGGTTAAGGGAGGAGGGCAGAGAAAAATTATGTTATTGCCCAAAGGCTCTCACCACTCTGAAATGTTGGCTGCGGTGGATGTTGTACATGGAGCCCGTTCCCCTCTGAAAACAACCTGCAGATAGATGCTAGATCAGCTTGTAGATGGACGCTGGAAAAGTCCGTCAGCGTGTTTACAACGGCAGTCTGGTGTAGATAGTCAGTGCTCAAACCTTGCGGTCATGTATGCTGGCTACAGTGACCCATAAGTAATTGCAAAGCAGGCTTATCCAGTTCATCCAGTGGCGTTACAATGTTATCTTGCACACTTGCTGGAACGCATGGTGGAGTGTGGGGTAGAGAGGGCGCTGTCTACATCAACGCGTTTCGCACACGTGACCGTGAGCCTCGTCAGGACATATGACGTAAAGTATATCCGTCTTTTTAAAAGGACAAGCGTCCAATCAGTGTCGATTACGTCAAGATTTCATTTAGAGCCATCTTGTGGTGACAAGTCATATTGCAGTGGTTAAAAAGAACAGGAAAAAGGTAAGAAAGAAGTGTGGAAACAGAATTTATACTAACAAAATGGAATATTCCTGTATGTGGGCTGTCCTGAACCCCCCCAATCGGCTGAACACCAAATGGTCCTGACTCTCACAATCGCACCTCCTGTGAAGGGTCCAGCTGCAGGCATCACCCTAATACCATTTTTTAGAGTGGGCGATTGGCTCTTTAGTAATAACAACCAATGCGGCTACATCCCCTCTCCGTCCCGCCACCTTCCACCGCTTTTTCCCATGCCTTCCGTCCCACCAGAAGACCCGAGCCACCAGCTGGCACATCCGCCGGCTAAGTTGAGAACCGAACAAAGCTAGATTCTGCTCTGATCGGGTCTCCAATGTAAAATCCAGGAAGCGACGTCGCAACATCACTTTCGGTTTACTCAGCTGCCAATGGCACCAATTTAAAAAAAATTACAGTATTCAGAATCTTCTTATAGACCTCCGATCCCTCCATAAACAGTGCCTGTCACCACCTATTACTGTAACAAGGGATGTTTACATTCCTTGTGACAGTAATAAAAGTGATCATTTTTTTTAAAGGGACAATGTAAAAAAATGTAAAATAAAATAAATAAAAAAGCATTCTCTCGTGCTTGTCCAACAAAGAAAACGTATATGTAAATCTTGCCTGCAAATGTAAACGGTGTTCAAATCACACATGTGAGGTATCGCCACGATAGTTAGAGTATGATCAATAATTCTAGCAAAAGACCTCCTCTGTAACTCTAACCTGGCAACCGTTAATTTTTTTAAAGCGTCGCCTATGGGGATTTTTAGGTACCACAGTTTAACGCCATTCCACGAGTGTGCGCAATTTCAAAGCATGACATTTTAGGTATCTATTTACTTGGCGTAACATCATCTTTCACAATATACAAAAAAATTGGGCTAACTTTATTGTTAAGTTTTTTTTTTTAATTCATGAAAGTGGATTTTTCCCCCAAAAAAAATGCATTTGAAAGACCGCTGCGCAATTACCATGTGACATAAAATATTGCAACAATCACAATTTAATTCTCTAGGGTCTCTGCTAAAAAAAATTATATAATGTTTGGGGGTTATAGGTAATTTTCTAGCAAAAAATGCAGATTTTACTTGTAAGCAACAAATGTCAGAAATAGGCTTAGGCGTGAAAGGGTTAAAATATGTCAAGGCTAATTACTATGGCCTCAGTAATAAGTCAGGAGCATGGCTAGCTAGGAAAGTCAAATCCCAAAATATTAAACAGAAAATAGTATCTATCACGCACCCTACCACCAGCTGTAGACTCACAAGCTTGCAATTTATAGTGAATGCCTTTTGCAGCCACTAACAATCTCAACATGATTTGTGAAATGATACAGCCACATCACAACTGACTACAGTATCCCATATAGAATTTTTCTTACAAGCTACTAACCTCCCTGCCTTACCCATAGATGAACTGAATGCTATTTCACAGAGCTTTACCACCCAGGAAATATCTTCTATTATAAAACACTACCCAATCATAAATCCACAGGTATTGATGGTTCTCTAACGTGTATTTTAAAAAAAACTTGATAACCCTCTATCACCTCATTTTCTGCAGGCTTTTAATTTTGCCATGTCTTCTGGTTCTCTCGCTCCTGAAATGTTACAAGCTTTAATTGTCACAATTCCTAAACCCAACAAGGACCCATCTATCACTACCAATTACAGGCCTATATCACTGCTCAACTCCGATGTAAAAAATGTTTGCCAAACTTCTTGTTCTTAGATTACCACCATCCTTGATTTATCCTGACTAGGTGGGACTAGTGTCACAGGATGGTTAAACTCTGCAATTTTTTCTCTTTATTCCATTCCCTCAGTCAGGGTACTTACATAAGGTCTGTTATCTAAACTCATGTTCATATCCAATGGTATTAGACAGGGGTGTCCCCTTTCACCAATTATATTTGCATTAATTATGGAACTCTTGGCAAACAGAATAAGGTCTAACCCTCCTAATATGGTCATTAATGTACATAATAAGGACCACAAAATCAGTTTATTTGCTGATGAAGTCATCCTAGTGATTTCTAATTGTAGCACTACCCCGTAGGGGCCGATGGTATTAACTGGTTCTACCTAATAATACAGCGGTTGCCCACCACAACCACCAGTCCATTCACAACTGCTCCAATACCACAGCCTGGGGGATGTCTTTTTAAAATGTAATGCTTGGCGAAACTTTAAACAAGGAGGAGGGTCACAGGATACTCCAAAGCGATCAATGGCAATAATGGGAGGGCAAATTCCTCACTAATCTTACAGCAGCCTTTCATGGAGGTAAGAGAATGGCCAATATATCTAGTATGTCTTGTGCAAGAAGTTGGGTCTCAAGGCCAGAAGGTAAATCACCCCACACAAGTTGACCCCCCCCAAAAAAAAATCACTCCTCCCAGCACAAATCCTCTGCCCCTCAAATTTTTAATCCCAGTATACATCCTCTCCCCCTCACTCTAAATCTCCTCTACCAGCACAAATTCCCCCATCCACCCTCCTAGCACAAATCCCCCACCCCAGATTTTTCCTCCTAGCACAAATACCCCCAATCATCCCTACTCCTACTAACATAAATTTCCCTGCAGAACAATTCATACTCCCGCCACCCCCAAATTCCCCCTCCCAACACAAATCCCCTCCCCACCAATCTCCTTGCAGCTCCCGCCCCCCCACCTCTCATGATACCACAGGGCCCAGGGCAGCTACCCCTCCTGCCCACTACTTGTCCTGGCCCTGAGTGGAGCACTGATTGTTTTTGTCTGTTCAGAGTTTCTAAGCTGGGTGTTTAATACATGTCTTTAAAAGAAGATTCCAGAATATAAGGCAGGAAGATGCAGATGATCAGTATGAATATTTATCATATCCTGCTATTTGTACAATATATGCTTTTCTACCTCAACTTGTTTTCTTGAGGAAATGATACGCATGTTGTTTTCAATTATTCATTTATCTCCTTGTGACTAGTCATCTTAATTGTATTCTATGCCCTTTAATGCTAAATTTCAATAAAGAAAAATATTGTTAAAAAAATACTTTAAAAGGACGTTCATTTTTTACTGCAGTAACAAGAAAATTTGAAGGAGCAGGATTGAAAATTTTGAACAAATAAATTTCTAACAGGGTTTCCATAACTGAATGTTAAAACAAACTTTTTTAAAGTACTTTCAAATTACATTCATCATGTCATCAAATGTACTGATGAGATTTTTTTCGTACGAATAGTTATACAAAAATGTATTTGGCATTCTATTAGTGTATGGCCAGACCAGTGTAGTTTTGTAGGAAGATGCTTCTAGCACACAGGACACATGAGAGTGTTTTACTCTGTCAGTAAATTGTTGTTCAGAATCATTCTGTACTGTACCTGTACAGTGTGAATGTGTGTTTTATTGTCTTCTATTGCATTGCTGCTCATTAAATTACCCAGTCTCATTATACTATAGAATTTGTTCATTATAAGTACAACAAAACTGGTGCTAGAACATGGGTGGGACTGTGTGATTATATCACATAAAAGTCACAAAAAAAAGAAAACCCTGCACAGAAAAACAGTAGTCTCTGGAGTTGATTTACTAAAGGCAAATAAACTGTTCATTGGCAAAGCAACTTTCCCAGGAACTTAGTGAATGAGGTGAAGCTCCGCTGACCTTATCACCCATTTGTTTTTTCTTCTCCTTGCACTTGATTAAGTATTTTTTGCCACATGAAACTTCACCACATTCAACATACTTCCTTTGCAAAATAAATAGCCAATTTGCCTTTAGTCAGGGCTGGCGCCAGCATAAGGCCACTTAGGCAGCCGCCTTATGGTGCCAGGATGGGGGGGTGGCAAAATGCACCTTCACCTGTGTAGACAAAAATCATTGCACCGGCCCTGCCTTTAGTAAATCAAACCTTGTGAGTGAAAGAAAGCTGGTGTAACTACTGTGATATTGTCCAGAGAGAAGAGAGCCTGCGTGCAGAGGAGAACAGAAACCAGGAATAAGGGGGCGTGGCTTGGTGCGAGACAGAGATGGCTGCTTAAAAACAGAGCTCCGAGAGACCCGCAGCCATACAGCATTCCTCTGACTCATTTAGCCCCACAGGATGAGCAAACTTGGGTGGCATACTCCGAAGGACACTGGGGACAGGTTCACGCTGATCGTCGGCAGCTTCCTCCATCCGCAGCATCCAAGATATCTTCAAGCTGCAAGCCTGTCAAGGCCGCAGCACGCCGGGCAAGATGGCACAGGTCCGAGGTGAAGACGAATATAGCGAGGACTCGCAATCTGCACTGGAAGACCTGGTAAGTGAAGAGAGGCACCTAGATCACCCCCTCACACTGGCAGACATGAACACTATAGCTGCTGATATAAAGAATACCTTTTTCTCTGCCATCACTGACCTGAAAGCAGACTTACTGACCCTCACAGAAAAAATGGCCAACAAAGAAAAAGTTGATAACAGAAGGAGCAGGGCTATTACTCACCTGCAAGCCACTACTACTGCTCACGCTACCCACTTGTTAGAGATCAACTGACACCTGGAAGATCTTGATAACAGAGGGTGCGGGAATAACATTAGAGTGCAGGGGATCCCTGAATCAATTGACCCTGACCAGCTCCGTCAAGCCCTGACATCCATTTTTAACAATGTCATGGAACAGAATTCGTAAGGGCACACAGGGACCCCCAGAGACAGCTCCCCCCAGAGACATAGTATGCTGTCTGCAGAGCTTTCCCCTGAAAGAGGACATATTAACCCAGGCCAGGAAGAGAGATCAAATCATTTTTAATGAAAGCACAATTTATCAAGACCTGTCTCCTATTACCCTACAAAATAGGAGGGCCATGCGACCCCCGCTGGATGTTCTCAGAGAAAAAGGCATTGTGTATAAATGGCGCTTTCCCTTTGCCCTACAAGCCACTGTGCATGGGAAACAACATATCCTGCGAATGCCAGATGAGCTGCCAGACTTATGCGCAGATATTCACATACCTTACACTGATCTATCTGATTGGTACTCTGAGTTCCGCACACTTTGAGATGAACACAGTCCTATACCCACACCAAATTCATCCCCAGCCAAACCATCAGTGAAGAAGGGCAAATTTGGCAAACAAATGGGACTGGGAGCGAAACACTCTCCATTCTCCTCTAAAGGGTCCAAGCAACTCAGATACCAGGACCAAACCTGAATTTGTGATACAGTAACTACTCACGAGGAACTGTTAAAGTCATTGGGAAACCTTGTTTTCACCGCCTTCCCTCTTTTATGTATACCCATTTGGTACGGTTAGTAAGAGGTTTCCTCTTCTGTTGTTTGCACCAGTGTTGCACCTGGGACTAAGACTTCCTGCAGACCCTCAACTACTAACTTTGAGACCTTTTTACCTGACACAACAGTGCCAGTTATATGCAGGGACACTATAAGGACATCCCAGCCCTACCATTGAGGCTGCCATCCCTCAGGCCTCAGTATCTTCACAAGAGGATAAAGTCACCTCCACTACCGGGGTATAACCCTTGGGATGGAGGAGAAGAATACAATTTTGTTTGGCCCGCCTACATGCTGCATTTGGGGCATGATTACATCACTTCACCTTGGATTGATGGGGGACAATACTGGCCTAGAAGCCCCCCTTGAACTTCATAGTTCTCTCAATCTACCCATTGACACACGTTTTAGTTCTGCTTCCCCAAATGACAATCTTTGCCCCTTAAGGATCTACTGTTGCTACTTATTCCAGATACCTGAGTCAGTGGCTGAACCACCCAATAGACTTTCTTCACAGAAGAGGATTGCCCCACTTGGAAGATTTTTTCCACTAGACCGGAGCCACACAATCGTAATTGAATATCTATTAAGGTTCTGGACCAGGACTGGTACAGGACTTTTTGCTCTCAGGTAACCCCATAGGAGAACAAAATGGTGCCCTAACCCTCTCCCCCTTGGTTTAGAGCAATATGTTTTATCCTACAATTAGTTTGCGCAAATGCTGCACTTATTGCACGTGAGCCAGAGGTTGTATTGAAGCCCTAAATGCATTTTATCTTCTTTTTTCTTAAAAAATGTTTCAATGTTTTTTCCCATTTTTTGGCTGCTGGTCTCTCATGATCAGCTCTTTTAGATGTTAAGTTACATATCTGTTACATATCTGTTTGTTGAATTTTTTGTATAGATAAATACCAACTTTCCATCTCTCTAGCTGGTGCCTTACACGTACCTCCACAAGTGGGCAGTGCAGTGCGACTATGATCGCACTGTTACAGCTCACCCCTAAACAAGAGCTTACAGCGACAGCCACTGTAGGCAGATACTCCACCTTATCTTTATACCCCTAGCCCTTTGCTGGGGTGTTTTTCTCACCCTCTTTGATTTGTTTTTAACCTTGCCCTTCCCCCACCCCCCTTTTTTTCCCCCCTCTCCCTGTGGTCTCATAGGTATAACCGCACACAGTCATCATGGCCTACTCCTCCTTGGGGAAGTACCCCACTTTAATATCCTATAATGTACGGTGGTTAAATACTCAGGAAACGCATTTCCAAACTGGGAAAATTCCAACCCTGTATCATAAATACTTCCCAAAAGCATACCATGCAATTAACTGTACCTCTAAAACCAAAGGGGTGTCTATTCTTATTGGCAGATCGTTGGAATTTGAGGTCACTCAGCAACTGGCGGATACCGAAGGTAGATACCTACTTATTAAAGGCACATGGGGATCCATGCCTTTGACATTGGCTAATGTCTATTTTCCCAACAAAGCTCATGCTCCGATTTGCAGACGTTTCATTGAAGAACTTAAAAGTTTTGCCTCAGGATGCATTATCCTGGGGGGGGGGGGACTTTAACATCGCCTTGAACATCTTACAAGTAGGGATGAGCTTCGTGTTCAAGTCGAACCCATGTTCGACTCGAACATCTTCTGTTCGCCCGTTCGCCGAATTGCGAACCATATGGGCCGTTCGTGCCAAATTCTTGTGGCGCGTCACGGCCCATAATTCACTGTGGCATTGCAGTGCATTGCTGGCTGATGATTGGCCAAGCATGTACTATGACCCGCATGCTTGGCCAATCACAGCGCCGTCTGAACAGAGAGCCGTAATTGGCCAAAGCCAATTATGGCTCAGGGGATTTAGTACACGCCCCACACTATATAAGGCCGCCTACACGGCAGCTCTGTGTAGTGTGTGTTCCAGCGTTGAGAGAGAGATAGATAGACAGAGAGACAGTGTCATTTGATTTAAGTTACATAGATTAGGCAGGACAGTCAGTGAGTTGGCTGCACTTACAGTGTATTGTGTATATATATATGCATCCCATATTGTACAGGACGCCGTGGCTGGGTCCTGGAAGGACGCTATGTTTCCCCTCTGTTTGGACTGTGGTCCCTTTAAGGGAACAAAAAAAGGGTTAACTCACCTGTAAGAGGAAGTGGGTTTAAAAACAAGACAGGAAGTTAGAGAGGGGGTGGAGGAGTGTAGAGAAGAATGTGGATGGTGGATGGTGTTTTGGTGTGCAGCAACTAGGGATGAGCTTCGTGTTCGAGTCGAACCCATGTTCGACTCGAACATCGGCTGTTCGACCGTCCGTCGAATTGCGAACGTTATGGGCCGTTCGCGCCAAATTCGTGTGGCGCGTCACGGCCCATAATTCACTGCGGCATCGCAGTGCATTGCTGGCTGATGATTGGCCAAGCATGCACTATGACCCGCATGCTTGGCCAATCACAGCGCCGTCAGTAGAGAGAGCTGTAATTGGCCAAAGCCAGGGTGTTCAGCTAGATCCGTTCCTGCTATTTACATTTAGTGCAGTGCGTCCTGCTCACAGTGTTCAGCTAGATCCGTTCCTGCTATTTACATTTAGTGCAGTCAGTGCGTCCTGCTCACAGTGTTCAGCTAGATCCGTTCCTGCTATTTACATTTAGTGCAGTACGTCCTGCTCACAGTGTTCAGCTAGATCCGTTCCTGCTATTTACATTTAGTGCAGTCAGTGCGTCCTGCTCACAGTGTTCAGCTAGATCCGTTCCTGCTATTTACATTTAGTGCAGTGCGTCCTGCTCACAGTGTTCAGCTAGATCCGTTCCTGCTATTTACATTTAGTGCAGTCAGTGTGCGTCCTGCTCACAGTGTTCAGCTAGATCCGTTCCTGCTATTTACATTTAGTGCAGTGCGTCCTGTTCACAGTGTTCAGCTAGATCCGTTCCTGCTATTTACATTTAGTGCAGTCAGTGCGTCCTGCTCACAGTGTTCAGCTAGATCCGTTCCTGCTATTTACATTTAGTGCAGTGCGTCCTGCTCACAGTGTTCAGCTAGATCCGTTCCTGCTATTTACATTTAGTGCAGTCAGTGCGTCCTGCTCACAGTGTTCAGCTAGATCCGTTCCTGCTATTTACATTTAGTGCAGTGCGTCCTGCTCACAATGTTCAGCTAGATCTGTTCCTGCTATTTACATTTAGTGCAGTGCATCCTGCTCACAGTGTTCAGCTAGATCCGTTCCTGCTATTTACATTTAGTGCAGTCAGTGCGTCCTGCTCACAGTGTTCAGCTAGATCCGTTCCTGCTATTTACATTTAGTGCAGTGCGTCCTGCTCACAGTGTTCAGCTAGATCCGTTCCTGCTATTTACATTTAGTGCAGTCAGTGCGTCCTGCTCACAGTGTTCAGCTAGATCTGTTCCTGCTATTTACATTTAGTGCAGTCAGTGCGTCCTGCTCACAGTGTTCAGCTAGATCCGTTCCTGCTATTTACATTTAGTGCAGTGCGTCCTGCTCACAGTGTTCAGCTAGATCCGTTCCTGCTATTTACATTTAGTGCAGTCAGTGCGTCCTGCTCACAGTGTTCAGCTAGATCCGTTCCTGCTATTTACATTTAGTGCAGTGCGTCCTGCTCACAGTGTTCAGCTAGATCCGTTCCTGTTATCTTCCTACTGACAGGCAGGCTTGTCTGGTTACAGTATATAAAGCTACCTGAAGAAAATTACAGGTGTTCTATCCCAGCTTAGTGCAGCTACAGGCCATTAGTATGTCTGGAAGGCCAAGAAGGAGAGGCAGACAGTCACAAGCCAATAAGAGAGGGCAAGCAGGCTCTGTGTCTAGTGCTGGTCGTGGAGATGGTGCATCCTCATCAGCACGTGGCCATGGGACACGCTTGGCCTTTTTTTCGGCAGCTGGCCGTGTTGAGCCGCAACATGCGGAAGACTTGGTTGAGTGGATGACCAAGCCGTCCTCATCCTCCTCATCCTCTCTCACCCATGCCCAGGGTGCTTTGTCTGGCAAAGCAGCGGCCTCTTCCCTCAGCTCAATGTCATCAGTGACTCCTTCCCTAGCTCCACCATGTCCTCCTGAGGATTCCCTCGAACTGTTTGACCACAGTGTTGGGTACATGCTCCAGGAGGATGCCCAGCGTTTGGAAGGCTCTGATGATGATACTGAGCTCGATGAAGGCAGTAACATGAGCACGGACAGAGGGGGTGCCCAAGAAGGACAGCAATCTGGCAGTCATGCTCCCCCTGCTGCAGCATACTGCCAGGTTTGCTCCAGTGATGAGGAGGGAGGGGATGATGAGGTCACTGACTCAACGTGGGTGCCTGATAGGAGAGAGGAGGAGGAGGAGGAGGAGGAGGAGGCGGCACATCACCAACGAGGCAGGATGCCCTCCAGGGGCCAGCCTAAGGGCAGCACATTGACTGCATCACACCCCAAAGCTCCACATGTGCAGGGCGCTGCAGTCTCTGCGCGTTATTCAAAAAGTTCTTTGGTGTGGGCCTTTTTTGAGACGAGTGCATCAGATCGCACCGCTGCTATTTGCAACATATGTCTCAAGCGTATCTCGCGTGGCCAAAACATCTCCCGCTTGGGTACCACATGCTTGACCAGGCATATGTTGACCTGCCATGCAGTTCATTGGCAAGCATATCTAAAAGACCCACACCAAAGAACAAAGAGGATCTCTCCTTGCTCCTCATCAGCTGAGATTTCCAACCCCACTAGACCTTCAGTCCTCTCTGAGACCTGCAGTGAGAGGAATGAAGGTGTAGAATTAGGTGTGTCACAGCCAAGTACTTGTGGGCAATCTGCTTTTGGTACACCGACGTCAGATTGTACCAGGCAAATTTCCCTGCCCCAGCTGCTGCACTGCCGAAAGAAGTTTGCTCCCAGCCATCCACATGCCCAGCGGTTGAATGCTAGCTTGGCAAAATTGCTAGCACTTCAACTGCTGCCTTTTCAGTTGGTAGACTCTGCCCCCTTCCGTGAGTTTGTGGAATGTGCGGTTCCTCAGTGGCAGGTACCCAAACGCCACTTTTTCTCACGGAAGGCGATTCCGGCTCTCTACCGGCATGTGGAAGGCAATGTCCATGCCTCGCTAGACAGGGCGGTCAGCGGTAAGGTGCATATTACCGCTGACTCATGGTCCAGCAGGCATGGACAGGGACGTTACCTAAGTTTCACGGCGCATTGGGTGACTCTGCTGGCAGCTGGGAAGGATGCAGGACAAGGTGCAGTAGTGTTGGAGGTTGTTCCGCCACCACGCCTCCAAAATGCTGATTGTGACACACCTCTCTCCTCCACCCCCTCCTCTTCTTCTTCCTCCATGGCCTCTTCCTCGGAACCAGCGGTGCTCCGTAGGCGTTCAAGGGGCTACGCAAGTATGCAGGCCAAAAGATGCCATGCGGTGCTTGAGCTGGTGTGCTTGGGGGACAGGAGCCACACTGGGGCAGAGGTTCTGTCAGCTCTGCAGGGGCAGGTTCAGAGGTGGTTGACGCCACGCCAACTTAAGGCAGGAATGGTGGTTTGCGACAATGGCACCAACCTCCTCTCTGCCCTCCGACAGGGACAACTGACCCATGTGCCCTGTTTGGCTCACGTCCTTAACTTGGTGGTGCAGCGGTTCTTGGGCAGGTACCCGGGCTTACAGGATGTCCTGAGGCAGGCCAGGAAAGTCTGTGTGCATTTCCGCCGGTCATATAATGCCAGTGCTCGGCTGACGGACCTCCAAAAGGAGTTTAACCTGCCCAAGAACTGCCTAATCTGTGACATGCCCACCAGGTGGAACTCAACGTTGGCCATGCTGCAGCGGCTGCACACGCAGCAGAGGGCCATCAATGAGTACCTGTGCGACTATGGCACCAGGACAGGGTCAGGGGAGCTTGGTTTTTTTTCCCCACGCCAGTGGGCCATGATCAGGGATGCATGCACTGTCCTGTCACCATTCGAGGAGGCCACGAGGATGGTGAGCACTGACAGTGCATGCATCAGTGACACTGTCCCCCTTGTCCACCTGTTGGAGCACACGCTGCGTGGAATAATGGGCAGGGCACTTGAGGCAGAACAGAGGCAGGAAGAGGAGGACTTCCTTAGCTCTCAAGGCCCCCTTTATCCAGACAGTGTTCCTGCGTGCCCGCCGATCACACAGGAAGAGGACGAGGAGGAGGAGGAGGAAGATTGTGTCAGTATGGAGGTGGAGCCTGGCACTCAGCATCAGCAGTCTTTAAGGGATCAGTCCCAAGGAACACATGGACTTGTACGTGGCTGGGAGGAGGTGGCTGCGGACGTTGTTGTCCTTAGTGACCCAGAGGACTCCGGACCGAATGCCTCAGCAAACCTACGCTGCATGGCCTCCCTGATCCTGCAAAGCCTGCGTAAGGATCCTCGTATTTGTGGTATCAAGGAGAAGGACCAATACTGGCTGGCAACCCTCCTTGATCCACGTTACAAGGGTAAGGTTGCGGACCTTATCTTGCCATCGCAGAGGGAGCAGAGGATGAAACATCTTCGGGAGGCCTTGCAGAAAGGTCTGTGCAACGCGTTCCCAGAGACTGGGAGGTTACAAACTCCTGTTTCTGGACAACGTGTTGCTGAGGCTTCGGTCAGTCAAAGAAGGAGCGGTGGAGAAGGTGGCCGTCTGACCGATGCGTTCAGACAATTTTTTGGTCCGCAGCCCCAAGGTATGATCGGTTCCAGCAACCATCGCCAGCGTCTGTTTTACATGGTGCAGGAATACCTAGGGGCAAGATCAGACTTGGACACCTTTCCCACCGAAAATCCTCTGGGTTACTGGGTCTTGAGGATGGATCACTGGCCAGAGCTTGCACAGTATGCAATTGAGCCACTGGCCTGTCCTGCATCCAGCGTTCTTTCGGAACGCACATTCAGTGCTGCTGGAGGCGTGGTAACCGATCACAGGGTGCGTCTGTCCACCAACTCGGTCGATCGGCTGACCTTCATAAAAATGAATCAGTCTTGGATCACCACCAGCTACCAAGCACCTGATGCTGATGTAACCGAATAATTTTTTTTGAAATCTCAGATCCCTTCAAAGACTGCCTATGCTGATGCTGAGTGACTATCCCTGAGTAATTATCCTCTTCCTCCTCAATCATCACGCTGATAGCTTGTAAGAACATTTTTGGTTCTGGGCGCCACCACCAGTGCCTAAGGCACAATTTTTCAGCCCCTGTTTAACAGGGGCGTGTAATTACAATTTTTGATGTAATACTTTGCAGCAGGGCTCGTTCCTGCATTCCAACTAGAGTGTCTGTGAGGGGTTGCAGTGTTGTGGCACCAGCACCAGTGCCTAAGGCCCAATTTTTCTGCCCCTGTCTAACAGGGGCGTGTAATTACAATTTTTGATGCAATACTTTGCAGCAGGGCTCGTTCCTGCATTCCAACTAGAGTGTCTGTGAGGGGTTGCAGTGTTGTGGCACCAGCACCAGTGCCTAAGGCCCAATTTTTCTGCCCCTGTCTAACAGGGGCGTGTAATTAAAATTTTTGATGCAATTCTTTGCAGCAGGGCTAGTTCCTGCGCTTCAACTAGAGTATCTGTGAGGGGTTGCAGTGTTGTGGCACCAGCACCAGTGCCTAAGGCCCAATTTTTCAGCCCCTGTTCAACAGGGGCGTGTAATTACAATTTTTGATGCAATACTTTGCAGCAGGGCTCATTCCTGCGTTCCAACTAGAGTATCTGTGAGGGGTTGCAGTGTTGTGGCACCAGCACCAGTGCCTAAGGCCCAATTTTTAAGCCCCTGTTTAACAGGGGCGTGTAATTACAATTTTTGATGCAATACTTTGCAGCAGGGCTCATTCCTGCGTTCCAACTAGAGTATCTGTGAGGGGTTGCAGTGTTGTGGCACCAGCACCAGTGCCTAAGGCCCAATTTTTAAGCCCCTGTTTAACAGGGGCGTGTAATTACAATTGTTGATGCAATACTTTGCAGCAGGGCTCATTCCTGCATTCCAACTAAAGTATCTGTGAGGGGTTGCAGTGTTGTGGCACCAGCACCAGTTCCTAAGGCCCAATTTTTCAGCCCCTGATTAACAGGGGCGTGTAATTAAAATTTTTGATGTAATTCTTTGCAGCAGGGCTAGTTCCTGCGCTCCAACTAGAGTATCTGTGAGGGGTTGCAGTGTTGTGGCACCAGCACCAGTGACTAAGGCCCAATTTTTCAGCCCCTGTTTAAGGGGGCATGTAATTACAATTTTTGATGCAGTTCTTTGCAGCAGGGCTCGTTCCTGCATTCCAACTAGAGTATCTGTGAGTTGTTGCAGTGTTGTGGCACCAGCACCAGTGCCTAAGGCCCAATTTTTCAGCCCCTGTTTAACAGGGGCGTGTAATTACAATTTTTGATGCAGTTCTTTTGCAGCAGGGCTCGTTCCTGTGTTCCAGCTAGAATATCTGTGAGGGGTTGCAGTGTTGTGGCACCAGCACCAGTGACTAAGGCCCAATTTTTCAGCCCCTGTTTAAGGGGGCATGTAATTACAATTTTTGATGCAGTTCTTTGCAGCAGGGCTCGTTCCTGCATTCCAACTAGAGTATCTGTGAGTTGTTGCAGTGTTGTGGCACCAGCACCAGTGCCTAAGGCCCAATTTTTCAGCCCCTGTTTAACAGGGGCGTGTAATTACAATTTTTGATGCAGTTCTTTTGCAGCAGGGCTCGTTCCTGTGTTCCAGCTAGAATATCTGTGAGGGGTTGCAGTGTTGTGGCACCAGCACCAGTGCCTAAGGCCCAGTTTTCAGTCCCTGTTCAACAGGGACATGTATTTAGAATTCTTGATCTAATATTTCACAGCAGGGCCCGTTTCTGCACCCACCAAGATTAACTGTGAGGACTTACAGTGTTGTGGCACCAACACCACCACCACCACCACCAAAGGCCCAATTTTTCTGGCCCTGTTCAACAGGGGCATGTCATTACAATTCTTGATTGAATATTTCACAGCAGGGCAAGTTTCTGCGCCCACCAAGATTAACTGTGAGGACTTACAGTGTTGTGGCACCAGCACCACCACCAAAGGCCCAATTTTTCAGCCCCTGTTCAACAGGGGCATGTAATTACAATTCTTGATCTAATATTTCAAAGCAGGGCCCGTTCCAGCGCCCACCAAGAGTAACTGTGAGGACTTACAGTGTTGTGGCACCAGCACCACCACCACCATCACCAAAGGCCCAATTTTTCTGGCACTGTTCAACAGGGGCATGTAATTACAATTCTTGATCTAATATTTCACAGCAGGGCCCTGTGAGGGCTTACAGTGTTGAGGCCACAATAACACCTAAGGCCCAAATTTCTGCTGAGTATATAGGGCAGGCCACTACTTTCAAACATCCAACTTACAAACGACTCCTACTTGCAAACGGAAGGAGACAACAGGAAGTGAGATGAAATCTACCCCATAGGAAGGGAAATTTTCTCCTGTAAGAGTAAATATGGGAAAAACTTTTCTCCTTTCCACTGATGCTTTATCACCAATCCTTGTTTCATTAAAACCCCCAAATTTTCAAAAAACATTTGTCATTGGGACAAAAAGTGAGGTGAAATCTTTTGAAGAGGAGCACAGACAGCAAAACAAATGTCACAGGGGTGATAACCCTTCCCTATGTTTTCCAAAAAGCTTAAAAACTGATTTTTTTGGCTGGAGCTACACTTTAAAAATGTACCAGTTCAAAATTACAAACAGATTCTACTTAACAACAAACCTACAGTCCCTGTCTTGTTTGCACCGCCTGTATACTGCTATTCAGAGTATATAGGGCCTGGGGGCCCCACGCCTTTCCTTTTTTTTAATTTGGGTGCGGGGTTCCCCTTAATATCCATACAGGACCCAAAGGGCCTGGTAATGGACTGGAGGGTACCCATGCCATTTGTCTCACTGATTTTAATCCATATTGCCAGGACCCGACATTACATTAAAGCCGCAAGCAGTTTTAAATTACTTTTTTTCCTTTAAACGTGCAGGGACTGTTCTAAGCACGGGAAACAGGTGCCACTTTACAGGCATACTATAGACACCCCCCAGTTACGATATTTAAAGGAATATTTCACTTTTTTTTTTTTTTACTGTAAGCATCATTAAAATCACTGCCCCTGAAAAAACAGCTGTTTTTAAAAGGTTTTTTTTGCATTGATACATGTCCCCTGGGGCAGGACCCGGGTCCCCAAACCCTTTTTAGGACAATACCATGCAAATTAGCCTTTAAAATTAGCACTTTTGATTTCGAACGTTCGAGTCCCATAGCCGTCAATGGGGTTCTAACGCTCGTGCAAATTTTCGGTCCGTTCGCAGGTTCTGGTGCGAACCGAACCGGGGGGTGTTCAGCTCATCTATACTTACAAGACACCTCCTCGGGAAATTCCAGCTTAACATACCACATCTTGAAAAACATTAAACTGTAACTGCAATCTTTGACCCTTATAGATTCATGGCGCGTAGTTAACCCGACGGGCAAAGATTATACATACTATTCAGCGCCCCATGATAGGTATACGCGCATAGATTACATCTTCGTCACACAGAGAGTGCTCCCGACCTTAATTGATGCTCACATCGGGATACAGACAAACTCTTACCATGCACCTGTCTCAATTACTCTGACACCCCCTGAATCCTGCACTAAACCTTGCTTGTGGAGATTAAATCGTTCCATTCTAACAGATCTTGACGCACTCCAAAAGACAACAGACACTATGCGTAATTATTTTGCTGAAAATTGCATAGAAGACCTTTCTCCCCTAATAATTTAGGAAGCACATAAGTGTGTACTCAGAGGAGAACATATAAAAATAGGGGCCCAACGCAAACGGGACTCGGAACGTCAGCTCGCGGCCTTAGCTACTAAAATAGCTAAATTGGAGATGCTCCACAATCTCTCTAGGGAAACAATCTGCAGCGGACCTTCTGGAAGCAGGACAGAGCCTTCAGGACCTTCTAGACCTTCTAATGTGCCCTGTTTCCTAAAAAAAAAGATTTACTATGAGCACGGAGATAAAGAGGGAAAATATTTGGCCAGCGCCATGAAAGAAGCCTCATTAGCCTCTAATATTTTAGCAATTACATCATAAGATGGTACTTTACATAATCGCACGGACAAAATAGCTGACAGTTTTTCAAAAATATTACTCTAAGCTCTACAATATCCCTAACATGCACAGACCATCAACCTTACAGGGTGACAGACACCAACTAATTGATGACTATTTGAAGCAAAGTGGTTTACCTGTCCTTTCCAATGAGAATGCGGAGTCCTTAGAGGCTCCGATATCCTCAGAGGAATTACTTTCTGCCATAAAAACCCTCAAACCCAGACATTTACCAACATTCTTGCTGCTCCACTATTATGTACACTGAACTTTTTAATGGACCCCGACAATTACCGAACAAGTTCTTAATGGCACATGTGACAGTACTCCCCAAGCCAGGCATGGACCCGACATAGTGTTTGCAAATTACTGGCCCATATCCTTGCTCAATCTCGACCTGAAACTACTGGCCAAAATTATTGCTAACTGATTACGCACCTTTCTTCCACAAATAATAGGTCCCGAACGTGTAGGGTTCATGCAGGGAAGAGAGTCAAGGGACAATGTAACAAAGGCCCTTAATCTGATACACAGCTGCCGCAGAACTGGACTTGAAGGACTTCTCTTGTCTACTGATTCAGAGAAAGCTTTCGACAGGGTGTCATGGGATTTTTTACTAGCAACTTGCTCCTACATAAAAGCACATATGCTTACTTGGATTTCCTCATTGTACCAAGACCCAGTGGCCAAGCTGAAGATCAATGGCACCCTGTCAGAAATGGTTTTCATTAAAAATGGCACTAGACAAGGATGATTAACAAAAATGAATCAGTTCAGAGGTTCGTGATTAACAAAAAACCTACAAAATAGCAGTATACGCAGATGACCTTTTGTTTTTTTTTGACACAGCCGCATGTCTCTATCCCCAATTTACTACAAGCTTTTAATGTTTATGACTACTTATCCAATCTCAAAATTAATTTTGCCAAATCCGAGGCCATGAATCTCACCCTATCCCCAAACACACTCGGAATTGCGCGACAGAACAACTCCTTTAAATAGGGAACCACATACACTTAAATACTTAGGGGTTTGGCTAACACCCATGCTTAACAGCGTTTTTGCATACAACTTCAAACCAATGCTTTGCCAAGTAGAACAGGACCTCACTAACTGGTCACTAACTGGTCGCTCAAACATTTTTCATGGTTCGGTAGGGCGGCCATTGTTCAGATGACAATACTCCCACGGCTTTTATATCTTTTTTATACATTACCAATTGACATTCCTGCTAGTTTCTTCAAACAGTTACAGACTACTCATGAAATCTAAGGCCACTGGAGGCCTAGGCTTCCCAAATTTTAAGCTTTATTATTATGCGACACATTTGGCAAGAATCTTGGACTGGCATTGCCATGAGGCAAATAAAGACTGGGAGTCCTTAGAGGAAAGCTCCACAGAACTCCCCCTAAAATGTTCTCCCTGGATCCCTTGGCCTAAATACCCCCCGGATCTTAAACACCACTCATTAATTGGGATTAAATAAGATAGTATAGTGCAGCGCTAATGCAATGAAAAAAACAGTGAAGATATCCCAATGGGAAATTGGGGTATATATAAGTGCAAATACAATAACATTATTAAACCGCAATATTGTTGAAGTGTATATCAACAGTGATAATGTATATAAAGTGCATATAGTCCATGTATGACATCAAAATGGTAACTATAAATGAGTGTGAACTAGTTGTCTGTAGACAATCCACCACCGTAAGGAAAGAGGCTTACCAGACAGGTTGAACCCAACAAGGCGTATGCCTGATGAGTCAACCAAGCTTTTGGTGTATATGTCATACATGGACTATATGCACTTTATATACATTATTACTGTTGATCTATACTTCAACAATATTGTGGTTTAATAATTTTATTGTATTTGCACTTATATACACCCCAATTTCCCATTGGGATATCTTCACTGTTTTTTTCATTGCATTAGCACTGCACTATACTATCTTATTTGGTTTACTTTTTCACAGTCTGATGTGCTGGCAGCTACTATTTTTTGTTTAACCACTTGCCGACCGCCTAACGCAAATATACTGCGGCAGAATGGCACGAGCAGGCAAAATCACGTACCTGGTACGTGATTTGCCTCCCGTGGGTGGGGGGCACATCGTGCCCCCCCAGTGCCCGAGGCAGTCTGCATCATTAGGGGAGCGATCAATGCTGAGGGGGAGGCCACTCATTCGTGGCCACCCCCTCGCGATCGCTCCCAACGAATGAAAATCTTCCTCTGCTGCTGTAATGTAAACAGCGGCAGAGGAAGTGATGCCATCTCTACTCGGGAAGCCTTTCGTTACGGCGCCGAGGAGAGAAGACATCCAAGTAAGTCTGCACAACACTACACTGACAGTAGAACATGCAGGCACACTTTTCACCCCCCGATCACCCCCCTGCACCCCCCGATCACCCCCCTGCACCCCCTGTCACAGTGACACCAGTAGCAGTTTTGTTTTTTTACTGATTACTGCATTGGTGTCATTTTGTGACAGTTAGAAGTGGTAGGGCAGTTAGTGTTAGGCCCCTTTAGGTCTAGGGTACCCCCCTAACCCCCCCAATAAAGTTTTAATCCCTTGATCACCCCCGTCGCCAGTGTTACTAAGCGATCATTTTTCTGATCGCTGTATTAGTGTCACAGGTGATGCTAGTTAGGGAGGTAAGTATTTAGGTTCGCCGTCAGCGTTTTATAGTGACAGGGACCCCCATATACTACCTAATAAAAGTTTTTAACCCCATGATTGCCCCCTAGTTAACCCTTTAACCAGTGATCCCCGTATAACTGTTACGGGTGGCGATGGTTAGTTAGTTTATTTTTTATAGTGTCAGGGTACCCGCCGTTTATTACCTAATAAAGGTTTATCCCCCTGATCACCCGGCGAGTGATACAAGTTAGGTTTTAGGGTCAGATAGGGTCTGCGTTGCCCCAGGCAGCGTCAGGTTAGTGCCAGTACAGCATACACCTCCATTAAAGGTATAGTATCTGAACGGATCAATATCTGATCTAGCGTCCCCAGCAGTTTAGGGTTCCCAAAAACGCAGTGTTAGTGGGATCAGCCCATATACCTGCTAGCACCTGTGTTTTGCCCCTCCGCCTGACCCAGCCCAGCCCACCCAAGTGCAGTATCGATCGATCACTGTCACTTACAAAACACTAAACACATAACTGCAGTGTTCGCAGAGTCAGGCCTTATCCCTGTGATCGCTAACAGTTTTTTTGGTAGCGTTTGAATCAGTCGCTAACAGTCAGGAGCTTTTTTACCTGTGAGTCTCACTACTGTACCACAAAATTTAGAGCCAAAAATGGCAAATCGAAGGTACAGTAGTGAAGAGGCCTACACGTTTCTGAGCATGACAGATAGTGAAGAGGAAGTCACTCATCTGTCAGATACAGACTCAGAATACAATCCTGTAGATGACAGCGGCAACGTGACAAATATCTCTGACAATGGAGTTGTGGCCCCTGCCAAGGTCAGGAGTACCCAACCCCAATCTTCTTCTGCTGTTGCTGAGTTGAAGGAACCACAGGTCCCTCGTATGGAGCAGAGCAGTACTAGCGCCGCTATTCCTTCTGGTGAACTGGCAAGCACCAGCGGCCTAGTACACCCCGGTCGTAGTCAAACCAGCACTGCAGTAACACTTGGTGACATGGCAAGTCCCATAAGTGCAGTTCAAGCTGGTGAGGTGACAAGCACAAGTAGTGTCCCGCTGCCACCAAGAAGAAGACAAACACAGGCCGGTCGTGCCCATAGTGCCCCTCCTGCTGCATTCGCAAATCCTAATTGGGAACCTACCACTTCTGCAGCACCCGTACTTCCCCCATTCACATCCAAACCAAATGCAGTCTGCTGCATGAGAGGCATTTTCTTTATGTCCTCCGGAGTACCCCTACCCAACGAACCCCCCAAAAAAGATGTCGTGTCTGCAGCAAGCGCGGATATAGGCGTGACACCCGCTATTATTGTCCCTCCTGTCCTGACAATCCTGGTCTTTGCATGGGTGAATGTTTTGAACGCTACCATACACTAGTTGAGTATTAGCGTAGGGTACAGCATTACACAGACTAGGCACATTTTCACAGGGTCTCCCAAGATGCCATCACATTTTGAGAGACCCGAACCTGGAACCGGTTACAGTTATAAAAGTTACAGTTACAAAAAAAGTGTAAAAAAAAAAGTAAAAAAACAAAAAATATAAATAAAAATAGTTGTCGTTTTATTGTTCTCTCTCTCTATTCTCTCTCTATTGTTCTGCTCTTTTTTACTGTATTCTATTCTGCAATGTTTTATTGTTATCATGTTTTATCCGGTTTGCTTTTCAGGTATGTAATTTTTTATACTTTACTGTTTACTGTGTTTTATTGTTAACCATTTTTTTGTTTTCAGGTACGCCATTCAGCTGCAGCGCGGATTTATTTATCTTGACAGCAACAGCATTTGCTCCCACGATACATACAAACGTGACTCCATCGCTGTCGGAGGTGATATATGCCAAAGCATGGGGGCAGCAGGGGCTGAGGAGCGATTTGCTCCTAACTTTTGGGGCGAATGCCCCCATGCTTCGGCATATATAAATGGTGCATGTATGCCCATCATTAGAAGTGGGTGGATGAAGGGAGGTATTCTGATGGTGGGCATACCCATTGATCAATCTCTTTTTTTCGTTCAGCCCACAGGCTGCATAAAAATAAGATTACAATATATGCCCAACAAGGACCAGCAACGTACTAGTATGTTGCTGGACTTTGAGCGGTTATACCAGAATGATGCCTGCAGTTTTAGGTATCATCTTGGTATCATTCTTTTCAGCCAGCACTCGGCTTTAATGTAAAAGCAATCCTAGCGGCCAATTACCCTCTAGACTGCTTTTACAAGCAGTAGGAGGGAATGTCCCCCCCCCCACCGTCTTCCATGTTTTTCTTTGGCTCTCCTGTCCCAACAGGGAACCTGAGAATGCAGCCAGTGATTTGGCCAGCTGACCATAGAGCTGATCAGAGACCAGAATGGTTCCAATCATCTCTATGGCCTAAGAAACCGGAAGCTGCAAGCATTTCATGACTTAGATTTCGCCGGATGTAAACAGCGCCATTGGGAAATTGGTAAAGCATTTTATCACACTGATCTTGGTGTGGTCAGATGCTTTGAGGGCAGAGGAGAGATCTAGGGTCTAAATGACCCCATTTTTTTCAAAAAAGAGTAACGGTCACTACCTATTGCTATCATAGGGGATATTTACATTCCCTGACATAACAATAAAAATGATAAAAAAAAAAATGAAAGGTAGAGTTTAAAAATAAGATAAAAAAGCAAAAAAAAAAGGAAAGGCAAACGCAAGCGTTGCTCTGGCGTCAAATGTAAACAGCAATTGCGCCATGCATGTGAGGTATCACCACGAAGGTCAGATTGAGGGCAGTAATTTTAGCAGTAGAACTCTTCTGTAAATCTAAAGTGGTAACCTGTAAAGGCTTTTAAAGGCTTTTAAAAATGTATGAAGTTTGCCACCACTGCACGTTTGTGCGCAATTTTAAAGCATGTCGTATTTGGTATCCATGTACTCGGCCTAAGATCATCTTTTTTATTTCATCAAACATTTGAGCAATATAATGTGTTTTAGTGCATTAAAATTAAAAAAAGTGTGTTTTTTCCCTCAAAAATGCGTTTGAAAAATCGCTGCGCAAATACTGTGTGAAAAAAATGAAACACCCACCATTTTAATCTGTAGGGCCTTTGCTTTAAAAAAATATACAATGTTTGGGGGTTCAAAGTAATTTTCTTTCAAAAAATATTTTTTCATGTAAACAAATAGTGTCAGAAAGGGTTTTGTCTTCAAGTGGTTAGAAGAGTGACTGATGTGTGACATAAGCTTCTAAATGTTGTGCATAAAATGTCAGGACAGTTCAAAACCCCACAAATGACCCCATTTTGGAAAGTAGACACCCCAAGCTTTTTGCTGAGAGGCATGTCGAGTCCATGGAATATTTTATATTGTGACACAAGTTGCGGGAAAAAGACATTTTTTTTTTTCAACAAAATTGTCACTAAATGATATATTGCTCAAACATGCCGTGGGCATATGTGGAATTACACCCCAAAATATATTCTGTTGCTTCTCCTTAGTACAGGGATACCACATGTGTGAGACTTTTTGGGAGCCTAGCCGCGTACGGGACCCCAAAAACCAAGCACCGCCTTCAGGCTTTCTAAGGGTGTAAATTTTGGATTTCACTCCTCATTGCCTATCACAGTTTCGGTGGCCATGGAATGCCCAGATGGCACAAACCCCCCACAAATGACCCCATTTTGGAAAGTAGACACCCCAAGCTATTTGCTGAGAGGTATGGTGAGTATTTTGCAGACCTCACTTTTAGTCACAAAGTTTTTAAAATTGAAAAAAGAAAAAAAAATACATTTTTCTTTTTTCTTCATTTTCAAAAACAAATGAGAGCTGCAAAATACTCACCATGCCTCTCAGCAAAAAGCTTGGGGTGTCTACTTTCCAAAATGGGGTCATTTGGGGGGGTTTGTGCCATCTTGGCATTTTATGGCCTTCGAAACTGTGATAGGTATTGAGGAGTGAAATCAAAATTATATGCCCTTAGAAATCCTGAAGGCGCTGATTGGTTTTCGGGGCCCCGTATGCAGCTAGGCTCCCGAAAAGTCCCACACATGTGGTATCCCCATAGTCAGGAGAAGCAGCATAATGTATTGTGGGATGTAATTTCTCATATGCCCATGGAATGTTTGAGCAATATATCATTTAGTGACAACTTTGTGCAAAAAAAAAAGTTTGTCATTTTTCCGCAACTTGTGGCAAAATATAAAATATTCCATGGACTCAACATGCCTCTCAGCAAATATCTTGGGGTGTCTACTTTCTAAAATGGGGTCATTTGGGGGGGTTTGAACTGTCCTGGCATTTTATGGCCTTCAAAACTGTGATAGGTAGTGAGGAGTGAAATAAAAAATTTGCGCCCTTAGAAATCCTGAAGGCGGTGCTTGGTTTTTGGGGCCCCGTACGCAGCTAGGCTCCCAAAAAGTCCCACACGTGTGGTATCCCCGTACTCAGGAGAATCAGCAGAATGTATTTTGGGGTGCAATTCCACATATGCCCATGGCCTGTGTGAGCAATATCTCATTCAGTGACAACTTTTTGTAGTGTTTTTTTTTTGTCATTTTTCAATCACTTGGGACAAAAAAAATAATATTTAAAGGGCTCAACATGCCTCTCAGCAATTTCCTTGGGGTGTCTAATTTCCAAAATGTGGTCATTTGGGGGGTTTTGTACTGCCCTGCCATTTTAGCACCTCGGGAAATGAGATAGGCCATCATAAACTAAAAGCTGTGTAAATTCCAGAAAATGTAGCCTAGTTTGTAGACGCTTTTGCGCAAACCAATAAATATACGCTTATTGACATATTTTTTACCAAAGACATGTGGCTGAATTCATTTTGGACTAAATTTACGACTTAGATTTTTTTTTATAACAAAAAGTAGAAAATATAATTTTTTTCCAAATTTTTGGTCTTTTTTGTTTTTTTTTCCGTTTATAGCGCAAAAAATAAAAACCACAGAGGTGATCAAATACCATCAAAAGAAAGCTCTATTTATGGGAAGAAAAGGACACAAATTTCGTTTGGGTACTGCATTGCATGACCGCGCAATTAGCAGTTAAAGCGACGCAGTGCCAAATTGTAAAAAGTGCTCTGGTCAGGAAGGGGGTAAATCCTTCCGGGGCTGAAGTGGTTAAGACAGAGCGGTTTCTTTCACATTTTTTTTATACACATTAATTGGGATTACCCTAAAAAATTTTCATAAACTTTCCTTGACACACCATATCTCCACGACCCCAGGACCACTTACTCCGCTTCACAACAACCCGGACTTTCCCCCAGGCATAGGTTCAAAAGCATTTACTACAAACAATACCGTTCCCCTACTAGCCTCTAAGTGTACAAACGCAGGTAAAATTTTAACGTATGAACAGCTGCTGGATGACCTCACGCCATTCGTTTTCACAAATTGGAACTACAGACAACTTTGTCACTACCTCCTTATACTGGATAAGGCAGGTAATTTAACCAGAGACCTTACATTCTTTGAATCTGTTTGCCAAGCTGGCAAACAGACTGAAAAGACCACCTCCCTGATGTACTCACATCTCCAACAAGCTGAATGTACAGATTCAACCAGGTTCAGAAGCCAATGGGAAGCTGCCCTCCACATGCACTTCACTGATTCCCAATGGCAAAGTGCATGCATTTTAGCACATAAATGCTCGATTAGTACAAGATTACAGGAAAACTCTTACAAACTATTGACACAATGGTATGCTACACCCGAAAAGATAAAACGATGGTACCCGTTGGCTTCCGATTTGTGCTGGAGTTGTGGGGAAAACAGAGGCGATATGTTTCACATCTGGTGGGAATGCCCTAAGATCAGTGGTGTATTTAGGTTTTGTGCTGCCCTAGGCTTGACTAAGCTTGTGCGCCCACTAATTTAAATATGACCCACCCCTACCTGTCAAGGCCACACCCCTTCTTGTTTAAGACCCGTCCTGAAATTTTCCAGTGGGGACACTAGTTCTGAGGGCCTTGGGGGGGGTGAGGGGGGAGGCAATGGATTCCCTTAAATTTTAGATCTTTCTTCTCACTTCCTGTTTGGCTATGAGGCAGGAAATGAATGTAAATCTCTGTGATGGGACAGGGATGGCAAAAAAAACACTGACAGGGGCTATAACCCTCCCTTACTCTATCCAAAATTAAAAAAAAAAGTGTTGCCTATAGTTCTACTTTAAGCACAAATTTCTGCTAAATTTATGGTGAGGACTAAGAGGATATAACCATGCCAGTGGTGCAGCTGAAAACATATAGCACAATTATGAAGGTATGTGGTCCAGGCATTGAGCAAAGAAAGAACTGGGGACAGGAACAAATAAATCCATCATTGTTTTTCTCTTTAGCAGTCAAAAGAAAAAAAGTTAAGATCCCTTAATATGTAAACTTACACAAGCAAAGGATTGCAGTAGAGTCCTACTACCTACAGTGGGGCAAAAAAGTATTTAGTGAGCCACCAGTTGTGTAAGTTCTCCCACTTAAAAAGATGAGAGAGGCCTGTAATTGTCATCATAGGTATACCTCAACTATGAGAGACAAAATGTGGAAACAAATCCAGACAATCACATTGTCTGATTTTAGAAAGAATTTATTTGCAAATTATGGTGGAAAATAAGTATTTGGTCACCTACAAACAAGCAAGATTTCTGGCTCTCACAGACCTGTATCTTCTTCTTTAAGAGGCTCCTCTATCCTCCACTCATTACCTGTATTAATGGCACCTGTTTGAACTAGTTATCAATATAAGAAAAAACCTGTCCACAACCTCAAACAGTCACACTCCAAACTCCACTATGGTGAAGACCAAAGAGCTGTCGAAGGACACCGGAAACAAAATCGTAGACCTACACCAGGCTGGGAAGACTGAATCTGCAATAGGCAAGCAGCTTGGTGTGAATAAATCAACTGTGGGAGCAATAATTAGAAAATGGAAGACATACAAGACCACTGATAATCTCCCTCGATCTGGGGCTCCATGCAAGATCTCACCCCGTGGTGTCAAAATGATCACAAGAACGGTGAGCAAAAATCTCAGAATCACACGGGGGGACCTAGTGAATGACCTGCAGAGAGCTGGGACCAACATAACAAAGGATACCATCAGTAACACACTACGCCGCCAGGGACTCGGATCCTGCAGTGCTCGACGTGTCCCCCTGCTTTAGTCAGTACATGTCCGGGCCCGTCTGAGGTTTCCTAGAGAGCATTTGGATGATCCAGAAGAGGATTGGGAGAATGTCATATGGTCAGATGAAACCAAAGTAGAACTGTTTGGTAGAAACACAACTCGTCATGTTTGGAGGAGAGAGAATGCTGAGTTGCAACCAAAGAATACCTACTGTGAAGCATGGGGGTGGCAACATCATGCTTTGGCGCTGTTTCTCTGCAAAGGGAACAGGACGACTGATCCATGTACATGAAAGAATGAATGGGGCCATGTATCGTGAGATTTTGAGTGCAAACCTCCTCCCATCAGCAAGGGCATTGAAGATGAAATGTGGCTGGGTCTTTCAGCATGACAATGATCCCAAATACACCGCCCGGGCAACAAAGGAGTGGCTTCGTAAGAAGCATTTCAAGGTCCTGGAGTGGCCTAGCCAGTCTCCAGATCTCTACCCCATAGAAAACCTTTGGAGGGAGTTTAAAGTCTGTGTTGCCCAGCGACAGCCCCAAAACATCACTGCTCTAGAGGAGATCTACATGGAGGAATGGGCCAACATACCAGCAACAGTGTGTGACAACCTTGTGAAGACGTTTGACCTCTGTCATTGCCAACAAAGGATATATAACAAAGTATTGAGATGAACTTTTGATAAAATTGACAAAATACTTATTTTCCACCATAATTTGCAAATAAATTCTTTCAAAAATCAGACAATGTGATTGTCTGGATTTGTTTCCACATTTTGTCTCTCATAGTTGAGGTATACCTATGATAAAAATTACAGGCCTCTCTCATCTTTTTAAGTGGGAGAACTTGCACAATTGGCGGCTAACTAAATACTTTTTTGCCCCACTGTGCCTGCCAGGGGGCGTGTCCAAGATAGCAACCTGAGCAGCTGCATATTCTGGAGCTCTGCTTGCTGACCCTGCAATTATCCTTCTCCTGGGCGCTATTCTACCTGGGCATGAGTGGATTCTATCCAGTTGGGACGCTGCTCCTCCAAGGGAACCCCTTTTAGAGAAAAACAGCTCAGATTCCCACCGATTGAGGAGGTACAGATCCCGTCTCCTGCGGCCTGCGTGGAGCCACACAGCACGTGGAAGAGCAACATTACATCGCAGACGGACCCGCTGGAGGGCACCTCTCCCTCACCGAGCTTTGTGGTGGACATAATGTCGGCAATTGCCACTTGTCAAGCCCCACTCACCACTAAGATTGAGACGGTGCAGCTTGAGATGGGTCTCATGAGACAGGACATTGATAAACTCCGCTCCCGAGTGTCTAAAACGGAGCAGCATCTAAGCCTCACTGAAGACACATTAACTGAGCACTCCTCTGCTCTCCGTACCAAACAGACTAAACCTACCTGCCAGGTATAGGTGACCATGTCACTGTCCCTTGTGTCTGGACCATCCCTAGATTAAACGCCCTTTGGCAGCTAGGTAAGTGCCATGCAAGTTTCACCCAAATAGTGTAGCTTTCTCTTTACCCTGTGGCCTGGGTACCCTATGCTAAATAATCTAGTCAGCTACTGCATAAACATCAAAATCTACCTCCTATATAGATTACCAGTAACTGATTTGGTAAGTCACTATAATATACTGTATGGCAACTCCTCTGCCAAAGGCAAATGAATAAGATTTCCTAATATTTAACTGCCATATGCATCATTGCAAGCTCGAAAGCCCTCAGGGGTTTCTAGTATATTCAGTATATATATTAGATTGTGATCATCCAAAGGTTTGCAGGAAAGTATTACTACCTACCTCCTAAGTGTAGCTGACCATTTCAGTCTCCCTTGCATCTGCACCATCCTACTACCCACCCAGATTAAAAGCCCCATGGTAGCTAGGTAGTTGTCCTACAATTTCCACTCAATTGGTGTGGTTTTCCTTTTCAGCCTCGGTACTTACAGCCTGCCTGGCTCCCTCCACGTGTCTCTACTGCACCTTTCCCGACATGTGATCTCCTCACACAGTGGAGAGCTCCTCCCCCTTCACTCTACTGGCCCGTGCCTGTCAGCTGACTTTGACCTTCAGACAGTTTCAGCCTCCTGTCATGGCATCTGTCTCTCTGTAAATGAGAACTCAAGTGAGAGGGCCGCTGTGCTGATAGAACAATCAAAACTTGACAACTCATTGGTTGGGGTCCACCCGGGCCCCCTACATATGTATGGGCTGTTCTCCCCTGTATTATCATACCAGCAGCAGTGCGTTCGCTTTATGGGGATGTCAGACCGATTTGCCTCCCAGCCCAGTTCGCCCCATCAGACTGGTGCTGCACTAAAAAGGTAGCGCAAGCCAGCGGAGACACTTTTTGTGCTGCCCCCCTGCAAAGTGCTGCCCTAGGCCTGGGCCTTGTTGGCCTAGGCCAAGATAGAGCATTGCCTAAGATAGCTTCCTACTGGAGCAAAATCTGCAAATTGATCCTCCATATCACAGACACCAAGATTAAATTCACTCCTGCATGCTGCCTCCTACATATTACTAACTTTCCCCTGGGCAGATACAAACGATCCCTGACCAAGCACCTTTTGATTGCCGCAAAATTCCGATTCCCAAATTTTGGAAACTGTCTACGACCCCTTCTCTCAGAGAATGGGTCCATACAGTAAACCATATCCTGAAAATGGAAGAAACACTGGCTATAGCAAATGCATAGCAACTCCAACAAGTTCCACAAAACATGGTCAGCCTGGTACCAGTTTAAATACTCTGTAGCATATGATAGCCTGTCAACCGGGTGAACACCAATAAACGCTTGGGTGGACCACACACATATACTAGCCATTTGACTACTGTAAATTCATTCTCTACACCCTGTCAGTAAGAGATCAGAACTTTACCTATGACACTCCCATAGGGGTACCCCTGTCCCCTACCTGTGTACCGTCCTGATCACTCTTCTTTTTCCAGGGTTTTTTTTTTTTATTATTATTACTATTTTTGTCTTAGATTTGGCTTTTTTCTTTTTTTTCCCTGTTATTCTGATTTAATATAGCCTCTTGACACTTATGCTACGTCTGTATATACTGAGCTTTGGCACAGTTAATGAGGATTATAAATACTACATCATCAATGCAATAGCTGCTGAATTTATTGACAATATGCTACATGTATTGACACTGTATGCTTATGTAATAAGTTTATATGTTGTGAACCTATGTTACAAACAGTTACATTACTTTCTTTTGTACTGACTTTTGCTTAATAAAAACTTTTTATTGAAAAAAAAAGAAACCAGGAATAAAACAGTCACAAGGTGTTTGTGGAAAATATATTCTAAATGAACTATTTTGGTTCCAGAAGATTTGCATTAGAAAATGGATATGGGGAGCGTAGAAGACAAAACCAGCCCATGTTTAATGCAGATGTTAATTAGTGACCTGACTGAGACTTGCCAGTTTATTAACCGATTGCCAGCCGCATACTGTATATACGGCGGCAAGGAGGCTCTGCTGCGCAGGATCATGTACCTAGTTTGTGATCCTGCACTTCTGGGTCTGGTGCATGCATCTCCGCTGGCCCGCTCCCACTGTGATTATACACAGCAGGAGCTGATCGATGGGCATGCCGCACTTGATGTCCACCGATACTTTGGTGCACAGGCAGAACGGCGTAAACAAGGCAGGTAGCTGTTTTGTCAGTACAGAAGGCATGGATCCTGTTTCTCTGCTAAGCAGGGGCACCGATCTATGTCTTCCCCTAGTACAAGCAACTCCCCCACAGTAAAATATATATAGAAATATATGAAATCCCACGCTTATGGAAAGAAAACAGTGGGGAAGAACTGCTGCCTCTACCAATATGTCCACCTAAGTGGAAATATAGGGTGAATAAAAATTGAAAGTGTAGAAATTGTGCTGTTCTGAGGTGAACTCACACCCCTGACATGTGAAAAGTCCCTAAAAACGTGAAATAAACTTATTAACCACTTCAGCCCCGGAAGGATTTACCCCCTTCCTGACCAGAGCACTTTTTACAATTCGGCACTGCGTCGCTTTAACTGCTAATTGCGCGGTCATGCAATGGTGTACCCAAACGGAATTTGCGTCCTTTTCTTCCCACAAATAGAGCTTTCTTTTGATGGTATTTGATCACCTCTGCCGTTTTTATTTTTTGCGCTATACACGGAAAAAGACCGAAAATTTTGAAAAAAAATGATATTTTCTACTTTTTGTTCTAAAAAAAATCCAATAAACTCAATTTTAGTCATACATTTAGGCCAAAATGTATTCGGCCACATGTCTTTGGTAAAAAAAATGTCAATAAGCGTATATTTATTGGTTTGCGCAAAAGTTATAGCGTCTACAAACTAGGGTACATTTTCTGGAATTTACACAGCCTTTAATTTATGACTGCCTATGTCGTTTCTTGAGGTGCTAAAATGGCAGGGCAGTACAAAACCCCCACAAATGACCCCATTTTGGAAAGTAGACACCCCAAGGAATTTGCTGAGAGGCATGTTGAGCCCATTGAATATTCATTTTTTTTGTCCCAAGTGATTGAATAATGACAAAAAAAAAAAATTACAAAAAGTTGTCACTAAATGATATATTGCTCACACAGGCCATGGGCATATGTGGAATTGCACCCCAAAATACATTTAGCTGCTTCTCCTGAGTACGGGGATACCACATGTGTGGGACTTTTTGGGAGCCTAGCCGCGTACGGGGCCCCGAAAACCAATCACTGCCTTCAGGATTTCTAAGGGCGTACATTTTTGATTTTACTCCTCACTACCTATCACAGTTTTGAAGGCCATAAAATGCCCAGATGACATAAAACCCCCCCAAATGACCCCATTTTGGAAAGTAGACACCCCAAGCTATTTGCTTTGAGGCATGTTGAGTCCATGGAATGTTTTATATTTTGACACAAGTTGTGGGAAAGTGACAAATTTTTTTTTTTTTTTTTTTTTTTTTGCACAAAGTTGTCACTAAATGATATATTGCTCACACAGGCCATGGGCATATGTGGAATTGCACCCCAAAATACATTTAGCTGCTTCTCCTGAGTATGGGGATACCACATGTGTGGGACTTTTTGGGAGCCTAGCCGCGTACGGGACCCCGAAAACCAATCACTGCCTTCAGGAATTCTAAGGGCGTACATTTTTGATTTTACTCCTCACTGCCTATCACAGTTTCGGAGGCCATGGAATGCCCAGGTGGCACAAACCCCCCCCCAAATGACCCCATTTTGGAAAGTAGACACCCCAAGCTATTTGCTGAGAGGCATGGTGAGTATTTTGCAGCTCTCATTTGTTTTTGAAAATAAAGAAAGACGAGAAAAAAAAATTTTTTTTTTCTTTTTTCAATTTTCAAAACTTTGTGACAAAAAGTGAGGTCTGCAAAATACTCACTATACCTCTCATCAAATAGCTTGGGGTGTCTACTTTCCAAAATGGGGTCATTTGGGGTTTTTTTTTGCCACCTGGGCATTCCATGGCCTCCGAAACTGTGATAGGCAGTGAAGAGTGAAATCAAAAATTTACGGCCTTAGAAAGCCTGAAGGCGGTGCTTGGTTTTCGGGGTCCCATACGCGGCTAGGCTCCCAAAAAGTCTCACACATGTCAGGAGAAGCAACAGAATGTATTTTGGGGTGTAATTTCACATATTCCCATGGCATGTTTGAGCAATATATCATTTAGTGACAACTTTGCGCAAAAAAAAATAAAAAAAATAAAAAATTGTCTCTTTCCCGCAACTTGTGTCACAATATAAATTATTCCATGGACTCAACATGACTCTCAGCAAATAGCTTGGGGTGTCTACTTTCCAAAATGGGGTCATTTGGGGGGGTTTTGAACTGTCCTGGCATTTTATGCACAACATCTAGAAGCTTATGTCACACATCACCCACTCTTCTAACCACTTGAAGACAAAGCCCTTTCTGACACTTATTGTTTACATAAAAAAATATTTTTTTTTTGCAAGAAAATTACTTTGAACCCCCAAACATTATATTTTTTTTTAAAGCAAATGCCCTACAGATTAAAATGGTGGGTGTTTCATTTTTTTTTTTCACACAGTATTTGCGCAGCGATTTTTCAAACGCATTTTTTGGGGAAAAAACACACTTTTTTACATTTTAATGCACTAAAACACACTATATTGCCCAAATGTTTGATGAAATAAAAAAGATGATCTTAGGCCGAGTACATGGATACCAAACATGACATGCTTTAAAATTGCGCACAAACGTGCAGTGGCGACAAACTAAATACATTTTTAAAAGCCTTTAAAAGCCTTTACAGGTTACCACTTTAGATTTACAGAGGAGGTCTACTGCTAAACTTACTGCCCTCGATCTGACCTTCGCGGCGATACCTCACATGCATGGTGCAATTGCTGTTTACATTTGACGCCAGACCGACGCTTGCGTTCGCCTTAGCGCGAGAGCAGGGGGGACAGGGGTGCTTTTTTTTTTTTTTTTTTTTTTTTTTTTTTTTTTTCTTTATTATTATTATTTTTTTATCTTATTTTTAAACTGTTCCTTTCATTTTTTTTTTAAATCATTTTTATTGTTATCTCAGGGAATGTAAATATCCCCTATGATAGCAATAGGTAGTGACAGGTACTCTTTTTTGCAAAAATTGGGGTCTATTAGACCCTAGATTTCTCCTCTGCCCTCAAAGCATCTGACCACACCAAGATCGGTGTGATAAAATGCTTTCCCAATTTCCCAATGGCGCTGTTTACATCCGGCGAAATCTAAGTCATAAAATGCTCGTAGCTTCCGGTTTCTTAGGCCATAGAGATGTTTGGAGCCACTCTGGTCTCTGATCAGCTCTATGGTCAGCTGGCTGAATCACCGGCTGCATTTTCAGGTTCCCTGTTGAGACAGGAGAGCCAGAGAAAAACACGGAAGACGGCGGGGGGGGGGGCATTCCCTCCCACTGCTTGTAAAAGCAGTCTAGAGGCTAATTAGCCGCTAGGATTGCTTTTACATGAAAGCCGACCGCTGGCTGAAAAGAATGATACCAAGATGATACCTAAACCTGCAGGCATCATTCTGGTATAACCATTCAAAGTCGTGAATGGCGTACCTGAAGACAAAAAAATGGTTAACAATAAAGCACAGTAAACGGTAAAGTATAAAAAATTGCATACCTGAAAAACAAACATGATAAAACATAATAACAATAAAACATTGCAGAATAGAATACAGTAAAAAAGAGCAGAACAATAGAGAGAGAGAATAGAGAGAGAAAGAACAATAAAACGACAACTATTTTTTTTTTATTTTATATTTTTGTATGTGTTTTTTTTTTTTTTTTTTTTTGTAACTAACTTTTATAACTGTACCCGGTTCCAGGTTCGGGTCTCTCAAAATGCGATGGCATCTTGGGAGACCCTGTGAAAGTGTGCCTAGTCTGTGCAATGCTGTACCCTACGCTAATAGTCAACTAGTGAATGGTAGCGTTCAAAACATTCACCAATGCAAAGACCAGGATTGTCAGGACAGGAGGGACAATAATAGCGGGTGTCACGCCTATATCCGCGCTTGCTGCAGACACAACATCTTTTTTGGGGGGGTTCGTTGGGTAGGGGTACTCGGGAGGACATAAAGAAAATGCCTCTCATGCAGCCGACTGCATTTGGTTGGGGATGTGAATGGGGGAAGTACGGGCGCTGCAGAAGTGGTGGGTTCCCAATTAGGATTGGCGAATGCAGCAGGAAGGGCACTATGGGCACGACGGGCCTGTGTTTGTCTTTTTGGTGGCAGCGGGACACTACTTGTGCTTGCCACCTCACCAGCTTGAACTGCACTTATGGGACTCGCCACGTCACCAAGTGTTACTGCAGTGCTGGTTTGACTACGACCGGGGTGTACTAGGCCGCTGGCGCTTGCCAGTTCACCAAAACGCTACCAAAAAATCTGTTAGCGATCGCAGGGATCAGGCCTGACTCTGCGAACGCTGCAGTTATGCGTTTAGTGTTCTGTAAGTGACAGTGATCGATCGATACTGCACTTGGGTGGGCTGGGCTGGGCCGGGCGGAGTGGCAAAATGCAGGTGCTAGCAGGTATCTGGGCTGATCCCGCTAACACTGCGTTTGTGGGAACCCTAAACTGCTGGGGACGCTAGTATAGATCTGATCGGATCAGATATTGATCCGTTCAGATACTATACCACTAAGGGAGGCGTATGCTGCGTGCGTGGGTGTTAGCGGTACTGGCGCTAATCTGACGCTGCCTGGGGCTGGTGCTTGCCAGTTCACCAAAACGCTACCAAAAAAACTGTTAGCGATCGCAGGGATCAGGCCTGACTATGCGTACGCTGCAGTTATGCGCTTAGTGTTTTGTAAGTGACAGTGATGGATCGATACTGCACTTGGGTGGGCTGGGCTGGGCCGGGCGGAGGGGCAAAACGCAGGTGCTAGCAGGTATCTGGGCTGATCCCGCTAACACTGCGTTTTCGGGAACCCTAAACTGCTGGGGACGCTAGTATAGATCTGATTGGATCAGATATTGATGCGTTCAGATACTATACCACTAAGGGAGGTGTATGCTGCGTGCGTGGGTGTTAGCGGTACTGGCGCTAATCTGACGCTGCCTGGGGCGACGCATATCACCGCCGGGCGATCAGGGGGCTAAACCTTTATTCGGTAATAAACGGCGGGTGCCCTGACACTATAAAAAATAAACGAAATAACCAGCGTCACCCGTAACAGTTATACGGTGATCAGTGGTGAAAGGGTTAACTAGGGGGCAATCAAGGGGTTAAAACATTTATTAGGTAGTATATGGGGGTCCCTGTCGCTATAAAACGCTGACGGCGAACCTAAATATTTATGTCCCTAACTAGCGTCACCAGCGACACTAATACAGCGATCAGAAAAATGATCGCTTAGTGACACTGGTGACGGGGGGTGATCAAGGGGTTAAAACTTTATTGGGGGGGGTTAGGAGGGTACCCTAGACCTAAAGGGGGCCTAACATTCACTGCCCTAACACACTAACTGTCACAAACTGACACCAATACAGTAATCAGAAAAAAAAAAAAAAAAAAAAAAAAACCCTGCTTGGTGTCAGTTTGTGACGGGGGGGGGGGTGATTGGGGGGGGATCGGGGGGCGATCGGGGGGGGGGATCGGGGTGTAATGTGTGCCTGGCATGTTCTACTGTGTGTGTGTAGTGTTGTGCACTCACATTCCAGTCTTCTCTCCTCGGCCCGGAACGGAAAATACCGAGCCGAGGAGAGATGACATCATTTCCTCTGCCTCTGTGTACAATACAGAGGCAGGGAAATGATCCCATTGGCTGGGAGCGATCGCGAGGGGGGGGCCACGAATGGATGGCCTCCCCCTCACCACCGATCGCCGGGGGACATTTGCCGACCGTCGCAGGCACCGGGGGGGGGTCCGATCGGACCCCCCACCCGTGGGCAGGCAGGGACGTACAGGTAAGCCCTTTTGCCTGCCCGTGCCGCTTTGTCGACGTACATCGTCGTGCGGCGGTCGGCAAGTGGTTAAATAGATCACGGCACTAGAAAAGGGAAGTTCCATATGAAGCGCGCCACCCTTTGGGCTCCATCTGCTAATCTCCTGTTTATCTTGTGTTAGTAGAAGTTTGGTGAGAGACAATTTGCGCTTTTCAGCCTCGTGCTTTTCAGATCATTACTGCTCTTCAGTTTGTGCTTGTGGGTTTGAATCTGTTCAAAAAAAATAAAAATAATTCTAAACATTATTATGAAGATCTGGCTTTAAAAACTAAAAATATTATTAAGGTGATCACAAGAAATAATAAAGGAATAAGTTTGTTTGAACTCTGTGTGAATATCAGCAGCAAAACAACTTCATTCTTCATTCTTCATTAGTTTTACCAGACCGAGCGATTCTGTCTTGTACTGAAATTCTGAGCATGCGTTTTTTTGCATACAGACAAATGGAATTTCCGATAGGAACTTCTTCCGATGGAAAAATAGAGAACTTGCTCTCAATCTTTTGCTGGCGGAAATTCTGCCAGCAAAAGTCTGATGGAGCATACACACGGTTGGAATTTCCGACCAAAAGCTCACATTGGACTTTTGCTGGCAGAATTTCCGATTGTGTGTATGTGGCATTAGAGGCATGCTGGAAAAAGGACGAACTGACTTTAGTGCAAGTGAAAATAATCCTCAGTCCTAATGCACATGGACGTTTTAAAAAACGAGCTGTAAAGCTAGGTTCGACGCCTGGAAAAACCGGCGTTAAAAACGCGATTTTTACTGCGTTTTGCATTAGCGTTTTTGCGCGTTTTTGCGCGTTTTTTCCGCATTTCGCGTTTTTACAGCTCTAGTGCCGCGCCTCGGAACGCACTGGTCTTGGGTTTTTTTTACAGCTTAAAAACGCCTAGGCCATTTGCAGCTCAAAAACGTCTAGGTGGGCATGAATCCATAGACTAACATAGACAGGCGTTTTTAAGCTGTAAAAAACACTCAAAAACGCGGCTGTAAAAACGTCCATGTGCATGAGGACTCAAAGGTCACTACAAGCAACAGATTGCTTCAGATTCGTACCAGCAGCTGATTGATATCTCACAAGATTGCAAAGGATCACCTTAGAATTTTAGAGTTTAGAGTAATTGAAATTTAAGACTGCCTCTTGTTTGTTTCACAAGTAGAAGGATCAGAAGAATACTTTGGAACTGGACTAATACAGAAGAAATTAATAAAACCTCACATAAACCCACTGAAATGACTAGCCTTAAGTTATATAAAGTAATGAAGCAAATCCTCCTACATAAATTGTATCTGTTAATCTGCAGTCCTCTCTCCTCCTAACCTTCCAAAGTACACAAGTGAAATGGTATTGCTCATCTTCCATGAAGCAGAGGGATGGTAACTGATGTCATACACCTGAGTGGAGGGAATGGACATGCACCCCTCTCTCTCTCTTAATGAGGAAACATGGACAGCTGAGGCTGTCCATTACAATTGTGGGGACAATTGTCAGAAGTGATTCATGTAGATAGAAGAAGAAGCAAAGAGCAGGATTCATACTATGGACTAAAGCAAGTACACACTATATGAGGATATGCTTTGTTCATTTTTTAGTTCAGAGTTTTACAACCACTTTTTTTGTTATAATTTATTTATTTTTCTTTTTATAACAGGAGAAAAATGAACAATCCTTCTGTATAATACATTCCATTTCTGCACATACAGCCAGACAAGAAATAAAAAAAACAAAAAAACATGATAATAACTCATTACATTCCATTCCATCTGCTCCTGTCTGTTTCTAATATATTATCCAATAAAGATGGATAAAAGAATGAACCCAAATAAACATAAAGAAGCCACAAAAGAGGCAAAGAAGACAAAGAAATAAGAAGAGTAATCTTCCTCTCTCATTTCTGCCCTCCATGTTGTTATTCCTTGCTGCCTCAGGAGGGGGGCGCTTCCCCCAGACCCGGCCATAATACTCCAACTATCTCTCAGTATTCCGACTGCAGTTTCTATTTATAGTCCATTTCCCCCTCCTTTCCTTACCCCCCTCCCAAAACCAAAAAAAAAGCACCCCCATTTAAATTTCCCTCTTTCCCTTCTCCCCTCCTCCTCCTCTCTCCCTCTCCTTCCCCCCACTACCCCATCCTCCTCTTTAATTTGTATCAATTCGTTTTTTCCCTTCCTCTGAAGAAATAAAACAGTTCCATGGTGACCACATTTTAAAATAAATTTCCCTTTTTATTCTAGTTGTCCAGACTATATCTTCCATCCTGTTTACTTCCTCTACTTTCCTAAGCCACATATTCACTGTAGGAGGTTGTAACTGTTTTCACTTAAGCGGAATGCATGCTTTAGCTGCATTCACCAAATGACACAAAATAGAGTTCCTATATATTTTCCCTGGACTCTCTGACAGGTGCAAAAGGAAAAAAGCTGGGTCTTCCTGTATTTCCACATCGCTAACAGTTTCCTGTATTTTGGTACATATTGCTGTCTTAAATATTGAATGTATCATATTAGTTTTTTGTTCCTCCGAAAAGGTCCTCCCCAAATCTGTTTCCCATTTTCGGAGGAAAGGTAACTGATAGTTCTCCGATGGTTTAATCAACAACGCGTACATTCTGGAGACAGCATGCTTTATTGGTTCAGTCTCCATACAATATTTCTCGAATGGTAACAGATTCCGATCCAGAGGGCTTGGCGGTACCCTAGTACATAGATAATGTCGTAGTTGTACCGCCGACCAAAAATCTAATTGGAAGGGGCCATTTCTGTCTACCAATTCCTGTACTGTTAGCCATCTGCCAGATCTCAAAAAATGTGATGCCTGATACAGTCCCCATTTGATCAGGATGTCAAAAGGTCCTTTTTGTGTTCCTAATATGCATCGCGGATTCCCCAATATAGATACTAATGGTGATTCCTGTGTTGATAACTTAAGCTTAAATAAGAGGTTATAAGAAACACGGAAGGCAGGTCCTATTGTTGGGTGTGTCTTAGTTTTAGATGCCAAGTCCTTGAAACACCAAGGGGCCCTATACAGTAACTCCCCACTCTGCGCTTGCTCCAATCTTGGCCAGATTTTAAGTTCTTCATGTCGGCACCAAACGAACAGGCGGCCCAGATGTACTGCCTGGTAATATTTATATATATCTGGGACCGCCAACTCCCCGTTTTCTTTTGGTAGGGACAACAGAGTCCTCCTGATCCTAGGATGTTTGTTTGCCCAGATGAATTTTGTAAATAATATTTGTATATTTCTAAAGAATTTTACAACCACTTAAGTTTGTACTGGACTGATAAGAGGCCACATCGAGTTTCAACGAAAGCAATATTTAGATGACCCTTCTGTTTCAGATGAACTGCTCATAGCAAAAAAAAAGAATGAGGTGAGTAATTATAGATAGAGAAAAAAGCAAAGGACATCTCAAACTGGCAAACTGATAAAACTAAATGAGAATAATTTCAATACTCTTCATTGTCCTCAGGAACCACCTGCACCATTAACCAAGCCATAAATGAGTAGTCAAACTACATATCCAATCCAGAATGCTAAACCTGATTTAAAAAAAAAGAAATGCTACAGATGCAGAAAGAGATGCTAGGAATGAAAATGTTCCCCACAGTTCAACAGCTCAACAGGAACATACTATGAATTTAAAGGGCTAGCAACCACACAGGGAACAAGGAAAATGGTTTGTGGAAAATCTGATAACACAGATCAGGGGCCTACATGTGACCATTGCTTCAAATGTAGTAAATCTGGACATTTTACTTAAGGATGCAGAGGGAGAAAGCAGAACCAGTTAAAAGGGAGAGGGTGGCTGTCAAAGGACAGACAATAACCTACAGAACAATGTCCCAAATTTTCACACTTTCCAGTATGAAGGAAACCTCCAAGGTGAACCCCACACAGCAATAAGTACAATGACTGAAAGTATACATCCAAATCCTTTACAGAGAAAGTGAGACTGCGCTGCTCAGTAACTATAAACTCTAGCTTCTCTGGGGGCATGTGGTAGTTTTTATTAGCACATAATAGAGTTATAGATCCTGGAGCAATTATCTTTAATTTCCCATGCAGCACCCAATTCTTCTTGAAATCCATCACAGTGGAGTAGGGATGAGCCGAACACCCCCCGGTTCGGTTCGCACCAGAACCTGCGAACGGACCGAAAATTCGCACGAGCGTTAGAACCCCATTGACGTCTATGGGACTCGAACGTTCGAAATCAAAAGTGCTCATTTTAAAGGATAATTTGCATGGTATTGTCCTAAAAAGGGTTTGGGGACCCGGGTCCTGCCCCAGGGGACATGTATCAATGCAAAAAAAACTTTTTAAAACGGACGTTTTTTCGGGAGCAGTGATTTTAATGATGCTTAAAGTAAAAAAAAAGAGTGAAATATTCCTTTAAATATCGTACCTGGGGTGTGTCTATAGTATGCCTGTAAAGTGGGGCGTGTTTCCCGTGTTTAGAACAGTCCCTGCACAAAATGTCATTTTTAACCACTTCAGCCCCGGAAGGATTTACCCCCTTCCTGACCAGAGCGTTTTTTTGCGATTCGGCACTGCGTCGCTTTAACTGACAATTGCGCGGTCGTGCGACGTGGCTCCCAAACAAAATTGACGTCCTTTTTTTCCCACAAATAGAGCTTTCTTTCGGTGGTAATTGATCGCCTCTGCGATTTTTATTTTTTGCGCTATAAACAAAATAAGATCGACAATTTTGAAAAAAAACGCATTATTTTTTACATTTTGCTATAATAAATATCCCCCAAAAATATATAAAAAAAACATTTTTTTTCTTCAGTTTAGGCCGATCGTATTCTTCTACATATTTTTGGTAAAAAAAATCACAATAAGCGTTTATTAATTGGTTTGCGCAAACGTTATAGTGTTTACTAAATAGGGGATAGTTTTATGGCATTTTTATTAATAATTTTTTTTTTACTAGTAATGGCGGCGATCAGCGATTTTTATTGTGACTGCGACGTTATGGCGGACATGTCGGACATTTTTGACACATTTTTGGGACCATTGTCATTTATACAGCGATTGGTGCGATTAAAAATGCACTGATTACTGTGTAAATGACACTGGCAGTGAAGGGGTTAACCACTAGGGGGCGGGGAGGGGTTAAGTGTGTCCTAGGGAGTGATTAATAACTGTAGGGGGATGGGCTGTGTGGGTGACATCACTGATCTCTGCTCCGATGACAGGGAGCAGAGATCGAGTGACACTGTCACTAGGTAGAACGGGGAGATGCTGTTTACAACGGCATCTCCCCGTTCATCCGCTCTGTGAGGCGATCGCGGGTATCCCCACGGCGATCGAGTCCGCGGGACTCGCGACCCGACTCACGGAGCTCCCAGCCGGCGCGCACGCACTGGCACGGCGGGAAATTCAAATGGATGTACAGGTACGCCCATTTGCCCAGCCGTGCCGCTCTGCCGACGTACAACGGCGTGCGCCGGTCGGGAAGCGGTTAAAGGAAAAAATGTCATTTAAAACGGCTTGCGGGTTTAATGTAATGTCGGGTCCTGGCAATATGGATGAAAATCAGTGAGACAAACGGCATGGGTACCCCCCAGTCCATTACCAGGCCCTTTGGGTCTTGTATGGATATTAAGGGGAACCCCGCACCCAAATTAAAATAAGGAGGTGGCCTGAACTCGATGGAGAATGGCAGCTTAACTTGATAGCTCCCGCTGACAGAGAGATTCAACTGACTAAAACGGAGGTTTCCAACTCACTGCCACCCCCAAACGCTATGGGGACCTCTTCCCGAAGCTTCTCTACTTCCCGCTCCAGATCTCCCCGTGATTTAACGGGAAGGGTAAGCCAGAACATCCGGGAAATGTTCCGCAATCAGGCAAGCAACATGGCGACTTCCCGCAGCCTACCCCACACACCAGGACTACCATCTAACCCCAACTCGCAGATCCCCTCAGACAATGCCGGGATAGTCCTCTCACCGCAACCGCAACCGAGCCTCCATGACCTCCACTCTGTAGCGACGGACATAAAGAACACCTTTACGGCAGCCCTCACAGCCGCGATCTCAGACCTAAAGATTGACATTCAATCGATCGCCGGTAGAGTTCATGAGGTAGAAAAGGTCACGGCTACACATTCCTCCGTACTCCGCCGCTCGTGCCAAGTGTTAGACACACACACCCCGCAACTACGCGATCTTAATCGTCATATGGAGGACTTGGACAATCGCGGTCGGCGCCACAACCTACGCATACGAGGACTACCGTCAGTTGACGCAGATCACCTTCAAGCAGAAGTGACAGGCTTGTTTAATACCCTGTTGGGGAAACCCGCCACAACACCAATTGCAATGGAACGTATACATCGCGCCCTCCGTCCACGGGGGAGAGATTCTGACCCTCCCCGAGACGTGATCTGTTATGTGATTGACTATCAACTAAAGAAAGAGATCCTGCGGAATGCCCGTAATAATACTCAATTGTCGCACAATGGCACAGAAATTCGTCTCTTCCAGGACCTTTCTACCATAACATTACAGCGTAGGAGAGAACTGCATCCTCTACTGGAAGTTCTACGCACCAACGGAATCCCATATCGATGGAAGTTCCCCTTCGGCTTGTCAGCCTCCACTCAAGGGCGCTCTGCACTCCTCCGAGTGCCGGAAGATCTAAATCACTTCTGTGAGACTCTGGATATTCCTTATACGGAAGTACCCGAATGGTACGCCGAGTATCGACCCCCCGCCAACAAAGCCTCACATCGCAGCGAGCCCATGGAAACCCAAGCCCATCATCTTAGGAGGCAAAGATCACCATCCGAACCCCGGGATCGCCACTCAGCCCCAGGTCAGAATCACAGATCCAGCCGGGCGAAAGCACCGCAACCCAGGAGAGCACGCCGCGACCGTTAAGAGATAGTCCGCGACTCACCACCCTCAGCTAAGTTAACCATGGTTCTCATGTTCTTTTTTTCTTTTCTGTTTTTCTTTTTTCCCGGGATGTGCTCCACCTGCTCCTCCACACAGCTTGCTTTTTCTATCTGCTGCCACAATGTCCTGCTATACAAGTACTGCTGGTCACTCTCCCACCCGCTCGGGTTGCATGCCGCTTGCTTACTCTCAAACTCTTTGCTCTCTCGTTAGGTGCACACATGTCTCTCGTGTGCCACCACTGCATGCCGAATGACTTTACAAACGCTATCCCTCTGACCTTTTAGCGATGACTGCAACAAACAACTATCATGCTTGCTTGTAACCCCTTCTACCCGCCTAAGAAAAAAAAAAAAAAGCCTCTTTGAGTTTTGCATTTTCCTCTTTAACGGTCTAGCCCTTTCTCCCCCCTCCTTCCTGCCCCCCCTCCCTCCTACCTGCCCCCCCCCTCCTACCTGCCCCCCCCTCCTATCTGCCCCCCTCCTGCCCTCCTGCCCTCCTCCCTCCTGCCCTCCTCCCCCCTCCCTCCTGCCCTCCTCCCTCCTGCCCTCCCCCCTCTCCCTCCTGCCCTCCCCCCTCTCCCTCCTGCCCTCCCCCCTTTCACTCCTGCCCTCCCCCCTTTTTTTTTCTCTCTTTCTTCCCTTTTTTTTTTTTCTCTTTATTCTCTTTCTTCTCTTCTTTTTTTTCCTTCTTATTTCATTTTTATCACTAGGTATTTTCAAATTTAAATGTATGCCTATCCTAATGCTTAACTCTGCAGCGTCTCTGCTGATGATAAATTTATGAGCATGTATGATAACCCTCTAGTCAATCTCACTTAGATGCGGCTGGGATGATGATCCATGCGGCAACTTAAAACGCTCCAACTCTTTCTATATAGATATCCCTTCCTATCTGTCGATCCTAACGAAATTAGGTCCACCTACCCTGAATACTGGATCATTTGTTGGATCATATGCCAGCATCACATCATGCTAGATCCCTTCCATATATGATCTCCCTCCTTACTTTGCCATAAACTCACTCAACATTTTCTTTCCAGACTCCCATAGGTAGGGAGCTTACCAGAGTAGCCGCAATGGATCATCACCTCACCAATGCTTGAACAATGTGCTTATGGAACTCATGAAACCTAACGCTTAATGTAAACTTATATTTTATAACACTCAGTGTACTCCATATAGAATTAAGCTTCTTCGATATATTCACAGAACCACGAAATACCCTAAGTTTCCTACCCCCAGTCTCGTAATGCATCTCACAAAGACCCGAACATGATTGATACCATTCACACATGTTTTATTTTTACGCTATCCCATGTCTACCGATTACCATAACACGATCTTTCATTTATGCTCAGGACCTTTCCCTCCTACCAGGTCACAGGTTATTCTTACAAGAATGACATACATCCTGAGGCCGCCGATACATCACTCAGGAGGGATAAGGGAGAAAAGGAAACGCAACACACACAATACAGACCCATGACTACACATTTATGCTACATGGATACACCGCACTCAACAGCCATCAAAATTTCTAGAGAACAAATTGAAGGAACCTACACTCCCATGCTTGCCTTACAATGTTGCTTCCTTGAACAACCCTCCGTGTTCTTTGACACGGATAGACCTATAACTCACACACAGACACTGAGTTTTTAGACTATCAATTACTAGTCTCTACAGCTGCTATGGCATAGAGGTCCGAAACCCACCCTAGCAAACTTCCCTGCCATGTTTTTTTTTGTTTTTTGTTTTTTTTTTTCTCTTATATATTTAGGATTCCTTCACCTCCTCCCCCCCTCACTGCTAACGTTCCAATTAGCTAGACCTCCTCTTTATTATCATACACGATCCAGAGATGATCCGCTAAGCATCCGGCAACATGTCCTGGTTAGTACTCCCCTTATTCCAAACGCGCAAAGCAGTGAATACAGCAGGCTAAGAAGGCACGTCACATCTCAATCCTAGGATTAAAGCTAAGTTGTTTTAGAAAATGTTTATAGAAAGTTTATGTCATTGGGTTTTTCTTAATGAGTACCTCCATTCGTATGGGTATAATCTGTTTTTCAATGTTAAACATCTACAATGAGATCTTCCCACCTTAGTTTAAACTCTCTAACGGATCTCTCCTTCACCCCTGCACCTCACGCACGTACACTAGGAGAGAACACAGACTATTCCGTCTTTTCACTATATACATACTACCCATCCTGGAGATCACCATACCTTCCCATTCCAACAACCTCCTGTACTATTAACCCTCATAATACGTCCAGCTGTCCACTAGCCCTAAACATAGTCCGTAAAGCATTCAACATGCCCCTTTGACCTCCCCCTCCTACACTACCACACTTCTCTCTCTGTACGGCGGGTAGTAATTACCCATCCTACCGCTACACTCTCCGTCATCTCCAGTTACTCCCCACTCAGTGGTTATCTTCATACATCGGTACTTCTGACTGACACTTCCTCCTTCAGTAACCACCACTGACTTATTTTGGTTATTTCTGGATACAGACACAAAGTATCCTTGGATTAGCAAGCAGGTTCTTGCTATTCTCCGAATTCGACCACCTATAGACAGAAATCCTTCCCTCTATCATTACTACGGATTCCTCTCAAGCAACACACTTACAAGATCTCTTTCACAACCATCTCCCCTCATACCCCCCCTCTTTTATTAAGTCGCCAACACATTTTCCAAGGACAACGCCAACTCGTCCTCCTCTTATCCCCACTCACCTTCCCTCGAAGCCCCTATTCTCACCCACAACAAATATCGCTACCGGCTCCTTTTCCTTTCTCTGCTACATTACGATCGGAAGCGCCTCCATAACATGTCACGAACAACAAACAAACCAAACAAATCTAAAACTAAAATTATATCCCTCAATGCACGAGGACTTAATCTCCCAGAAAAACGCTCTCAGGTTCTCCACTCACTACACAGGAACAAAGCCGATATTGTTTTCCTCCAAGAGACACATTTCAAAACAAACTCCACTCCAAAACTCTCCAACCAGCGCTTTCCAACAGCACTTCATGCAACTAATCACACAGCAAAAACAAAAGGGGTTTCTATTCTCATTGCCAAACATTGCCAACTTCAAATTAACGATACTTACATCGACGGGGAAGCAAGGTTCATCTTTGTAAAAGGCACCCTATATGGCAAACGAGTTACCCTCGCCAATATATATGCCCCCAATACCGGCCAAGTATCATTCTTCAGAACCACATTGCAAAAACTCTCCTCGTTCCAGGAAGGCCTTCTTATTCTAGGAGTGGATTTTAATGTCTCCCTTAATCCCCTACAGGATACCTCAACTGGCACCTCCACCATGCCATATAAAGCATTAAGGGCAATTAAATCAAAGATACAGTAATTATCATTGCACGACTCGTGGCGCACACTCTATCCAGATGTGAAAGATTATACCTTCTATTCAACACCCCACAATCGACACTCGAGACTTGATTATCTCTTCCTCACACAAAAAGATCTACCATGTCTGACCGCGGCATCCATTGAACCTGTCAGGAAATGTTCCATCCGCTGGTAAGACCTGTTATTTGGCATGCAGTACTGAGGTCCACCAGCAGGTGTCTCCTGGCAGTTTGGAACTGTCAGGAGAGCTTTTCCCTGTTTATAATATATCATCTTTGGGCCGCAGTACTGGCGTCCACCAGCGGATGGATCCTGGCAGTGTGGAGCAGACAGTACCTCCTACAATCAGGTGTCACTTGAGGCCAATCATAGGCCTATAAATACCCGGCAAGCATTCACATGTTTGCCTTGATTTCGTCATTGCCTCCTGACCTGCTAGCTTTCTGATCCTGATCCTGATCCTGATCCTGATCCTGATCCTGAGCCCTGAGCCCTGAGCCCTGAGTCCTGATCCTGTCCCTGTCCCTGTCTGGGACCCTATCCTGTCCCACCTGTTACCTTGGGTCCCTGCCTGCAGTCTGACCCATCCATCCTCTCCCTGTCCTGTGTTCCATACCCCATCTACTGACTTCCCTGTGTATGACCTTGGCCTGGCTTACGTTTACGTCTCTGGAACATCCCTGCTGATCTTCTGTGTATGACCCTGGCCTGGCTATTGTTTATGAACCTGGTATTTCCCATTTATTGCATTTATCTGTCTATTGTTATTTGTAGGTCTCCGTCTGTGGTTGGTTATTGCACTGTGTCATATTGGAGTTGGTTGTTATTTATTACTCACTTTCCTTAATAAATTAATATATATTTTCACTTATATACGTTTGGGTGTCCTCTGTCGCAGATCACACGGTTCTGGTCACACCCGCTCATGACAGTAAATCAAGGCCATCTCTGACCAGAAGTGACTGCGCAAAGGAACCATTGTAGTGCTATGAAAATGCAATCAAAAACTGTTGTTCTCCTTGCCTCACTGGTGTTGGAGGATAACAATTACTGTCGTCTGGTATTGAAAGAGTGGGCCAGGTATCAGCTCCTGGAGTGTATCCATCTGGCCCATTCTCTGGTTGATCAGGGTAGTTTGCTATTTGAAAATGTTCAGCCTCTGATCCAGCTGTGTGCAGAGCTAGCCTTGTCCAGGACTCCAGAGGGCAGGGATGATTTTTCTCCCCCCTTCAGTTTTGATCAGGTTGAGTCTCTGGTGTGGTTATTAGAGGATGACCCAGCCTTTTTCAAGGAACATTATGCCTCTTGTTCTCCGCAGGTGTTGTCTGATTGCATCCATTCAGTGCAATCTCTGGTTAGTCAGGCTGTGTGTGAAGCAATGTTTGTTCATCCTGTGCTACAGGCATGGTCAGATCTCCTTAATTTAGCCAAGCCACAACAACCCAGCCCTGCCATTAATCACCTGCCTTCCCAAGAATCTATTCCCCCATCGCTCATGGCAACCTCAGCTACAGCCCAATATACCCTGCTTCCCACCAAGTATCAATGCCCTGTTTCTCCTTCCTGTACCTATCCTGCCTTTAACCCACCTGCCTCTTCTCTAATACCTGCAACTTTCCCACAAGAACTCCCTCTGGCTGCTGTTCCCCCTTCCTTGCCATATCCCAGCCCTTCCTTTCAGTATGCCTCACCTCCTGTCTACAGTCCTACAGCCACCTACAGATCTCCAGCAGTTAAGCCAAAGAAGAAACGGAAGTTCTTCCCTACTCATACAATCCTGCCAGTAACCCAACCTGCTCCCAATTTCCAGTCTGATGTTCCAGCTTTGCAGTCTGATGTTCCAGCTTTGCAGTCTGATGTTCCAGCTTTGCAGTCTGATGTTCCAGCTTTGCAGTCTGATGTTCCAGCTTTGCAGTCTGATGTTCCAGCTTTGCAGTCTGATGTTCCAGCCTTGCAGTCTGACGTTCCAGCTTTGCAGTCTGACGTTCCAGCTTTGCAGTCTGATGTTCCAGCTTTGCAGTCTGATGTTCCAGCTTTGCAGTCTGATGTTCCAGCTTTGCAGTCTGATGTTCCAGCTTTGCAGTCTGATGTTCCAGCTTTGCAGTCTGACGTTCCAGCCTTCCAGTCTGATGTTCCAGCTTTGCAGTCTGATGTTCCAGCTTTGCAGTCTGATGTTCCAGCTTTGCAGTCTGATGTTCCAGCCTTGCAGTCTGACGTTCCAGCTTTGCAGTCTGACGTTCCAGCTTTGCAGTCTGATGTTCCAGCTTTGCAGTCTGATGTTCCAGCTTTGCAGTCTGATGTTCCAGCTTTGCAGTCTGATGTTCCAGCTTTGCAGTCTGATGTTCCAGCTTTGCAGTCTGATGTTCCAGCTTTGCAGTCTGATGTTCCAGCTTTGCAGTCTGACGTTCCAGCCTTCCAGTCTGATGTTCCAGCTTTGCAGTCTGGTGTTCCAGCTTTGCAGTCTGGTGTTCCAGCTTTGCAGTCTGACGTTCCAGCTTTGCAGTCTGACATTCCAGCCTTCCAGTCTGACTTTCCAGCCTTCCAGTCTGACGTTCCAGCCTTCCAGTCTGACGTTCCAGCCTTCCAGTCTGACGTTCCAGCTTTCCAGTCTGACGTTCCAGCTTTCCAGTCTGACGTTCCAGCTTTCCAGTCTGACGTTCCAGCTTTCCAGTCTGACGTTCCAGCTTTCCAGTCTGACGTTCCAGCTTTCCAGTCTGACGTTCCAGCTTTCCAGTCTGACGTTCCAGCTTTCCAGTCTGACGTTCCAGCTTTCCAGTCTGACGTTCCAACCTTCCAGTCTGACGTTCCAACCTTCCAGTCTGACGTTCCAACCTTCCAGTCTGACGTTCCAACCTTCCAGTCTGACGTTCCAACCTTCCAGTCTGACGTGCCCACCTTCCAGTCTGGTGTGCCCACCTTCCAGTCTGGTGTGCCCACCTTCCAGTCTGGTATGCCTGCCTTCCAGCCCAAAACCCCAGTGTCCATGTTCCAGTCTGATGCTCCAGCGACTATTGACCAGTCCGATGTACCTGCTGTTCTGCCTGATGTGCCCACTGTTCAGCCTGATGAGCCTGCTTTCCGGTTTGATGTGTCCATCCTCCAGCCTGATATCCTGGTATCTGTCTTCCAGCCTGATGTCGTGATGTTGGTATCCCAGCCTGAGGTTTCGGTGCCCGTGTTTCAGCCTGGAGTTTCGGTGCCCGTGTCTCGGCCTGTTGAATCGGTGCCCGTTACCCAGTCTGTTGAATCGGTGCCCGTTACCCGGTCTGCTGAACTGCTGCCCGTTACCCAGTCTGCTAAACCGAAGTCCATCACTTTGCCTGTCAAGCCAGTATCCGTTATCCGGCTTGCCGAACCGGTGCACGGTGTCCAGCTCGCTGAGTCAGGGCCTGTTACCCAGCCCACTGGGCCGGGGTCCGTTACCCAGCTTGCTGAGCCGGTGCCTGTAATCTGGCCTGCCCTTACGGTGCTCGCTGTTCGGCCCAATGTTCCAGAGCCTGCTGCCCAGCCCGATGACCCGGAGCCTGCTGCCCAGCCCGATGACCCGGAGCCTGCTGCCCAGCCCGATGACCCAGAGCCTGCTGCCCAGCCCGATGACCCGGAGCCTGCTGCCCAGCCCGATGACCCGGAGCCTGCTGCCCAGCTCGATGACCCGGAGCCTGCTGCCCAGCCCGTTGACCCGGAGCCTGCTGCCCAGCTCGATGACCCGGAGCCTGCTGCCCAGCTCGTTGACCCGGAGCCTGCTGCCCAGCTCGTTGACCCGGAGCCTGCTGCCCAGCTCGATGACCCGGAGCCTGCTGCCCAGCTCGATGACCCGGAGCCTGCTGCCCAGCTCGATGACCCGGAGCCTGCTGCCCAGCTCGATGACCCGGAGCCTGCTGCCCAGCTCGATGACCCGGAGCCTGCTGCCCAGCTCGATGACCCGGAGCCTGCTGCCCAGCTCGATGACCCGGAGCCTGCTGCCCAGCTCGATGACCCGGAGCCTGCTGCCCAGCTCGATGACCCGGAGCCTGCTGCCCAGCTCGATGACCCGGAGCCTGCTGCCCAGCTCGATGACCCGGAGCCTGCTGCCCAGCTCGATGACCCGGAGCCTGCTGCCCAGCTCGATGACCCGGAGCCTGCTGCCCAGCTCAAGTTGTTCCCGTCCGCTGCCCAGCTCAAGTTGTTCCCGTCCGCTGCCCAGCTCAAGTTGTTCCCGTCCGCTGCCCAGCTCAAGTTGTTCCCCTCCGCTGCCCAGCCTGGAGTGTTCCTGTCCGCTGCCCAGCCTGATGTGCCCACTGCCCAGCTGGACACCATGGACTTTCCCCAGCAACGGCTAGTTGGAGCGTCCGGAGGTCGCTCCTTTGAGGGGGGGTACTGTCAGGAAATGTTCCATCCGCTGGTAAGACCTGTTATTTGGCATGCAGTACTGAGGTCCACCAGCAGGTGTCTCCTGGCAGTTTGGAACTGTCAGGAGAGCTTTTCCCTGTTTATAATATATCATCTTTGGGCCGCAGTACTGGCGTCCACCAGCGGATGGATCCTGGCAGTGTGGAGCAGACAGTACCTCCTACAATCAGGTGTCACTTGAGGCCAATCATAGGCCTATAAATACCCGGCAAGCATTCACATGTTTGCCTTGATTTCGTCATTGCCTCCTGACCTGCTAGCTTTCTGATCCTGATCCTGATCCTGAACCTGAGCCCTGAGCCCTGAGCCCTGAGTCCTGATCCTGTCCCTGTCCCTGTCTGGGACCCTATCCTGTCCCACCTGTTACCTTGGGTCCCTGCCTGCAGTCTGACCCATCCATCCTCTCCCTGTCCTGTGTTCCATACCCCATCTACTGACTTCCCTGTGTATGACCTTGGCCTGGCTTACGTTTACGTCTCTGGAACATCCCTGCTGATCTTCTGTGTATGACCCTGGCCTGGCTATTGTTTATGAACCTGGTATTTCCCATTTATTGCATTTATCTGTCTATTGTTATTTGTAGGTCTCCGTCTGTGGTTGGTTATTGCACTGTGTCATATTGGAGTTGGTTGTTATTTATTACTCACTTTCCTTAATAAATTAATATATATTTTCACTTATATACGTTTGGGTGTCCTCTGTCGCAGATCACACGGTTCTGGTCACACCCGCTCATGACAGAACCCATGTATCTATCGGATCACCATCCCATCTCCATGATGTTAGAACTCACAGACGCTCCTCCCACAACCCCAATCTGGCGTCTAGATCCCTCTCTCCTTACAGATGCATCCATCGCCTCTAGCATAGACGAACGACTGGCACTATATTTTCAAGAAAACTAATCCCCAGACATATTACCTATGATGAGATGGGAGGCACACAAAAGTACTATACTTGGTGAACTCATAGCTATCTCAGCCACACGCAGAAAAAAAAGAAATGCTCATATTACAAAACTGACAACCCGTATTCAAGAATTAGAACGAACGCACAAAAACTCCCTAGCAATAGGGACCCTCCTAGAACTGATTCAAGCTAGGAATGAATTATTAGAGACACTTAACAAACGTATAAAAAGAAACTATATACTCTCACAAAAAACTTTCTATGAATACGGCAACAAGTCCAGTAAACTCTTGGCAAGGGCTCTACAAGCTAAGAAAGCCTCCATGACTATCCATTCACTTACAGATAATAAGGGAAAGAACTAGTTTCCAACGACCAAATAGATGACCAGTTTATTAGCTACTATTCCCGCCTGTACAACTTACACCCGGTTGACCCTCAGACCGATAACACCAGTAGACTACTACCAATTAGAGATTTCCTCAGTAAATACTCTCCTGCTCCCATATCGGCTGAATCGGCCAACGAACTGGAACAACCTATCTCGTCCACAGAAATAGATATGGTTCTTAAACAATTGAAACCCGGTAAAAGCCCCGGTCCTGACGGACTGACAACGGGTTATTACAAAACTTTCATAAGCACGCTTAAGCCTCACTTTTTGTCTGCCTTTAACTCCCTTTCCTCCGACAATCCACCACCACGAGACCTACTCACTGCACACATCACGGTAATCCCTAAGCCAAACAAAGATGCGTCCTTGGTGACTAACTACCGCCCGATCTCATTGCTAAATGTAGACCTCAAAATTTACGCCAAAATCCTAGCCAATCGTCTCTTGCCTCTATTACCCAATCTCGTCTCATTAGATCAAGTAGGCTTTATACCAGGTAGAGAGGCAAGAGACAACACAATCAAAGTCATTAACATTCATACGTGGATGACCTCCTCCCAGCAACAGGGATTCTTCCTATCCCTGGATGCGGAGAAGGCGTTTGACAGGGTGGCCTGGGACTATATGATTGAAGTGCTTAAAATGTTGGGAATACGAGACCGTATGCTCCAATTCATTATGGCCCTGTACTCTTCCCCTACCGCAAGAGTCAGGGTCAATGGCCACCTGTCGGGCGCCTTCTCTATATCCAATGGGACTCGTCAAGGCTGCCCGCTATCCCCCTTAATATTCGTCCTTACCCTAGAACCTCTTCTCCAACGTTTAAGGTCCAACCCGGACATCAAAGGAGTGTCATTATCAAATACTACACACAAGCTCTCTGCCTTCGCAGACGACATTCTCCTATTTCTGACACACCTCACATCACTTTACCTAATCTATTTAGAGATTTTGCCACGTTCACACCCTTTCAAACCTACAAATAAACTTCACGAAGTCAGAAGCGCTAAACATTTCACTAAGTAAAGAGACTCTAACGCTATGTCAAGCCAATTTCCCATTTAAATGGACCCAAAACACCATCACTTATCTAGGAATCAATCTACCATCCCAACTTTCCGACCTTTATTCTAAAAACTACCTTCCTATCCTTCAAAAAATTCAGAAGGACCTAAAGGCGTGGTCGACAGGCATATTCTCGTGGTTTGGAAGGGCATCAATACTTAAAATGAATATCCTCCAGAGGATATTATACATTTTACAAACCATCCCCATAAAACTACCGCAAGCCTTCTTTACCTCGTATCGTAGCGCATGTAGTGACTTCCTATGGGGCAAAGACCGTCCCAGGCTGAGCTTTGAACGATTGACCCTACCTAAACTTAAAGGAGGCATTGGTCTACCAGACATTGCTAAATACCACGGGGCATGTCAATTGACAAGAATAGTGCACTGGTGTGTCCACTCTTCTACGAAAGCCTGGGTTACAATTGAAAACAAATTCTCCCAGATCCCAGTGCGACAGCTACCCTGGATCTCCCCAAACAATATCCCCCCAGTCTGCAGGCAGCACCCCTTAATAGGAAGCACTCTCCAAACCTTTCAGAGGGCATGCAGAAACATACACATCTCCTCCACGCAAGGTCCGATGACGCCACTCCGAAACAACCCGGAATTCCCAACTGGCATGACCGGCACATTCCTTAAAGATTTCTGGCCTCACACTGACATACGCGCTGAACACTTCTTCTCTGGAGATGCCTTTCTATCTCTCACCAATCTACCTACACAAACGAATGACTGACCATTTCCGAGATGGACATACCTCCAAATCAGACATTTTCTCAACCACCCCCACAAACGTTCCGAATACGCCAGACGACTCACACCTTTTGAACAATTGTGTACCAAAACAGAACCACAATGACACTTGATCTCAGATATCTACTCTCTCTTATTCTCTGACCACACTCCTAAGTCTAATAAAGCAACCCGCAGCTGGGAAAGAGAACTGTCAATTGACTTGTCGGAAGAAGAATGGGAAAATATCTACACATATATTCATAAAGGCTCAATCAATGTGTCCGCACAAGAGAATAGCTTTAAAATCTTCTCCAAGTGGTACAAAACTCCGGCGAACCTACATAAAATCTCCCCCGCCATACCTTCCAACTGTTGGAGATGCTCTGATGTAGAAGGTTCTCTACTTCACATTTGGTGGTCATGCCCACTTATCCAACCATTCTGGAAGGAAGTGCATCGCATCACCTGTAACATCACCACCTACCAGATAGAATTTACCCCTGCACAAATGCTCTTACACCACTCCTCTATCCCAAAACGACACTACCAGCGCTCCCTGGCTCTACACTTACTGAACGCTGCAAAGATGTGCATCCCGACCCTCTGGAAATCCCCCAAGCCCCCTTCCACCGCTACTTGGCTTAAACGTATAGCAAAAATAGCAGAAATGGAGGAACTAATACACCAATCTAAAGATTCACCTACAAATTTCAGGAACATCTGGTCCTGTTGGCAACACTATCAGACAACAGACGAATACTCGCATCTTCTCTCCAAAGAGTAGATAACGGCCCAAGAAGCCGATAACAAAGAGAAGAAGGCACAATCCATCTCTCACAACCTTCACTTTATACTCCCGCACACCCCGACAAATCAGACTAACCAGCATCATACCATAGAATAGGTCGTTATACAACCCCTGAAACCACAAAACCTCCACCCTCTCCAAACCCTTTCCTCATCCATTCTTACTCATAAAATCACTTTCCACAAGTCCCCATCTAACTCATACCTCCCGATAGCCAGTTTAACTTCTTGTAAGGTTGGCTAGTGTCCCGTAGTCAGGACATCAGCTGACTCCTGAGACATCAGTTCATTAGAGACAGGAGGCAGTCACCACCCTCGTGCAAACACACAACAACCCCAATTAACTGTCTCCCATTTCTCCACCCCTAACATTGAGTCCACACACTCCAGCTAATGCCAACATAGTTTCTACAGGCCCATGTTCCCCGAATATGTGCATTAGGCGAAAACAACCCCCAGGTTTTGAATCGCACAAAGTGGTTAATAGATTCTGTTGATCGTATCAAGATATTTAGTTTCAGATAATACACATACCTAATGAGGAATCCGTACAATGTTTTCTCCATTTAGTTACATATAGGGCTAAATGCCCCTGTTGAGTTTTTGGTTATTGGTTATATATTTAGGATTTCTTATTTTCCCTAAACTTGATTCATACAAATTTGCAATGCTGTTTGATCATATTTGAATACTGTACCTCATACACTGTACTACTGTGATGATCTCAGCCTGTACCATCTTTCTTATTTATCGAGATCGTGTACTTCAACGTGTAATTCAACTTGAATGAACAATAAACATACCTTTCAAAAAAAAAAAAAATTAAAATAAGGAAAGGTGTGAGGCAACCATAGATGTGGTCTTACTGGAAAATCCCAAAGCAATGGAGACTGGAGAGATAACCTGGAGGTAGATTGCTGCAAGGATGCTTGCAGCAATCTACCTCCAGGTTATCTCTCCAGTCTCCATTGCTTTGGGATTTTCCAGTAAGACCACATCTATGGCAGTTTTTGCTCCATAATGTTTATCTGTCACTTTCCGCTGTATTGTTTGTTCTGCTCTACTGCTGCGTGGTTCAAACCTCACCTATTGATGTAGGTGTTTTCAATGACTTCACTTTGGGTCTACCTGTTCCTGACCTTCAAATTGTATGCTCCAAAGCCAAATCTGTATTCATCTGGATTTGAGAAGATACTGAAGACTGTGGGCCTTGCCTTGACTTAATGATCAACCTGCAGCCTGAGAAGGATTTAGTTCTACTAAACTTTTTGCAGTGAGCCAGAAGGTACTAAAGCCCATTCATTGGAGGGAACATCGCCTATCCATAGGCACATCAGAACGCCAGTATACATCCAAACAGAAAGAGCACAACATCCAACGGATTCTAACAGGCACTTTTACTGTGTCATTAAGCCCATTCATTGGAGGGGACATCGCCTATCCATAGGCACATCAGAACGCCAGTATACATCCAAACGGAAAGAGCACAACATCCAACGGATTCTAACAGGCACTTTTACTGTGTCATTAGGGTGAGAGTTCTGGGAGCCCCGAGTGGGTATCCAACACCACGAAAGTCACCAGATCTCCTATCAACGCACGTGCACTTTGTTCAGTCACTTTATATGTATGCATCAGTCACTTCACCTATGTATTAGCACTGAAGTCACTTTGAATGTTTGTATGATTTATTTCATTTAGAGCATCATCTTTTGTAGATTCACATATTGTTATTATTTATATATTGCCCACATTCTATTAGTGGAGAGCTTTTGCGCAGAATCACAGACACATTCAATTGTTGTGCAATTTGTAGATTTTAGGTAGTGGAATGGTGTTCACTATTAGATTTTGCAGCATTACACAGAATATTTTTAAATCACTTTAGTAGCGCAGAAGTCCATCGCAAGATACTTCACAATTGTAATTACATGCCCCTGTTGAACAGGGGCAGAAAAATTGGGCCTTTGGTGGTGGTGGTGCTGGTGCCACAACGCTGTAAGTCCTCACTCGCTCTTGGTGGGGCGCAGAAATGGGCCCTGCTGTGAAATATTAGATCAAGAATTGTAATTACATGCCCCTGTTGAACAAGGGCAGAAAAATTGGGCCTTTGGTGGTGGTGGTGGTGGTGCTGGTGCCACAACACTGTAAGTCCTCACTCGCTCTTGGTGGGTGCAGAAATGGGCCCTGCTGTGAAATATTAGATCAAGAATTGTAATTACATGCCCCTGTTGAACAAGGGCAGAAAAATTGGGCCTTTGGTGGTGGTGCTGGTGCCACAACACTGTAAGTCCTCACTCGCTCTTGGTGGGTGCAGAAATGGGCCCTGCTGTGAAATATTAGATCAAGAATTGTAATTACATGCTCCTGTTGAACAGGGGCTGAAAAATTAGGCCTTAGGCACTGGTGCTGGTGCCACAACACTGCAACCCCTCACAGACACTCTAGTTGGAATGCAGGAACGAGCCCTGCTGCAAAGTATTGCATCAAAAATTGTAATTACACGCCCCTTTTAAACAGGGGCTGAAAAATTGGGCCTTAGGCACTGGTGCTGGTGCCACAACACTGCAACCCCTCACAGATACTCTAGTTGTAACGCAGAAACGAGTCCTGCTGCAAAGTATTGCATCAAAAATTGTAATTACACGCCCCTGTTAAACAGGGGCTGAAAAATTGGGCCTTAGGCACTGGTGCTGGTGCCACAACACTGCAACTCCTCACAGATACTCTAGTTGGAATGCAGAAATGAGCCCTGCTGCAAAGTATTGCATCAAAAATTGTAATTACAAGCCCCTGTTAAACAAGGGCTGAAAAATTGGGCCTTAGGCACTGGTGGTGGCGCCCAGAACCAAAAATGTTCTTACAAGCTATCAGCGTGATCATTGAGGAGGAAGAGGATAATTACTCAGGGATAGTCACTCAGCATCAGCATAGGCAGTCTTTGAAGGGATCTGAGATTTAAAAAAAAATTATTCGGTTACATCAGCATCAGGTGCTTGGTAGCTGGTGGTGATCCAAGACTGATTCATTTTTATGAAGGTCAGTCGATCGACCGAGTCGGTGGACAGACGCACCCTGTGATCGGTTACAAAGCCTCCAGCAGCACTGAATGTGCGTTCCGAAAGAACGCTGGATGCAGGACAGGCCAGTAGCTCAATTGCATACTGTGCAAGCTCTGGCCAGTGATCCATACTCAAGACCCAGTAACCCAGAGGATTTTCGGTGGGAAAGGTGTCCAAGTCAGATCTTGCCCCTAGGTATTCCTGCACCATGTAAAACAGACGCTGGCGATGGTTGCTGGAACCGATCATACCTTGGGGCTGCGGACCAAAAAAATTGTCTGAACGCATCGGTCAGACGGCCACCTTCTCCACCGCTCCTTCTTTGACTGACCGAAGCCTCAGCAACACGTTGTCCAAAAACAGGAGTTTGTAACCTCCCAGTCTCTGGGAACGCGTTGAACAGACCTTTCTGCAAGGCCTCCCGAAGATGTTTCATCCTCTGCTCCCTCTGCGATGGCAAGATAAGGTCCGCAACCTTACCCTTGTAACGTGGATCAAGGAGGGTTGCCAGCCAGTATTGGTCCTTCTCCTTGATACCACGAACACGAGGATCCTTATGCAGGCTTTGCAGGATCAGGGAGGCCATGCAGCGTAGGTTTGCTGAGGTATTCGGTCCGGAGTCCTCTGGGTCACTAAGGACAACATGGTCCGCAGCCACCTCCTCCCAGCCACGTACAAGTCCATGTGTTTCTTGGGACTGATCCCTTAAAGACTGCTGCTGATGCTGAGTGCCAGGCTCCACCTCCATACTGACACAATCTTCCTCCTCCTCCTCCTCGTCCTCTTCCTGTGTGATCGGCGGGCACACAGGAACACTGTCTGCATAAAGGGGGCCTTGAGAGCTAAGGAAGTCCTCCTCTTCCTGCCTCTGTTCTGCCTCAAGTGCCCTGTCCATTATTCCACACAGCGTGTGTTCCAACTGGTGGACCATGGGGACAGTGTCACTGATGCATGCACTGTCACTGCTCACCATCCTCGTGGCCTCCTCAAATGGTGACAGAACAGTGCATGCATCCCTGATCATGGCCCACTGGCGTGGGGAAAAAAACCAAGCTCCCCTGACCCTGTCCTGGTGCCATAGTCGCACAGGTACTCATTGATGGCCCTCTGCTGCGTGTGCAGCCGCTGCAGCATGGCCAACGTTGAGTTCCACGTAGTGGGCATGTCACAGATTAGGCGGTTATTGGGCAGGTTAAACTCCTTTTGGAGGTCCGTCAGCCGAGCACTGGCATTATATGACCGGCGGAAATGCACACAGACTTTCCTGGCCTGCCTCAGGACATCCTGTAAGCCCGAGTACCTGCCCAAGAACCGCTGCACCACCAATTCAAGGATGTGAGCCAAACAGGGCACATGGGTCATTTGTCCCTGTCGGAGGGCAGAGAGGAGGTTGGTGCCATTGTCGCAAACCACCATTCCTGCCTTAAGTTGGCGTGGCGTCAACCACCTCTGAACCTGCCCCTTCAGAGCTGACAGAACCTCTGCCCCAGTGTGGCTCCTGTCCCCCAAGCACACCAGCTCAAGCACCGCATGGCATCTTTTGGCCTGCGTACTTGCGTAGCCCCTTGAACGGCTATGGAGCACCGCTGGTTCCGAGGACAAAGCACAGGAAGAGGCCATGGAGGAAGAAGAAGAGGAGGGGGTGGAGGAGAGAGGTGTGTCACAATCATTAGCATTTTGGAGGCGTGGTGGCGGAACAACCTCCAACACTACTGCACCTTGTCCTGCATCCTTCCCAGCTGCCAGCAGAGTCACCCAATGCGCTGTGAAACTTAGGTAACGTCCCTGTCCATGCCTGCTGGACCATGAGTCAGCGGTAATATGCACCTTACCGCTGACCATCCTGTCCAGCGAGGCATGGACATTGCCTTCCACATGCCGGTAGAGAGCCGGAATCGCCGGAATCGCCTTCCGTGAGAAAAAGTGGCGTTTGGGTACCTGCCACTGAGGAACCGCACATTCCACAAACTCACGGAAGGGGGCAGAGTCTACCAACTGAAAAGGCAGCAGTTGAAGTGCTAGCAATTTTGCCAAGCTAGCATTCAACCGCTGGGCATGTGGATGGCTGGGAGCAAACTTCTTTCGGTGGTGCAGCAGCTGGGGCAGGGAAATTTGCCTGGTACAATCTGACGTCGGTGTACCAAAAGCAGATTGCCCACAAGTACTTGGCTGTGACACACCTAATTCTATACCTTCATTCCTCTCACTGCAGGTCTCAGAGAGGACTGAAGGTATAGTGGGGTTGGAGATCTCAGCTGATGAGGAGCAAGGAGAGGTCCTCTTTGTTCTTTGGTGTGGGTCTTTTAGATACGCTTGCCAACGAACTGCATGGCAGATCAACATATGTCTGGTCAAGCATGTGGTACCCAAGCGGGAAATGTTTTGGCCACGTGAGATACACTTGAGACATATGTTGTAAATAGCAATGGTGCGATCTGATGCACTCGTCTCAAAAAAGGCACACACCAAAGAACTTTTTGAATAACGCGCAGAGACTGCAGCGCCCTGCATATGTGGAGCTTTGGGGTGTGATGCAGTCAATGTGCTGCCCTTAGGCTGGCCCCTGGAGGGCATCCTGCCTCGTTGGTGATGTGCTCCTCCTCTCTCCTATCAGGCACCCACGTTGAGTCAGTGACCTCATCATCCCCTCCCTTCTCATCACTGGAGCAAACCTGGCAGTATGCTGCAGCAGGGGGAGCATGACAGCCACATTGCTGTCCTTCTTGGGCACCCCCTCTGTCCGTGCTCACGTTACTGCCTTCATCGAGCTCAGTATCATCATCAGAGCCTTCCAAACGCTGGGCATCCTCCTGGAGCATGTACCCAACACTGTGGTCAAACAGTTCGAGGGACTCCTCAGGAGGACATGGTGGGGCTAGGGAAGGAGTCACTGATGACATTGAGCCGAGGGAAAAGGCCGCTCCTTTGCCAGACAAAGTACCCTGGGCATGGGTGAGAGAGGATGAGGAAGATGAGGACGGCTTGGTCATCCACTCGACCAAGTCTTCCACATGTTGCAGCTCAACACGGCCAGCTGCCGAAAAAAATGCCAAGCGTGTCCATCGGCCATGTGCTGATGAGGATGCACCGTCTCCACGACCAGCACTAGACACAAAGCTTGCTTGCCCTCTCTTTTTTTTTGTTTTCAAAATGTTTTTATTTTAGAATAAAAGTAAAACAAATATAATACAAAGATAGACAGAGCCATAAATGCAGGGATCAAAAATTATATGCCAAGACTAGAAACATACATTTACTGCTGAGTAGGGTTGTCCCGATACCAAGCATTTGCCCAAGTACTTGTACTCGGGCAAATGCTCCCGATGCTTCCGCCGATACCTTGACTGTCAGCGGTGATGGACGTGTGGGGGAGTTACTAGCTTCCCCCCCCGCGGCTTTCAGCTGCTTAGTGACATACAGCGGTGATCGGTGCTTGTAATTCCCCCACACGCGATCACCGCTGACTGTCACCTCCTCCTTCTTAGTCCTCCTCCGTTCCTCTGTCCCCCTCCGCTGTCCTGCTCCATTGCTGTGTCCCCCTCCGTTCCTCTGTCCCCCCCGCTGTCCTCCTTCTTTGCTCTGTCCCCCTCCGCTGTCCTCCTCCGTTCCTCTGTCCCCCCCCCGCTGTCCCCATCCGTTCCGGCTTTCCGTTGTCCCCCTCTCTCTTCATCTGTCCCCTCCGTTCTGCTGTCTCTCCGCTGTGTGTATGGAGAGAGTCAGCTGACTCTTTCCATTCACATAACTGAAACATTGTAATCTCCTGTGATTACGATGTGTCAGTTTATGAATGGAGAGGAGCCGTTGTCTTCTCTCCATTCATTGTCAGTGCAGCTGACGCTGCAGAGAAAGGGACTGGGGAATCTCTATCCTCAGTTTATTTCTCTGTCTCAAGGGGGAGATATCAGAGGTCTGTTAAGACCCCTGATATCTCACCAAACCCCCCCAACAGGGCTGATTAAAAAAAAAAAAAAAAAACACACACATGCAATAAAAAATAAAAAAAAAAATTGTAAAAAATAATAAATGTAAATGAAAAAACCAAAACAAAAACACACACACAGACACCGTTCACTATACTTGCGTAAATTTTGCCAGCCTTTTACCCAGTCTATATCAATGTCCTCCAGATCCATCTCCGATTCCCATTGCGATCTATATTTTAGGGTTGGTGCCTCAGTGTTAGCCTCCAGATTGGTGTAGATTAGAGAAATAAGGCCTTTTTTGCGAGGTGAATCATGGCAAATGTCCTCAAACAAAGTTGTGGAGGACAAAGAAGGGCCAGAGTAATGCTTTTGGAAGAAGTGACGTATTTGTAGGAAATGAAAAAATTCGCTGTTTGGAATGTGGTAATTGGATTGCAGCTGAGAAAATGAAATAAATTTTGAGTTTAGGAAAAATTTATTTAATGTAGTTAATTTTAAATCAATCCAGAGTTGAAAGGAAGAGGGTCTATCATAGGCTAAGTGGAATCTAGAATCTCCAAGAAATGAGGCACCTAGAGGTACAGCAGAAACTAGATTGTATGTATTTTTATATGCGTCCCAGAGTTGAAGGCTTACTTGGGTGATCAAATTTTTAGATCCCACTTCTGATCTAACTGGATTATTGGACCACATGAGGCCTGGGAGAAACAAAGGGGCGATGGATTTGCTTTCAAAATGCACCCAGGGGACTCTGGAGTTATGTATGTTCCATTGCGCTTGTTGAGTGTATCTACTGGCTAAGTAGTAATACCATACTTGAGGAACCCCTAAGCCTCCCCTTTTAGAGGAACGGTACAAGACCTCCCTGGAAAAGCGTGGAGGCTTGTCCTTCCAAATAAATCTATTAAACATCACCTGAATAGAGTGTAGGTAGGTTTTAGAAATTTTAAGTGGTAGGGATCTAAAAAGGTAGAGGAGTTTGGGGAGAATTGTCATCTTAAGTGCCGTGATTCTACCAAGAAATGAAATGTGTAGATGTGACCACTGTTTAAGTATACCTTTAAGTTTAGACACCATGGGTGGGATGTTAGCTTCAAAGAGTCTGCAAAAATCTTTAGTCAGGTTGATTCCTAGGTAGGGGAGGTGGGTGTCTGCCCAGGTGAAAGCATAGACTGATTTAAGGTGGAGTAATTCAACAGGTGTGTAGCCTATCGGGAGTGCACTTGATTTTGACATGTTTATGGAGAGACCTGAAATCTCTGCAAACTTTGATAAAGTCTGAAATAAGTTCGGGAGGGATACAAGAGGATTGGTGAGGAACATCAAAACGTCATCTGCATACATCCCAAATTTGAATGTCGAGTGGCCCTTCAGATAACCAGAGATATTGGGGTTTTGGAGTATGGCAATGGCCAGGGGCTCGAGGGCTAACGCAAAAATTAAAGGTGACAACAGGCATCCTTGTCTTGTACCTTTGCCTAGGCTAAAAAACTGAGAGTTACCTTCAGGGAGTCTAATTCTAGTTTTCGGGTTCTGATAGAGGGCCAAAAAGGCTTGTAGGAATGCTCCCTGGAAGCCCATCCGTTGTAGGAGTGTAGTGATGTATGTCCAGGAGACACTATCAAATGCCTTCTGTATGTCAAGGCTGAGCATAAGGAGTTTTCGTGAAAATAGGTTGGCATCTTGTATTATATTTGTGGCAAGGCGAATGTTATCGGTGATGAGTCTGTGGGGAATAAAGCCAGACTGGAAAGGGGAGATAAGAGAGGGGATAACTACTGCTAATCTGTCAGCCATAATCCTGCTAAAGATTTTCAAGTCATTATTGATGACCGAGATAGGTCTATAGTTTTGGGGTAGGGTATAGTTCTTTTGAGGTTTCGGAATCAGGGACATGTTGGCTAATAACATCTCTTCGGGGAAACTATCACTAGAGGTGAGGAGGGGAGAGAATTTCTTATAATATAGAGAGGAGAATCCATCAGGTCCGGGGGCTGAGCCCGATTTTAGAGATTCAATAACATTCAAAACCTCTGCTGGTGTGATAGGGGCGTTCAGATTGTCTAATTGTGTGGGGGTGAGATTTGGTAGGGGGATATTCTGAAACCATGTAACGTCGGATGGAGAGGGTTTTAGCTGGGAGGGGGCTAGCAGGGAGGAGTAGAATTGTTCAAAGATGTGAAAGACCTCTTGGGGATGGGAGGTGATGTGTCCAGAGGGGGACATTAATCTATAGACATGGGGCGGGCGGGAGGAGCGATTAAGTTTTCTGGCGAAAAGGATGGAAGCAGAGCTCTCATGAAGGAGACATTTGGCTTTTGACCAACGTAGAGTTTTTTCCACTCTCTTCGACAAGATACCATCCAATTCCAATCTTTTTTGATCAATTAGTTGTCTGGTGGATTCTAAGTGTAGGAGATTAGTATTCTTGTAAAGACTATCCAAGTCCTTATTGAGGGTTAAAATGTTTTGTTTATCTATTTTATTCTGAGCAGCAGCAAGATTAATCAATTTACCCCTCAGAACTGCCTTATGTGCCGACCAAACAGTGGAGGGAGGGGTTTCTGGGATGGCATTAAGATTAAAATATTCTTCAATAGCTTGTGCTATCTCTCCCTCAACGACCGCGTCTGATAAGAGAGCTTCATTTAGTCTCCATGAGTAAGAAGTGGGTGCAAGCCTAATGTATGTAGTGGTGAAGGCAGTGGCATGATGGTCCGACCAGGAGCAGGGATGGATGCTAGCATCTGTGGTATTAGCAAGGATAATGGGGGTAGTGTAGATGTAGTCTAATCTCGCATAACTTTTATGGGGATGGGAGTAGAAAGTGTATTCCTTAGCCCCAATGTTATGTGCTCTCCAGGTGTCTACCAGCTGATGGTCCAGCAGTCCACCGGAGAGCGAGCGGGGAAAAGATTTGGCTGAGGGGGACAACGAGGATCTGTCAAGAGTAGGGTTAGCAACCATGTTAAAGTCCCCTCCTATTATCATGTGTGGCGATTGAAATTGGGAGAGGCGGTCAAAGAAGGAGTGAAAAAAAGATGCAGGGGAGTCATTAGGGGCATAAATACTGGCGATAGTAATTTCTCTAGAATGAATCAGACCTTTGATTATAACATATCTACTATCTTTGTCTTTAAAGACTTGTTTGACTTCCATTGGGAAAGAGCTGTGCAAGAGTATGGCGGCACCTCTGCTTTTCGTCTGGTGCAATGAGCAAAAAGTCTGAGGATAGTGTCTGTGGAGGAATTTGGGATGTGAGGAGTGTGCAAAATGTGTCTCCTGCAAGAGGAGAATTTGCGCTCCAAGCTGTTTATAGAAGGCGAATGCCTTCCTCCTTTTAAGAGGGGAATTAAATCCCTTGACATTGTGTGATATACACCTAATTACCATGGTGGTGGTGATAGTGGTCTATAGTCTGAGGGCAAATAGACCCAAAAAGGGGGCCTAAAACAAACCCATTGGATTGTAAGTAACAAAAGGAGGGCCGACATACTCGAGCACTGCGGGGTAGAAAAGTGAAATTCATCAAACATGTAAGTTATACAGACCAACATCAGTATGTAGACTATAAAATATTTCAGCCTAAGTGAATTGATGCAAAAGCATTGTGACGGTTGACCAAAACCTAAAAAAAAAACAGGAGAAAAAAAGAAGGTAGAGAAAATACAACAAAAAAAATCACATAAGTTTGAAAATAATGTGAGTGTCCTCATAACTAGGAACTGGTTCAGGTTACAGTAAAAAACCTGAAAAAAGAAATCACAATTCTCGAGACTACTAGTTCTCGAACCCAGCCTGGGGAAAGTTCTGTGCTATGTTAAGCCAGTAGGAAAAAGAAAAATCAAAAAGAGAACGTGCCTGCAGTGAAGACAAAACCAAAAATAAAAATGATGTCAAAACCTGCTAGGCTGCGGCTGGGTGGGGAAAACATGTCGCGGCTCCAAAGGACCGACGACCGGGCGGTTGTAAACTGGAGTTGGGTGCATGTTGCTGGGAAGTCCTGTGGGTGTCATCGGTGGAGAGAAGATCAATGAAAAGGGTCCTCCGGTCTGTCTCCAATGTCGTATCTAATTCTGCGTCTGTCTCTTCTGGTTGGAGGTGTCTGCCAAATAGGTGAGAGTCTTGGTGTTGAGGGAGGTCGACGGATGACATCAGGTTCCAGAAGGCCCAGTTTAACCAAAACTTCTTGACCTTCCAGGAGCGTCGTGGCAGAATATGTGGTACCATTGTGGGGGATTACAAGCTTGAAAGGAAAGCCCCACCTATAGCGAATGCGAGCAGCTTGGAGGGCAGTAGTAATCTCCTTCATGCCACGTCTCCTGTCTAGGGTGGCAGGGGAGATATCCGGATATATTTGGATGGTACGGTCATCTAGAGTGATGCGTTGTTGATTGCGGGCAGCTCTAAGGATCTCCTCTTTAGTTAAGAAGTCCTTCATGCAAAGGACAATGTCCCTGGGAGGTTTGTCATCGGGCGGTTTAGGTCTGAGGGCTCTATGTATGCGGTCACAGGTGAACGAACCCGCATCTGTGTCCGGGAGCAAAGATTTAAACAGGCGGATCATTGTAGGGATGAGACCCATAACAGATTCTGGGATACCTCTTATACGCAAATTGTTGCGTCTATTGCGGTTGTCAAGGTCTTCTATTTGGGATTGCATCAAGGAGAAGGCCGTGGCTAGAGATTCATGTTCTCTGGAGAGGTCACTGTAGGCGAGAGCCAGTTCGTCATGTTTAGTTTCCAGTCTCTCCGTCCTGGAGCCTAAGGCCGCAATCTCCTGAGAGAGAGTGTGAGAGGTTTTGTGCAGCTCAGTCTGGAACTTGGTTGCCAGCCTAGCGTACATGGCCTCCAGGCTGCTTTCTAGGTCTGTCTTTGTAAGGGAGGCTGTGTACTCACGGCTGGGATCGGGGACCGGTGTTTGGTCAGGGAAGGATCCTGGAGATGGTGCTGGAGACGGAGGCTTGCTTCTCCCTGCGGCGCCATTTTGAGACATGCTGCCAAGTTCGCGGGTGCGGAGAAGATAGTGGGTTAGGGTGTGTTGAGACGATCCTCTGGGTTTCTTCTTTCTCCCAGGCATGCACCACGCTTAAGGGGCTCGAGGGGTGATAGAATCGCTGAGATAAATTGCTGTTAATAGCCCTCGGTAGCCGTTATCTTCCCGGGCTGGACGGAGCTACACTCTCAGACGTCCATCACGCTCGGTGCCGCGCATGCGCCCTGCTTGCCCTCTCTTATTGGCTTGTGACTGTCTGCCTCTCCTTCTTGGCCTTCCGACATACTAATGGCCTGTAGCTGCACTAAGCTGGGATATATATATATATATATATATATATATATATATATATATATACTAGGGATGAGCTTCGTGTTCGAGTCGAACCCATGTTCGACTCGAGCATCGGCTGTTCGACCGTCCGTCGAATTGCGAACGATATGGGCCGTTCGCGCCAAATTCGTGTGGCGCGTCACGGCCCATAATTCACTGCGGCATCGCAGTGCATTGCTGGCTGATGATTGGCCAAGCATGCACTATGACCCGCATGCTTGGCCAATCACAGCGCCGTCAGTAGAGAGAGCTGTAATTGGCCAAAGCCAGGGTGGCTTTGGCCAATTATGGCTCAGGGGATTTAGTACACGCCCCACACTATATAAGGCCGCCTGCACGGCGGCCCTGTGTAGTGTGTGTTCCGGTGTGCTGAGAGATAGAGAGAGAGAGAGACAGTGTCATTTGATTTGAGTTAGATAGATTAGGCAGAACAGTCAGTCAGTTAGCTGCACTTACAGTGTATTGTGTATATATATGCATCCCAGGTGTTGCATATATATATATATACACTGTATTCAGTTTAGCTAGATCCGTTCCTGTTATCTTCTATCTAGACTATTTACATTTAGTGCAGTGCGTCCTGCTCACAGTGTTCAGCTAGATCCGTTCCTGCTATTTACATTTAGTGCAGTGCGTCCTGCTCACAGTGTTCAGCTAGATCCGTTCCTGCTATTTACATTTAGTGCAGTGCGTCCTGCTCACAGTGTTCAGCTAGATCCGTTCCTGCTATTTGCATTTAGTGCAGTGCGTCCTGCTCACAGTGTTCAGCTAGATCCGTTCCTGTTATTTACATTTAGTGCAGTGCGTCCTGCTCACAGTGTTCAGCTAGATCCGTTCCTGCTATTTACATTTAGTGCAGTGCGTCCTGCTCACAGTGTTCAGCTAGATCCGTTCCTGCTATTTACATTTAGTGCAGTGCGTCCTGCTCACAGTGTTCAGCTAGATCCGTTCCTGCTATTTACATTTAGTGCAGTGCGTCCTGCTCACAGTGTTCAGCTAGATCCGTTCCTGTTATTTACATTTAGTGCAGTGCGTCCTGCTCACAGTGTTCAGCTAGATCCATTCCTGCTATTTACATTTAGTGCAGTGCATCCTGCTCACAGTGTTCAGCTAGATCCGTTCCTGCTATTTACATTTAGTGCAGTGCGTCCTGCTCACAGTGTTCAGCTAGATCCATTCCTGCTATTTATATTTAGTGCAGTGCGTCCTGCTCACAGTGTTCAGCTAGATCCGTTCCTGCTATTTACATGTAGTGCAGTGCGTCCTGCTCACAGTGTTCAGCTAGATCCGTTCCTGCTATTTACATTTAGTGCAGTGCGTCCTGCTCACAGTGTTCAGCTAGATCCGTTCCTGTTATTTACATTTAGTGCAGTGCGTCCTGCTCACAGTGTTCAGCTAGATCCGTTCCTGTTATCTTCCTACTGACAGGTAGGCTTGTCTGGTTACAGTATATAAAGCTACCTGAAGAAAATTACAGGTGTTCTATCCCAGCTTAGTGCAGCTACAGGCCATTAGTATGTCTGGAAGGCCAAGAAGGAGAGGCAGACAGTCACAAGCCAATAAGAGAGGGCAAGCAGGCTCTGTGTCTAGTGCTGGTCGTGGAGACGGTGCATCCTCATCAGCACATGGCCATGGGACACGCTTGGCCTTTTTTTCGGCAGCTGGCCGTGTTGAGCCACAACATGCGGAAGACTTGGTCGAGTGGATGACCAAGCCGTCCTCATCCTCCTCATCCTCTCTCACCCATGCCCAGGGTGCTTTGTCTGGCAAAGCAGCGGCCTCTTCCCTCAGCTCAATGTCATCAGTGACTCCTTCCCTAGCTCCACCATGTCCTCCTGAGGATTCCCTCGAACTGTTTGACCACAGTGTTGGGTACATGCTCCAGGAGGATGCCCAGCGTTTGGAAGGCTCTGATGATGATACTGAGCTCAATGAAGGCAGTAACATGAGCACGGACAGAGGGGGTGCCCAAGAAGGACAGCAATCTGGCAGTCATGCTCCCCCTGCTGCAGCATACTGCCAGGTTTGCTCCAGTGATGAGGAGGGAGGGGATGATGAGGTCACTGACTCAACGTGGGTGCCTGATAGGAGAGAGGAGGAGGAGGAGGAGGAGGAGGCGGCACATCACCAGCGAGGCAGGATGCCCTCCAGGGGCCAGCCTAAGGGCAGCACATTGACTGCATCACACCCCAAAGCTCCACATGTGCAGGGCGCTGCAGTCTCTGCGCGTTATTCAAAAAGTTCTTTGGTGTGGGCCTTTTTTGAGACGAGTGCATCAGATCGCACCGCTGCTATTTGCAACATATGTCTCAAGCGTATCTCGCGTGGCCAAAACATCTCCCGCTTGGGTACCACATGCTTGACCAGACATATGTTGACCTGCCATGCAGTTCGTTGGCAAGCGTATCTAAAAGACCCACACCAAAGAACAAAGAGGATCTCTCCTTGCTCCTCATCAGCTGAGATTTCCAACCCCACTAGACCTTCAGTCCTCTCTGAGACCTGCAGTGAGAGGAATGAAGGTGTAGAATTAGGTGTGTCACAGCCAAGTACTTGTGGGCAATCTGCTTTTGGTACACCGACGTCAGATTGTACCAGGCAAATTTCCCTGCCCCAGCTGCTGCACCGCCGAAAGAAGTTTGCTCCCAGCCATCCACATGCCCAGCGGTTGAATGCTAGCTTGGCAAAATTGCTAGCACTTCAACTGCTGCCTTTTCAGTTGGTAGACTCTGCCCCCTTCCGTGAGTTTGTGGAATGTGCGGTTCCTCAGTGGCAGGTACCCAAACGCCACTTTTTCTCACGGAAGGCGATTCCGGCTCTCTACCGGCATGTGGAAGGCAATGTCCATGCCTCGCTGGACAGGGCGGTCAGCGGTAAGGTGCATATTACCGCTGACTCATGGTCCAGCAGGCATGGACAGGGACGTTACCTAAGTTTCACGGCGCATTGGGTGACTCTGCTGGCAGCTGGGAAGGATGCAGGACAAGGTGCAGTAGTGTTGGAGGTTGTTCCGCCACCACGCCTCCAAAATGCTGATTGTGACACACCTCTCTCCTCCACCCCCTCCTCTTCTTCTTCCTCCATGGCCTCTTCCTCGGAACCAGCGGTGCTCCGTAGGCGTTCAAGGGGCTACGCAAGTACGCAGGCCAAAAGATGCCATGCGGTGCTTGAGCTGGTGTGCTTGGGGGACAGGAGCCACACTGGGGCAGAGGTTCTGTCAGCTCTGCAGGGGCAGGTTCAGAGGTGGTTGACGCCACGCCAACTTAAGGCAGGAATGGTGGTTTGCGACAATGGCACCAACCTCCTCTCTGCCCTCCGACAGGGACAAATGACCCATGTGCCCTGTTTGGCTCACGTCCTTAACTTGGTGGTGCAGCGGTTCTTGGGCAGGTACCCGGGCTTACAGGATGTCCTGAGGCAGGCCAGGAAAGTCTGTGTGCATTTCCGCCGGTCATATAATGCCAGTGCTCGGCTGACGGACCTCCAAAAGGAGTTTAACCTGCCCAAGAACCGCCTAATCTGTGACATGCCCACCAGGTGGAACTCAACGTTGGCCATGCTGCAGCGGCTGCACACGCAGCAGAGGGCCATCAATGAGTACCTGTGTGACTATGGCACCAGGACAGGGTCAGGGGAGCTTGGTTTTTTTTCCCCACGCCAATGGGCCATGATCAGGGATGCATGCACTGTCCTGTCACCATTCGAGGAGGCCACGAGGATGGTGAGCACTGACAGTGCATGCATCAGTGACACTGTCCCCCTTGTCCACCTGTTGGAGCACACGCTGCGTGGAATAATGGACAGGGCACTTGAGGCAGAACAGAGGCAGGAAGAGGAGGACTTCCTTAGCTCTCAAGGCCCCCTTTATCCAGACAGTGTTCCTGCGTGCCCGCCGATCACACAGGAAGAGGACGAGGAGGAGGAGGAGGAGGAGGAAGATTTTGTCAGTATGGAGGTGGAGCCTGGCACTCAGCATCAGCAGCAGTCTTTAAGGGATCAGTCCCAAGGAACACATGGACTTGTACGTGGCTGGGAGGAGGTGGCTGCGGACGTTGTTGTCCTTAGTGACCCAGAGGACTCCAGGCCGAATGCCTCAGCAAACCTACGCTGCATGGCCTCCCTGATCCTGCAAAGCCTGTGTAAGGATCCTCGTATTCGTGGTATCAAGGAGAAGGACCAATACTGGCTGGCAACCCTCCTTGATCCACGTTACAAGGGTAAGGTTGCGGACCTTATCTTGCCATCGCAGAGGGAGCAGAGGATGAAACATCTTCGGGAGGCCTTGCAGAAAGGTCTGTGCCCAGAGACTGGGAGGTTACAAACTCCTGTTTCTGGACAACGTGTTGCTGAGGCTTCGGTCAGTCAAAGAAGGAGCGGTGGAGAAGGTGGCCGTCTGACCGATGCGTTCAGACAATTTTTTGGTCCGCAGCCCCAAGGTATGATCGGTTCCAGCAACCATCGCCAGCGTCTGTTTTACATGGTGCAGGAATACCTAGGGGCAAGATCAGACTTGGACACCTTTCCCACCGAAAATGCTCTGGGTTACTGGGTCTTGAGGATGGATCACTGGCCAGAGCTTGCACAGTATGCAATTGAGCTACTGGCCTGTCCTGCATCCAGCGTTCTTTCGGAACGCACATTCAGTGCTGCTGGAATCGTGGTAACCGATCACAGGGTGCGTCTGTCCACCGACTCGGTCGATCGGCTGACCTTCATAAAAATGAATCAGTCTTGGATCACCACCAGCTACCAAGCACCTGATGCTGATGTAACCGAATAATTTTTTTTGAAATCTCAGATCCCTTCAAAGACTGCCTATGCTGATGCTGAGTGACTATCCCTGAGTAATTATCCTCTTCCTCCTCAATCATCACGCTGATAGCTTGTAAGAACATTTTTGGTTCTGGGCGCCACCACCAGTGCCTAAGGCACAATTTTTCAGCCCCTGTTTAACAGGGGCGTGTAATTACAATTTTTGATGTAATACTTTGCAGCAGAGCTCGTTCCTGCATTCCAACTAGAGTGTCTGTGAGGCGTTGCAGTGTTGTGGCACCAGCACCAGTGCCTAAGGCCCAATTTTTCTGCCCCTGTCTAACAGGGACGTGTAATTACAATTTTTGATGTAATACTTTGCAGCAGGGCTCGTTCCTGCATTCCAACTAGAGTGTCTGTGAGGGGTTGCAGTGTTGTGGCACCAGCACCAGTGCCTAAGGCCCAATTTTTCTGCCCCTGTCTAACAGGGGCGTGTAATTACAATTTTTGAAGCAATACTTTGCAGCAGGGCTCGTTCCTGCGTTCCAACTAGAGTGTCTGTGAGGGGTTGCAGTGTTGTGGCACCAGCACCAGTGCCTAAGGCCTAATTTTTCAGCTCCTGTTCAACAGGGGCATGTAATTACAATTCTTGATCTAATATTTCACAGCAGGGCCCTGTGAGGGCTTACAGTGTTGTGGCCACAGCAACACCTAAGGCCCAAATTTCTGCTGAGTATATAGGGCAGGACCCTACTTTCAAACATCTAACTTACAAACGACTCCTACTTGCAAACGGAAGGAGACAACAGGAAGTGAGATGAAATCTACCCCTAGGAAGGGAAATTCTCTCCTGTAAGAGTTAATATGGGAAAACAATTTCTCCTTTCCACTGATGCTTTCCAATCCTTGTTCCACAAAAAAACCCAAATTTTCAAAAAACATTTTTCATTGGTACAAAAAAGTGAGGTGAAATCTTCTGAAGAGGAGGAAAGACAGCAAAACAAATGTCACAGGGGTGATAACCCTTCCCTATGTTTTCCAAAAAGCTTAGAAAAGATTTTTTGGCTGGAGCTAAACACGTTAAAAATGTTCAAAATTACAAAGAGATTCTACTTAACAACAAACCTACAGTCCCTGTCTTGTTTGCACCGCCTGTATACGGCTGTTCAGAGTATATAGGGCCTGGTGGCCCCACACCTTTCCTTATTTTAATTTGGGTGCGGGGTTCACCTTAATATCCATACAAGACCCAAAGGGCCTGGTAATGGACTGGGGGGTACCCATGCCGTTTGTCTCACTGATTTTCATCCATATTGCCATGACCCGACATGACATTAAACCCGCAAGCAGTTTTAAATGAGATGTTTTCCTTTAAAAATGACATTTGGTGCAGGGACTGTTCTAAACATGGGAAACACGCGTCACTTTACAGGCATACTATAGACACCCCCCAGGTATGATATTTAAAGGAATATTTCACTTTTTTTTTTTTTACTTTAAGCATCATTAAAATCACTGCTCCCGAAAAAACGGCCGTTTTTAAAAGTTTTTTTTGCATTGATACATGTCCCCTGGGGTAGGACCCGGGTCCCCAAACCCTTTTTAGGACAATACCCTGCAAATTAGCCTTTAAAATGATCACTTTTGATTTCGAACGTTCGAGTCCCATAGACGTCAATGGGGTTCTAACGTTCGTGCGAACTTTCGGTCCGTTCGCGGGTTCTGGTGCGAACCGAACCGGGGGGTGTTCGGCTCATCCCTAATATATACTGATACTGCAGCTAGCAAAATCAACTGCCTGCCTGTAGTATGAGAACACCACCAACCTTCTACAGGTAGCTTTAGCTGAACACTGTGCAGAGCTCGCAAAAAACTAACTTGAAACTTTTTTAGCTGCCTGCGGTAGTGATAGGATCAGGAAAACACCACCAACCTTCTACAGGTAGCTTTAGCTGAACACTGTGCAGAGCTCGCAAAAAAATAACTTGTAGGTTTAGCTGGACACTGTGAGGAGGACGCACCACACTAACTTGTAGTTTTAGCTGAACACTGTGAGCAGGACGCACTGCACTAACTTGTAGCTTTAGATGAACACTGTGCAGAGGTCTCACTACACTAACTTGTAGGTTTAGCTGAACACTGTGAGGTGGACGCACCACATTAACTTGTAGTTTTACGTAAACACTGTGAGCAGGACGCACAGCACTAACTTGTACTGTTAGCTGAACACTGTGAGCAGGACGCACCGCACTAACTTGTAGTTTTAGCTGAACACTGTGAGCAGGACACACCTCACTAACTTGTAGTTTTAGCTGAACACTATGAGCAGGACGCACTGCACTAACTTGTAGCTTTAGATGAACACTGTGCAGAGGTCTCACTACACTAACTTGTAGGTTTAGCTGAACACTGTGAGGTGGACGCACCACACTAACTTGTAGTTTTAGCTGAACACTGTGAGCAGGACGCACCGCACTAACTTGTAGTTTTAGCTTAACACTGTGAGCAGGACGCACCACACTAACTTGTAGTTTTAGCTGAACACTGTGAGCAGGACGCACCGCACTAACTTGTAGTTTTAGCTGAACACTATGAGCAGGACGCACTGCACTAACTTGTAGCTTTAGATGAACACTGTGCAGAGGTCTCACTACACTAACTTGTAGTTTTAGCTGAACACCGTGAGCAGGACGCACCGCACTAACTTGTAGTTTTAGCTGAACACTGTGAGCAGGACGCACCGCACTAACTTGTAGTTTTAGCTGAACACTATGAGCAGGACGCACTGCACTAACTTGTAGCTTTAGATGAACACTGTGCAGAGGTCTAACTACACTAACTTGTAGGTTTAGCTGAACACTGTGAGGTGGACGCACCACACTAACTTGTAGTTTCAGCTGAACACTGTGAGCAGGACGCACAGCGTCCTGCTCACAGTGTTCCAATACGACCGGGCGGTTGTAAACTGGAGTTGGGTGCATGTTGCTGGGAAGTCCTGTGGGTGTCATCGGTGGAGAGAAGATCAACGAAAAGGGTCCTCCGGTCTGTCTCCAACGTCGTATCTAATTCTGCGTCTGTCTCTTCTGGTTGGAGGTGTCTGCCAAATAGGTGAGAGTCTTGGTGTCGAGGGAGGTCGACGGATGACATCAGGTTCCAGAAGGCCCAGTTTAACCAAAACTTCTTGACCTTCCAGGAGCGTCGTGGCAGAATATGTGGTACCATTGTGGGGGATTACAAGCTTGAAAGGAAAGCCCCACCTATAGCGAATGCGAGCAGCTTAGAGGGCAGTAGTAATCTCCTTCATGCCACGTCTCCTGTCTAGGGTGGCAGGGGAGATATCCGGATATATTTGGATGGTACGGTCATCTAGAGTGATGCGTTGTTGATTGCGGGCAGCTCTAAGGATCTCCTCTTTAGTTAAGAAGTCCTTCATGCAAAGGACAATGTCCCTGGGAGGTTTGTCATCGGGCGGTTTAGGTCTGAGGGCTCTATGTATGCGGTCACAGGTGAACGAACCCGCATCTGTGTCCGGGAGCAAAGATTTAAACAGGCAGATCATTGTAGGGATGAGACCCATAACAGATTCTGGGATACCTCTTATACGCAAATTGTTGCGTCTATTGCAGTTGTCAAGGTCTTCTATTTGGGATTGCATCAAGGAGAAGACCGTGGCTAGAGATTCATGTTCTCTGGAGAGGTCACTGTAGGCGAGAGCCAGTTCGTCATGTTTAGTTTCCAGTCTCTCCGTCCTGGAGCCTAAGGCCGCAATCTCCTGAGAGAGAGTGTGAGAGGTTTTGTGCAGCTCAGTCTGGAACTTGGTTGCCAGCCTAGCGTACATGGCCTCCAGGCTGCTTTCTAGGTCTGTCTTTGTAAGGGAGGCTGTGTACTCACGGCTGGGATCGGGGACCGGTGTTTGGTCAGGGAAGGATCCTGGAGATGGTGCTGGAGACGGAGGCTTGCTTCTCCCTGCGGCGCCATTTTGAGACATGCTGCCAAGTTCGCGGGTGCGGAGAAGATAGTGGGTTAGGGTGTGTTGAGACAATCCTCTGGGTTTCTTCTTTCTCCCAGGCATGCACCACGCTTAAGGGGCTCGAGGGGTGATAGAATCGCTGAGATAAATTGCTGTTAATAGCCCTCGGTAGCCGTTATCTTCCCGGGCTGGACGGAGCTACACTCTCAGACGTCCATCACGCTCGGCGCCGCGCATGCGCCCTGCTTGCCCTCTCTTATTGGCTTGTGACTGTCTGCCTCTCCTTCTTGGCCTTACGACATACTAATGGCCTGTAGCTGCACTAAGCTGGGATATATATATATATATATATATATATATATATATATATATATATATATATATACTGATACTGCAGCTAGCAAAATCAACTGCCTGCCTGTAGTATGAGAACACCACCAACCTTCTACAGGTAGCTTTAGCTGAACACTGTGCAGAGCTCGCAAAAAACTAACTTGTAACTTTTTTAGCTGCCTGCGGTAGTGATAGGATCAGGAAAACACCACCAACCTTCTACAGGTAGCTTTAGCTGAACACTGTGCAGAGCTCACAAAAAAATAACTTGTAGGTTTAGCTGGACACTGTGAGGAGGACGCACCACACTAACTTGTAGTTTTAGCTGAACACTGTGAGCAAGATGCACTGCACTAACTTGTAGCTTTAGATGAACACTGTGCAGAGGTCTCACTACACTAACTTGTAGGTTTAGCTGAACACTGTGAGGTGGACGCACCACATTAACTTGTAGTTTTACGTAAACACTGTGAGCAGGACGCACAGCACTAACTTGTAGTGTTAGCTGAACACTGTGAGCAGGACGCACCGCACTAACTTGTAGTTTTAGCTGAACACTGTGAGCAGGACACACCTCACTAACTTGTAGTTTTAGCTGAACACTATGAGCAGGACGCACTGCACTAACTTGTAGCTTTAGATGAACACTGTGCAGAGGTCTCACTACACTAACTTGTAGGTTTAGCTGAACACCGTGAGCAGGACGCACCGCACTAACTTGTAGTTTTAGCTGAACACTGTGAGCAGGACGCACCGCACTAACTTGTAGTTTTAGCTGAACACTATGAGCAGGACGCACTGCACTAACTTGTAGCTTTAGATGAACACTGTGCAGAGGTCTAACTACACTAACTTGTAGGTTTAGCTGAACACTGTGAGGTGGACGCACCACACTAACTTGTAGTTTTAGCTGAACACTGTGAGCAGGACGCACAGCGTCCTGCTCACAGTGTTCCAATACGACCGGGCGGTTGTAAACTGGAGTTGGGTGCATGTTGCTGGGAAGTCCTGTGGGTGTCATCGGTGGAGAGAAGATCAACGAAAAGGGTCCTCCGGTCTGTCTCCAACGTCGTATCTAATTCTGCGTCTGTCTCTTCTGGTTGGAGGTGTCTGCCAAATAGGTGAGAGTCTTGGTGTCGAGGGAGGTCGACGGATGACATCAGGTTCCAGAAGGCCCAGTTTAACCAAAACTTCTTGACCTTCCAGGAGCGTCGTGGCAGAATATGTGGTACCATTGTGGGGGATTACAAGCTTGAAAGGAAAGCCCCACCTATAGCGAATGCGAGCAGCTTGGAGGGCAGTAGTAATCTCCTTCATGCCACGTCTCCTGTCTAGGGTGGCAGGGGAGATATCCGGATATATTTGGATGGTACGGTCATCTAGAGTGATGCGTTGTTGATTGCGGGCAGCTCTAAGGATCTCCTCTTTAGTTAAGAAGTCCTTCATGCAAAGGACAATGTCCCTGGGAGGTTTGTCATCGGGCGGTTTAGGTCTGAGGGCTCTATGTATGCGGTCACAGGTGAACGAACCCGCATCTGTGTCCGGGAGCAAAGATTTAAACAGGCGGATCATTGTAGGGATGAGACCCATAACAGATTCTGGGATACATCTTATACGCAAATTGTTGCGTCTATTGCAGTTGTCAAGGTCTTCTATTTGGGATTGCATCAAGGAGAAGACCGTGGCTAGAGATTCATGTTCTCTGGAGAGGTCACTGTAGGCGAGAGCCAGTTCGTCATGTTTAGTTTCCAGTCTCTCCGTCCTGGAGCCTAAGGCCGCAATCTCCTGAGAGAGAGTGTGAGAGGTTTTGTGCAGCTCAGTCTGGAACTTGGTTGCCAGCCTAGCGTACATGGCCTCCAGGCTGCTTTCTAGGTCTGTCTTTGTAAGGGAGGCTGTGTACTCACGGCTGGGATCGGGGACCGGTGTTTGGTCAGGGAAGGATCCTGGAGATGGTGCTGGAGACGGAGGCTTGCTTCTCCCTGCGGCGCCATTTTGAGACATGCTGCCAAGTTCGCGGGTGCGGAGAAGATAGTGGGTTAGGGTGTGTTGAGACAATCCTCTGGGTTTCTTCTTTCTCCCAGGCATGCACCACGCTTAAGGGGCTCGAGGGGTGATAGAATCGCTGAGATAAATTGCTGTTAATAGCCCTCGGTAGCCGTTATCTTCCCGGGCTGGACGGAGCTACACTCTCAGACGTCCATCACGCTCGGCGCCGCGCATGCGCCCTGCTTGCCCTCTCTTATTGGCTTGTGACTGTCTGCCTCTCCTTCTTGGCCTTACGACATACTAATGGCCTGTAGCTGCACTAAGCTGGGATATATATATATATATATATATATATATATATATATATATATATATATATATATATATATACTGATACTGCAGCTAGCAAAATCAACTGCCTGCCTGTAGTATGAGAACACCACCAACCTTCTACAGGTAGCTTTAGCTGAACACTGTGCAGAGCTCGCAAAAAACTAACTTGTAACTTTTTTAGCTGCCTGCGGTAGTGATAGGATCAGGAAAACACCACCAACCTTCTACAGGTAGCTTTAGCTGAACACTGTGCAGAGCTCACAAAAAAATAACTTGTAGGTTTAGCTGACAACTGTGAGGAGGACGCACCACACTAACTTGTAGTTTTAGCTGAACACTGTGAGCAAGATGCACTGCACTAACTTGTAGCTTTAGATGAACACTGTGCAGAGGTCTCACTACACTAACTTGTAGGTTTAGCTGAACACTGTGAGGTGGACGCACCACATTAACTTGTAGTTTTACGTAAACACTGTGAGCAGGACGCACAGCACTAACTTGTAGTGTTAGCTGAACACTGTGAGCAGGACGCACCGCACTAACTTGTAGTTTTAGCTGAACACTGTGAGCAGGACACACCTCACTAACTTGTAGTTTTAGCTGAACACTATGAGCAGGACGCACTGCACTAACTTGTAGCTTTAGATGAACACTGTGCAGAGGTCTCACTACACTAACTTGTAGGTTTAGCTGAACACTGTGAGGTGGACGCACCACACTAACTTGTAGTTTTAGCTGAACACTGTGAGCAGGACGCACCGCACTAACTTGTAGTTTTAGCTGAACACTGTGAGCAGGACGCACCGCACTAACTTGTAGTTTTAGCTGAACACTGTGAGCAGGACGCACCGCACTAACTTGTAGTTTTAGCTGAACACTGTGAGCAGGACGCACCGCACTAACTTGTAGTTTTAGCTGAACACTGTGAGCAGGACGCACCGCACTAACTTGTAGTTTTAGCTGAACACTATGAGCAGGACGCACTGCACTAACTTGTAGCTTTAGATGAACACTGTGCAGAGGTCTAACTACACTAACTTGTAGGTTTAGCTGAACACTGTGAGGTGGACGCACCACACTAACTTGTAGTTTTAGCTGAACACTGTGAGCAGGACGCACCCCACTAACTTGTAGTTTTAGCTGAACACTGTGAGCAGGACGCACCGCACTAACTTGTAGTTTTAGCTGAACACTGTGAGCAGGACGCACCGCACTAACTTGTAGTTTTAGCTGAACACTGTGAGCAGGACGCACCGCACTAACTTGTAGTTTTAGCTGAACACTGTGAGCAGGACGCACCGCACTAACTTGTAGTTTTAGCTGAACACTGTGAGCAGGACGCACCGCACTAACTTGTAGTTTTAGCTGAACACTGTGAGCAGGACGCACAACACTAACTTGTAGTTTTAGCTGAACACTGTGAGCAGGACGCACCGCACTAACTTGTAGTTTTAGCTGAACACTGTGAGCAGGACGCACCGCACTAACTTGTAGTTTTAGCTGAACACTGTGAGCAGGACGCACCCCACTAACTTGTAGTTTTAGCTGAACACTGTGAGCAGGACGCACTGCACTAACTTGTAGCTTTAGATGAACACTGTGCAGAGGTCTCACTACACTAACTTGTAGGTTTAGCTGAACACTGTGAGGTGGAGGCACCGCACTAATTTGTAGTTTTAGCTGAACACTGTGCGCAGGACGCACCCCACTAACTTGTAGTTTTAGCTGAACACTGTGAGCAGGACGCACCCCACTAACTTGTAGTTTTAGCTGAACACTGTGAGCAGGACGCACTGAACTAACTTGTAGCTTTAGATGAACACTGTTCAGAGGTCTCACTACACTAACTTGTAGGTTTAGCTGAACACTGTGAGGTGGATGCACCGCACTAACTTGTAGTTTTAGCTGAACACTGTGAGCAGGATGCACCGCACTAACTTGTAGTTTTAGCTGAACACTGTGAGCAGGACGCACTGCACTAACTTGTAGTTTTAGCTGAACACTGTGAGCAGGAAGCACCCCACTAACTTGTAGTTTTAGCTGAACACTGTGAGCAGGACGCACTGCACTAACTTATAGCTTTTGATGAACACTGTTCAGAGGTCTCACTACACTAACTTTTTTAGCTGCCTGCGGTAGTGATAGGATCAGGAAAACACCACCAACCTTCTACAGGTAGCTTTAGCTGAACACTGTGCAGAGCTCACAAAAAAATAACTTGTAGGTTTAGCTGGACACTGTGAGGAGGACGCACCACACTAACTTGTAGTTTTAGCTGAACACTGTGAGCAAGATGCACTGCACTAACTTGTAGCTTTAGATGAACACTGTGCAGAGGTCTCACTACACTAACTTGTAGGTTTAGCTGAACACTGTGAGGTGGACGCACCACATTAACTTGTAGTTTTACGTAAACACTGTGAGCAGGACGCACAGCACTAACTTGTAGTGTTAGCTGAACACTGTGAGCAGGACGCACCGCACTAACTTGTAGTTTTAGCTGAACACTGTGAGCAGGACACACCTCACTAACTTGTAGTTTTAGCTGAACACTATGAGCAGGACGCACTGCACTAACTTGTAGCTTTAGATGAACACTGTGCAGAGGTCTCACTACACTAACTTGTAGGTTTAGCTGAACACTGTGAGGTGGACGCACCACACTAACTTGTAGTTTTAGCTGAACACTGTGAGCAGGACGCACCGCACTAACTTGTAGTTTTAGCTGAACACTGTGAGCAGGATGCACCGCACTAACTTGTAGTTTTAGCTGAACACTGTGAGCAGGACGCACCGCACTAACTTGTAGTTTTAGCTGAACACTGTGAGCAGGACGCACCGCACTAACTTGTAGTTTTAGCTGAACACTGTGAGCAGGACGCACCCCACTAACTTGTAGTTTTAGCTGAACACTGTGAGCAGGACGCACCGCACTAACTTGTAGTTTTAGCTGAACACTGTGAGCAGGACGCACCGCACTAACTTGTAGTTTTAGCTGAACACTGTGAGCAGGACGCACCACACTAACTTGTAGTTTTAGCTGAACACTGTGAGCAGGACGCACCGCACTAACTTGTAGTTTTAGCTGAACACTTTGAGCAGGACGCACTGCACTAACTTGTAGCTTTAGATGAACACTGTGCAGAGGTCTCACTACACTAACTTGTAGTTTTAGCTGAACACCGTGAGCAGGACGCACCGCACTAACTTGTAGTTTTAGCTGAACACTGTGAGCAGGACGCACCGCACTAACTTGTAGTTTTAGCTGAACACTATGAGCAGGACGCACTGCACTAACTTGTAGCTTTAGATGAACACTGTGCAGAGGTCTAACTACACTAACTTGTAGGTTTAGCTGAACACTGTGAGGTGGACGCACCACACTAACTTGTAGTTTTAGCTGAACACTGTGAGCAGGACGCACCCCACTAACTTGTAGTTTTAGCTGAACATTGTGAGCAGGACGCACTGCACTAACTTGTAGCTTTAGATGAACACTTTGCAGAGGTCTCACTACACTAACTTGTAGGTTTAGCTTAACACTGTGAGGTGGACGCACCACACTAACTTGTAGTTTTAGCTGAACACTGTGAGCAGGACGCACCGCACTAACTTGTAGTTTTAGCTGAACACTGTGAGCAGGACGCACCGCACTAACTTGTAGTTTTAGCTGAACACTGTGAGCAGGACGCACCGCACTAACTTGTAGTTTTAGCTGAACACTGTGAGCAGGACGCACCGCACTAACTTGTAGTTTTAGCTGAACACTGTGAGCAGGACGCACCGCACTAACTTGTAGTTTTAGCTGAACACTGTGAGCAGGACGCACCGCACTAACTTGTAGTTTTAGCTGAACACTGTGAGCAGGACGCACCGCACTAACTTGTAGTTTTAGCTGAACACTGTGAGCAGGACGCACAACACTAACTTGTAGTTTTAGCTGAACACTGTGAGCAGGACGCACCGCACTAACTTGTAGTTTTAGCTGAACACTGTGAGCAGGACGCACCGCACTAACTTGTAGTTTTAGCTGAACACTGTGAGCAGGACGCACCCCACTAACTTGTAGTTTTAGCTGAACACTGTGAGCAGGACGCACTGCACTAACTTGTAGCTTTAGATGAACACTGTGCAGAGGTCTCACTACACTAACTTGTAGGTTTAGCTGAACACTGTGAGGTGGAGGCACCGCACTAATTTGTAGTTTTAGCTGAACACTGTGCGCAGGACGCACCCCACTAACTTGTAGTTTTAGCTGAACACTGTGAGCAGGACGCACCCCACTAACTTGTAGTTTTAGCTGAACACTGTGAGCAGGACGCACTGAACTAACTTGTAGCTTTAGATGAACACTGTTCAGAGGTCTCACTACACTAACTTGTAGGTTTAGCTGAACACTGTGAGGTGGATGCACCGCACTAACTTGTAGTTTTAGCTGAACACTGTGAGCAGGATGCACCGCACTAACTTGTAGTTTTAGCTGAACACTGTGAGCAGGACGCACTGCACTAACTTGTAGTTTTAGCTGAACACTGTGAGCAGGAAGCACCCCACTAACTTGTAGTTTTAGCTGAACACTGTGAGCAGGACGCACTGCACTAACTTATAGCTTTTGATGAACACTGTTCAGAGGTCTCACTACACTAACTTGTAGGTTTAGCTGAACACTGTGAGGTGGATGCACCGCACTAACTTGTAGTTTTAGCTGAACACTGTGAGCAGGACGCACAGCACTAACTTGAAGGTTTTAGCTGAACACTGTGAGCAGGACGCACCGCACTAACTTGTAGTTTTAGCTGAACACTGTGAGCAGGACGCACCCCACTAACTTGTAGTTTTATCTGAACACTGTGAGCAGAACGCACCCCACTAACTTGTAATTTTAGCTGAACACTGTGAGCAGGACGCACCCCACTAACTTGTAGTTTTAGCTGAACACTGTGAGCAGGACGCACTGCACTAACTTGTAGCTTTAGATGAACAATGTTCAGAGGTCTCACTACACTAACTTGTAGGTTTAGCTGAACACTGTGAGGTGGACGCACCGCACTAACTTGTAGTTTTAGCTGAACACTGTCAGCAGGACGCACAGCACTAACTTGTAGTTTTAGCTGAACACTGTGAGCAGGACGCACCGCTCTAACTTGTAGTTTTAGCTGAACACTGTGAGCAGGACGCACCCCACTAACTTGTAGTTTTAGCTGAACACTGTGAGCAGGACGCACCCTACTAACTTGTAGTTTTAGCTGAACTCTGTGAGCAGGACGCACTGCACTAACTGTAAATAGTCTAGCTACCTGACTGTGGTACTAATAGGATCAAAAGAACACCAGCAATTTTCTTCAGGTAGCTGTAAATACTGTAACAAGACAAGCCTGCCTGTCAGTAAGAAGATAACAGGAACGGATCTAGCTAAACTGAATACAGTGTATATATATATATATATGCAACACCTGGGATGCATATATATACACAATACACTGTAAGTGCAGCTAACTGACTGACTGTTCTGCCTAATCTATCTAACTCAAATCAAATGACACTGTCTGTCTCTCTCTCTCTATCTATGAACGCCGGAACACACACTACACAGGGCCGCCGTGCAGGCGGCCTTATATAGTGTGGGGCGTGTACTAAATCCCCTGAGCCATAATTGGCCAAAGCCTCCTTGGCTTTGGCCAATTACGGCTCTCTGTTCAGACGGCGCTGTGATTGGCCAAGCATGCGGGTCATAGTGCATGCTTGGCCACTCATCAGCCAGCAATGCACTGCGATGCCGCAGTGAATTATGGGCCGTGACGCGCCACACGAATTTGGCGCGAAAGGCCCATATCGTTCGCAATTCGGCGAACGGGCGAACAGACGATGTTCGAGTCGAACATGGGTTCGACTTGAACACGAAGCTCATCCCTACAGTGGAGTACAAATCATTTCAAATAGTTAGATAGCCCATAACTAGAGGGTGGTTAATACTATATGATAGCAAGCATTCCATCATTTATGCCTCCTGGTCTATTCCGGTGCTGCAGCTGGCTTTGAATTTGCTGACAGTAGTTTAAGGAGAGGCTTTTCAATTATTGAAAAGTTCTGAATGTATGAGGACAAGGCCCTTTTCCCCACACCCCTGGCCTTGTAGTTGAGGGGGTCTGGGGGGGCTAATTGGACTCTGGAAGCCCTCACAAAAAAGCAAACAGTGAATAAATACACATACAGTTTTTGACCAAAAAAATGCCTTCTCATGTAAATCCATTGTCAATCACACTGATAATGCTGACCCCTTCAACCCACCAAAAGTGAAGAAAAAACACAACCACTGACATGTCCAAATCTATTACTTGACACCCACTAAATACTGTACCATCTCTGAGTTCCTACTGATAACATAGGGATCAGGGTCTCCTGGGTGACACCAATGACCATATTCTGACATGACCATAACATGACATGACCATGATTTGAACTCCTTTGAGTAATATTGTAAAAACGTATCTTTCTGAGATGTTTTCTATTGACATACTTCATATTGAGGTAGAGATTATTAAATATTAGTAGTAATATGCCATTTTACAAGATTTTCTCCAGCATAAGCAACAAAGAACAAGTCAGTAAGAACTATTGCAGACAGAATATTCTATGGTTTGCTCTTGAAATTCAAATTACCTTCTAAAATTCATCATGATATGGATAGAGAGTAGACAGAGTAGATAGAAGGCAAGCACTGCCACGTCCAAGCCTATTATATGACTCCATACCTGCACAGATGTCTGTGAAATCACGGCCGAAATTGGGACTGACATGCAGGAGTGAAATCATGAGAGTTCAGCTGAACTCGCATGGTTTCATTCCTGCAGCTCAGTGTGAACCTAGGCTTAAGGGCCTAATGAAACTAAGCCTGAAAGTGCAATGCTGTCTCTATGCCACTGAACAAGAAAAGTCAACCTAGACAACAATATCCAAACTTAACAAAAAAGGCACATACAGTGTGTTTCAGAAAAGCACAGATAGGGGTTTCCATTTTCTTTGCACTTCATAATGTCCCGTTTTATACATTTCCATTTTCTTTTTCAGGGAAAAATGTATTCATAGCAGAAATCATTATACTGACCCTTTAATTAATAAAAAGAATCTCAAGAAACTTCCGATTTCGGTGCCACATGAGGACGAGGTAGATATACACAGCTGCCACACTCTTCACAAAACCTGCTGTACAAATCTGCTAGTGCCTCTGGGAGACCCCCCCTTCATCCCCGCTACCTTGTGGGATCACATGGATCGCTTTGTGGAGCGATCGCACGCTCCAGTGGTGCCCTCCACGATACCCCCGTGGGAGACACGGCCGCAGCCGAAGCCAAAATGGCGGCCGCTCTGTGTTCAGCGGAGACACTACAGTTTCCCACAATATCAGGAGCAACAGCCACAGATCCTGACTTGCTGGGTCCCACTCTGACGGCTACAGTGGACGCTGCAGTATACGGGGGGCTGGAGCAGCTGCATATAGAAGTACAGGCACAGGCTCAAAGTCTCTCACCCGTGGAAGACAGGCTCTCATCACTGGAAGATGAATCCACTGCCAACTCTGCTGTGCAAGCAGGCATTACTGCTGCAAACAGGGATATGTGGAACAAGTTTGACAATTTGGAAAATGGCTCAAGAAGGAACAATTTATGCAATCTGTTTCCAATACCCAGCTCATGAAAATCTGCGCTAAAATTATTCCTGAACAACTGGGGCTCCGCATACCCTGCACTACTGAACATGCCCATCGCATTGGTCAGTACTCAGAAAGTCACACCAAACCTCGACATGTCATTGTCAAATATCTCTTGTGCAGCGCTAAAAAAAAAAAATAGAAATTCATGTATATACCAACTAATGTACACTGTGCAATGACCACAAAGACTAATGATAATGAAAAAGAGATGTGAAATTCACACCCAAACTAAACAATCTGTCTCTCCAAACCAGGTCGAGGATTTTTTTATTACAGGAAAGCTGGAGCATAGATAAGTGGCATGAGGTTTAGAGAGACAGATTGTCATGCTATTTTGAACACTTGAGAGGATTTGGACTGACAAATTGGCTGCTTATGAGGATTGCTTCTCGGTGACATCTCTTGACCAATTGGATTGTCTTACAATTTGATCTGGAGCCCATATGTGAAGGTCCCATACTTTTGTGGCTGCACCTTACTTTTCACCTATTTTTTGATTTACACTTGTCGTAGTGTTGTGTTGGCTGCTTTTAGATATATGTCAGCGCGATATACTTTTTCTATTTATAGTGTCAAATATCTTAACTATTCTGACAAAAACACCATTATGCAGAAATGTCGCCCTACATGTTCCCTGTCAGTTGATGGCGCAAACCTGCTACTCTTTGCGGACTGCTCAATGGAAGTACTGAAACAACCTAAGGCGTTCTCTCTGATCTGCACCACTCTACAACAACCAAGTTAGATTCTCCCTTGCCTACCCGGCAGTCCTACGCATCCAAATGCACACAGGGGAACACCTTACTTTCACCTCCTCGGAAGAAGCGGAACAATACAATATTGCCTCTGGCACAGAAATGGAACACATCAACTCTGCAGAGGGCTCCTCTTCAACATCTGCTACTGCTCCCTCTGCACCACCTAAACAACAACGTAGCCCAACCAAGCCTCCATACAAATGTAGTCAATTTACTCACCAGGAAGATCAATCCAGAAATCACTGAAAGACGTTGGAGACTCTCTGCCATTGAATCTACGTGGGAGACAGGTAGTAATACCCCCTTCTCTTCTCCCCCCTTTTCTGTTTTTGTTTGAACTCTCTGTTGCATTTTATGGGCTAACCCACTGCGCTACTCATATATGGTTGTTAGCTAGATGTTTCTTTTACCACTAGGATAAATTACTATCCGCACCTGTGGTTACCTTTAAGGTTCCTGGTTCTAGCCAACTCCCTTGCTCCCTCCTTGAGGTGACCCTTGAGCTGAGCACTCGCTCTCCAGAATCTATCCCTCCACCCAGCTCTGACCGGTCCCCCCTTATCCCTACTCCTCTGACCATCCCTCGCCGATACCCATTATTTGTACCCACCCTCCCCAAAGCTCATACTTCATACCTAGGAGAGGAGCTAGCGACTGGCGGGAGCTCTGCTAAGCAGTTAAACCTCATGTGGAAAAAAGTGAAGTACACCCTGACCGTTAGGTGGTTTCTTCACCTGACTTCTGTTTTGTTGTTTTCTTTTTATTTTAGTTCTGAATATGTGATAATCGCATATACCTGTTTTGTACCTATACCCTCAGGAATTACACATGTCCCATGACTTCTGCCACATGCTATATTAAGCATGGACAGAATATGCCTCTAAAAACAGAGCATACCTTACCGACCCAAAACTCTTTTGGGAAGCAGGAAAAGCATTCCTAAGGGGGAAAATCATTTCCCATACCACCCAATTTAAAAAACATGCCAGGCAACAATACATGCAAACCAGTGAAGCTCTAAGCTCAGTACACGAACAACTAACACTAAACCGCACCCATGATAGCATACAATAGTGGAGACAGGCCAAACGCAACTTTGACCTGTGTGCAGAGCAGCAAGAAGTGGCTAAAACATCCTATTCTATTTTACATTTTCACAGGTTTGGTAACAAGGCGGGCAAACTACTGGCTAAGCTATGCTCCGGACCAAGGCAAGCCATCCATATCTCTGCCCTAAAAAATGTGTCTGGCTCCCTGGTTACCTCACCTGCCAAAATTAGTAAATTACTTGCAGATTACTACATAACTCTATACTCTGCAGACTCGACTGACCAAATGACTGAAGAAGCTTTACTGGCTAAGATACGTCTACCTAAACTTCAGGATGCCCACCATTGACAACATCCAGATGACAATCAAATCTCTAACATCTGCCAAAGCCCCAGGCCCAGATAGCTACATGGCTGAATTTTATAAATTAACAAAAGACTTTCTCCCTGACACCCTGAAACATGTCTACACAGCCATGTGGGATGGTGGCCCTTATCTCCCTACAGAAACACATGCACACATTAGACTGATTTCCAAAAAAGGAAAGGATCCCCTACACCCAGGCTCCTACTGTCCAATCTCCTTAATCAATGTGGACGTTAAAATCCTTCCAAAATAATTGCATCACGTTTAGCTCCTTTACTCCCCTCTCTGTTACACCCAGCCCAATCTGGCTTTGTTTCAGGGCGATCAGCCACCTTAAACATTTGCAAGGTTTTGATGGCACTGGAATACGCTAAATCACACACTGATCAGGATGTTGCTATCATGTCCCTTGATGCCGAAAAAGCTTTTGACAACATCAGTTTGTCCTTTGCTATTCAGAGTGATGGACGACTTCGGCTTTTCGGGCCCAGTCATGCATTTTCTGAGGCAAATGTACGTGTCCCCGACTGCGCACCTTGTCACTCCCGACTTTATCTCCGACATGATCCCCTTGACAAAGGGAACAAGGCAGGGATGCCCCCTTACCCCCTACTTTTTAATATCGCTATTAGGCCTCTGTCCAGAATACTCAACTCACTGGACAGAGTTAGTAGCATCAATATGAGTAACAAAGTTTTCTGTTCCGCCCTATTCGTGGATGACATGTTGTTCTCCACCAACCCCATCTCAGACTTTGACAGACCCCGAGAACTTTTTGCGGTCTTTTGACTGAGCTCTGACTTTCGAATCAACTTTGATAAAAGCGAAGTTCTATCACTCCACCCACGGCTATCTACTAAATGGAGGCCCTTATGCCTGTTAGCCCTGGCAACCTAACATATTACATATTTGGGCCGAAAACCTTCCTCCTTATATGTACTTAACTATCCACCTTTAATAACCAAAATTGTGAAGGAGCTGGAAGCTTGGGCAACCCTCCCCCTCTCGCTCAGTCCGAGGGTGGGGCAGGCTTGCCCAATATACGTTTTTACAATCTCTCATGCCTACTTAGACAGGGCCTTGACTGGCTGTCTGGAAAGTCCAGATACTCCAATATAATACTCAATGGTGCCTTGGCCTCTCTGCATGCCCTTTCTGCCATCCTCCACTCAAATCTTAACACCTTAAATCAAGTGTACTCATCAAAGATATGATTATTGCCCGGAGGGAGGTGCGGAGACTACTGGGGCTACCGTCAAGTATTTTATGCCATTTGCCACGCTACATAAAGCCTTTTCTCAATGGCGTACTAAGGGCCTTACTAAAAACACCTCCATGTACCTTGGCAAACCTGGCGAGTTCATATCCTTCCAAACCCTATCATGGGAATTTTCCTTGCCATCATCACACATCCTCTTCTACAATCAATTAACCAACTATCTATGGACTTGTTGTGGACCTCAGACTGATCCCCTTCAAAAGCCCTTTGTTGACATTGTACTCCAGAGAGACGACTACTCCATCTCCAGCCTGTACTCTCACCTCATTGCACACCAATCAGAAAAATTATACAAAAAAAGAGGGTTCCCCTAAGTGGATTTTACCGACACTTGCACAAAAGTTACATACAGTGGGAGAGTACAAAACTCGTATAAAGAATAAAAAAGTATTTTTATTTATTTAAAGATTCTCATATATTAAAAACATTGTAGACATTGTAAACAACGAAAACATATTGCATAATAAACATATTTCAAAGAAATTACTAGACAATGACGTTTGTATGATGGAACTCTTTTCAAGCCCAACGCGTTTCGGGGTACATTATATTTCAGTCCTTCTTCAGGGAAATAATTGAAAAGAGGGATTCATCTACATTAATTGAAGAGATGTAATAGATAAGTTGCTATATAAATCTATAAGCAAATATCCATTTATAGGTTAAATGATCCATTGATCACCTACCTGTTATGTTTCGTTGGTTTCTTTGAGGCAAATAATAAAAACCACATGGAAAAGCGAGGGATGCTTGAAAATAGGGTGGCAGTTGAGTATTATTTGTAGGTGCAAATGCTGTTCCTTAGATACTCTATTGTTGTGCAGTAATTCCCCACAGGGGGGTATAGAGTTTCACCTACCCTTGCCTTTCCCCGATGCGTGCAGGCCAAAGCGGTGTACTGGGGCAAAGAGGGGAAACCCTATAAATGAAACAGAAATCCAAACAATTATAATGAATAGTCAACTCCTATTTGGTATTAGCAATGAGAATAATTCATGGACAAGATAATGGAGATGGTTACTATATATAATAGGTATTGCTGATCATATTGGTGATTCCAGAACAGAATCCGCCATGGAGTCAGCTTATTATAAATTTTAAACAATATTAGCATATCATTAGAAAGGAAGATACAATTCATATAAATATGTATGAAGTTTACAGGAGTTGTATGTATCTGGTAATGCAATCTCCCATAGTGTTTGTTAATATAAATTATTTTGACGTAATGACACTGACAGTGTGTTGCTATCATGTATGAATTTGAAGTGGACAGAAAAAAATAATAAAATGTATATAATGATAAATATAGGTGGAGAGTTCTGGGCATTCTATAAGGATGACTCTAGTGCTGGACTGGTAGCACATAACTATATCCTACCTCCAAGTATAGGCAGTATTTGAGTTTTAAAAGCAGCAAAAAAGTAATGGCAATTGAAAAAGCATTTACACAGATGAGAGTGGATTTAGGGAATAGATGGTTGAGTCCAAAGTTACAGTGGCAGGGGAGATAAGTCAATACCTTAGTTTAGAAGGTGTTTGTAATTAGCCAGCCACGCATCCCAGCATCCGGCAGGTAAGACGCCTGAGTTGGGAATGAGTGGAGCCGGCCTATATGTAGAGCGAGTCCCAATCAGCCGGCGCAATCATCGCGCTCAGCTGAGTGATGGGACTCGTCAGCTGGGAAACCTCGATAATGCCCCCTGAGACGGGGATGCACAGCGCCGCCCCTACCACGCATGCGCAAGCACACTTACGTTGGAGCGGCGTCACGCACACCCGTCCCACCGGCATGGAATGCCTCACCGGCGGACTGCACAAGTCCGCCGGAGTGGCAATATGGAGGTGATGGGCGTGGGTATTGCGTCGCCCTAGCAACCTCCTGTAACGCCGCCCAGGTGTAAGCTCTGGGTGGCTTTCCATGTCGGGCAACCGCTGAAGTCAGACTCACCCGGGAAGGGCAAGCGAAGAGCGAACAAGGAGGGAATGTTTTCACTTAAGAAGATTATTAAAAATATTATAGAGGTGAAAATTGCAACACTTAATAAAAACGAGCTGCACAATATAGATTATATATCTATGGGCCGTAATGACTCATCTTTTTTAGATCAAGTGTTGGCAGGTCTCAAACCACCTCCACCCAACCTCAACACTTATACACAAATGACACTATAGATGTTCATCAAAATACACTGACACACATGGACCCTGACCTCAGTATGATCAATTTATCTTTACACTCTTTATCGATAGATGAAATATCGGTTCTAAAGAAAGGTTTAAATTTTTGTCCAAATCACAATCTAGACAAATTTGAGCTCTATAAAGATCTTCAGCTATTTGTCCGTAAAGTAATTTAAAAAAAACTTTATCAAAAACAAGACACCAGAACAAATTATACTCCTCAAGAGAATCAAGCTTTGGATCAGCTGATCGCTCTCCTAGAGGAGAGCGATACGACTGACCTAATTGATCAAATAGATCTCCCTCGGATTCTACATTCAATAGAAAAATTGGATGTGGACGATCGGGGGAGTGGGAGAAACCTGTACCTGGGGGAGTGGGAGAAAGCCTTCCTCTCTGACGAAGGTCTTACTCAATATACCAGCCACATTATGGCCTGGTATCGCTACATAGACGACATTTTTGTCGTCTGCGATGGCCCCTTAGATGTACTCGAGCAGTGCCTATCAAGAATGAACAAAAATTATTTCAACCTGACATTTACAATGTCCTCCGTCAAAAATCGGATAACATTTTTGGACATAGAGATCTATAAAGGTGAACAACGCAAACTTTTCAGCAAGCTATTTAGAAAAACCACTGCAGGAAACACCATACTGCACACTGTGAGCTTCCATCCCCAGCCCCTCATTGATTCCATACCTTATTCACAATACCTTAGAATCAAACGCAACCGCACGGACAATGATACATTCTTAAAGGAGGCAGCTAACCTACAAGATAGACTGTTAGCACGAGGATGTACACGTACATCCTTGAAAAAATCTTTCAAAAAAGTAATGAACAAACTCAGAAATACGCTTTTCCAGACTTCCAGACAAAAAGATACAAACCCACTTCGTATTATAACAACATACAACCAACAACATCGTCAAATTAGAAGAATAGTTGAAAAATACTGGCACCTGCTGACCCTTGACCCATCCTTAGGCCACCTAGTGCCAAATAAACCTCAGTTCACATTTAGGAGAGCTACATCTATTGGCGACAAAATAGTGAGTAGTTTTTTTAAAATTGAGTCGACAAAAGTACACTGCAAATATAAAGGAACATTTGCATGTGGCTCTTGTCGTTACTGCGGATACATGCTTACACAAAAGAACCCCACCCTCCCGAATGGGAAAAAAATTCTATCCGAAACATTTTGCTAACTGCAGAACCACTGGAGTAGTTTATCTGCTCCAGTGCAACTGCGGTTGCTTTTATATAGGAAAAACAAAGTTAGAATTTTGGAAAAGAGCTTACAGACATATTGTATCCATGCAAACATCTGATCCTGATCTCCCTCTAGGTCACCATGTCTCTCTAGTACATGGGGGCAAGTTCCCTAGGATTAAGTTCCTAATTCTAGATCGGGTGCACCCTAGCCCCAGAGGGGGCGACTGGAATAAAACTCTACCCAAGAGAGAACTAAAATGGATTTATTTATTAAAGGCCACCTCACCCCCAGGCCTCAATGAGGCTATTTGTTTTAAACCATTCCTTGAGGGTTTTAACTCCGGTGAAATGGAGAAATAAACTACTGATATATTAAACCGTTAGACCCTCTATGTCCATTACTAAAAAGAAAGGAGTATTATTCGTCCTCTATTGTACTTACCTCTCATCTTTAATCATATTTAAATATCTTGATGAAATAATATGTATTGATCATATATGTTGTAAACTCTTGATATGTCTGGTCCAGTACACACATGACCCCAGTATTATAAACTGCTCTGAATTTACTAGGGGCAGATTAAACATCTATACAATACCTATGGCCACAATTTGGTGTAAGATTTTCAATACATTCAACAAGAGATCTTGTTCCGGTCGCCCCCTCTGGGGCTTCGATATACCCGACAAGAGATCTTTCCTGTCCCTCACTTTCCTCAGTCCAGATAATTATTAGCTCAGCATATGTCTGAGTGATTTTATAACACACAAAGGGGGAATTAAAAGGTATGGGGACATGTTAATACTTATGCAGACAACGCAACAGTACTACTGTAGTAAGAATTTCTGCTTGCCAAACTCCCGATGAATGTTTATTAATGTGTGCTGTTTTAGCTAACACACGTGGATACTGACTTATCAGTTTCTTATTGATATCTAATATATAAAATGTGAATTAGGAATTAATACTTGCTCTGCACCTACTTAGACTATCAAATCTATGCATGTCATTATTGATGTTAATACATGAGCATGTTTGTTGATATGAGTCGACGCAGCCAACAAATGTAACTGTAGTTGTAGCTGGCTATAATGGATATTAAGAAGCCAAATGTAAAATATCACAGATTCTGTTGATAAGAATATTGTAATGTATTTACAACAGTTTTGTCACGTACGTTACTTCATAGTCCCTGATATATATGATGAACCAATCTTCGCCCATCCAAAATTAACCACCCACGTAAGGCACTTGTGAGTATATAATGACATCTAATCGTGTGCTTTGTAAACAGTCTTGCTGTTCCTTGTTTACTCTTTAATATATAATCTATATTGTGCAGCTCGTTTTTATTAAGTGTTGCAATTTTCACCTCTATAATATTTTTAATAATCTTCTTAAGTGAAAACATTCCCTCCTTGTTCGCTCTTCGCTTGCCCTTCCCGGGGTGCGTCTGACTTCAGCGGTTGCCCGGCACGGAAAGCCGCCAGAGCTTACACCTGGGCAGCGTTACAGGAGGTTGCTAGGGCGACACAATACCCACGCCCATCACCTCCATATTGCCACTCCGGCCGACTTGCACAGTCCACCGGTGAGGCATTCCGTCCCGGTGGGACGGGTGTGCGTGACGCCGCTCCAACGTAATTGCGCTCGCGCATGCGCGGTAGGGGCGGCGCCGCGCATCCCTGTCTCAGGGGGCATTATCGAGGTTTCCCAGCTGACGAGTCCCATAACTCAGCTGAGCGAGATGATTGCGCCGGCTGATTGGGACTCGCTCTACATATAGGCCGGCTCCACTCATTCCCAACTCAGGCGTCTTACCTGCCGGATGCTGGGATGCGTGGCTGGCTAATTACAAACACCTTCTAACCTAAGGTATTGACTTATCTCCCCTGCCACTGTAACTTTGGACTCAACCATCTATTCCCTAAATCAGGGGTCTCAAACTGGTGGCCCTCCAGCTGTTGCGGAACTACAAGTCCCATCATGCCTCTGCCTGTGGGAGTCATGCTTGTAACTGTCAGCCTTGCAATGCCTCATGGGACTTGTAGTTTCACAACAGCTGGAGGGCCGCCAGTTTGAGACCCCTGCCCTAAATCCACTCTCATCTGTTTAAATGCTTTTTCGTTTGCCATTACTTTTTTGCTGCTTTTCAAACTCAAATACTGCCTATACTTGGAGGTAGGATATAGTTATGTACTACCAGTCCAGCACTAGAGTCATCCTTATAGAATGCCCAGAACTCTCCACCTATATTTATCATTATATACATTTTATTATTTTTTTCTGTCCACTTCAAATTCATACATGATAGCAACACACTGTCAGTGTCATTACGTCAAAATAATTTATATTAACAAACACTATGGGAGATTGCATTACCAGATACATACAACTCCTGTAAACTTCATACATGTTTATATAAATTGTATCTTCCTTTATAATGATATGCCAATATTGTTTAAAATTTATAATAAGCTGACTCCATGGCGGATTCTGTTCCGGAATCACCAATATGATCAGCAATACCTATTATATATAGTAACCATCTCCATTATCTTGTCCATGAATTATTCTCATTGCTAATACCTAATTGGAGTTGACTATTCATTGAAATTGTTTGGATTTCTGTTTCATTTATAGGGTTTCCCCTCTTTGCCCCAGTACACCGCTTTGGCCTGCACGCATCCGGGAAAGGCAAGGGTAGGTGAAACTATATACCCCCCTGTGAGGAATTACTGCACAACAATAGAGTATCTAAGGAACAGCATTTGCACCTACAAATAATACTAAACTGCCACCCTATTTTCAAGCATCCCTCGCTTTTCCATGTGGTTTTTATTATTTGCCTCAAAGAAACCAACGAAACATAACAGGTAGGTGATCAATGGATCATTTAACCTACAAATGGATATTTGCTTATAGATTTATATGGCAACTTATCTATTACATCTCTTCAATTAATTTAGATGAATCCCTCTTTTCAATTATTACCCTGAAGAAGGACTGAAATATAATGTACCACGAAACGCGTTGGGCTTGAAAAGAGTTCCATCATACAAACGTCATTGTCTAGTAATTTCTTTGAAATATGTTTATTATGCAATATGTTTTCGTTGTTTACAATGTCTACAATGTTTTTAATATATGAGAATCTTTAAATAAATAAAAATACTTTTTTATTCTTCATACGAGTTTTGTACTCTCCCACTGTATATAACTTTTGTGCAAGTGCCGGTAAAATCCACTTAGGGGAACCCTCTTTCTTTGTATAAGCTTTATTGGATGTGGCACGGCCCCCCCTTTGCCAACCTAGGAGAGCTAGTCACTCTCTATTACCAATCAGAAAAATAGCATCTCAAGCCATTCCAAAAATGGTCTAACATGTTTGATGACAACAAACTATCGGAAAAAATCCTTGAGGGTGTGGTGGAGAGATTGGCTATACATAACCAATCTCACCTGCGCTAACATTCACCCCTTCACCATAGTGGTATAATGCATCTCTAAATAACCCATGTCTCCCCTTTTCCCCAGTAAACAGCCAAAATCACCATCTCAGCTCCATCGGCAGTTCTTTCATCTTCCCAGCAGGGCAGAGACTCTCGGCTTTTTATTCACACACAAACAGGAAGCCACGAACAGGATGTGACCTCACAGGATATGACAACACAGAAAATCATGGCCCCAACAACCAATCGCTTCCTCCATGCAAAATGACATCACAGGAAATGACACTAAAGGGGAGGGCATCCACAGGAGTGGGAGGGAGAAGTGCACATGTCTCATCCACTTGAGGCATGTACACTGCCCCCTCCGCCCAGCCTAATGCATGCACATCCACCATCTTTGTCAGCACGGATCCCACTCAATACTGCTCAGAGTAACCAGTATCTAGTAAGATCATTCTACTTGTTCTTACAGGCTTGATAAGATCTGCGGGGACATTGCTACTGGTGTTGTTAATATACGGTACGAGTATATTACCAAGGCAGGTATCAATGTCCTCTTATTAAAGCAGATATGTATCCAAAAGGGATAGCGTAGCCACACAGAGATAAAATAATATGTTTCTCTCGTTATGCAGACTTCGCTTCTCTAATGTGCATAGACATTTGAAGGCAAGAAGTCTAGCGCATTGCGCATGATACTTACAAACTGGCAAAGGCCCACACACACAGAGAACATGTCTCCAAGCCCATGAGAAGGTTTTCATACTGACGGTTTTACCGCTGGTCCCGATTCAACCCAAGTGCGCTCTGCTAGAGCACTCCTTGGTTAAATCAGACACAGGGAGACAGATGACAATCTATAAAACAAACATCCTAGAATAAAATGTCCACATCAGTCCATATAATAAAAATTTCCACAACAGAGGGATACAGACATTTTCACAAAATGACTGTCTCCGAAACATGGCGCGAAACGCAATTTAAGATCATACATAGGGTATACTACGCGTTCCGCAACAACAAGGCAGACCCAACTCAAATGTAATGCCCCTGATGCTCACTACCACGCCCCACATTGCTTCACCATATCTGGGAATGCCCAACTATCAATACTTACTGGGAATCCGTGCTTCATCTCTAAAATCAATGAAACTCGGATACCAAAAAATCATCTACTGTTCCTGTTCAGATACGAACCACCCTCATCCACATCATCAGCAGTGGGACCACTCAACATTTCACAATGGACTCATATATGTCTCCTAGTTGCACGCAGGACTATTATGTCTCATTGGATTAACCACTTGCTTACCGGGCACTTAAACCCCCCTCCTATCCAGACCAATTTTTAGCTTTCAGCGCTAACGCATTTTGAATGACAATTGCGCGGTCATACAACGCTGTACCCAAATGAATTTTTTATCATTTTTTTCCCACAAATAGAGCTTTCTTTTGGTGGTATTTGATCACCTCTGCGGTTTTTACTTTTTGTTAAAAAAATGTAAAAACCAGAATTTTTTTTAAAAAAAATTTTTTTTTTTTTTATATTTTGTTATAAAAAAATTTTAACGGGTAATTTTTCTCCTTCATTGATGTACGTTGATGAGGCGGCAGTGATGGGCACTGATAGGTGGCAGTGATGGGCACTGATGGGTGGCAGTGATGGGCACTGATGGGTGGCAGTGATGGGCAGCACTGACAGGTGGCACTGATTGGCACTACAGGTGGGCATTGGTAGGTGGCACTTGTGAGCATTGATAGGTGGCACTTGTTGGCATTGATAGGTGGCACTGTGGGCACTGCTAGGTGGCACTGTGGGCACTGCTAGGTGGCACTGTGGGCACTGCTAGGTGGCACTGTTAGGTGGCACTTTTGGGTGGCACTTATGAGGAATTTTTTGTGCTTCCTCTTTGGGACCGATGTCCCTGGCATCTGAGCCGGTGATCGGCTTTTTTCTCTACTCGCGCTGTCAGCGCGAGTAAAAAAAAAAACGATTACCGATCTTCCTGTTTACATCATGTGATCAGCTGTCATTGGCTGACAGCTGATCACATGGTAAGGGGCCGGGACCGGCCCCTTACTCAGATCGGTGATCAGCCGAGTCTCAGTGACTCGGTGATCACACCGCGCCCGGCGCGCGCCCTGCAGGGCGCGCGCAGGGAGCGTGCACAGGGGAGGCCGTCATATGACGGCCTCCCGGGAATGTAGGTCCGCGCTGTGGCCGTCATTCGGCCATAGCGCGGATGTCTAGTGGTTAAATCAACACCACCCAATTTACTGGCAGTGAAAAAAGCTATATTATCGCTCTTCTACCTGAAGAGGCTGGACACCATCATACTGAACTTTCGCTCTACTTCACGCTTTTTCATGAGAGGGTGTAAATACATGGAGATTACATGGAGATTACATTCACCCAAAAGGACCTACAGGAACTTATGCAACCATTTCGCTTTACGGACTGGTATCTTAAACGAGATCTTACCAATTCCCTAGGTAATCTCAAACTGTCCAACTTGTCTGACCTCTCTGCTTTTCTACCACCCTAGAACAACCACAACTTCATGAAGCTCTTTGGCGACCGTGACTCTTTCCTATCCAAAACAAGTAGCTTCATCCGCTATTATTGTTATAGCTAGGCCAGTCTCTGAGATCACTAGTTAAATACATCAAACGTTGCTTCCACTCCTGAAAGTACTAATGTTTAAGATGTTGTTTCATTCTGAAATACTTTGTTGTATTATTGTTATACAGGTAAATATGATTCCCCTGTCATCCTCCCCTTTCCCCATACCTCCCCCACACCCTCGCTTGCTTACTTATGTTTAAACTTCAATTGTTTATTTGATTATACAGTACATGCTTCAGAGCTAGTGAGCTCTATACCATTGTAATATACAAAACCCAATAAATATTTTTCAGAAAATAAAAAGCTCAAAATATTAAATATAAATGCAGACCTGACAATGAAAATTCTGTACAAAATTAGACTTACGTTTGTACTTTATCTAAGACAATAGTGCTCAAAGCATAATAGTTTTCCTCATAGACTTACAATCATTGCAGCTGGACCTCTTCTTTGTGCTAGGCCCTCAGGACTGGACCTCACACCACTGATCCAGAACACACTCGAAGGACTCCTTCACACAGATGAGTAAACATGTATAGGCATGTCCTGCGGTTAGAGACAGATGTCCAACCTTGGATGCACACAAGCGGATCTAGGGACAGAGATCTTTCCCTATCCACAGGTAACTGCTCAATGTTTGGTTTAATTTGAAGATTGATGGACAGCTGTGGCTTAGTCAGCCTGTTGATTCTTTGTAGAGGTTAAAAAACTGCAACTTTCTGCAACCACCTTTCAGCCCAGCTCTAAGAATCCACTGATTCTTGCTGCTGCAGCGCCTGCCCTTGTCTATTTGTTCTTGTAAAGGGGGCCAAATGTTGCCTTCCTATATAGCAGGGATCTCCAAACTCCAGCCCTCCAGCTGCTGCAGAACTACACTTCCAATGAGGCATTGTAAAACTCTGCCATTCACAGACATGACTAGGCATGATTGGAATTGTAGTTCCTGAACAACTGGAGGGCCATAGTTTGGAGACCCCTGCTATATAGCATAAAACATTCTATAGTAAACAGTACAGTATTTTTATTCCAATTTTACTTTACAGCTTTAACTAATGCAGCATTTACATACATAAATAAGAACATGTACACATGTACAGTATATAATATAAATCAGTTTTTTAAAAGGTCAGCCCATTCATAACTGATATATGATGATATCTCTAACATGGGTTACATTTATTATGGCTATCATGAAGTGGTCCCACTCTCCCTGTTGTTTTTATTTCTATTTATTTTTTCTCATGATAAATGCAGCAGAAGTTGCTAAATTGTGCAAAGGTGGGTGAAACACTCAAATTCCCCAGGTTGGCAGTAACAGAGTTAAAAAAGATGTTCATCCCACCAAGCTTCATTCAGGAATAAAATGTTATTTCAGGTTGGACTGACCCTTTAAGATTGCAAATTATTCTTGAATTATCACTTACAAAAATGATCTTGAACTAGCTCATACAAACATACAATGCAAAATAAAATATCTATACATATGCAAATATTTTTAAGTTGAAGTGCATGTTTTAGGGAATCTTTGGAAATATTAATTGTGCCTAATCAGTACCCTTAAAAAATGTTCCTTTTGTCCTAACCTCCTACTGAAAATGGTAGTATACTTTCTGGTATGTGAAAAATTGGAGGGAGAGTTGACTATAATGTCATACTGTGTTGCTCACTGTTCCCCTTGCTGCAGGCAAAACCCTACCTCTACCAAGATGGTTATCTCTATGCAGTAACACAGTGCAGAACAAGCCAATGTAAATCAGTAATGGGGAAAAAACTGCTACAAGGAGACCACAGGCAATACTGGTGACTAGCCGTTTCCCTCTTCCTGAATTTTTTGAGAATAGTATTCAGAGTTCAGGTACACTTTAATGTATTTAAACCTAAGAAAATTACATTTATTGCAGCTTATTAGCCCTAAAATGTGGTTGCTGTTTTCGTTTCTTTTTTTCAAACTTTTTTATTTTCTCCTGGTGATTCTTGACAATAACATAGTTCCTCTTCTAATATAACAAGGTAAAAGATAACATTTTCTTCATAGACAATTAACTATAGCACAATGTCATATTCAATAAACACTGGAGCCTTAAACTTAAAAGATTATATAACAATGTCTAGAGTCTTCAGCAAAACTAGATAACAATTTCCCACAGTTTATGGCTTGCCATGTTGAATTTCTGGTAGCTGTGCTAGGCTGACCTGAATTATTATAAGTCAACATTGTTGGTTGTCTTCTGGTAAAAATTTTATTGTATCATGTTTTCTGATGAACATTTAGTTCTTTCAGTTTTATCTTCATAAGGATTATCTTCTGTAACAATATCTGTAAAGTTCTCACTTGTTCCTAACCGATGGGAATATAACTCATCAGCTTCTGGGTTCAAACCTGCTGTGTTTCCATCTGTGTGGCCACTTTGAGTTACAGGAGTTACAGCTTTCCAATAATCTTGTTAATTGATTCACTTTCCTTCTGACTCTTCATTGATGCTTCGTGCGGACTTTTGTGCGCAGCATTGCCATTTGTCCTTTCTTGCAGTGGGTCTTTCTGGTTTTATCAAACCTGGGTCTACAGGTAAATAATCACACAGGAATATTAAATTGTGATGCATGCATTACTTAGGGTGATCTTTACGTTTCTTTTAGGAATGACATATACCATATTGTCCCAATAGGATTTCAATTTTCTAGGACCTACTCTCTGTAAGGTTTTTTGCAAGGACACTAATACTAGGTATGCGTTTAACTGCACAAATCTTCTTGTAATAGGGTTCTTTTCTCTGCAGTTTAGTGGCTGTTTGTGAAGCAAGTGTGTAGGCCTCAGTTATTATCTTCATCTGGGTATTCACATATTCAGAGTGGGTTTTATATTTTTTCAGTTACTGGAGTGTTAAACATACTGTAAATGGGTAGTCTGGTAGATCTTGCAAAAAAAGGAAGAATATGGAATATTTTGTAGTACCACTTATGCATGTACTATCTTTTTTAAGTTTTCCACTGCAGCTTTTTACTGCTCAGTGGACTGAACACCTGGTTATGCTGTATGTCCAGCACTATAACTACAACATACCTAAAAGGTTCACAGCTGGCAGTGCTTCTGTGTCAAAGCTTTGGATACTGGCTTTCCAGTTGACAACTAATTGAGATGCTGAAAGCTTTGCATTTCAATATGATATCAGCTGGACCACCAGCAAGCAGAAGACCCCTTGCATCTTCTGAAGCTCTCTATAACTCCATTGTATGAATGAGGAACTGACGGTGCCAAATCAGTTTGATGGGGTTTTTTTTGTAGGTGGGAGAGTGGGTGGCCATTTGTTCAGTCACAGGGTAGCAGATAACTCCTCTGTCATTTATGTGTCTTTTTTTTGGGATGTAGGCTATTTATAGTTATACCAGCCTGTCAGCTCACCCTGTACTTCAGAAATAGAGTGCACAAACAACAGTCTCGATCTTTTTACACTTTGTCTTGTTAATTAAAGCTTGACAGTCATTTTATCCACTAACAACAGCACATCAGAGGTATAGACTAATCAGACATCTGGGGTACTGATAACCTTGCAAACCTTGACTGTTAGAATCATGCATACTTTTCTGGCTAAGAATAATACTGCAGATGACAGATGGTTCTCCACTCCTCTGTCACTGTCTGTATGGTCATACCTGCCAACTATCCCAAATTTTCCGGAACATTCCCGAGATTTAGATCTTTGTCCCGGTCTTACCTTTTCCCAGGAAATCTGCATTTTCCCGATTTTTCCCCGCCGTTGCCTCCGCCGCTAGAGGTCCACGACCGGCACTGGGTAATTCTGTCTCCTTCCCCATTTTGCCAAAGTCCAGCTCGTGATGAAGAAACAAGAGGTGGAGTCCCGGTGGCAATGAATGCGGCTGCCAATAGAAATGGAGCTCCATTTCTATTGGCAGCCACTTTCATTGCCACCCAGGCTCTGCCTCTTGGTTCTTCCCCTTCGGCATCCATGAGCTGGTCTCCTGTGATAGAGAGCCCTGGTTCCCGGCCCCACGCTGAGTGAGACTCTGCTCTGTATCACTGCGGCTGCCTCCTATCACAAGCGCACCGCCCAGAGAGGGATAGTCTGAGTAAGCAACTCTCCGGGCAGCTGCACGTTGACTCCTCCGCTCACTGCCCAGTGCACGAGATGGGATGGGTTGCTCTGGGGGGATCTGTACTGATGGGGGTGTTGTCCTAGGGGGGTCTGTGCATATGGACGGGGGTGGGTTGTCCTGGGGGGTCTGTACTGATAGGGGGGTGGGTTGTCCTAGAGGTAGAGGGGCCTGTACTGATGGGGGGTTGGTTGTCCTGGGGGGGTCTGTACATATGGAGGGGGTGGGTTGTCCTAGGGGGTCTGTACTGATGGGGGGTTGTCCTAGGGGGTCTGTACATATTAAGGGGGGTGGGTTGTCCTGGGGGGTCTGTACTGATGGGGGTTGTCCTAGGGGGTCTGTACATAGGGAGGGGTGTGGGTTTTCCTGGGGGGGTCTGTACTGATGGGGGGTGGTTTTCCTAGGGAGGTCTGTACATATGGAGGGGGTGGGTTGTCCTTGGGGGTCTGTTCTAAATGGGGGGTGGGTTGTCCTGGGGGGTCGGTATACATGGAGGGGGTGGGTTCTCCTGGGGGGTCTGTACTGATGGGGGTGGGTTGTCCTAGGGGAGTCTGTACATATTGAGGGGAGTGGGTTGTCCTGGGAGGGGGTCTGTACTGATGGGGGGTGGGTTGTCCTAGGGGGGTCTGTACATATGGGGGTGAGTTGTCCTGGGGGTGTCTGTACTGATGGGGGGTGGTTTGTCCTGGGGGGTTTATCCTGGGGGGTCGGAACAGATGAAGGGAGGTGGGTTGTCTTGAGGGGGTTGGTACAGATGGAGGGGGGTGGGTTGTCCTGGGGGGGTCTGTACTGATGGAGGAGGGGGGTGGTTTGTCTAGGGGGGTCTGTACGGATGGAGGAGGGGGTGCTTTATCCTGAGGGGGATCTGTACTAATGGAGGGGGGTCTGCACTGAGGGGGTTCTATACTGAGGGAGGGGGTCCACACTGAGGGAGGTCTGCACTATGGGAGGGGTGTCTGCACTCAGTGAGGGGGATCTATATTGTGGGAAGGGGTCTGTACTGTAGGAGGGGGGTCTGTACTGCGGGAGAGGGTCTGTACTGAGGGAGGGGGATCTGTACTTAGTGAGGGGGATCTATACTGTGGGAGGGGGTCTGTACTGAGGGAGGACTATAGTGGGTGGGTAGTAGTGACGCCACCGGTAACTGGGGACACCTGGTGTAAGGAGGGACTCTACTGGGGACAGCTGATGTAAGGAGGGACTCTGCTGGGAAAACCTAATGTAAGGAGGGACTCTGCTGGGGACACCTGGTTTAAGGAGTGACTCTACTGGGGACATCTGGTATAAGGAGGGACTCTGCTGTGGACACCTGATGTAAGGAGGGACTCTGCTGAGGACACCTGATGTAAGGAGGGACTCTGCTGGGGACACCTGATGTAAGGAGGGTCTCTGTTGGGGACACCTGGGGTAAGGAGGGACTGTGCTGGGGACACCTGATGTAAGGAGGGACTCTGCTGGAGACACCTGATGTAAGGAGGGTCTCTGCTGGGGACACCTGATCTAAGGAGAGACTCTGCTGGGGACACCTGATGTAAGAAGGGACTCTACTGGGGACACCTGATGTAAGGAGGAACTCCGCTGGGGGCACCTGATGTAAGGAGCGACTCTGCTGGGGGCACCTGATGTAAGGGGGACTCTGCTGTGGGCACCTGATGTAAGGAGGGACTCTACTGGGAACACCTGATGTAAGGAGGGACTCTACTGGGGACACCTGATGTAAGGAGGGACTCTATTGTGGACACCTGATGTAAGGAGGGACTCTACTGGGAACACCTGATGTAAGGAGGGACTCTACTGGGGACACCTGATGTAAGGAGGGTCTCTGTTGGGGACACCTGGTGTAAGGAGGGACTCTGCTGGGGACACCTGATGTAAGGAGGGACTCCGCTGGGGGCACCTGATGTAAGGAGGGACTCTGCTGGGGCACCTGATGTAAGGGGGACTCTGCTGTGGGAACCTGATGTAAGGAGGGACTCTGCTGGGGGCACCTCATGTAAGGAGAGACTCTGCTGGGGACACCTGTTGTAAGGAGGGACTCTACTGTGGACACCTGATGTAAGGAGGGACTCTACTGTAGACACCTGATGTAAGGAGGGACTCTCCTGTGGACACCTGGTGTAAGGAGGGACTCCGCTGGGGGCACCTGATGTAAGGAGGGACTCTGCTGGGGGCACCTGATGTAAGGAGGGACTCTGCTGGGGGCACCTGATGTAAGGAGGGACTCTGCTGGGGGCACCTGATGTAAGGAGGGACTCTGCTGGGGCCAACTGATGTAAGGAGGGATTTTGCTGGGGGCACCTGTTGTAAGGAAGGACTCTGCTGGAAATGCCTGGTGTAAGGAGGGACTCTACTGTGGACACCTGATGGCATCTAATGGCAAATGACACGCTCAGGGCTCCCACTGAATCTGCATTATGGTGAGTTGAACTATTTAATGTTATATTACAATGTAATAATATAAATAATGCGCTTCAATCATCCTGACACCATACCAACCATGGTGACATGCTGATTGAAGTGCTAACACTAGGTGTTTGGAGTATATTTATCTGCTGATTGTTACACATACACATATTTCTATTGTGGTGTAGGATCTGTGCCTGCTGAACCCTCCATTCCTTTTTCTTTCCTTTTTTTCTCTCTCATTCCCTCCCTATTTCTTACTTTCTTTCATTCATTCGTTCTTTCTTTCTTTCGTTCTTTCTTTCTTTCTCTCTCCCTTACTTTCTCCCTCCATCCCTCGTTCATCTCAGACTCTAATCACACACCCTCTCGAGCCATGCTCCTTTAAGCCACACACATTTTCTCACTTAAACCACGACCATTTTGGCCGCAGTGCATGAAGCACGCTGCATTTTTATTTTCTTAATATGTCCCACCTTCAAATGAATGCCCCACCCCCTAATTATAGCAAGACTCTTACAGACAAAAAGTGTCCCTATAATTTTTTTTTCAATGTTGGCAACTATGTATGGAATCTCACACTACTGCCCTGAGCATATCTGCAATGGAGCAGTGATTGTACTGTTCGAATATGGTTTATCTTACATACCCATAACAAAGCGCAGCAATGATATGGGAGTTTTTTGCTCCCTTGTCATCACTGCATTATTGTTCCTGGCAGGTAACCTAAGCTGTATTCTAACAGTACTAATGTTGTACTTGGTATAGTACCAGTAGTCTAAAGCTGGCCATACACACCCAGATTTTTTTCATTCACCTTTGGGCTTAATGACAATTTAAAAATCATATTCAACACTTGTGATCTGCACACTTGTTCCTGGTCCACACCCTAAAGCACTGCTACCAAAAGAAAAGCATTTTAAGGCAGATAAATTGCATTCCCAGGAGGCAAGATCAGCAATGGCAGAATCCATATTTTCTCAGAACAGCTTATCTCAGTTAGTTGCTTGTTTTCATATGCATAATTAAAGAACATTAAAAAGATGATAGGTCCTCTTGAAGTCATTGCAGAAATAAGTGTATCAGTGTTTGCCTGCATACCAACTGCAAAGCCTGCCCAGGTAGACAAAGTGCTGGCCCCTTCTGTCATCATTATCTTTAAACCTGTGTACATCAGCAGTACTATTGATAGACTTCATTACTATATTTTAAGCCTTTAAAAAGCCTTAATCATCATCATCATCTGTATTCAGTCTATTGAACATCTTTGGCAAAGGAAACAGCACCATTGGCATCGCTTTTGCTTATCATCATCATGTCAGATCGAAAAAGAGTCAAATAAAAAAATGAAGATACAAATACTGAAATAACTTTGAATAAAGAATCATGTACTTACTTAATGACATTACACTGCAAATAAACATCTTTCCCAACATTCAGTACAAGTAGCCAGATACCACTTCTCCCATTAGCAAACAATCTAAATGAGAATCACTTAAGCTAGCTGTAAATGCCTTTTTCTTCACTAAGTGACTATAAGTCAATGTTACCCAAGGATTAATGTTAACATCTATTCTGTGTGTGTGTGACAGAATATGAGTTAAGTGATTCTTTTTTTTTTTTCATCAATAAATTTTTATTGAGTTAAATCAGGTATATATACATACAATGTGTACATTGTACATGTTCATTAGAAGTTGCATCTTATTATTAAACAGAACTCTTATAAGTAAAATGTTTAACAGGAAAGTTTATAGCAAGATTCAATCAGTAAGTGTGGGTTTGTATATAAGTAGAGTTCGTTAATATTGTCCCCAGGAACCCCAAATGAGATCTCTTTTGTTGCCTGGAGACAATATTGTGGTTATAATGTATAGAGATATGCATAACCTGTACTCCAATAATAAATATACATCACATTTCTAATGTGTTACCATATCATGACTGGATCAATTAGTTTACATGTTTGTTAAAGAAGACATTTTTCAGCTCCTCCCCAGTGTTCCCATGGAGACCACTGGGCCTTGTGTTTGTGCAAGTAATCACCACTGGATGCCATTATCATTTCGTAGCCGTAGTGTACATTTACCAAGTCTAAGGTTTGCTCTATGTTTGGAACTGTGGTACTTTTCCATAGTCTAGTTATGCTCAATCTAGCGGCCAGTAGTATATGCGTGACCACATGTCTGTTCGGTTGGGGTATCTGATCTATGTTTAGATTTAAAATTGCTAGGTCAGGCGTAGGGGGTATGTGTTGGTTGAAAATATCCGATATGATACGAAATGTAGTGTCCCAGAATTTCGTGAGACATTTGCATGCCCACATTATGTGGAAAATATTCCCTTTGTCTGAGTTGCATCTCCAACATTTGTCATTAAATGTTGAAGTGAACGACGCCAGTTTTGATGGAGTGAGATACCATCTCAGAGATAATTTTTCGGTCAGTTCCCAGAGTTTAGCGCATTTAGTGGCTTTGTAAATAGATCTTAGCGCTTGTTGCCATTGCTAGTTTGTGTATGTGTTCCCCAAGTCGTGCTCCCAGTGTATATATGGAGACGACTTGACGAATTGGAGTTTCCGGTGAAGAATGTTATAGAAGAGGGATATACCTTTAGATTTGTGGAAGGTGTTATTTAGTTGTTCCCAGGCTTTTGGGTGTACCGTGTATAGAGGTAATGGTATTTGTGATAGGCAATGTTTGACTCTTATGTAAGTAAAGAGCTCAGTAGAAGGTAGTTTGAATTCATTTTGTAGTATTTGAAAAGATTTTACATGGGATTCTTTGATAAGATCCTGAATGTGCACTATGCCAAGTTGGGACCATCTAAGCAGAGGTAGATCTGGTGAGAGATGTCGGAGAGATTGTATGGGGATTGGTATCCCCGGGTTGGTGTAGCTAGTAGCATTGTCATGGATCAAAGCCTTCCAGGCTTTAGCTGAGGCCATCATGGTGGGGGGTAGTGCTGAAGGAATTTTAATGCCCAGGGTAATGCTCATCAGCCATTCTTTCAGATTTGGTCGTACCAACGACAGATTTTCTATTTTGCTCCATAGTTTGGAGGGATCTGGGCGGAACCATTCATTAAGTTGGTCTAGGAGTGAGGCAGTGTAGTAGTCCTCAAAGTCTATTGTTCCTGATCCCCCCGCTAATTTGTGTTTCAGAAGTCTAGAGTGCGCACATCTGGGTTTAGATCCATTCCATATGCATTTATTTAATAAGATTTGGAGAGATTTGAAAAAGTATTTAGGGATGGGAATAGGGATTGTTCTAAATAGATAGAGGATTTGTGGCAGGTAGAGCATTTTAAAAGCTGCAAGTCTCCCGGACCAAGATAGTTCTTGTTTGGTTATGGATTGGGTGTCTAGGTGGAGTTTGGCGAGGAGACGTTTGTGATTGTCTGAGAATAGGTGTTTGACAGTCCTAGTAAGGTGGATCCCTAGATAGGGGATGCTCCTATCCGGCCAGGAGAATGGATATTGTGTCTGTAGCAAGATTTTCGTTGTGGCGTCAATTTTGATATCTAGAATATGGGATTTGGATGCATTGAATTTATAATAAGAGACCCTACCAAACCATTCTAGTAGTTTGTATGCTTCAGTTAAAGAGGTTGTCGGATTGGACAGGATTAGTATGACATCGTCCGCAAAAAGACTAATTTTATGGGAGGTCTTTCCTATTGTTAGTCCCATGATTAAAGGGTTTGATCGGACGTGTTCTGCCAGGGGCTCCATTAATAGATTGAAGATTAGTGGTGACAGGGGGCATCCCTGGCGTGTACCATTGTTTATGTTGAACGCCTGGGACAACATATCCGCGGAATAGACTTGTGCGGATGGATTGGTGTAGAGTGCCATAATGGCCCTATAGATATGGTCTTTAAAACCAAACTTGGCAAGTACTTTTTGTAGATATGACCAGTGAACCCTGTCGAACGCCTTCTCTGCGTCCAAAGAGAGCAGCAGAGAAGGCGTTCCGCTGGACTCAGCATGATATATTAAGTTGATCATGCGTCCCGTGGCGTCAGGGGCCTGTCTTCCTTTAGTGAAGCCTGACTGATCCAGATGTATGAGTGCTGGCATTATGTCTAGAAGGCGTCTGGCAATAGTTTTTGCATATATTTTCACATCCAAATTTAAAAGTGATATGGGACGGAAGTTTTGGGGGGAAGTGGGCTCCTTCCCTGGTTTCGGGAGTGTTACAATAATAGCAATCAACGATTCTTTAGGGAGTTTAGAAGAGGAGGCAGCGTTGTTGCAGAATTGAGTTAAGTATGGGAGTAATTGGTCGGAGTATTTCTGGTAATATTCCCCTGTTAGGCCATCTGGTCCAGGGGCTTTACCTGGAGGAAGTGAATTTATGGTGGCTAGGATTTCCTGATCAGTGAAGGGTTCATTTAGAACGTCAAGTTGCGCATCTGACAATTTGGGAAGTGTAATGTGTTGTAGAAATGCATCAATCTCATCATGGGAGGGTTGTGGTGTGGAAGGGTCTCTACCGATATTATAGAGATCACTATAATAAGTACTAAACGCATGGGCTATGGCTTGCGGGTTAGACAACATCTGCTTAGTATGTGGGTGGGTCATGTGGGGTATCTTGTTTTTGGTCCTTCTCCCTTTCAAGCGTTGTGCTAATATTTTCCCTGCTTTGTTGGAAGTAGCATAATGTGTAGCTCTAATTTTCCTCTGTATTTGTTCAAAGGAATGGAGGAGAAGAGTCCTCAATTCCTGTCTTATGCCGCGTACACACGAGCGGACTTTACGGCGGACTTTGCCCGACGGACTGGATTTCGTCGGACAATTCGATCGTGTGTGGGCTCCAGCGGACTTTTTTTGCTCAAAAGTTGGACGGATTTAGATTTGAAACTTGTTTAAAATTTATCCGACGGACTCTTCTTTCTAGCGGACAAACTGATCGTCTGTGTGCTAGTCCGACGAACTCAAACTGACGCATGCTCTGAAGCAATTACAAGACAGAAGCGCTCGGTCTGGTAAAACTAGCCTTCGTCTTGAAGCTAGCACATTCCTCTTCTGTGGTCTTTTAATACAGCCTTTTTTTAGGATTGATAATGCGAGAGGAATGAAGTTGTTTTTCTGCTTTATATTCAAACAGAGTTCTCACAAACTACTTTCTTCATGATTTATCCTCCTGCCATGACTAATATAATATTTTGTAAAAGCCAGATCTACATACGGTAAATTATAAAAATTAAAATCGATTTTTGACTCATTTTTTTTTTCTTTTTTATTTCAACACTTATCTATTTTACAATGTGTGTTAAATGTTAACCAAATTTTTGGTGTGTATTTTCAAGTTACCACAATTAACATTCATATTTTGTGTTGTTTTAATGAACCTTAATGAGGTTTTTGTCCCTTGTTCATTAGACATAGGGGGGTGTATTTAACAAAGGCAAAATCATTTTTCACTACAAGTGCTAATTCTACATTGAATTCCACAGAAAGAGCATTTTGAAGTGCCTTCGCTGTGGATCCGAGGGGCACATGCAAGGAAGCCCAAAAAAATGAAAATCATTTTTATTTAACATGATTTTCTGAATAAATCAGCAGAGCTTCCCCGAATTTCAGCTCTTCCCCTCAGATTTACAGCGACTGCACTTCCAACAAGTGCACTTGCTGTGCAATTTCTCAAGTGAACTTTTCACTAGTACTTTTCACTTGATATTCTTAAATGATTTAGCCTTTTGTCAAAAACACACATAGGGGTTGAATTACTAAAGGGAAAAAGACTGTGCACTTTGTAAAGTGCAGTTGCCCTCTGCAAGAGCAGTTGCTCCCAAGCTTTATTAAATGTGAAGCAGCTCTGCTGACTTCCATCATCCAATCATGTGCAAGCAAAAATGCTTTTTTTATAATTTTACTTGCACAGGATTGGGTACTCTTTGCAAAGTCAAGCTTTTAACTAATTTTGGATGCTATGGAGCAATTGCACTTGCAGAGGGCTTTTCTCAAATCAACCCCATAGTCTTTTGGACCTGTACCTGCCTACTCCCAAAGAAAATGGCGTTTTTTAATCAAAACACATAGGTAAGAATGTAAGGTAACCAAAAAAGTATTTATTTTATTTGTAAAAAAATTAGGAAGGCAACAGTGGAGACACTTTTAGAATCTGGGAAGCCTTTCGTCCCCCAGGACACACATCAAGTTTGAGGGCAAGAAAATTGGTATCTTGCGACTATAGGGAGCACAGGGAGCCCAGTCAGACCAGACAGAAGCCAGGCAATCACTTTCGACTCTTCCGTGGAGCCTTCCCTCCACGCTTCTCTGCAGCCTTCCTTGGAGGTTGTGCCTCTGGTGGTGTACTTGGGGCAGGAGGAGGAGGAGTGGCTTCATCTGCCAGATATGTGGTAGCAGTAAGCTCCCCTCTCAAGCCCTTCTCAAATGCCTTAAAAATTAGTCCCTCACAGAGGAGGCGTTGGCCCTTTTCCAACTCCAGCAATCTGCTGGCTATATAGGTGCCATACGCCTCCTCGGCATTGGGTGGTTTGCTGAGGATGAGGCTTGCTTCCCGTATGAGGGCTAGGGATTCCTGCTCAGTTGGTGTCATTCTCCTGGGCCTTTTGTGGAGAATGCGGAGGGGAGGCACCTGACACTCTGTGCGGCTTCGACTTGGCCCAGCCACAGCCTCCTCCTCTCTCCCAATGGGCAAGGCCTCCTTCTCTCTCCCACTGGGCAAGGCCTCCTCCTGGCTGAGGTCATCCTGTGTAAAAAAAAGGGACATAGTTGTAATTTTGTGTTATGCAATCACACACAATTTTCAGCTCATGACTTTCAAATATAATTACACAAAATAGTAAAGGCTATCTATTTGACACCACCATTATTTCAGATGATCAACAAGATCTGAAGTTAAGTATATTTTTGGCCACTACTGTCTAGTGATATGTCTACATATTAATCTTTGTGCAGAAGTCATTTTTTATGAAGCACTTTCAAAATTAACACGTGAACATCATTAATAACATTTACACAATCCCAAATTTTAAAAAAAAGGATACCTGGCTGAAGCTGGGCGCATCAACTTCATCAATGCTGAAAAGGCCCAGTTCATCCTGGGACTCCTCAGCTGGGGTGGAGGTGGATGGAAGGCTGGAGGGAAGAGTGGAAGGAAGGCTGGAGGGAAGGGTGGGGGGAAGGGTGGAAAGTGATTGCCTGGCTTCGGTCTGGTCATCCAGGAATCGCATTTTGTTGTAGTACCACAACTTGGGTACATATACTTGGTCAGCTGCTGCACCGGATCTGAGCGACTCCTGGATTTTTTTGTGTTCCCGCTTAAACATGTTTCGCAAGATACCAATCTTCTTGTCCACAAACTTGAGGTCTGCCTGGGGGAGTCGAGTCTTCACAAACTCTAAAAGTGTGCCCAGTGTTGCCTTCCTAACATCCCTATTATAATATAGTGGGTGTTTGACCTCCCACAGGTTTTTCTTGTCCTCATAGAGCTCAATAAATTGGCACAAAAATTCTTCCTCTTTAAAGGGATTCATTTTTTCTGCAAGACAAGACACAAGATCCAAACTTAAATGTCATTCCCAAATCACAGGATTCGTTTTGGTTGTAATCTAGGGGACACATACACACACACACACACACTTTAATCTTACCTTCGTTTGTGACGCTCGCTACTTCCGCACGGACATACGTAGGCCATCGTAATAGCTTTATATACACTGCGCATGTGTCATGCTCCGCCTGCGTCGCCCGCCCCTGACGTTTGTAAGTACGATTTGGCCCCGCCCCTTCACTCTTCGTTGCGCAGTGGGAGTAGATAGCAAAAGATGGCGGAGAGAATCAGTGGAAGTAGCGCGGAGGAAAACCTGGAGCCCCAAACATCCACATCCCGGAGGAGATATAAGGCCACCAACATGGCTTTTGAAGAGATGGTGGAGATGGTGTCCATATTGAGAAGGGAGGACTACGATGGCAAAAAAGGACCGTACACACGACCGAATATGAGGAAGGACAAAATAATGTCCTCAGTTGTCACTGCTCTTGAAGATAAATTTGGTACAAAACATTCAAAAGAACAATTGAGGAAGCGGTGGTCTGACATCAAAAGTCGGGAGCCAGAACAATATTGGCGAATAAAGAAGCTGCTTAAAAAAAGTAAGTACTTGTGTTTTACTATTGAGATACTTAACTTGCATGCTGATCCTTATTTTTGGACTTTATTCAGCATCGTTCGTAAAGACCGTTCTTTAGAATATATATGATACTTTAGAAAGTGACGTTATTTTTTCGCCAAATACGATGGGACAGGGTTGGACATACATTTATGTCTTGCTAATTTGTCAAATTACCACAATTAGTTGATGTGGTGTAGATGTGTTTGAAAATATAATGCTTCTTCAAAAATGATTCAGTGTAATGTAGGGACAGGACACAGCAGCTGTTTCCACATCTGGACTCACGAGCACTATAGTGTACTATGTGACCATAAAGAAATTTTAGAGGGGTTATACACATAGGAGATCATTGAGGTGTCTGCATCTGTGAAACTTGCCAGAAAATTAGCAGTGTTTATAATTGTTGTTCAGAGGTAATGTTCATCCTGTCTTCAAAATTTATTATCATGAAAAATTGGACACAACTCATAACCAACGTTTAAGTTTATTTATTAAAAGCTAAAATATCACTGTGTTTTAACTATACCTTTTGTTCAATTCTCATAGGGGAGAAAAGACTCAGACAACAGTCCAAGGATCTCAGGACCCCCCCAAGTCACCAGCCTGAGGCAGAAGATACCCCAAGCCCCAGCCCAAGACCACGCCCACCCGATGACCTTGAGGAAGGAGAGGTGGAGGAAGTCTGCGAGGTTTCAAGCCCACCAAGTGAGTGACTGACACCCCAGCTTGAGTTACTGTATTTTGGCGTGCATATTGTAAACCTTGTTTTTATTCACTCATTTTAGGTGAGTTTCTGGTTGTGGAAGGCCAAGCGGCAGAGCCCTTCACCACAGACAGTGCGCAAAGACTGATTGGCCAGATAATGCTGTGGAATGGCCACATCGATAAAATGCGTGACCAAATTCACAGCATGCAACTTTGCCTGGACTCCATGCAACAGGAATTGAAGAACATGATTGATGTTTTGGGCCGAATATAATCACATTTGGCCTAAAAACATCAATCATGTTCTTCATTTCCTTGGGAATTTTAGTTTTTGCACAAATTGTTAGTTTAATTTTTGGGGTATACCCAAATTTACATTCTGATGCACACGGTGTGTCATCATGTGCTATCTTCCATCATGGGTTAGCAATGTACTTGTTTTGTGTTTGCAACCCCTTCATCCTGAAAATTCTTTGGTGGTGAGAGGAACCAAAAAAGGGATTGCACACACAAAACACGTACATTGCTCACCCATGATAGGAGATAGCACATGTTGACTTGACCCTTTTGTAAAGCTCAATTTTGAGCATATTCAAAATGAACAATTTCCACTGGTGACATCACATGCACCGTTCTCTAAATGTTGAACTTTGTAAGTTCTATTTTATTTTGGTTGGTTTTGCAAAACACTGTTGTGTATGTAAATCTTTTTATATAAAGGTCTATATATTTGTGAAAATATGCCTTGAATAATTTAGTAAAAAAAAAATTTTTTACACAACGTAAAATAATTAAAAAAAATAAATTAAAAAAAAAAAAAAAAAAAAAAATTATCAAAAATGCACCTTTCAATGTGCACAAAGTAAATATTTTTACGGAATACAATGTGTGTGGCTGATTCTTTAAGTCAAATTTGGTGGTTTGTTTAACTAAAGCTAAATGCACTTGACACTACTACAAGTGCACTAGGAGACAGACATAACTAAATGTAAACAACAATAAAAACAAGATATTTAGAGAAAACTATTTTATTTTTAATTTTTGGAAGAAAATTACAGCTGTTGCTGAATAGCAATGGCCCCCCGACCATTAAAATAATTGACATAACGGTCACGCACTTGACGTGCGGTTCGGGGGGCCAAGCCAATACGGCCAATTTCTAGGCCTGTCAAAGTGCTATCCTGTTCCAGTCTGGCCTCAGGCCCAACAGAGGATATATATGTTGCTGAATGTCTCCTTAAAAAGTTATGCAAGATGCAGCAAGCAAGGATGACGTAGTTTAGTTTATAGTCCGCCAAATTAATTGAAGAAAGGAATAAACGGAACCGGCTGGCCAGAATCCCAAAGGCATTCTCCACAACCCTTCTTGCTCTGGCCAGCCGATAATTAAATACCCTCCTCTCAGGGGTGAGTGTTCTTTGGGGGAACAGCCTCATCAAGTTCTCACCGAGAGCAAATGCTTCATCAGCAATAAAAACTGAGGGGAGTCCATCCACATTCTCGTCATCAGGTGGCAATTCCAGGCCACCGGTCTGGAGACGATGGCACAGCTCGGTCTGTGCAAAGACTCCTCCATCAGACATCCGGCCGTTCTTCCCCACATCCACAAACATAAAGTCCAAATGTGCCGAGACCACCGCCATCAAAACTACACTATGGAACCCCTTGTAGTTATAGAAATAAGACCCCGAATGCGGTGGTGGCACAATCCGGACATGCTTCCCGTCAATCGCCCCTACACAGTTGGGAAAGTCCCAACGGTCAGCGAACTGGGAGGCACACAGTCTGCCATTCCTGTGTACTTGAAGGAAACTGTGGAGTGCAAAAAAATAAGATAAGGACTTTAAAACATAAATTGTATATCAGATTACACCAAAACATTAGTAAACAACAGCAGTCAAATATTATTAATATGTGTGTTTGTAATTGAAATGTTGAAAAACATAAGGCACACTTATAAGATTAATCACCCCCTCTGATGGCCCATTGATACATTTGAATGTGGGGGGAGGGGTTCTAATTAGGGCCCGAAACACACCTGACTGGTTGAAACATTTGTGGGGTGGGGAGGGGTTCTAATTAGGTTAACAAACACACCTGACTGGTTGAAACATTTGTGGGGTGGGGGAGGGGTTCTAATTAGGTTAACAAACACACCTGACTGGTTGAAACATTTGTGGGGTGGGGTTCTAATTAGGTTAACAAACACACCTGACTGGTTGAAACATTTGTGGGGTGGGGGAGGGGTTCTAATTAGGTTAACAAACACACCTGACTGGTTGAAACATTTGTGGGGTGGGGGAGGGGTTCTAATTAGGTTAACAAACACACCTGACTGGTTGAAACATTTGTGGGGTGGGGGAGGGGTTCTAATTAAGTTAACAAACACACCTGACTGGTTGAAACATTTGTGGGGTGGGGGAGGGTCAAACAAGACAATGGAGCAGACAATATACATTGTTCAAGGGACTATAGGCTAGAGATATAAATGGACCCAGGATTGCATGGTGGGGGAGGTTAATGAAAGAAAATATGCATGTAGGGCAATAAATGATTAAAACAGGCATGCATGAAGATAAAGGGGACATTCACAGAATATTGAAAGCATGGCAATTAGGTAAGGAGGACAGTTATACAATACATAAAAAAACATTTAATACATATCATGTAATGTTAAAGGATACAACTTACCTTCATATATTCCTTCTGCAGGACCTGAATAAGAGCAGAACAGGTCTCTGGGATTATGATCCCCAGAGCCTGGGGGGAGATGCCTGTTGAGAACTTCAAGTCCTGAAGACTTCTCCCTGTCGCCAAGTAACGTAACGTGGCAACAAGCCTCTGCTCCGCACTGATGGCTTGCCTCATGCAGGTATCCTGCCTGCTGATATAGGGGGTCAGCATAGCCAGCAGACGCTCAAAGACGGGGTCCGTCATCCTGAGAAAATTCCTGAAATCCACAGGATTATTCTCACGGAGCTCACGGAGCAAAGGCATATGAGAGAACTGGTTACGCTGGCGCAACCAATTCTTGGTCCATGAACTCCTCCCCACCCTGTTCATGGACTGGACTCGGGTCAAAGTATTAACCCCAACACCAAGTCCCCACGCAGCACGAACTCGAGAACGAGAACGTCCACGCGACATGGCTTCAAAACGGTCGGCTGCTCAAACAAACAAACTTATAACAAACGCACTGAAGAACAGCAAGGCCTATGAAGAACGACCTGAAAATCAGGAAGGAGCGGACCAGAACGGCCTGCAAGGCAGGTTACGAACTGACCAACACGCACTGAAAAGCAGATACAAACCTCACAAGCACAAACTGAACCGCAGAAAACAAACGAAATAAGCTGAAGTGTGAAAAGCGCGAATCGTCTCTAACCAAACTTTTACTAACACGAGATAAACACGAGATTAGCAGAAGGAGCCCAAAGGGTGCCGTAGTGGGGCTTGAACTTCCTTTTTCTAGTCCCGTCGTACGTGCTATACGTCACCGCGTTCCAAACCAGCGGACTTTTGCAGTGAGCGTGTGTGGCCAAGTCCGTCCATTTTTAAGTCCGGCGCAAGGAGCCAACAAAGTCCGACGAAAAGTCCGCCGGGCAAAGTCCGCCGTAAAGTCCGCTCGTGTGTACGCGGCATTAGTGTCAACAATTGGGCCGATGTTTGTGGACGTGGGTCAGATTTGTGTAGAGATTCAATTTGGGCAATTTGAGAAGTCAGATCGTCAATGCACTGCGTCCTCTTTTTTTTACATAGATGGCTTAACTTCATTATAGTACCTCTAATAACAGCCTTATGTGCATTCCACACCATGGCGGGATCCCCCACCGATCCGTTGTTAAGCTCAAAGTATTCTTTGAGACATTCTGAAATTTCCTGAGAGTAGGTTGGGTGTTGCAATACATAGTTGTTAGCGCGCCAGAGAAAAGTATTCCTCTGGTGGGCAGTGTCAGAAATGGAGATCGTAACTGGAGCGTGGTCCGACCACGTCATGGTGTGGATTTCGGAAGCACTGATTTTTTGTAACAGCCATTTGTCTACAAAAAACATATCAATTCTGGAGTAGGATTTATGGTGTGAAGAGAAGTAGGTGTAATCTCTTTCCGATCCGTGATGGCATCTCCAGACATCAAATAGATCTTGTGATGTGAGGAATTGCTTCAGGGGGGAGTCTCTCCGTTTTGCTGCAGAAGTAGTATCCATATGTATATCCATCACTAGATTAAAGTCCCCGCAGAGAAGTAGGTGACCGTGTTTATTTTCTCGTGCTTTACGCACGATCTTCCTTATAAAGGACATTTGTTGGGTGTTAGGGGCATACATATTCAGAAGGGTATATTTGATATTATTGATGGTGCAGAGTAGAATAACGAATCTTCCTTGAGGATCAGAGATTTCTTGTGTTAGTCGGAAGTCTACATTGTGTTTGATAGCAATGAGGACTCCTCTTTTCTTTGACGTGAAAGTAGAGTGATAAATATTGGGGAACTTCCTGTTGGAGCAGAGGGATGTCGATTGGGACAGTAAATGGGTCTCTTGGACACATATAATGTCACATTGGAGTTTTTCCGCAGTGCACCATAGGGAGTGTCTTTTGGCCGGGTGATTGAGTCCCTTTGCATTCAGTGATAAAATGTTAAGTGGCATACCTAGGCGGCAGTGAATGGTAAAATGTGAGATTATATGGTAAACACTTACAGTACTTTGGTTACCGTCGAGTTGTGTAGAGAGGTTACTTGCACAAAGATGTGATGTCCACGCTGTGGAGGTGGTGCTGAAGATAGGAGCTCAGAGCAGGAGCCGAGGAGAGGGTAACACTTCAGAAGAACTGCAGTAACACACGCAACAAAAAAAAGAAAACAGTAGGAACACAAGTGTATCACTTATAACTTTCCTGAACGTGTGAGTCGGGCAATATAGGAAGAGAAGCGGCGTAAGTAAACCTATAAGCAAGCTGAAATCAGCTAAACCGCTGTTGGGGGAAAAAGTTAGTAATTAGCAAGAACTTAGTATTCAACAGTAAACAGTGAGCAGTGAGGGAGAGTAATCATTGTTGATTTCTGCCTGTCAAGTTCAGGTATTATTCCGGGATTGGTATCCTTTGGTTCCTTGGTGGCGGCGAGGTTGTGGAGATTTGCGTTGTGGTAGAGGTGGCGTAGTGTTAGCCGGAGGGTCTAGGATTATGCCCCATTCATGTAGTAACTTCAACCCTTTTTGTAGGTTATTGACAATGTGGGTGGTACCATTTTTTGCTATGAGGAGAGTGGCAAGATATCTCCATTTGTATACGATTTTGTGATTAGAGAGCCCTTTTGTAATGGGGTTCAGATTTCTCCTGAGCTGAAGGGTGTACTTGGAGAGGTCCGGGAATATCTGAATTTCATTATACGGGCGGGGTAGTTGGGTTTTATTCCTGGCCTCATACAGCAGCTTCTCTTTCACGTGAAAGAAGTGCACCCGCATGAGTACATCTCTTGGTACTGTTGCCGCCAAGTGTGAGGGCTTTGCTATTCTATGTATCCTGTCAATGATAATGTCTCTAGGCGAGGCGTCAGGTAGAATGGTGTGTAGCAGGTCCCTGGCATACTTTGGAAGGTCTGTTGGCGGTACGCTCTCGGGGACCCCCCTCAGTTTCACATTGTTGCGTCTGGAGCGGTCCTCCAAATCGGCCAGCTTGGCCCCTACCCATTCCTGCTCATCTCTCACTTCTGCATAAGTATCGATCAGGTCATTCACAGTCGCTGTGCATTCTGTCATGCCCTTTTCTATGGTAGTGACCCTTTGATCGATCGCACACATATCAGTATTGGTTTTTTGAAACAGAGAGGAGAGATCCGTCACTAAGGATGTTTGTAGGGACATGAGCATGTCCTTTAATGTAGTGTCTATGACTGGTTGCCCTGAGGTGGGGAAAGAGGCCATGGAGCTGTGCAGGGCATGGTTGGATTGGAATGGATTGAAGGCCTGTGTATTAGATGCTGCCTGGGGCTGCTGTGGGAGCGGTGCATCCATCCGCATCCTGGCTTTGGCTGGGCTATTAGTGAGGGGATCAGACTCTGCGGCTTGTGTGGGGGACAGGGGAAGTGCTAATGCCTCCATTTCGTCCTGATTGTCATCCGGGAGGTCTGTGTAGGCCTCCCGCGGCGTGAGGTGGCCGCCGCCATCTTGCGGATCACTGACCTGGGAGTCCGGAGGGAACATGAATGTGGTGAGCTTTTTGGGTTGATGATCGCCCATCCGTTTGTGGGACATCATAGCTCTGGTCGTTTTGGAGCTGTGGGGTACAGATGGCTCCGATCCGCTGGCTCTGACAGGCGCTGGACGATCCGGTTCTCTCCCTCACTGAGGAGCTGTGAATTCAAGCAGCCATCTTCGGCGCCGGCTAGCCACGCCCCCCCGAGTTAAGTGATTCTTAAAAACATATATCCTTTTTCCCACCCGAACCAATATGTCAGATGTTTTTATTTAAACACCAACGCAAGTAGAAAACTACACAGAACCTGTATTCGTTGCAAATAATTACAATAAATTAATAAACTGGATACTTACCTACTGAAAACAAAAACAAAATAATAATTATTCTTCATGTGATTAAGCTATTAATCTTCCTGGCTAAGCTACTTTTGTGGCAGTCTGTCTATATGTGAGAAGTGATCTAGTGTGAAAGAGGGTGTTGTTGGTGGTGAATGTGATGTTGATGAGACATGGGTGGAGAAGAGTATGGATGCTCATGAGTATGAGGTGGGCCGCTCATTGTTAATAAAGAGGTAGAGGAGTGCAACGCATATCAGAGCTCAATAAAACACAACAGATGTGATATAAAGTCCATATAAATCCAAAAAACAAGAATAGGTGGTGGACTAACAGTCCCAGCAGGCAAGGATTCCATGTGAGAAAATTTCAATGCAAGAGTCACTTTCCCTCCACCTCCAGAGTAATCGCTTCACTCACCTCTAAGTGTGGACCACTGAACAGATGGTCAACAACACACATCCCATACGGGTATAACCTTCAGAAAGGGTCCAGGTCCACCAACTGATATCCCAAGGGGTAAGTATGGTAAGAGAAAGGCAAATCTAAGTGCTCACTGGTATCCTAATTTTGCAACATTTTTATTAATAAAAAATGGCTACTCACAAGAGCTTCAATGTACAGCGCATAAAAGAGCAGACACTGAGGATATAGATATCCAAGATGGCAGCGGGTGACGTCAGGACGTGGCTCCTCCCCCGTACGTGTTATGTTCACAAGAACTTTGCCAGCATCACCCGTCCTCTTATAAGCATACTGATCATCATTGAAACATGACACAAAGGGAGGCAGCCGCGATAGCCACTCCCCCAAATGGAACCATAGATACCACTGTCATGCAGCATATCCACAGACAGGAAATAGCAATCTTACATTGCCAGAGACCGAAGGCAGTAAAAATACTGTCCCTTACTGGCCATTTCATAGAAGGCAGCACAAATAACAATCCATTTACAAAAAATAGACATTACCACCCGCTGTCATCCTGTACATCCACACATCCTATAAAGATAATAAAAAACATTATACAATCAAATTCATATTATAAGATAATGAAATAAAAATCATAATCATAAAAAGTTATTAAAATTCATTAAAAAATTCATAAAAAAGGGGATATAGAATATATTAAAATAATACCTATCAGGAATGAAACAAGTCATTTGCGGCCCCTCCTCCTTCCCACCGCTGCCTTCTGGGATATACACAGAGGTCCCAGAAGACAACGGGCCCATTCAGAAAGTGCAGCATGACTCACATATGCAAAGTAGGAAACAGGCTGTAAAGCCGCAAGGCTTCACTTCATGTTTCCCTTAGATGCCGGAGCCTGTACCTGGAGCTAATGGACGGGTCAGCTTCGGGTGCCGACATCATGGGCTCCCTGGACAGGTAAGTGTCCTTATATTAAAATTCAGTGGCTACAGTATTTGTAGCTGCTGACTTTCAATTTTTTATCCCCCAGGCTGGAACTCCGCTTTAACTGCAAATACATTCTACACTTAATTTGGCAAAAAAATGTACCAGTTCCTAAGCTGCATTTTGCCCCCTGCTCTCTCTGCATTTGCTTCTCTTCTTCCACATAACTGCCTTTCTCTTCTTGCTTTTTTAGCTGGCTATGCCATGTGAGCAAGATGGGTCCTTTTATATGACAATTTGCAAACGTAGAGTAACTGTTAGTGAATATGCCACAGAGCATTTCTATAGTTCCTTCTCACTTATTTTAATTAAAAACTACAAAAAACAGGATTTCTCCTCTGGAACCTTTTGGATTAGTACTTAAAGCATGCAATATAGTATCACCATCATGTCCCATGTACTGTCACAAGCAGCACATGGGATATCGTTTTATTGCTTTATTTTGTGCCTCAGTACATTTCACTTGTTTCACGACTCCTGTGAGTAGTGAGGGCAGCCCTTAGTTGCCACTCTCTGCTTTCCCATGCTCTCTTTTTATTCGTTTTGGCTTTAATGTAATGTAAGAGCTTCTTCTATAGAGTTAGTAGGCATAATGTTCCCTATTGTTTCCTGGTGGTCTTTCACCTTTAAGAAATGATCAGAAAAACACCCTAGTAAACAGCCAAACCTTGAATAAACTAGAATTGATTTTGTTCTGAGTCTTATGTGGATTCTAACAGAACAGCAAGTTGTCATAGTGCCCATCTTATGCAGCCTGTACCCATCACATGCAGCTTCTGTGCCCATCATATACAGCCACTGTGACACTCATTTTATTAATAAGGCAGTCCTGACTTTAAAAAACAGAAGCTTTGTTCAAAATTGAAGATGCAAAAAATTAAAATGCATATATTACGCTAGAATCCGTTTAACAAACATTCAGCTTAAAATTTGAACTGTCTGCATTTGGTAGATACTGTAGGTCAGCCACTCTCCTCCTCCCTCACAGTCCATTCCAGTGTATAATCCATGCTGGCACTGCTAAAGCCCAGATAATCAGTACCTCATGTCAACCCAATGCCTGTAGCCCACTGTGCCAGCCTGTCCTTCAAGAATGCCCACTGTAGCGCTGGTAGATTTTTCTATCTACCACTTAGATAAATTTAGTGGGTTACCTGTTCATACATAGTCGATTTAGTCTCTGTTCCAGTTTGGCTGTTTTGCATGTAGTTTCACACTGTGCCTGTGGGTGTTGTTGTCGCCATGGGTCGGTGTTGGAAAGGCAACACGTTAAAGTGTATAAGTGCTCCTCTGTCCCGGAGATAACTCGGTGGAGGTGGTCCTCCGAGTTGCATTCTGGGAGAGGGTATTCATCCTTTTGGGATAGGAGTACCCTAATCCCTCATTAAGTACCTCATTAGTGTCCACTTGTGTCATAGGTGGAGACCTTTAAATTCTCCCATTTAGAAGAGTGTAGCTCTCATGGTTCAGAGAAGCAGGATCTCAAAAATCTATGGAAAGTGTAGGACCCACTAATTATGGGGTACTTTGTCGCAGTAAGTGGGCTAACACCATATAGCAATATGGTGTGACCAAATCCCCATATTTTTGAAAATGTCTTTTTGAGAATGTTTAGGTGTTTTTAAATTAGCCTTGCTGGAGGTGAATCTTTTTGCATGTGTGCGCTGTAATATTTCTCTTCTATTGTATGGTCTTATGGCTGCACCAGCTTTAGTGAGAAGGTGTGCCCCCCAAATATCTTGTTTGTTTGGTATTTATGGGCAGACGCCATGTTTTAGGGTTTTTCGTTCCACCTGCTGGCCCTCCTGGCCGACAGGTATGTGTTAGGAGTACTACCTCGTCGTCCTCCGACCGGGGGGACCACGTTGCTGCAGCGTGTGGGTGGGCCCTGAAGCCTGTCTGGGGCCTACCACAGCGGCGAAGGAATGGTCCTGTGCTGTTTGTCCTACAGGAAGAAGCTGGACAACTGAGAAGATCCCAGGGGAGGACCCGTCATGGAAGGATCATGCAGAGTGCTGGTCTGGAGAGGGGCCTGGTGACTCAGTTGGAGGACGCATCCTAAAGTTAACCTATCGCATAGTACTGCCGGGTCGGCTTAAATGTTCTAGTGCTGTGTTTGCTATTCATCGTAAACCATTACATCCTGTGGCAGAGGATCGTGCAGGTTTCTATTACATTCAAGTCTGTGGCAAAGACTTTTGTTCGTGCTGCGTATCAGCTGCTAGGTTAGTGAGAGAAACCTATCCGAGCGGGCAAAGATTCAACTCTAAAAGGAGAGTACATTCATCTACAAGATTCCAAATCCTGATACTACACTAAGAAAAGGTATTTGAACTCTCCTGCAACTCTCCTTCTACCTCTTTCCTGCTACTTCCTTCAATTACTCTTTATTAAAACGTTGTAAAAGATACTCAAGTGTCCAGTGCCTACATTGTCTGGTATTAAGCTCAACGGGACCCTAGACCCGGTTCTGGTGAAATTGAGGTAATGAAAGTGACAGTAACAGCCCGCTTTAAACCAGCAGCTCCACCGTGAGTTATTGCTACACCACTGAACACAGCCCAGCTCATGAAGAAGAAGATTGTTCTTGTAAAGAGTGCCCCATGCTTTATATACAGCCACTGTGACATCCCGCTCGCTGTCTGACTGGCACACACTTCCCACATTCTGGTGGTGGGTCAGGCAGCGGGTCAGGCGACGGCTCCTGCATCCTCCATCATTCTCTGTCCTCCCCTGCGTGGGTCTCTTCTTCTTTCTGCTAGGTGTCCAATTGGAGCACCTCTGCCTTCAGCCAATCATGTGACGGGTATTAGACTTGCGCCTCCTGATTGGCTGAGAGGCGGTTCAGTGTTAGAAAAGCGAATATTAATTTACTTTGCTAACACACATCGGTAACCTGCGAGTGCAATGTTTTGCGCTCGCAGTTCACCTTTTTTGAAGCCTATTAGAGCCTATGGCTCTAATCAGGTGCTCCAAAAACACCCCCGCCGCTGTAATTCAGGCACCCGTCATCCAAAAAGGGTCCGGACACCTGAATATTGGGTGGCTACAGTGGCAATGGATAGATTCATGCTATGCATGAATCTAACCATTTTACATAGGGGGGTGGCTATAGAGAGGGGGCGGCGCCCGTGTGCCCTTAATGGGCGCACCGCCACTGAGTTCACTTCAAGCACAAATAAGTTAAACAAATGCACCTAGTGAGCTCAGAATATGCTAAAAATTTGTAGTGCTGATAACATAAAGACTAACCACACAAATAATATATGCTACGTTTAGATTATTTTCTTCTTCTTGAAGTAACACTGAATGAATAAAAAGATGTTTGTATTATTTTTTCCTTAAAGCTTTCCTTTGCAAAAAAAGCAAGCAGATTTATGATGTTCAGACTTTTTAAGACTTCCATTACATGAAAAGGAAAGTACAGCTACAATAACCTTCGCCCACAGCAAGGTCATTGTCGACTAATGAAAATGAATATAATTTAAATGCAGAGTGTGTTGCAGATCTATACTTAGAATTAGCAATCACATAAAATTGTTTAACTTTGATCTAATATTGAATGATATTTTATACAAATTTTTCAGCAGATACCAGCTTGGTGTGTTTGTCAGTATTATTGACCATGTAGAATATCTAAATTGCACAAAGTCACTGTCAGAGCTCAGAGGTACATAATGCAAATCCCCTATCTCTTCCTGAAGCGGATATAGGAGTTTTGTTCATTCTTGCCACAGGGAAGTGTATATGTCCTGAGGCAGTGAAGGATGGCCACTCTCTGGTGGGCTATGTTCTGCACCACTTGTCATCAATTAAAATGTCCAATGAATTCTCTTAAGAGTGATACATGAAAGGTCATTATTATTAACAAGGAGGGCTGCGAGGAAATGTATGCATTTACCAACCTGTGTTCCCATTACCAAGGTAGTTCTTTCAGTATAAGGGGGTAAAAAACCATCATGAATAGTCTATTAAAATCTGTGAGGTGAAGGTATTACTGAAGCCCATAACTAAAAGAAATCTGCCTGTGTCACAACTTGCAATTCCTTACCTGACTGGATAAACTTATGGGTTGGCAGCATAAAAGCAGACAATCTATAATTTACCATTTTTGTTTTACCATGTTTTGGTAACAACCGCTTAGTGTATTTGGTTGATATCTTTCAATGTGTGCATAAGCGGTAGTTGTTAAGAAAGGTAAAGGAATAACACATTAGAGCTTAAAAGGAAAATCTGTAAAGTCACAAACCACATTTCAAAATTAGATGAGGCAAAATAAAACAGCAAATGAGATTTCTAAACATTTGTTCATCTCTGTTCTTTAGCATCTGTCAGACAGCTTTTTGACCAAAAAAAATAATTACACTCTTCTGTTTTTAATATATACCTTCTAGATTGATCTCCTAATTACTGCTCTTGCAAAATGAACCAATAGTCAGTAGCCTACTGTTTTCCTTCTGTAGGAATTTTCTAATGATTTCGATGTAATACTTTATTGGATTATTCATTGTTCTACACGTTCCATTTTTACATTGTTATGTGTTCATCCTGTTAATAAATCCAGATGTTTAGCTTTATTGCTATTTGAATATTGTACCACCATCCTTGTATGTACTCAATTTGTTAATCTTTGTTATATTTAAAAAATAATAAGCAATTTTGATGACAAAACAAAAAATGACAATAAAATAATTATAATAACAATAGTAATAATAATTCAAACCACAGTTTTTCATGGTCCACAAAATTTCAGTGAATTACTCTTTTCTCAAGTGTTTTATAAGGAGAAATCCTCTACTGATTGAAGAAGTTATAAAGCAATTTTTTTTATGAAAATTAAATGTTATACTCACCTGCTCTGTGCAATTATTTTTAGAGTTGTCTCTAACCTCCTCTTCTGGGGTCCCCTGCTGGTAATTTTGTCTCATACTCTTCTTCAAATGCCCCCATAGCAAGCCACTTGCTATGGGGGCACTCAGGCAGGCTTGATCCTGACCCGGGCTGTGTGCATCTTTAGATACCCACAGCATGGCTCAGCCCTGCCCCTGCTCTCTCCTCACAGGATTTGACAGACAGCAGTAGGAGAGATGAGAGAGAGAGGGGAGAAAAGCTGCTAAAGATTGGCACAGAACTGGATCAAGATCAGGCTCATTTAATGGCGTCTGGTGGAAAAAGCTTTTGAAAACAAATGTTTTACCTTAATCAAGAGAATGCATTAAGGTAATAAAACATTTTTCCTTTATACTGTAACCACTTTACGCTCCAGATAAAAACAAGTGTAAAGCATGGAGTAAGCACCATTCATATTCCACCATTAGAGATCTCATAACTAGCTCATAAGAGGCCAACTTTAATGTAACACCATATTCTTATACACACGTGACTAAACCTGGAAAATGGTTCCAAACAGAAATCATCACATGATATACATAAGCAGATGCAGTATCTGTAGGAGCACAATTACTGTTCTGGCTATTTGATATTAATAAGACAAAGGGTTTTGCACAGAGTAGCCCTGATCCTCTTCTGGGGTCCCCCCATGGCGCTCCTGGCTCCTCCCTGCATCCAGTGCCCCCTCGAAGACCCGCTTTCCAAGGGGGCACCCCTTGGCACGCTCCCGAGTCCTGCTGCTGCATTCATTGACACAGACATCTGGACTTGGCCCTGCCCCCTGGCTCCCGTGTCACTGGCTTTGATTGACAGCAGTGGGAGCCAATGCTCCTGCTTCTATCAATCCAGCCAATGAGGACCTGAGACAGCGGCTGGAGCTGCTGTGCTCGTCCCTGTCTCTGGAACAATCGGGTTCAGGCAAGTAAAAGGAGGGCTCTGGGCAGGGGGGGGGGCTGCACTACAGAGGGTTTTTCAAGGTGAACAAGGGTTTAAAGCCCCTTTAAGATATGGCTCTAGATATCAATGGCAAATTCCATTAGGCTTTGGATATACTATATGAATACAGTTTTCTTTCTAACCCCAATGAAAATGAACGGTGGGTAACCCTCCAAAAAATGATCGAGGGGTTACATATCACCTGTCTAAATAAGTAGCCTTATATTACACAGTATTTAACTTGAATATTGACACCTCATTTTCTCTGTTACATTATAAGATAATGTAAAGTTTATTATTAGCTTTTTCTCATTAAGTATTTTAATATTCATTTAGCATACCTATTTTATGATAAGATGTGAAAATAGGAATCTTTATCCCAGATGTTTCAGGAAAACACATAGAGCACTGTTTTGCAAAGTCATTTATATGCATTAAAATAATGAGCTAAAAATACACAGTTGAAAAAGAACTGAATTATAATTGGTCCCCAAATTATCATTTCATCATTAGATTATAAAACGCTGGAATCTGAAGATTCCGCATCTATTTCTCTTTGTTTTCTACTTTCAAAGAATGTTTGAGTTGCTAAAATGAAAAGCAGGATCACTAACAGATTGTCTCAACATTGCTTTTTTAAGCTTTTGCATACATAAGGATGTTTTAGCTTCAACACTTACAACAATTGCTGTTTGAATTAGCTACTAATGAGAAGCTCTTAACATATTCTTTTGGTTTAATAGATGTGGAGGAGAAAAAGACAACACAGAACAGATTGATTTTTGTTTATTGTCACTTGAAGTTTTACATTGAATATATAATGCATCTGCATTTGCATAAATGTCCTTGGATTTGAAAATACAGAAATGGTAGGTTATGTATTAGCAAGGTTCATATCGGGTCTTTCACAGTCTCACTTACACTTACACCAAGTTTTAAGTCAGATTTACCTAAGTAGTTACCACATTTAGGCTGCTTTCACACTGGAGCGGACGGGCATTGATGGTAAAATTAGTGGCAATTTGCAGGTGCTTCAGAAGCGGTGCCCATTCATTCAGTGTATACGCCGGTCCTTCACCGCTCCAAAGATGCTGCTTGCAGGACTTTTTTTAGACCCCTTTCAAACTGGGGCGTTTTTTAGGATCTTTTGGGCTAAAAATAACGCCTGTAAAGCACCTGAAAAACACCTCCCCTGCAGTCTCAGTGTGAAAACCCTAATGCTTTCACACTGAGACAATGCGCTGGCAGGACATTAAAAAAAGTCCTGCAAGCAGCATCTTTGTAGCATTGAAGGACACCGCTCCTCCACCACTCCTGCCCATTGAAATGAATGGGCACCACTGCTGAAGCGCCTGCAAAGTGCTTTGGCAGCTGCACTACATGGGGCATTTAACCCCTTCATCGGCCACTAGTGAGGGTTAAAATCGCCCCGCTAGTGGCCGAATAGCGCCTCTAAAATGACGGTAATGCGCCACTAAAACTAGTGGCGTTTTACCGTCAACGTCCGCTCCAGTGTGTAAGCAGCCTTAACCACTTCAGCCCCGGAGGATTTTACCCCCTTCCTGACCAGAGCACTTTTTACAATTCGGCACTGCGTCACTTTAACTGCTAATTGCGCGGTCATGCAATGCTGTACCCAAACGAAATTTGCGTCCTTTTCTTCCCACAAATAGAGCTTTCTTTTGATGGTATTTGGTCACCTCTGCCGTGTTTATTTTTTGCGCTATAAACGGAAAAAGACCGAAAATTTTGAAAAAAAATTATATTTTCTACTTTTTGTTATAAAAAAAATCCAATAAACTAAATTTTAGTCATACATTTAGGCCAAAATGTATTCGGCCACATGTCTTTGGTAAAAAAAATGTCAATAAGCGTATATTTATTGGTTTGCGCAAAAGTTATAGCGTCTACAAACTAGGGTACATTTTCTGGAATTTACACAGCTTTTAATTTATGACTGCCTATGTCATTTCTTGAGGTGCTAAAATGGCAGGGCAGTACAAAACCCCCCCAAATGACCCCATTTTGGAAAGTAGACACCCCAAGGAAATTGCTGAGAGGCATGTTGAACCCATTGAATATTTATTTTTTTTGTCCCAAGTGATTGAATAATGACAAAAAAAAAATTTTTTTACAAAAAGTTGTCACTAAATGATATATTGCTCACACAGGCCATGGGCATATGTGGAATTGCACCCCAAAATACATTCAGCTGCTTCTCCTGAGTACGGGGATACCACATGTGTGGGACTTTTTGGGAGCCTAGTCGCGTATGGGGCCCCGAAAACCAAGCACCGCCTTCAGGATTTCTAAGGGCATAAATTTTTGATTTCACTCCTCACTACCTGTCACAGTTTTGAAGGCCATAAAATGCCAAGATGGCACAAAACCCCCCCAAATGACCCCATTTTGGAAAGTAGACACCCCAAGCTATTTGCTGAGAGGCATGGTGAGTATTTTGCAGCTCTCATTTGTTTTTGAAAATGAAGAAAGACCAGAAAATTTTTTTTTTTCTTTTTTCAATTTTCAAAACTTTGTGACAAAAAGTGAGGTCTGCAAAATATTCACTATACCTCTCAGAAAATAGCTTGGGGTGTCTACTTTCCAAAATGGGGTCATTTGGGGGGGGGGGGGGGTTTGTGCCACCTGGGCATTCCATGGCCTCCGAAACTGTGATAGGCAATAAAGAGTGAAATCAAAAATTTACGCCCTTAGAAAGCCTGAAGGCGGTGCTTGGTTTTCGGGGTCCCGTGCGTGGCTAGGCTCTCAAAAAGTCTCACACATGTGGTATCCCCGTACTCAGGAGAAGCAGCAGAATGTATTTTGGGGTGTAATTTCACATATCCCCATGGCATGTTTGAGCAATATATCATTTAGTGACAACTTTGTGCAAAAAAAAAAAAAAAAAATTTGTCTCTTTCCCGCAACTTGTGTCACAATATAAAATATTCCATGGACTCGACATGCCTCTCAGCAAATAGCTTGGGGTGTCTACTTTCCAAAATGGGGTCATTTGGGGGGGGTTTGAACTATCCTGGCATTTTATGCACAACATTTAGAAGCTTATGTCACACATCACCCACTCTTCTAACCACTTGAAGACAAAGCCCTTTCTGACACTTATTGTTTACATGAAAAAGTTATTTTTTTTTGCAAGAAAATTACTTTGAACCACCAAACATTATATATTTTTTTAAAGCAAATGCCCTACAGATTAAAATGGTGGGTGTTTCATTTTTTTTTTTTTACACGGTATTTGAGCAGCGATTTTTCTAACGCATTTTTTGTGGAAAAAACACACTTTTTTAAATTTTAATGCACTAAAACACACTATATTGCCCAAATGTTTGATGGAATAAAAAAGATGATCTTAAGCCGAGTACATGGATACCAAACATGACATGCTTTAAAATTGCGCACAAACGTGCAGTGGCAACAAAATTAATACATTTTTAAAAGCCTTTAAAAGCCTTTACAGGTTACCACTTTAGATTTACAGAGGAGGTCTACTGCTAAAAATACTGCCCTCGATCTGACCTTCGCGGTGATACCTCACATGCATGGTGCAATTGCTGTTTACATTTGACGCCAGACCGACGCTTGCGTTCGACTTAGCGCGAGAGCAGGGGGGACAGGGGTGCTTTTTTTTTTTTTTTCTTTATTATTTTTTTGCTTTTTTATCTTATTTTTAAACTGTTCCTTTCATTATTTTTTTTTAAATCATTTTTATTGTTATCTCAGGGAATGTAAATATCCCCTATGATAGCAATAGGTAGTGACAGGTACTCTTTTTTGAAAAAATTGGGGTCTATTAGACCCTAGATCTCTCCTCTGCCCTCAAAGCATCTGACCACACCAAGATCGGTGTGATAAAATGCTTCCCCAATTTCCCAATGGCGCTGTTTACATCCGGCGAAATCTAAGTCATAAAATGCTCGTAGCTTCCGGTTTCTTAGGCCATAGAGATGTTTGGAGCCACTCTGGTCTCTGATCAGCTCTATGGTCAGCTGGCTGAATCACCGGCTGCTTTCTCAGGTTCCCTGTTGAGACAGGAGAGCCAGAGAAAAACACGGAAGACCGTGGGGGGGGGGGCATTCCCTCCCACTGCTTGTAAAAGCAGTCTAGAGGCTAATTAGCCGCTAGGATTGCTTTTACATGAAAGCCGACCGCTGGCTGAAAAGAATGATACCAAGATGATACCTAAACCTGCAGGCATCATTCTGGTATAACCACTCAAAGTCGTGAATGGCGTACCTGAAGACAAAAAATGGTTAACAATAAAGCACAGTAAACAGTAAAGTATAAAAAATTGCATACCTGAAAAGCAAACATGATAAAACATAACAACAATAAAACATTGCAGAATAGAACACAGTAAAAAAGAGCAGAACAATAGAGAGAATAGAGAGAGAGAGAGAGAGAACAATAAAACGACAACTATTTTTTTTTTTTGTGTTTTTTTTGCAAACTTGTAACTTTTATAACGGTAACCGGTTCCAGGTTCGGGTCTCTCAAAATGCGATGGCATCTTGGGAGACCCTGTGAAAGTGTGCCTAGTCTGTGCAATGCTGTACCCTACGCTAATACTCAACTAGTGAATGGTAGCGTTCAAAACATTCACCAATGCAAAGACCAGGATTGTCAGGACAGGAGGGACAATAATAGCGGGTGTCACGCCTATATCCGTGCTTGCTGCAGACACGACATCTTTTTTGGGGGGGTTAGTTGGGTAGGGGTACTCGGGAGGACATAAAAATGCCTCTCATGCAGCCGACTGCATTTGGTTGGGGATGTGAATGGGGGAAGTACGGGCGCTGCAGAAGCGGTGGGTTCCCAATTAGGATTGGCGAATGCAGCAGGAAGGGCATTATGGGCACGATGGGCCTGTGTTTGTCTTTTTGGTGGCAGCGGGACACTACTTGTGCTTGCCACCTCACCAGCTTGAACTGCACTTATGGGACTCGCCACGTCACCAAGTGTTACTGCAATGCTGGTTTGACTACGACCGGGGTGTACTAGGCCGCTGGCGCTTGCCAGTTCACCAAAACGCTACCAAAAAAACTGTTAGTGATCGCAGGGATCAGGCCTGACTCTGCGAACGCTGCAGTTATGCGTTTAGTCTTTTGTAAGTGACAGTTATCGATCGATACTGCACTTGGGTGGGCTGGGCTGGGCCGGGCGGAGGGGCAAAACGCAGGTGCTAGCAGGTATCTGGGCTGATCCCGCTAACACTGCGTTTTTGGGAACCCTAAACTGCTGAGGACGCTAGTATAGATCTGATCGGATCAGATATTGATGCGATCAGATACTATACCACTAAGGGAGGCGTATGCGTGGGTGTTAGCGGTACTGGCGCTAATCTGACGCTGCCTGGGGCGACGCATATCACCGCCGGGCGATCAGGGGGCTAAACCTTTATTCGGTAATAAACGGCGGGTGCCCTGACACTATAAAAAATAAACGAACTAACCAGGGTCACCCGTAACACTTATACGGTGATCAGTGGTGAAAGGGTTAACTAGGGGGCAATCAAGGGGTTAAAACATTTATTAGGTAGTATATGGGGGTCCCTGTCGCTATAAAACGCTGACGGCGAACCTATATATTTACGTCCCTAACTAGCGTCACCAGCGACACTAATACAGCGATCAGAAAAATGATCGCTTAGTGACACTGGTGACGGGGGGTGATCAAGGGGTTAAAACTTTATTAGGGGGGGTTAGGGGGGTACCCCAGACCTACAGGGGGGTAATACTCACTGTCCTACCACACTAACTGTCACAAACTGACACTATGCAGTAATCAGGAAAAAAAAAAAAAAAAAAACCTGCTTGGTGTCAGTTTGTGACAGGGGGGGGGGGGGATCGGGGGGCGATCGGGGGGGGATCGGGGTGTTTAGTGTAAACAAAATATAGGTGTCTTGCGAGCCACAGATGGACTAATGCCTCTAAGGAGTAAACTATTTAAGCTGCAAGCACTGAACCATGTTTCATTGCGTGTAGATAGATAAAAAATAGTAAATGTGCCCGCGCTAGTATAGTGTCACATATAAAATATATAAAAAATATTTTCACATATAAAATACATGTAATGTGATAAATAAAACCATACAGGTAAAATATAATGCAAATAACTATAAATGATAAACCACCAAGTGCATATAAAGGTGCAATCGTGGTAGTAACTAATAAAAGTGCAACGTGCTAAAATATAAATATCAAAACACTTTCCAGTGACAAATGAGTGTATATCCCAATTAATAAATACAAATCACAAAAAACGTGAATAAATAGTGTCCATAAAATGAATAAACATCATGCTTCTTCTGATGGGTGTATAAATCACAACACGTGAAAACTGTGCTCTCCCGTGACACCCCACATGTGCTTGCGCTATTTATATTTTAACCTATTCTAATTAATTACACTCCAATATGGGGATCTGATACGTGGATGTCTTTTATGATCTATTGATTTTCAGGAGGTTCTGAGGGGGAGAATTTGATGTAATTTAATATCATTACACAGTATTGGAGTCACATTATAGGTGTAGCCCATCACTAGAGCTGTCCTCGGGCCTAGGCAAAATGGCCGCCAACACAATCCGATTGGATGATATGTGATTAGGTTTCACTTTCCAATCATTACACAGTATTGAAGTCACATTATAGACTGGTGCGCACAGGCAAAATGTCCGCTTTAGTGATTCGTCTCTTAATACGGTGGTCGGCGGTCCTCGGCAAAATGGCCGCCGACAGCATATATATCTCACACTGTGCATCCGTCCAATGTTATCCCCCAGAGGAAGGCACGAAACCCCTGTGCCGAATACGCGTCGGGGAGGGGTAGGACGGAGCTGTCAGCAGAGGAGGAGGATTGCACATGCCATACCGCACGCCATACAATCAGCTGCTTATTATTTTACCTGTACAGTCTGGTGCACTCTAGCACCCATCCAATGTGAGTACCCTCTTGGAGGGCTTATTCTTTAATAAATGTCCTGGCTATATTGCACTATGGAGTCCCTCTGTTTGTTTTTTCTATGATTTTGGATCTTGGTTTTACCTGAGAGGAGTGTTTTTTCACCATTGTAACCTGAGTGAGCCTAGCAGTTTCACCTGGGAGGAGTGTCTTTGCATCATTGTATCCTGAGTGAGCCTAGGAGTGGCCCCAATGCTTATTTTGACACCGTTTAATTACTGTGTCACAGGACTGAAGGTGAGCGCAAGCACATGTGGGGTGTCACGGGAGAGCACAGTTTTCACGTGTTGTGATTTATACACCCATCAGAAGAAGCATGATGTTTATTCATTTTATGGACACTATTTATTCACGTTTTTTGTGATTTGTATTTATTAATTGGGATATACACTCATTTGTCACTGGAAAGTGTTTTGATATTTATATTTTAGCACTTTGCACTTTTATTAGTTACTACCACGATTGCACCTTTATATGCACTTGGTGGTTTATCATTTATAGTTATTTGCATTATATTTTACCTGTATGGTTTTATTTATCACATTACATGTATTTTATATGTGAAAATATTTTTTATATATTTTATATGTGACACTATACTAGCGCGGGCACATTTACTATTTTTTATCTATCTACACGCAATGAAACGTGGTTCAGTGCTTGCAGCTTAAATAGTTTACTCCTTAGAGGCATTAGTCCATCTGTGGCTCGCAAGACACCTATATTTTGTTTGTATCTTTTTTCATACACTTGCTAGTAGCCTATGGATCCATTTGCCTTCTTTGAAAATAGGGAGATAGATCTGGAAGATCTATTCTCAACCAGCGATAATAAGGAAAATGATATCACACATCTCTTTAGAAAACTGGGGCACTGCATGGATAAAAAAAGTAACATATGGTGGGATCGTTCCACCATGGATAAATATTTAAAAGATGGCATGGTCCCCAGAAAACTAAGATGGGATGTTCCCATAAACGACGGATTACTGGGAGAAGGTGATATAGAGGAATGGTACTCCTTCTTTTCCATTAAGGGAAAAGAGGTTATGGAATTTCTCCTTAAACGCAAACAACGCAAATTATCAATAATAGAGGGTCAGATTAAAGAAATCAGAGATAAACTGGTTCCTTTTGTCAACACACCAGAGTATGATAGACTCATGGGAGAGCTGCACAAGAATATGCAGAAGAAAGATATAGAAAACAAAAATACTAAGAGGAAAAAATATCTGAGGGATTCCGAGGATTACCAAAATAAACAGGTTTTTCGATGGCAATCCACACTATTAACCAATACTAATGTTAACACACAGCCGCAGGCAGGAGATGGTGGTTTGAGTGACACGAGAACATCACAACCACCAGGACAGCAACTTTACCAGCAACAGAGTACCAAACAATCAGGGAGAGGATTACCCTCAAACCATCATGAGGGTAGACAACCTCAAACCCCCCACCGCCAACCACCAAGAAGACCATACTATGACCAGCAGGAACGATCAAATTATGGGGGTAACTACACCCAATACCAGGATTATGGTCCGCCTAACAACCAGGCTAATTGGCATGATGGTAGACCACCACATCGTAGCGAAGGGAATAGAGTCCAACAGAATTACTATGATAAGGGGTATCAGTCCAATCCTCCCCCTCAACGGCGGGGTGGACAATACAACTCCTATGGCTACAAAAAACAGCATGGATACCAACAAGGTACCCCGCATAGGTCTCAAGGCAACTACGAGTACCAACAGGGAACATCGCACAGAGGGAATTATCAACCTCACAGAGGTCCCCCACCAAACCAATATCAACAGAGGGGGAACCCCTCGGACTCGTATGGGAATACACAAAGGGGTGCGGTTTACTACTCACCAAAGCCTCAGAGAGTGAGGTATGAAAACCCTCCGCAAGATCAATATAGGATACCAATATATAATAGTTACCAGCCTTTGGAGAACAATGAAGATTTTTTTGATGATGAGTCTTTTTTAGGGGGAAACAGGGGAGGGCCCCCCCAAGAGTTAAGAAATCAAGGAAGAGAGGTGGTAGAGCAGGGAGAAGGATACAGCAGAAAAAGAAGGCGAGAAGATTAGGAGAAGGGATTTTTAACCTCAGTGGTGCTCCGCTCTCTAGGGAAGAACTACTGGTTCTCGATAAAGGCATTAAGTTCGCCCCCAAGAAAGGGCTCAACAAATTTGATACATATATTGGAATACAAAAGTTTATCCGAAAATTGAACATTAAAAAATATTATGCCCTGAATCCTATTGTAAAAGCCACTGTAAACAACAGGTACACCAATCTGAGGAATAACTCGGTTTTTAACCCCAATATAGCCAACAATAAATACGTAGATTTATTTAAGAAATTGGTGACAACTGAAATAGAGCAATTGCCTACAAAGAAATTCTATGAACACAAGGATTTCACTAGAGGTTTGAATTCACTAAATACAAGAACAGATATAGTGGTGAGACCAGCGGATAAAGGCGGGGGGATAGTTGTACTATCCCTACAGCAGTATAAGGGAGAAATGGAACGGATATTGAGTGATACTGATACATACCGACCATTGGATAGGAATCCTACCAAATCCTTCAAAAGTATATTAGAAAATATTGTTCATGATGGTGAGGAAGAAGGACTCCTGAGTAAACAGGAAGCAAAATATCTTGTCCCTACAGTTAGCAAGATACCAGTGATATACTTCCTACCAAAGATACATAAGGATAGCAAAAACCCCCCGGGAAGGCCAATAGTAAGTGGCATTGAATCTTTGACTTCCCGGTTGGGGGAATATATAGACATCCACCTGCAACCATTAGTGAAAAAAACAAAAGCCTACCTCAGGGATACTAAGCACACATTACAATTATTAAGTGAATGCAACGCAGAAGATAATATGATCATGGCCACAGGGGACGTAGCCTCTTTGTATACTAGCATAGACCATGAGGGAGCCATGAAAGCAGTAGAGTGGGCCCTGAGGAAGGAGGAACCCGTGGATGGAGATTTTGTTATATTTATCCTCAAATGTTTAGATTTCTGTTTACGCCATAATTTTTTCTGGTATGGGAACAAATTTTACTTACAGATAAAAGGTGTCGCTATGGGCGCTAAATTTGCCCCCAGCGTAGCGAACTTGTATATGGCCCAATGGGAAGAGGAAGAAGTTCTGAATGGAGTAGGTGATAATATTTTATTGTACAAGAGATTTATTGACGATCTACTGATTGTTTGGAAGGGAAGCATGGAGGCATTTATGCAACTACTGGATTCCATGAACCGCAACGATCTCAATATCTCCTTAACCTGGGATGTCAATAAAGAATATGTCCATTTTTTAGATCTGGAAATTTTTAACACCAATGAAGGTATCATTACCAGATCATTTTTTAAAGCAACAGATCGTAATTCTTATATACCCATTACCAGCTGTCACTACAAACCCTGGTTGAGGAACATTCCCAGGGGCCAATATATGAGAATGAGAAGGAATTGTACAAAAATTGAGGACTTTGAGTGGCAGTCCAACAAGCTAAGCAGCATGTTCTTAGATAAAGGATACCACAACGATTTCCTACAAAAAGAAAAAATGGAGGTCGAACGTCTGGAGAGGGACAATCTATTGAGAGATAAGATTGAAATTATGGATAGCAACGCTAATGACAATATTAGTATCGTTCTTGATTACTCCCTACAAAATAATGAAGTACAGAAAATTATACGAAAATACTGGAATGTCCTAAAGCAGGACACTCACCTCAAAAGTGTGCTCCCGGAGAAACCTAAAATAGTTTTTAAAAAGGCACCCAATCTAAGGGATATATTGGTACACAACGTAGTTGAGCCACCCCCACCAAATCCTAGAATGTTTTGGGATCTTAAGGGCTTCTATGGATGTGGTAGATGCTACAGCTGTGTGAGAGTTCCAGGGAATGATAGAAGGTTAAAGGAATTCCATGATCCCAGAACCCATCAATCTTATACTATCAGGGAATTCATATCGTGTGACACTATTGGGGTCGTATACGCTTTAAAGTGCCCATGTGATTTTATCTATGTGGGGCGTACCACCAGAGCCCTAAAAGACAGATTAGAGGAACACGTACGCAACATCCATAAAGGGTCAGACAAACATCATTTATATATCCATTTTGAGAAAATGCATAATAAGAGTACGGTGGGGATGAAATTTTGGGGGATAGAGGCCCCTAAACGACATTGGAGAGGTTCCAATTTCACGAGAGATATCAGTAAACGGGAATCTTGGTGGATACACCAATTGGGTTCACTTTTCCCTGGGGGGCTCAATAGGGACTTTGACTTAACATGTTTCCTCAGTAATTTCTAATGATGAAGAGTTAGCCTTAGATTATTGTACCTTTCAGATGGTTTTTATACAAATCGAGTTTTACGTGGGTTTTTACACATTATTTTAATAGTACCGTTATTGATAATGTCTTATTAATTTATTCGGGCGTTTTTATTAATAAAATATATATTTTTATATAATATAATATACAACTGATTTGACAGGAAGATTGGGGATTAATTATATATTTATATTTATATTTTAACCTATTCTAATTAATTACACTCCAATATGGGGATCTGATACGTGGATGTCTTTTATGATCTATTGATTTTCAGGAGGTTCTGAGGGGGAGAATTTGATGTAATTTATTATTCGTTTTAATAAAGATAACATATTGGGGTTGTTTTTATCTATAATGTTTAAAGTTAGATGAGGTGCGGTGTGGCATGGCTCCTATATGTACAGCTCTATCCTAATTTATCTATACACATTATGTCACTACACTACAATTAATGAAGACCACTCTATTTATTATTATTAATTTTATAAATTTTCAGCTAGCTGGTAATTGCTATCACTTGATGATAACTATTGTTGTTTACCTAAAGGTGTAGCCCATCACTAGAGCTGTCCTTGGGCCTAGGCAAAATGGCCGCCGACACAATCCGATTGGATGATAGGCGATATGTGATTAGGTTTCACTTTCCAATCATTACACAGTATTGGAGTCACATTATAGGTGTAGCCCATCACTAGAGCTGTCCTCGGGCCTAGGCAAAATGGCCGCCGACACAATCCGATTGGATGATATGTGATTAGGTCACATTATAGGTGTAGCCCATCACTAGAGCTGTCCTCGGGCCTAGGCAAAATGGCCGCCGACACAATCCGATTGGATGATATGTGATTAGGTTTCACTTTCCAATCATTACACAGTATTGAAGTCACATTATAGACTGGTGGGCACAGGCAAAATGTCCGCTTTAGTGATTCGTCTCTTAATACGGTGGTCGGCGGTCCTCGGCAAAATGGCCGCCGACAGCATATATATCTCACACTGTGCATCCGTCCAATGTTATCCCCCAGAGGAAGGCACGAAACCCCTGTGCCGAATACGCGTCGGGGAGGGGTAGGACGGAGCTGTCAGCAGAGGAGGAGGATTGCACATGCCATACCGCACGCCATACGATCAGCTGCTTATTATTTTACCTGTACAGTCTGGTGCACTCTAGCACCCATCCAATGTGAGTACCCTCTTGGAGGGCTTATTCTTTAATAAATGTCCTGGCTATATTGCACTATGGAGTCCCTCTGTTTGTTTTTTCTATGATTTTGGATCTTGGTTTTACCTGAGAGGAGTGTTTTTTCACCATTGTAACCTGAGTGAGCCTAGCAGTTTCACCTGGGAGGAGTGTCTTTGCATCATTGTATCCTGAGTGAGCCTAGGAGTGGCCCCAATGCTTATTTTGACACCGTTTAATTACTGTGTCACAGGACTGAAGGTGAGCGCAAGCACATGTGGGGTGTCACGGGAGAGCACAGTTTTCACGTGTTGTGATTTATACACCCATCAGAAGAAGCATGATGTTTATTCATTTTATGGACACTATTTATTCACGTTTTTTGTGATTTGTATTTATTAATTGGGATATACACTCATTTGTCACTGGAAAGTGTTTTGATATCTATATTTTAGCACGTTGCACTTTTGTTACTACCACGATTGCACCTTTATATGCACTTGGTGGTTTATCATTTATAGTTATTTGCATTATATTTTACCTGTATGGTTTTATTTATCACATTACATGTATTTTATATGTGAAAATATTTTTTATATATTTTATATGTGACACTATACTAGCGCGGGCACATTTACTATTTTTTATCTATCTACACGCAATGAAACGTGGTTCAGTGCTTGCAGCTTAAATAGTTTACTCCTTAGAGGCATTAGTCCATCTGTGGCTCGCAAGACACCTATATTTTGTTTGTATCTTTTTTCATACACTTGCTAGTAGCCTATGGATCCATTTGCCTTCTTTGAAAATAGGGAGATAGATCTGGAAGATCTATTCTCAACCAGCGATAATAAGGAAAATGATATCACACATCTCTTTAGAAAACTGGGGCACTGCATGGATAAAAAAAGTAACATATGGTGGGATCGTTCCACCATGGATAAATATTTAAAAGATGGCATGGTCCCCAGAAAACTAAGATGGGATGTTCCCATAAACGACGGATTACTGGGAGAAGGTGATATAGAGGAATGGTACTCCTTCTTTTCCATTAAGGGAAAAGAGGTTATGGAATTTCTCCTTAAACGCAAACAACGCAAATTATCAATAATAGAGGGTCAGATTAAAGAAATCAGAGATAAACTGGTTCCTTTTGTCAACACACCAGAGTATGATAGACTCATGGGAGAGCTGCACAAGAATATGCAGAAGAAAGATATAGAAAACAAAAATACTAAGAGGAAAAAATATCTGAGGGATTCCGAGGATTACCAAAATAAACAGGTTTTTCGATGGCAATCCACACTATTAACCAATACTAATGTTAACACACAGCCGCAGGCAGGAGATGGTGGTTTGAGTGACACGAGAACATCACAACCACCAGGACAGCAACTTTACCAGCAACAGAGTACCAAACAATCAGGGAGAGGATTACCCTCAAACCATCATGAGGGTAGACAACCTCAAACCCCCCACCGCCAACCACCAAGAAGACCATACTATGACCAGCAGGAACGATCAAATTATGGGGGTAACTACACCCAATACCAGGATTATGGTCCGCCTAACAACCAGGCTAATTGGCATGATGGTAGACCACCACATCGTAGCGAAGGGAATAGAGTCCAACAGAATTACTATGATAAGGGGTATCAGTCCAATCCTCCCCCTCAACGGCGGGGTGGACAATACAACTCCTATGGCTACAAAAAACAGCATGGATACCAACAAGGTACCCCGCATAGGTCTCAAGGCAACTACGAGTACCAACAGGGAACATCGCACAGAGGGAATTATCAACCTCACAGAGGTCCCCCACCAAACCAATATCAACAGAGGGGGAACCCCTCGGACTCGTATGGGAATACACAAAGGGGTGCGGTTTACTACTCACCAAAGCCTCAGAGAGTGAGGTATGAAAACCCTCCGCAAGATCAATATAGGATACCAATATATAATAGTTACCAGCCTTTGGAGAACAATGAAGATTTTTTTGATGATGAGTCTTTTTTAGGGGGGAACAGGGGAGGGCCCCCCCGAGAGTTAAGAAATCAAGGAAGAGAGGTGGTAGAGCAGGGAGAAGGATACAGCAGAAAAAGAAGGCGAGAAGATTAGGAGAAGGGATTTTTAACCTCAGTGGTGCTCCGCTCTCTAGGGAAGAACTACTGGTTCTCGATAAAGGCATTAAGTTCGCCCCCAAGAAAGGGCTCAACAAATTTGAGACATATATTGGAATACAAAAGTTTATCCGAAAATTGAACATTAAAAAATATTATGCCCTGAATCCTATTGAAAAAGCCACTGTAAACAACAGGTACACCAATCTGAGGAATAACTCGGTTTTTAACCCCAATATAGCCAACAATAAATACGTAGATTTATTTTAGAAATTGGTGACAACTGAAATAGAGCAATTGCCTACAAAGAAATTCTATGAACACAAGGATTTCACTAGAGGTTTGAATTCACTAAATACAAGAACAGATATAGTGGTGAGACCAGCGGATAAAGGCGGGGGGATAGTTGTACTATCCCTACAGCAGTATAAGGGAGAAATGGAACGGATATTGAGTGATACTGATACATACCGACCATTGGATAGGAATCCTACCAAATCCTTCAAAAGTATATTAGAAAATATTGTTCATGATGGTGAGGAAGAAGGACTCCTGAGTAAACAGGAAGCAAAATATCTTGTCCCTACAGTTAGCAAGATACCAGTGATATACTTCCTACCAAAGATACATAAGGATAGCAAAAACCCCCCGGGAAGGCCAATAGTAAGTGGCATTGAATCTTTGACTTCCCGGTTGGGGGAATATATAGACATCCACCTGCAACCATTAGTGAAAAAAACAAAAGCCTACCTCAGGGATACTAAGCACACATTACAATTATTAAGTGAATGCAACGCAGAAGATAATATGATCATGGCCACAGGGGACGTAGCCTCTTTGTATACTAGCATAGACCATGAGGGAGCCATGAAAGCAGTAGAGTGGGCCCTGAGGAAGGAGGAACCCGTGGATGGAGATTTTGTTATATTTATCCTCAAATGTTTAGATTTCTGTTTACGCCATAATTTTTTCTGGTATGGGAACAAATTTTACTTACAGATAAAAGGTGTCGCTATGGGCGCTAAATTTGCCCCCAGCGTAGCGAACTTGTATATGGCCCAATGGGAAGAGGAAGAAGTTCTGAATGGAGTAGGTGATAATATTTTATTGTACAAGAGATTTATTGACGATCTACTGATTGTTTGGAAGGGAAGCATGGAGGCATTAATGCAACTACTGGATTCCATGAACCGCAACGATCTCAATATCTCCTTAACCTGGGATGTCAATAAAGAATATGTCCATTTTTTAGATCTGGAAATTTTTAACACCAATGAAGGTATCATTACCAGATCATTTTTTAAAGCAACAGATCGTAATTCTTATATACCCATTACCAGCTGTCACTACAAACCCTGGTTGAGGAACATTCCCAGGGGCCAATATATGAGAATGAGAAGGAATTGTACAAAAATTGAGGACTTTGAGTGGCAGTCCAACAAGCTAAGCAGCATGTTCTTAGATAAAGGATACCACAACGATTTCCTACAAAAAGAAAAAATGGAGGTCGAACGTCTGGAGAGGGACAATCTATTGAGAGATAAGATTGAAATTATGGATAGCAACGCTAATGACAATATTAGTATCGTTCTTGATTACTCCCTACAAAATAATGAAGTACAGAAAATTATACGAAAATACTGGAATGTCCTAAAGCAGGACACTCACCTCAAAAGTGTGCTCCCGGAGAAACCTAAAATTGTTTTTAAAAAGGCACCCAATCTAAGGGATATATTGGTACACAACGTAGTTGAGCCACCCCCACCAAATCCTAGAATGTTTTGGGATCTTAAGGGCTTCTATGGATGTGGTAGATGCTACAGCTGTGTGAGAGTTCCAGGGAATGATAGAAGGTTAAAGGAATTCCATGATCCCAGAACCCATCAATCTTATACTATCAGGGAATTCATATCGTGTGACACTATTGGGGTCGTATACGCTTTAAAGTGCCCATGTGATTTTATCTATGTGGGGCGTACCACCAGAGCCCTAAAAGACAGATTAGAGGAACACGTACGCAACATCCATAAAGGGTCAGACAAACATCATTTATATATCCATTTTGAGAAAATGCATAATAAGAGTACGGTGGGGATGAAATTTTGGGGGATAGAGGCCCCTAAACGACATTGGAGAGGTTCCAATTTCACGAGAGATATCAGTAAACGGGAATCTTGGTGGATACACCAATTGGGTTCACTTTTCCCTGGGGGGCTCAATAGGGACTTTGACTTAACATGTTTCCTCAGTAATTTCTAATGATGAAGAGTTAGCCTTAGATTATTGTACCTTTCAGATGGTTTTTATACAAATCGAGTTTTACGTGGGTTTTTACACATTATTTTAATAGTACCGTTATTGATAATGTCTTATTAATTTATTCGGGCGTTTTTATTAATAAAATATATATTTTTATATAATATAATATACAACTGATTTGACAGGAAGATTGGGGATTAATTATATATTTATATTTATATTTTAACCTATTCTAATTAATTACACTCCAATATGGGGATCTGATACGTGGATGTCTTTTATGATCTATTGATTTTCAGGAGGTTCTGAGGGGGAGAATTTGATGTAATTTATTATTCGTTTTAATAAAGATAACATATTGGGGTTGTTTTTATCTATAATGTTTAAAGTTAGATGAGGTGCGGTGTGGCATGGCTCCTATATGTACAGCTCTATCCTAATTTATCTATACACATTATGTCACTACACTACAATTAATGAAGACCACTCTATTTATTATTATTAATTTTATAAATTTTCAGCTAGCTGGTAATTGCTATCACTTGATGATAACTATTGTTGTTTACCTAAAGGTGTAGCCCATCACTAGAGCTGTCCTTGGGCCTAGGCAAAATGGCCGCCGACACAATCCGATTGGATGATAGGCGATATGTGATTAGGTTTCACTTTCCAATCATTACACAGTATTGGAGTCACATTATAGGTGTAGCCCATCACTAGAGCTGTCCTCGGGCCTAGGCAAAATGGCCGCCGACACAATCCGATTGGATGATATGTGATTAGGTCACATTATAGGTGTAGCCCATCACTAGAGCTGTCCTCGGGCCTAGGCAAAATGGCCGCCGACACAATCCGATTGGATGATATGTGATTAGGTTTCACTTTCCAATCATTACACAGTATTGAAGTCACATTATAGACTGGTGGGCACAGGCAAAATGTCCGCTTTAGTGATTCGTCTCTTAATACGGTGGTCGGCGGTCCTCGGCAAAATGGCCGCCGACAGCATATATATCTCACACTGTGCATCCGTCCAATGTTATCCCCCAGAGGAAGGCACGAAACCCCTGTGCCGAATACGCGTCGGGGAGGGGTAGGACGGAGCTGTCAGCAGAGGAGGAGGATTGCACACGCCATACGATCAGCTGCTTATTATTTTACCTGTACAGTCTGGTGCACTCTAGCACCCATCCAATGTGAGTACCCTCTTGGAGGGCTTATTCTTTAATAAATGTCCTGGCTATATTGCACTATGGAGTCCCTCTGTTTGTTTTTTCTATGATTTTGGATCTTGGTTTTACCTGAGAGGAGTGTTTTTTCACCATTGTAACCTGAGTGAGCCTAGCAGTTTCACCTGGGAGGAGTGTCTTTGCATCATTGTATCCTGAGTGAGCCTAGGAGTGGCCCCAATGCTTATTTTGACACCGTTTAATTACTGTGTCACAGGACTGAAGGTGAGCGCAAGCACATGTGGGGTGTCACGGGAGAGCACAGTTTTCACGTGTTGTGATTTATACACCCATCAGAAGAAGCATGATGTTTATTCATTTTATGGACACTATTTATTCACGTTTTTTGTGATTTGTATTTATTAATTGGGATATACACTCATTTGTCACTGGAAAGTGTTTTGATATCTATATTTTAGCACGTTGCACTTTTGTTACTACCACGATTGCACCTTTATATGCACTTGGTGGTTTATCATTTATAGTTATTTGCATTATATTTTACCTGTATGGTTTTATTTATCACATTACATGTATTTTATATGTGAAAATATTTTTTATATATTTTATATGTGACACTATACTAGCGCGGGCACATTTACTATTTTTTATCTATCTACACGCAATGAAACGTGGTTCAGTGCTTGCAGCTTAAATAGTTTACTCCTTAGAGGCATTAGTCCATCTGTGGCTCGCAAGACACCTATATTTTGTTTGTATCTTTTTTCATACACTTGCTAGTAGCCTATGGATCCATTTGCCTTCTTTGAAAATAGGGAGATAGATCTGGAAGATCTATTCTCAACCAGCGATAATAAGGAAAATGATATCACACATCTCTTTAGAAAACTGGGGCACTGCATGGATAAAAAAAGTAACATATGGTGGGATCGTTCCACCATGGATAAATATTTAAAAGATGGCATGGTCCCCAGAAAACTAAGATGGGATGTTCCCATAAACGACGGATTACTGGGAGAAGGTGATATAGAGGAATGGTACTCCTTCTTTTCCATTAAGGGAAAAGAGGTTATGGAATTTCTCCTTAAACGCAAACAACGCAAATTATCAATAATAGAGGGTCAGATTAAAGAAATCAGAGATAAACTGGTTCCTTTTGTCAACACACCAGAGTATGATAGACTCATGGGAGAGCTGCACAAGAATATGCAGAAGAAAGATATAGAAAACAAAAATACTAAGAGGAAAAAATATCTGAGGGATTCTGAGGATTACCAAAATAAACAGGTTTTTCGATGGCAATCCACACTATTAACCAATACTAATGTTAACACACAGCCGCAGGCAGGAGATGGTGGTTTGAGTGACACGAGAACATCACAACCACCAGGACAGCAACTTTACCAGCAACAGAGTACCAAACAATCAGGGAGAGGATTACCCTCAAACCATCATGAGGGTAGACAACCTCAAACCCCCCACCGCCAACCACCAAGAAGACCATACTATGACCAGCAGGAACGATCAAATTATGGGGGTAACTACACCCAATACCAGGATTATGGTCCGCCTAACAACCAGGCTAATTGGCATGATGGTAGACCACCACATCGTAGCGAAGGGAATAGAGTCCAACAGAATTACTATGATAAGGGGTATCAGTCCAATCCTCCCCCTCAACGGCGGGGTGGACAATACAACTCCTATGGCTACAAAAAACAGCATGGATACCAACAAGGTACCCCGCATAGGTCTCAAGGCAACTACGAGTACCAACAGGGAACATCGCACAGAGGGAATTATCAACCTCACAGAGGTCCCCCACCAAACCAATATCAACAGAGGGGGAACCCCTCGGACTCGTATGGGAATACACAAAGGGGTGCGGTTTACTACTCACCAAAGCCTCAGAGAGTGAGGTATGAAAACCCTCCGCAAGATCAATATAGGATACCAATATATAATAGTTACCAGCCTTTGGAGAACAATGAAGATTTTTTTGATGATGAGTCTTTTTTAGGGGGGAACAGGGGAGGGCCCCCCCGAGAGTTAAGAAATCAAGGAAGAGAGGTGGTAGAGCAGGGAGAAGGATACAGCAGAAAAAGAAGGCGAGAAGATTAGGAGAAGGGATTTTTAACCTCAGTGGTGCTCCGCTCTCTAGGGAAGAACTACTGGTTCTCGATAAAGGCATTAAGTTCGCCCCCAAGAAAGGGCTCAACAAATTTGAGACATATATTGGAATACAAAAGTTTATCCGAAAATTGAACATTAAAAAATATTATGCCCTGAATCCTATTGAAAAAGCCACTGTAAACAACAGGTACACCAATCTGAGGAATAACTCGGTTTTTAACCCCAATATAGCCAACAATAAATACGTAGATTTATTTTAGAAATTGGTGACAACTGAAATAGAGCAATTGCCTACAAAGAAATTCTATGAACACAAGGATTTCACTAGAGGTTTGAATTCACTAAATACAAGAACAGATATAGTGGTGAGACCAGCGGATAAAGGCGGGGGGATAGTTGTACTATCCCTACAGCAGTATAAGGGAGAAATGGAACGGATATTGAGTGATACTGATACATACCGACCATTGGATAGGAATCCTACCAAATCCTTCAAAAGTATATTAGAAAATATTGTTCATGATGGTGAGGAAGAAGGACTCCTGAGTAAACAGGAAGCAAAATATCTTGTCCCTACAGTTAGCAAGATACCAGTGATATACTTCCTACCAAAGATACATAAGGATAGCAAAAACCCCCCGGGAAGGCCAATAGTAAGTGGCATTGAATCTTTGACTTCCCGGTTGGGGGAATATATAGACATCCACCTGCAACCATTAGTGAAAAAAACAAAAGCCTACCTCAGGGATACTAAGCACACATTACAATTATTAAGTGAATGCAACGCAGAAGATAATATGATCATGGCCACAGGGGACGTAGCCTCTTTGTATACTAGCATAGACCATGAGGGAGCCATGAAAGCAGTAGAGTGGGCCCTGAGGAAGGAGGAACCCGTGGATGGAGATTTTGTTATATTTATCCTCAAATGTTTAGATTTCTGTTTACGCCATAATTTTTTCTGGTATGGGAACAAATTTTACTTACAGATAAAAGGTGTCGCTATGGGCGCTAAATTTGCCCCCAGCGTAGCGAACTTGTATATGGCCCAATGGGAAGAGGAAGAAGTTCTGAATGGAGTAGGTGATAATATTTTATTGTACAAGAGATTTATTGACGATCTACTGATTGTTTGGAAGGGAAGCATGGAGGCATTAATGCAACTACTGGATTCCATGAACCGCAACGATCTCAATATCTCCTTAACCTGGGATGTCAATAAAGAATATGTCCATTTTTTAGATCTGGAAATTTTTAACACCAATGAAGGTATCATTACCAGATCATTTTTTAAAGCAACAGATCGTAATTCTTATATACCCATTACCAGCTGTCACTACAAACCCTGGTTGAGGAACATTCCCAGGGGCCAATATATGAGAATGAGAAGGAATTGTACAAAAATTGAGGACTTTGAGTGGCAGTCCAACAAGCTAAGCAGCATGTTCTTAGATAAAGGATACCACAACGATTTCCTACAAAAAGAAAAAATGGAGGTCGAACGTCTGGAGAGGGACAATCTATTGAGAGATAAGATTGAAATTATGGATAGCAACGCTAATGACAATATTAGTATCGTTCTTGATTACTCCCTACAAAATAATGAAGTACAGAAAATTATACGAAAATACTGGAATGTCCTAAAGCAGGACACTCACCTCAAAAGTGTGCTCCCGGAGAAACCTAAAATTGTTTTTAAAAAGGCACCCAATCTAAGGGATATATTGGTACACAACGTAGTTGAGCCACCCCCACCAAATCCTAGAATGTTTTGGGATCTTAAGGGCTTCTATGGATGTGGTAGATGCTACAGCTGTGTGAGAGTTCCAGGGAATGATAGAAGGTTAAAGGAATTCCATGATCCCAGAACCCATCAATCTTATACTATCAGGGAATTCATATCGTGTGACACTATTGGGGTCGTATACGCTTTAAAGTGCCCATGTGATTTTATCTATGTGGGGCGTACCACCAGAGCCCTAAAAGACAGATTAGAGGAACACGTACGCAACATCCATAAAGGGTCAGACAAACATCATTTATATATCCATTTTGAGAAAATGCATAATAAGAGTACGGTGGGGATGAAATTTTGGGGGATAGAGGCCCCTAAACGACATTGGAGAGGTTCCAATTTCACGAGAGATATCAGTAAACGGGAATCTTGGTGGATACACCAATTGGGTTCACTTTTCCCTGGGGGGCTCAATAGGGACTTTGACTTAACATGTTTCCTCAGTAATTTCTAATGATGAAGAGTTAGCCTTAGATTATTGTACCTTTCAGATGGTTTTTATACAAATCGAGTTTTACGTGGGTTTTTACACATTATTTTAATAGTACCGTTATTGATAATGTCTTATTAATTTATTCGGGCGTTTTTATTAATAAAATATATATTTTTATATAATATAATATACAACTGATTTGACAGGAAGATTGGGGATTAATTATATATTTATATTTATATTTTAACCTATTCTAATTAATTACACTCCAATATGGGGATCTGATACGTGGATGTCTTTTATGATCTATTGATTTTCAGGAGGTTCTGAGGGGGAGAATTTGATGTAATTTATTATTCGTTTTAATAAAGATAACATATTGGGGTTGTTTTTATCTATAATGTTTAAAGTTAGATGAGGTGCGGTGTGGCATGGCTCCTATATGTACAGCTCTATCCTAATTTATCTATACACATTATGTCACTACACTACAATTAATGAAGACCACTCTATTTATTATTATTAATTTTATAAATTTTCAGCTAGCTGGTAATTGCTATCACTTGATGATAACTATTGTTGTTTACCTAAAGGTGTAGCCCATCACTAGAGCTGTCCTTGGGCCTAGGCAAAATGGCCGCCGACACAATCCGATTGGATGATAGGCGATATGTGATTAGGTTTCACTTTCCAATCATTACACAGTATTGGAGTCACATTATAGGTGTAGCCCATCACTAGAGCTGTCCTCGGGCCTAGGCAAAATGGCCGCCGACACAATCCGATTGGATGATATGTGATTAGGTCACATTATAGGTGTAGCCCATCACTAGAGCTGTCCTCGGGCCTAGGCAAAATGGCCGCCGACACAATCCGATTGGATGATATGTGATTAGGTTTCACTTTCCAATCATTACACAGTATTGAAGTCACATTATAGACTGGTGGGCACAGGCAAAATGTCCGCTTTAGTGATTCGTCTCTTAATACGGTGGTCGGCGGTCCTCGGCAAAATGGCCGCCGACAGCATATATATCTCACACTGTGCATCCGTCCAATGTTATCCCCCAGAGGAAGGCACGAAACCCCTGTGCCGAATACGCGTCGGGGAGGGGTAGGACGGAGCTGTCAGCAGAGGAGGAGGATTGCACATGCCATACCGCACGCCATACGATCAGCTGCTTATTATTTTACCTGTACAGTCTGGTGCACTCTAGCACCCATCCAATGTGAGTACCCTCTTGGAGGGCTTATTCTTTAATAAATGTCCTGGCTATATTGCACTATGGAGTCCCTCTGTTTGTTTTTTCTATGATTTTGGATCTTGGTTTTACCTGAGAGGAGTGTTTTTTCACCATTGTAACCTGAGTGAGCCTAGCAGTTTCACCTGGGAGGAGTGTCTTTGCATCATTGTATCCTGAGTGAGCCTAGGAGTGGCCCCAATGCTTATTTTGACACCGTTTAATTACTGTGTCACAGGACTGAAGGTGAGCGCAAGCACATGTGGGGTGTCACGGGAGAGCACAGTTTTCACGTGTTGTGATTTATACACCCATCAGAAGAAGCATGATGTTTATTCATTTTATGGACACTATTTATTCACGTTTTTTGTGATTTGTATTTATTAATTGGGATATACACTCATTTGTCACTGGAAAGTGTTTTGATATCTATATTTTAGCACGTTGCACTTTTGTTACTACCACGATTGCACCTTTATATGCACTTGGTGGTTTATCATTTATAGTTATTTGCATTATATTTTACCTGTATGGTTTTATTTATCACATTACATGTATTTTATATGTGAAAATATTTTTTATATATTTTATATGTGACACTATACTAGCGCGGGCACATTTACTATTTTTTATCTATCTACACGCAATGAAACGTGGTTCAGTGCTTGCAGCTTAAATAGTTTACTCCTTAGAGGCATTAGTCCATCTGTGGCTCGCAAGACACCTATATTTTGTTTGTATCTTTTTTCATACACTTGCTAGTAGCCTATGGATCCATTTGCCTTCTTTGAAAATAGGGAGATAGATCTGGAAGATCTATTCTCAACCAGCGATAATAAGGAAAATGATATCACACATCTCTTTAGAAAACTGGGGCACTGCATGGATAAAAAAAGTAACATATGGTGGGATCGTTCCACCATGGATAAATATTTAAAAGATGGCATGGTCCCCAGAAAACTAAGATGGGATGTTCCCATAAACGACGGATTACTGGGAGAAGGTGATATAGAGGAATGGTACTCCTTCTTTTCCATTAAGGGAAAAGAGGTTATGGAATTTCTCCTTAAACGCAAACAACGCAAATTATCAATAATAGAGGGTCAGATTAAAGAAATCAGAGATAAACTGGTTCCTTTTGTCAACACACCAGAGTATGATAGACTCATGGGAGAGCTGCACAAGAATATGCAGAAGAAAGATATAGAAAACAAAAATACTAAGAGGAAAAAATATCTGAGGGATTCCGAGGATTACCAAAATAAACAGGTTTTTCGATGGCAATCCACACTATTAACCAATACTAATGTTAACACACAGCCGCAGGCAGGAGATGGTGGTTTGAGTGACACGAGAACATCACAACCACCAGGACAGCAACTTTACCAGCAACAGAGTACCAAACAATCAGGGAGAGGATTACCCTCAAACCATCATGAGGGTAGACAACCTCAAACCCCCCACCGCCAACCACCAAGAAGACCATACTATGACCAGCAGGAACGATCAAATTATGGGGGTAACTACACCCAATACCAGGATTATGGTCCGCCTAACAACCAGGCTAATTGGCATGATGGTAGACCACCACATCGTAGCGAAGGGAATAGAGTCCAACAGAATTACTATGATAAGGGGTATCAGTCCAATCCTCCCCCTCAACGGCGGGGTGGACAATACAACTCCTATGGCTACAAAAAACAGCATGGATACCAACAAGGTACCCCGCATAGGTCTCAAGGCAACTACGAGTACCAACAGGGAACATCGCACAGAGGGAATTATCAACCTCACAGAGGTCCCCCACCAAACCAATATCAACAGAGGGGGAACCCCTCGGACTCGTATGGGAATACACAAAGGGGTGCGGTTTACTACTCACCAAAGCCTCAGAGAGTGAGGTATGAAAACCCTCCGCAAGATCAATATAGGATACCAATATATAATAGTTACCAGCCTTTGGAGAACAATGAAGATTTTTTTGATGATGAGTCTTTTTTAGGGGGGAACAGGGGAGGGCCCCCCCGAGAGTTAAGAAATCAAGGAAGAGAGGTGGTAGAGCAGGGAGAAGGATACAGCAGAAAAAGAAGGCGAGAAGATTAGGAGAAGGGATTTTTAACCTCAGTGGTGCTCCGCTCTCTAGGGAAGAACTACTGGTTCTCGATAAAGGCATTAAGTTCGCCCCCAAGAAAGGGCTCAACAAATTTGAGACATATATTGGAATACAAAAGTTTATCCGAAAATTGAACATTAAAAAATATTATGCCCTGAATCCTATTGAAAAAGCCACTGTAAACAACAGGTACACCAATCTGAGGAATAACTCGGTTTTTAACCCCAATATAGCCAACAATAAATACGTAGATTTATTTAAGAAATTGGTGACAACTGAAATAGAGCAATTGCCTACAAAGAAATTCTATGAACACAAGGATTTCACTAGAGGTTTGAATTCACTAAATACAAGAACAGATATAGTGGTGAGACCAGCGGATAAAGGCGGGGGGATAGTTGTACTATCCCTACAGCAGTATAAGGGAGAAATGGAACGGATATTGAGTGATACTGATACATACCGACCATTGGATAGGAATCCTACCAAATCCTTCAAAAGTATATTAGAAAATATTGTTCATGATGGTGAGGAAGAAGGACTCCTGAGTAAACAGGAAGCAAAATATCTTGTCCCTACAGTTAGCAAGATACCAGTGATATACTTCCTACCAAAGATACATAAGGATAGCAAAAACCCCCCGGGAAGGCCAATAGTAAGTGGCATTGAATCTTTGACTTCCCGGTTGGGGGAATATATAGACATCCACCTGCAACCATTAGTGAAAAAAACAAAAGCCTACCTCAGGGATACTAAGCACACATTACAATTATTAAGTGAATGCAACGCAGAAGATAATATGATCATGGCCACAGGGGACGTAGCCTCTTTGTATACTAGCATAGACCATGAGGGAGCCATGAAAGCAGTAGAGTGGGCCCTGAGGAAGGAGGAACCCGTGGATGGAGATTTTGTTATATTTATCCTCAAATGTTTAGATTTCTGTTTACGCCATAATTTTTTCTGGTATGGGAACAAATTTTACTTACAGATAAAAGGTGTCGCTATGGGCGCTAAATTTGCCCCCAGCGTAGCGAACTTGTATATGGCCCAATGGGAAGAGGAAGAAGTTCTGAATGGAGTAGGTGATAATATTTTATTGTACAAGAGATTTATTGACGATCTACTGATTGTTTGGAAGGGTAGCATGGAGGCATTAATGCAACTACTGGATTCCATGAACCGCAACGATCTCAATATCTCCTTAACCTGGGATGTCAATAAAGAATATGTCCATTTTTTAGATCTGGAAATTTTTAACACCAATGAAGGTATCATTACCAGATCATTTTTTAAAGCAACAGATCGTAATTCTTATATACCCATTACCAGCTGTCACTACAAACCCTGGTTGAGGAACATTTCCAGGGGCCAATATATGAGAATGAGAAGGAATTGTACAAAAATTGAGGACTTTGAGTGGCAGTCCAACAAGCTAAGCAGCATGTTCTTAGATAAAGGATACCACAACGATTTCCTACAAAAAGAAAAAATGGAGGTCGAACGTCTGGAGAGGGACAATCTATTGAGAGATAAGATTGAGATTATGGATAGCAACGCTAATGACAATATTAGTATCGTTCTTGATTACTCCCTACAAAATAATGAAGTACAGAAAATTATACGAAAATACTGGAATGTCCTAAAGCAGGACACTCACCTCAAAAGTGTGCTCCCGGAGAAACCTAAAATTGTTTTTAAAAAGGCACCCAATCTAAGGGATATATTGGTACACAACGTAGTTGAGCCACCCCCACCAAATCCTAGAATGTTTTGGGATCTTAAGGGCTTCTATGGATGTGGTAGATGCTACAGCTGTGTGAGAGTTCCAGGGAATGATAGAAGGTTAAAGGAATTCCATGATCCCAGAACCCATCAATCTTATACTATCAGGGAATTCATATCGTGTGACACTATTGGGGTCGTATACGCTTTAAAGTGCCCATGTGATTTTATCTATGTGGGGCGTACCACCAGAGCCCTAAAAGACAGATTAGAGGAACACGTACGCAACATCCATAAAGGGTCAGACAAACATCATTTATATATCCATTTTGAGAAAATGCATAATAAGAGTACGGTGGGGATGAAATTTTGGGGGATAGAGGCCCCTAAACGACATTGGAGAGGTTCCAATTTCACGAGAGATATCAGTAAACGGGAATCTTGGTGGATACACCAATTGGGTTCACTTTTCTCTGGGGGGCTCAATAGGGACTTTGACTTAACATGTTTCCTCAGTAATTTCTAATGATGAAGAGTTAGCCTTAGATTATTGTACCTTTCAGATGGTTTTTATACAAATCGAGTTTTACGTGGGTTTTTACACATTATTTTAATAGTACCGTTATTGATAATGTCTTATTAATTTATTCGGGCGTTTTTATTAATAAAATATATATTTTTATATAATATAATATACAACTGATTTGACAGGAAGATTGGGGATTAATTATATATTTATATTTATATTTTAACCTATTCTAATTAATTACACTCCAATATGGGGATCTGATACGTGGATGTCTTTTATGATCTATTGATTTTCAGGAGGTTCTGAGGGGGAGAATTTGATGTAATTTATTATTCGTTTTAATAAAGATAACATATTGGGGTTGTTTTTATCTATAATGTTTAAAGTTAGATGAGGTGCGGTGTGGCATGGCTCCTATATGTACAGCTCTATCCTAATTTATCTATACACATTATGTCACTACACTACAATTAATGAAGACCACTCTATTTATTATTATTAATTTTATAAATTTTCAGCTAGCTGGTAATTGCTATCACTTGATGATAACTATTGTTGTTTACCTAAAGGTGTAGCCCATCACTAGAGCTGTCCTTGGGCCTAGGCAAAATGGCCGCCGACACAATCCGATTGGATGATAGGCGATATGTGATTAGGTTTCACTTTCCAATCATTACACAGTATTGGAGTCACATTATAGGTGTAGCCCATCACTAGAGCTGTCCTCGGGCCTAGGCAAAATGGCCGCCGACACAATCCGATTGGATGATATGTGATTAGGTCACATTATAGGTGTAGCCCATCACTAGAGCTGTCCTCGGGCCTAGGCAAAATGGCCGCCGACACAATCCGATTGGATGATATGTGATTAGGTTTCACTTTCCAATCATTACACAGTATTGAAGTCACATTATAGACTGGTGGGCACAGGCAAAATGTCCGCTTTAGTGATTCGTCTCTTAATACGGTGGTCGGCGGTCCTCGGCAAAATGGCCGCCGACAGCATATATATCTCACACTGTGCATCCGTCCAATGTTATCCCCCAGAGGAAGGCACGAAACCCCTGTGCCGAATACGCGTCGGGGAGGGGTAGGACGGAGCTGTCAGCAGAGGAGGAGGATTGCACATGCCATACCGCACGCCATACGATCAGCTGCTTATTATTTTACCTGTACAGTCTGGTGCACTCTAGCACCCATCCAATGTGAGTACCCTCTTGGAGGGCTTATTCTTTAATAAATGTCCTGGCTATATTGCACTATGGAGTCCCTCTGTTTGTTTTTTCTATGATTTTGGATCTTGGTTTTACCTGAGAGGAGTGTTTTTTCACCATTGTAACCTGAGTGAGCCTAGCAGTTTCACCTGGGAGGAGTGTCTTTGCATCATTGTATCCTGAGTGAGCCTAGGAGTGGCCCCAATGCTTATTTTGACACCGTTTAATTACTGTGTCACAGGACTGAAGGTGAGCGCAAGCACATGTGGGGTGTCACGGGAGAGCACAGTTTTCACGTGTTGTGATTTATACACCCATCAGAAGAAGCATGATGTTTATTCATTTTATGGACACTATTTATTCACGTTTTTTGTGATTTGTATTTATTAATTGGGATATACACTCATTTGTCACTGGAAAGTGTTTTGATATCTATATTTTAGCACGTTGCACTTTTATTAGTTACTACCACGATTGCACCTTTATATGCACTTGGTGGTTTATCATTTATAGTTATTTGCATTATATTTTACCTGTATGGTTTTATTTATCACATTACATGTATTTTATATGTGAAAATATTTTTTATATATTTTATATGTGACACTATACTAGCGCGGGCACATTTACTATTTTTTATCTATCTACACGCAATGAAACGTGGTTCAGTGCTTGCAGCTTAAATAGTTTACTCCTTAGAGGCATTAGTCCATCTGTGGCTCGCAAGACACCTATATTTTGTTTGTATCTTTTTTCATACACTTGCTAGTAGCCTATGGATCCATTTGCCTTCTTTGAAAATAGGGAGATAGATCTGGAAGATCTATTCTCAACCAGCGATAATAAGGAAAATGATATCACACATCTCTTTAGAAAACTGGGGCACTGCATGGATAAAAAAAGTAACATATGGTGGGATCGTTCCACCATGGATAAATATTTAAAAGATGGCATGGTCCCCAGAAAACTAAGATGGGATGTTCCCATAAACGACGGATTACTGGGAGAAGGTGATATAGAGGAATGGTACTCCTTCTTTTCCATTAAGGGAAAAGAGGTTATGGAATTTCTCCTTAAACGCAAACAACGCAAATTATCAATAATAGAGGGTCAGATTAAAGAAATCAGAGATAAACTGGTTCCTTTTGTCAACACACCAGAGTATGATAGACTCATGGGAGAGCTGCACAAGAATATGCAGAAGAAAGATATAGAAAACAAAAATACTAAGAGGAAAAAATATCTGAGGGATTCCGAGGATTACCAAAATAAACAGGTTTTTCGATGGCAATCCACACTATTAACCAATACTAATGTTAACACACAGCCGCAGGCAGGAGATGGTGGTTTGAGTGACACGAGAACATCACAACCACCAGGACAGCAACTTTACCAGCAACAGAGTACCAAACAATCAGGGAGAGGATTACCCTCAAACCATCATGAGGGTAGACAACCTCAAACCCCCCACCGCCAACCACCAAGAAGACCATACTATGACCAGCAGGAACGATCAAATTATGGGGGTAACTACACCCAATACCAGGATTATGGTCCGCCTAACAACCAGGCTAATTGGCATGATGGTAGACCACCACATCGTAGCGAAGGGAATAGAGTCCAACAGAATTACTATGATAAGGGGTATCAGTCCAATCCTCCCCCTCAACGGCGGGGTGGACAATACAACTCCTATGGCTACAAAAAACAGCATGGATACCAACAAGGTACCCCGCATAGGTCTCAAGGCAACTACGAGTACCAACAGGGAACATCGCACAGAGGGAATTATCAACCTCACAGAGGTCCCCCACCAAACCAATATCAACAGAGGGGGAACCCCTCGGACTCGTATGGGAATACACAAAGGGGTGCGGTTTACTACTCACCAAAGCCTCAGAGAGTGAGGTATGAAAACCCTCCGCAAGATCAATATAGGATACCAATATATAATAGTTACCAGCCTTTGGAGAACAATGAAGATTTTTTTGATGATGAGTCTTTTTTAGGGGGGAACAGGGGAGGGCCCCCCCGAGAGTTAAGAAATCAAGGAAGAGAGGTGGTAGAGCAGGGAGAAGGATACAGCAGAAAAAGAAGGCGAGAAGATTAGGAGAAGGGATTTTTAACCTCAGTGGTGCTCCGCTCTCTAGGGAAGAACTACTGGTTCTCGATAAAGGCATTAAGTTCGCCCCCAAGAAAGGGCTCAACAAATTTGAGACATATATTGGAATACAAAAGTTTATCCGAAAATTGAACATTAAAAAATATTATGCCCTGAATCCTATTGAAAAAGCCACTGTAAACAACAGGTACACCAATCTGAGGAATAACTCGGTTTTTAACCCCAATATAGCCAACAATAAATACGTAGATTTATTTTAGAAATTGGTGACAACTGAAATAGAGCAATTGCCTACAAAGAAATTCTATGAACACAAGGATTTCACTAGAGGTTTGAATTCACTAAATACAAGAACAGATATAGTGGTGAGACCAGCGGATAAAGGCGGGGGGATAGTTGTACTATCCCTACAGCAGTATAAGGGAGAAATGGAACGGATATTGAGTGATACTGATACATACCGACCATTGGATAGGAATCCTACCAAATCCTTCAAAAGTATATTAGAAAATATTGTTCATGATGGTGAGGAAGAAGGACTCCTGAGTAAACAGGAAGCAAAATATCTTGTCCCTACAGTTAGCAAGATACCAGTGATATACTTCCTACCAAAGATACATAAGGATAGCAAAAACCCCCCGGGAAGGCCAATAGTAAGTGGCATTGAATCTTTGACTTCCCGGTTGGGGGAATATATAGACATCCACCTGCAACCATTAGTGAAAAAAACAAAAGCCTACCTCAGGGATACTAAGCACACATTACAATTATTAAGTGAATGCAACGCAGAAGATAATATGATCATGGCCACAGGGGACGTAGCCTCTTTGTATACTAGCATAGACCATGAGGGAGCCATGAAAGCAGTAGAGTGGGCCCTGAGGAAGGAGGAACCCGTGGATGGAGATTTTGTTATATTTATCCTCAAATGTTTAGATTTCTGTTTACGCCATAATTTTTTCTGGTATGGGAACAAATTTTACTTACAGATAAAAGGTGTCGCTATGGGCGCTAAATTTGCCCCCAGCGTAGCGAACTTGTATATGGCCCAATGGGAAGAGGAAGAAGTTCTGAATGGAGTAGGTGATAATATTTTATTGTACAAGAGATTTATTGACGATCTACTGATTGTTTGGAAGGGAAGCATGGAGGCATTAATGCAACTACTGGATTCCATGAACCGCAACGATCTCAATATCTCCTTAACCTGGGATGTCAATAAAGAATATGTCCATTTTTTAGATCTGGAAATTTTTAACACCAATGAAGGTATCATTACCAGATCATTTTTTAAAGCAACAGATCGTAATTCTTATATACCCATTACCAGCTGTCACTACAAACCCTGGTTGAGGAACATTCCCAGGGGCCAATATATGAGAATGAGAAGGAATTGTACAAAAATTGAGGACTTTGAGTGGCAGTCCAACAAGCTAAGCAGCATGTTCTTAGATAAAGGATACCACAACGATTTCCTACAAAAAGAAAAAATGGAGGTCGAACGTCTGGAGAGGGACAATCTATTGAGAGATAAGATTGAAATTATGGATAGCAACGCTAATGACAATATTAGTATCGTTCTTGATTACTCCCTACAAAATAATGAAGTACAGAAAATTATACGAAAATACTGGAATGTCCTAAAGCAGGACACTCACCTCAAAAGTGTGCTCCCGGAGAAACCTAAAATTGTTTTTAAAAAGGCACCCAATCTAAGGGATATATTGGTACACAACGTAGTTGAGCCACCCCCACCAAATCCTAGAATGTTTTGGGATCTTAAGGGCTTCTATGGATGTGGTAGATGCTACAGCTGTGTGAGAGTTCCAGGGAATGATAGAAGGTTAAAGGAATTCCATGATCCCAGAACCCATCAATCTTATACTATCAGGGAATTCATATCGTGTGACACTATTGGGGTCGTATACGCTTTAAAGTGCCCATGTGATTTTATCTATGTGGGGCGTACCACCAGAGCCCTAAAAGACAGATTAGAGGAACACGTACGCAACATCCATAAAGGGTCAGACAAACATCATTTATATATCCATTTTGAGAAAATGCATAATAAGAGTACGGTGGGGATGAAATTTTGGGGGATAGAGGCCCCTAAACGACATTGGAGAGGTTCCAATTTCACGAGAGATATCAGTAAACGGGAATCTTGGTGGATACACCAATTGGGTTCACTTTTCCCTGGGGGGCTCAATAGGGACTTTGACTTAACATGTTTCCTCAGTAATTTCTAATGATGAAGAGTTAGCCTTAGATTATTGTACCTTTCAGATGGTTTTTATACAAATCGAGTTTTACGTGGGTTTTTACACATTATTTTAATAGTACCGTTATTGATAATGTCTTATTAATTTATTCGGGCGTTTTTATTAATAAAATATATATTTTTATATAATATAATATACAACTGATTTGACAGGAAGATTGGGGATTAATTATATATTTATATTTATATTTTAACCTATTCTAATTAATTACACTCCAATATGGGGATCTGATATGTGGATGTCTTTTATGATCTATTGATTTTCAGGAGGTTCTGAGGGGGAGAATTTGATGTAATTTATTATTCGTTTTAATAAAGATAACATATTGGGGTTGTTTTTATCTATAATGTTTAAAGTTAGATGAGGTGCGGTGTGGCATGGCTCCTATATGTACAGCTCTATCCTAATTTATCTATACACATTATGTCACTACACTACAATTAATGAAGACCACTCTATTTATTATTATTAATTTTATAAATTTTCAGCTAGCTGGTAATTGCTATCACTTGATGATAACTATTGTTGTTTACCTAAAGGTGTAGCCCATCACTAGAGCTGTCCTTGGGCCTAGGCAAAATGGCCGCCGACACAATCCGATTGGATGATAGGCGATATGTGATTAGGTTTCACTTTCCAATCATTACACAGTATTGGAGTCACATTATAGGTGTAGCCCATCACTAGAGCTGTCCTCGGGCCTAGGCAAAATGGCCGCCGACACAATCCGATTGGATGATATGTGATTAGGTCACATTATAGGTGTAGCCCATCACTAGAGCTGTCCTCGGGCCTAGGCAAAATGGCCACCGACACAATCCGATTGGATGATATGTGATTAGGTTTCACTTTCCAATCATTACACAGTATTGAAGTCACATTATAGACTGGTGGGCACAGGCAAAATGTCCGCTTTAGTGATTCGTCTCTTAATACGGTGGTCGGCGGTCCTCGGCAAAATGGCCGCCGACAGCATATATATCTCACACTGTGCATCCGTCCAATGTTATCCCCCAGAGGAAGGCACGAAACCCCTGTGCCGAATACGCGTCGGGGAGGGGTAGGACGGAGCTGTCAGCAGAGGAGGAGGATTGCACATGCCATACCGCACGCTATACGATCAGCTGCTTATTATTTTACCTGTACAGTCTGGTGCACTCTAGCACCCATCCAATGTGAGTACCCTCTTGGAGGGCTTATTCTTTAATAAATGTCCTGGCTATATTGCACTATGGAGTCCCTCTGTTTGTTTTTTCTATGATTTTGGATCTTGGTTTTACCTGAGAGGAGTGTTTTTTCACCATTGTAACCTGAGTGAGCCTAGCAGTTTCACCTGGGAGGAGTGTCTTTGCATCATTGTATCCTGAGTGAGCCTAGGAGTGGCCCCAATGCTTATTTTGACACCGTTTAATTACTGTGTCACAGGACTGAAGGTGAGCGCAAGCACATGTGGGGTGTCACGGGAGAGCACAGTTTTCACGTGTTGTGATTTATACACCCATCAGAAGAAGCATGATGTTTATTCATTTTATGGACACTATTTATTCACGTTTTTTGTGATTTGTATTTATTAATTGGGATATACACTCATTTGTCACTGGAAAGTGTTTTGATATTTATATTTTAGCACGTTGCACTTTTATTAGTTACTACCACGATTGCACCTTTATATGCACTTGGTGGTTTATCATTTATAGTTATTTGCATTATATTTTACCTGTATGGTTTTATTTATCACATTACATGTATTTTATATGTGAAAATATTTTTTATATATTTTATATGTGACACTATACTAGCGCGGGCACATTTACTATTTTTTATCTATCTACACGCAATGAAACGTGGTTCAGTGCTTGCAGCTTAAATAGTTTACTCCTTAGAGGCATTAGTCCATCTGTGGCTCGCAAGACACCTATATTTTGTTTGTATCTTTTTTCATACACTTGCTAGTAGCCTATGGATCCATTTGCCTTCTTTGAAAATAGGGAGATAGATCTGGAAGATCTATTCTCAACCAGCGATAATAAGGAAAATGATATCACACATCTCTTTAGAAAACTGGGGCACTGCATGGATAAAAAAAGTAACATATGGTGGGATCGTTCCACCATGGATAAATATTTAAAAGATGGCATGGTCCCCAGAAAACTAAGATGGGATGTTCCCATAAACGACGGATTACTGGGAGAAGGTGATATAGAGGAATGGTACTCCTTCTTTTCCATTAAGGGAAAAGAGGTTATGGAATTTCTCCTTAAACGCAAACAACGCAAATTATCAATAATAGAGGGTCAGATTAAAGAAATCAGAGATAAACTGGTTCCTTTTGTCAACACACCAGAGTATGATAGACTCATGGGAGAGCTGCACAAGAATATGCAGAAGAAAGATATAGAAAACAAAAATACTAAGAGGAAAAAATATCTGAGGGATTCCGAGGATTACCAAAATAAACAGGTTTTTCGATGGCAATCCACACTATTAACCAATACTAATGTTAACACACAGCCGCAGGCAGGAGATGGTGGTTTGAGTGACACGAGAACATCACAACCACCAGGACAGCAACTTTACCAGCAACAGAGTACCAAACAATCAGGGAGAGGATTACCCTCAAACCATCATGAGGGTAGACAACCTCAAACCCCCCACCGCCAACCACCAAGAAGACCATACTATGACCAGCAGGAACGATCAAATTATGGGGGTAACTACACCCAATACCAGGATTATGGTCCGCCTAACAACCAGGCTAATTGGCATGATGGTAGACCACCACATCGTAGCGAAGGGAATAGAGTCCAACAGAATTACTATGATAAGGGGTATCAGTCCAATCCTCCCCCTCAACGGCGGGGTGGACAATACAACTCCTATGGCTACAAAAAACAGCATGGATACCAACAAGGTACCCCGCATAGGTCTCAAGGCAACTACGAGTACCAACAGGGAACATCGCACAGAGGGAATTATCAACCTCACAGAGGTCCCCCACCAAACCAATATCAACAGAGGGGGAACCCCTCGGACTCGTATGGGAATACACAAAGGGGTGCGGTTTACTACTCACCAAAGCCTCAGAGAGTGAGGTATGAAAACCCTCCGCAAGATCAATATAGGATACCAATATATAATAGTTACCAGCCTTTGGAGAACAATGAAGATTTTTTTGATGAACAAAAGTTTATCCGAAAATTGAACATTAAAAAATATTATGCCCTGAATCCTATTGAAAAAGCCACTGTAAACAACAGGTACACCAATCTGAGGAATAACTCGGTTTTTAACCCCAATATAGCCAACAATAAATACGTAGATTTATTTAAGAAATTGGTGACAACTGAAATAGAGCAATTGCCTACAAAGAAATTCTATGAACACAAGGATTTCACTAGAGGTTTGAATTCACTAAATACAAGAACAGATATAGTGGTGAGACCAGCGGGTAAAGGCGGGGGGATAGTTGTACTATCCCTACAGCAGTATAAGGGAGAAATGGAACGGATATTGAGTGATACTGATGCATACCGACCATTGGATAGGAATCCTACCAAATCCTTCAAAAGTATATTAGAAAATATTGTTCATGATGGTGAGGAAGAAGGACTCCTGAGTAAACAGGAAGCAAAATATCTTGTCCCTACAGTTAGCAAGATACCAGTGATATACTTCCTACCAAAGATACATAAGGATAGCAAAAACCCCCCGGGAAGGCCAATAGTAAGTGGCATTGAATCTTTGACTTTCCGGTTGGGGGAATATATAGACATCCACCTGCAACCATTAGTGAAAAAAACAAAAGCCTACCTCAGGGATACTAAGCACACATTACAATTATTAAGTGAATGCAACGCAGAAGATAATATGATCATGGCCACAGGGGACGTAGCCTCTTTGTATACTAGCATAGACCATGAGGGAGCCATGAAAGCAGTAGAGTGGGCCCTGAGGAAGGAGGAACCCGTGGATGGAGATTTTGTTATATTTATCCTCAAATGTTTAGATTTCTGTTTACGCCATAATTTTTTCTGGTATGGGAACAAATTTTACTTACAGATAAAAGGTGTCGCTATGGGCGCTAAATTTGCCCCCAGCGTAGCGAACTTGTATATGGCCCAATGGGAAGAGGAAGAAGTTCTGAATGGAGTAGGTGATAATATTTTATTGTACAAGAGATTTATTGACGATCTACTGATTGTTTGGAAGGGAAGCATGGAGGCATTAATGCAACTACTGGATTCCATGAACCGCAATGATCTCAATATCTCCTTAACCTGGGATGTCAATAAAGAATATGTCCATTTTTTAGATCTGGAAATTTTTAACACCAATGAAGGTATCATTACCAGATCATTTTTTAAAGCAACAGATCGTAATTCTTATATACCCATTACCAGCTGTCACTACAAACCCTGGTTGAGGAACATTCCCAGGGGCCAATATATGAGAATGAGAAGGAATTGTACAAAAATTGAGGACTTTGAGTGGCAGTCCAACAAGCTAAGCAGCATGTTCTTAGATAAAGGATACCACAATGATTTCCTACAAAAAGAAAAAATGGAGGTCGAACGTCTGGAGAGGGACAATCTATTGAGAGATAAGATTGAAATTATGGATAGCAACGCTAATGACAATATTAGTATCGTTCTTGATTACTCCCTACAAAATAATGAAGTACAGAAAATTATACGAAAATACTGGAATGTCCTAAAGCAGGACACTCACCTCAAAAGTGTGCTCCCGGAGAAACCTAAAATTGTTTTTAAAAAGGCACCCAATCTAAGGGATATATTGGTACACAACGTAGTTGAGCCACCCCCACCAAATCCTAGAATGTTTTGGGATCTTAAGGGCTTCTATGGATGTGGTAGATGCTACAGCTGTGTGAGAGTTCCAGGGAATGATAGAAGGTTAAAGGAATTCCATGATCCCAGAACCCATCAATCTTATACTATCAGGGAATTCATATCGTGTGACACTATTGGGGTCGTATACGCTTTAAAGTGCCCATGTGATTTTATCTATGTGGGGCGTACCACCAGAGCCCTAAAAGACAGATTAGAGGAACACGTACGCAACATCCATAAAGGGTCAGACAAACATCATTTATATATCCATTTTGAGAAAATGCATAATAAGAGTACGGTGGGGATGAAATTTTGGGGGATAGAGGCCCCTAAACGACATTGGAGAGGTTCCAATTTCACGAGAGATATCAGTAAACGGGAATCTTGGTGGATACACCAATTGGGTTCACTTTTCCCTGGGGGGCTCAATAGGGACTTTGACTTAACATGTTTCCTCAGTAATTTCTAATGATGAAGAGTTAGCCTTAGATTATTGTACCTTTCAGATGGTTTTTATACAAATCGAGTTTTACGTGGGTTTTTACACATTATTTTAATAGTACCGTTATTGATAATGTCTTATTAATTTATTCGGGCGTTTTTATTAATAAAATATATATTTTTATATAATATAATATACAACTGATTTGACAGGAAGATTGGGGATTAATTATATATTTATATTTATATTTTAACCTATTCTAATTAATTACACTCCAATATGGGGATCTGATACGTGGATGTCTTTTATGATCTCTTGATTTTCAGGAGGTTCTGAGGGGGAGAATTTGATGTAATTTATTATTCGTTTTAATAAAGATAACATATTGGGGTTGTTTTTATCTATAATGTTTAAAGTTAGATGAGGTGCGGTGTGGCATGGCTCCTATATGTACAGCTCTATCCTAATTTATCTATACACATTATGTCACTACACTACAATTAATGAAGACCACTCTATTTATTATTATTAATTTTATAAATTTTCAGCTAGCTGGTAATTGCTATCACTTGATGATAACTATTGTTGTTTACCTAAAGGTGTAGCCCATCACTAGAGCTGTCCTTGGGCCTAGGCAAAATGGCCGCCGACACAATCCGATTGGATGATAGGCGATATGTGATTAGGTTTCACTTTCCAATCATTACACAGTATTGGAGTCACATTATAGGTGTAGCCCATCACTAGAGCTGTCCTCGGGCCTAGGCAAAATGGCCGCCGACGCAATCCGATTGGATGATATGTGATTAGGTCACATTATAGGTGTAGCCCATCACTAGAGCTGTCCTCGGGCCTAGGCAAAATGGCCACCGACACAATCCGATTGGATGATATGTGATTAGGTTTCACTTTCCAATCATTACACAGTATTGAAGTCACATTATAGACTGGTGGGCACAGGCAAAATGTCCGCTTTAGTGATTCGTCTCTTAATACGGTGGTCGGCGGTCCTCGGCAAAATGGCCGCCGACAGCATATATATCTCACACTGTGCATCCGTCCAATGTTATCCCCCAGAGGAAGGCACGAAACCCCTGTGCCGAATACGCGTCGGGGAGGGGTAGGACGGAGCTGTCAGCAGAGGAGGAGGATTGCACATGCCATACCGCACGCCATACGATCAGCTGCTTATTATTTTACCTGTACAGTCTGGTGCACTCTAGCACCCATCCAATGTGAGTACCCTCTTGGAGGGCTTATTCTTTAATAAATGTCCTGGCTATATTGCACTATGGAGTCCCTCTGTTTGTTTTTTCTATGATTTTGGATCTTGGTTTTACCTGAGAGGAGTGTTTTTTCACCATTGTAACCTGAGTGAGCCTAGCAGTTTCACCTGGGAGGAGTGTCTTTGCATCATTGTATCCTGAGTGAGCCTAGGAGTGGCCCCAATGCTTATTTTGACACCGTTTAATTACTGTGTCACAGGACTGAAGGTGAGCGCAAGCACATGTGGGGTGTCACGGGAGAGCACAGTTTTCACGTGTTGTGATTTATACACCCATCAGAAGAAGCATGATGTTTATTCATTTTATGGACACTATTTATTCACGTTTTTTGTGATTTGTATTTATTAATTGGGATATACACTCATTTGTCACTGGAAAGTGTTTTGATATCTATATTTTAGCACGTTGCACTTTTATTAGTTACTACCACGATTGCACCTTTATATGCACTTGGTGGTTTATCATTTATAGTTATTTGCATTATATTTTACCTGTATTGTTTTATTTATCACATTACATGTATTTTATATGTGAAAATATTTTTTATATATTTTATATGTGACACTATACTAGCGCGGGCACATTTACTATTTTTTATCTATCTACACGCAATGAAACGTGGTTCAGTGCTTGCAGCTTAAATAGTTTACTCCTTAGAGGCATTAGTCCATCTGTGGCTCGCAAGACACCTATATTTTGTTTGTATCTTTTTTCATACACTTGCTAGTAGCCTATGGATCCATTTGCCTTCTTTGAAAATAGGGAGATAGATCTGGAAGATCTATTCTCAACCAGCGATAATAAGGAAAATGATATCACACATCTCTTTAGAAAACTGGGGCACTGCATGGATAAAAAAAGTAACATATGATGGGATCGTTCCACCATGGATAAATATTTAAAAGATGGCATGGTCCCCAGAAAACTAAGATGGGATGTTCCCATAAACGACGGATTACTGGGAGAAGGTGATATAGAGGAATGGTACTCCTTCTTTTCCATTAAGGGAAAAGAGGTTATGGAATTTCTCCTTAAACGCAAACAACGCAAATTATCAATAATAGAGGGTCAGATTAAAGAAATCAGAGATAAACTGGTTCCTTTTGTCAACACACCAGAGTATGATAGACTCATGGGAGAGCTGCACAAGAATATGCAGAAGAAAGATATAGAAAACAAAAATACTAAGAGGAAAAAATATCTGAGGGATTCCGAGGATTACCAAAATAAACAGGTTTTTCGATGGCAATCCACACTATTAACCAATACTAATGTTAACACACAGCCGCAGGCAGGAGATGGTGGTTTGAGTGACACGAGAACATCACAACCACCAGGACAGCAACTTTACCAGCAACAGAGTACCAAACAATCAGGGAGAGGATTACCCTCAAACCATCATGAGGGTAGACAACCTCAAACCCCCCACCGCCAACCACCAAGAAGACCATACTATGACCAGCAGGAACGATCAAATTATGGGGGTAACTACACCCAATACCAGGATTATGGTCCGCCTAACAACCAGGCTAATTGGCATGATGGTAGACCACCACATCGTAGCGAAGGGAATAGAGTCCAACAGAATTACTATGATAAGGGGTATCAGTCCAATCCTCCCCCTCAACGGCGGGGTGGACAATACAACTCCTATGGCTACAAAAAACAGCATGGATACCAACAAGGTACCCCGCATAGGTCTCAAGGCAACTACGAGTACCAACAGGGAACATCGCACAGAGGGAATTATCAACCTCACAGAGGTCCCCCACCAAACCAATATCAACAGAGGGGGAACCCCTCGGACTCGTATGGGAATACACAAAGGGGTGCGGTTTACTACTCACCAAAGCCTCAGAGAGTGAGGTATGAAAACCCTCCGCAAGATCAATATAGGATACCAATATATAATAGTTACCAGCCTTTGGAGAACAATGAAGATTTTTTTGATGATGAGTCTTTTTTAGGGGGGAACAGGGGAGGGCCCCCCCAAGAGTTAAGAAATCAAGGAAGAGAGGTGGTAGAGCAGGGAGAAGGATACAGCAGAAAAAGAAGGCGAGAAGATTAGGAGAAGGGATTTTTAACCTCAGTGGTGCTCCGCTCTCTAGGGAAGAACTACTGGTTCTCGATAAAGGCATTAAGTTCGCCCCCAAGAAAGGGCTCAACAAATTTGAGACATATATTGGAATACAAAAGTTTATCCGAAAATTGAACATTAAAAAATATTATGCCCTGAATCCTATTGAAAAAGCCACTGTAAACAACAGGTACACCAATCTGAGGAATAACTCGGTTTTTAACCCCAATATAGCCAACAATAAATACGTAGATTTATTTAAGAAATTGGTGACAACTGAAATAGAGCATTTGCCTACAAAGAAATTCTATGAACACAAGGATTTCACTAGAGGTTTGAATTCACTAAATACAAGAACAGATATAGTGGTGAGACCAGCGGATAAAGGCGGGGGGATAGTTGTACTATCCCTACAGCAGTATAAGGGAGAAATGGAACGGATATTGAGTGATACTGATACATACCGACCATTGGATAGGAATCCTACCAAATCCTTCAAAAGTATATTAGAAAATATTGTTCATGATGGTGAGGAAGAAGGACTCCTGAGTAAACAGGAAGCAAAATATCTTGTCCCTACAGTTAGCAAGATACCAGTGATATACTTCCTACCAAAGATACATAAGGATAGCAAAAACCCCCCGGGAAGGCCAATAGTAAGTGGCATTGAATCTTTGACTTCCCGGTTGGGGGAATATATAGACATCCACCTGCAACCATTAGTGAAAAAAACAAAAGCCTACCTCAGGGATACTAAGCACACATTACAATTATTAAGTGAATGCAACGCAGAAGATAATATGATCATGGCCACAGGGGACGTAGCCTCTTTGTATACTAGCATAGACCATGAGGGAGCCATGAAAGCAGTAGAGTGGGCCCTGAGGAAGGAGGAACCCGTGGATGGAGATTTTGTTATATTTATCCTCAAATGTTTAGATTTCTGTTTACGCCATAATTTTTTCTGGTATGGGAACAAATTTTACTTACAGATAAAAGGTGTCGCTATGGGCGCTAAATTTGCCCCCAGCGTAGCGAACTTGTATATGGCCCAATGGGAAGAGGAAGAAGTTCTGAATGGAGTAGGTGATAATATTTTATTGTACAAGAGATTTATTGACGATCTACTGATTGTTTGGAAGGGAAGCATGGAGGCATTAATGCAACTACTGGATTCCATGAACCGCAACGATCTCAATATCTCCTTAACCTGGGATGTCAATAAAGAATATGTCCATTTTTTAGATCTGGAAATTTTTAACACCAATGAAGGTATCATTACCAGATCATTTTTTAAAGCAACAGATCGTAATTCTTATATACCCATTACCAGCTGTCACTACAAACCCTGGTTGAGGAACATTCCCAGGGGCCAATATATGAGAATGAGAAGGAATTGTACAAAAATTGAGGACTTTGAGTGGCAGTCCAACAAGCTAAGCAGCATGTTCTTAGATAAAGGATACCACAACGATTTCCTACAAAAAGAAAAAATGGAGGTCGAACGTCTGGAGAGGGACAATCTATTGAGAGATAAGATTGAAATTATGGATAGCAACGCTAATGACAATATTAGTATCGTTCTTGATTACTCCCTACAAAATAATGAAGTACAGAAAATTATACGAAAATACTGGAATGTCCTAAAGCAGGACACTCACCTCAAAAGTGTGCTCCCGGAGAAACCTAAAATTGTTTTTAAAAAGGCACCCAATCTAAGGGATATATTGGTACACAACGTAGTTGAGCCACCCCCACCAAATCCTAGAATGTTTTGGGATCTTAAGGGCTTCTATGGATGTGGTAGATGCTACAGCTGTGTGAGAGTTCCAGGGAATGATAGAAGGTTAAAGGAATTCCATGATCCCAGAACCCATCAATCTTATACTATCAGGGAATTCATATCGTGTGACACTATTGGGGTCGTATACGCTTTAAAGTGCCCATGTGATTTTATCTATGTGGGGCGTACCACCAGAGCCCTAAAAGACAGATTAGAGGAACACGTACGCAACATCCATAAAGGGTCAGACAAACATCATTTATATATCCATTTTGAGAAAATGCATAATAAGAGTACGGTGGGGATGAAATTTTGGGGGATAGAGGCCCCTAAACGACATTGGAGAGGTTCCAATTTCACGAGAGATATCAGTAAACGGGAATCTTGGTGGATACACCAATTGGGTTCACTTTTCCCTGGGGGGCTCAATAGGGACTTTGACTTAACATGTTTCCTCAGTAATTTCTAATGATGAAGAGTTAGCCTTAGATTATTGTACCTTTCAGATGGTTTTTATACAAATCGAGTTTTACGTGGGTTTTTACACATTATTTTAATAGTACCGTTATTGATAATGTCTTATTAATTTATTCGGGCGTTTTTATTAATAAAATATATATTTTTATATAATATAATATACAACTGATTTGACAGGAAGATTGGGGATTAATTATATATTTATATTTATATTTTAACCTATTCTAATTAATTACACTCCAATATGGGGATCTGATACGTGGATGTCTTTTATGATCTATTGATTTTCAGGAGGTTCTGAGGGGGAGAATTTGATGTAATTTATTATTCGTTTTAATAAAGATAACATATTGGGGTTGTTTTTATCTATAATGTTTAAAGTTAGATGAGGTGCGGTGTGGCATGGCTCCAATATGTACAGCTCTATCCTAATTTATCTATACACATTATGTCACTACACTACAATTAATGAAGACCACTCTATTTATTATTATTAATTTTATAAATTTTCAGCTAGCTGGTAATTGCTATCACTTGATGATAACTATTGTTGTTTACCTAAAGGTGTAGCCCATCACTAGAGCTGTCCTTGGGCCTAGGCAAAATGGCCGCCGACACAATCCGATTGGATGATAGGCGATATGTGATTAGGTTTCACTTTCCAATCATTACACAGTATTGGAGTCACATTATAGGTGTAGCCCATCACTAGAGCTGTCCTCGGGCCTAGGCAAAATGGCCGCCGACACAATCCGATTGGATGATATGTGATTAGGTCACATTATAGGTGTAGCCCATCACTAGAGCTGTCCTTGGGCCTAGGCAAAATGGCCGCCGACACAATCCGATTGGATGATATGTGATTAGGTTTCACTTTCCAATCATTACACAGTATTGAAGTCACATTATAGACTGGTGGGCACAGGCAAAATGTCCGCTTTAGTGATTCGTCTCTTAATACGGTGGTCGGCGGTCCTCGGCAAAATGGCCGCTGACAGCATATATATCTCACACTGTGCATCCGTCCAATGTTATCCCCCAGAGGAAGGCACGAAACCCCTGTGCCGAATACGCGTCGGGGAGGGGTAGGACGGAGCTGTCAGCAGAGGAGGAGGATTGCACATGCCATACCGCACGCCATACGATCAGCTGCTTATTATTTTACCTGTACAGTCTGGTGCACTCTAGCACCCATCCAATGTGAGTACCCTCTTGGAGGGCTTATTCTTTAATAAATGTCCTGGCTATATTGCACTATGGAGTCCCTCTGTTTGTTCTTTCTATGATTTTGGATCTTGGTTTTACCTGAGAGGAGTGTTTTTTCACCATTGTAACCTGAGTGAGCCTAGCAGTTTCACCTGGGAGGAGTGTCTTTGCATCATTGTATCCTGAGTGAGCCTAGGAGTGGCCCCAATGCTTATTTTGACACCGTTTAATTACTGTGTCACAGGACTGAAGGTGAGCGCAAGCACATGTGGGGTGTTTAGTGTGCCTGACATGTTCTACTGTGTTGTGTAGTGTTGGTGCAGTCACTCATATGTCTTCTCTCCTCGGCCCGGAACGGAAACTCCCGAGCCGAGGAGAGATGACATCACATCCTCTGCCTCTGTACTATACAGAGGCAGGGGATGTTTCTCATTGGCTGGGAGCGATCGCGAGGGGGGGGCCACGATCGGATGGCCTCCCCCTCATCTTTGATCGCTGCCAGACCAAAGCCGACCGCCGCTGGCACCGGGGGGGGTCCGATCGGACCCCCCGCCCGCGGGAAGGCATCACGTATCAGGTACGTGATTTTGCCTGCCCGTGCCATTCTGCTCACGTATATAGGCGTGAGGCGGTCGGCAAGTGGTTAATGTCCTGCCAGCGCATCGCCTCATTGTGAAAGCACTCGGGCTTTAACTCTGAGACTGCAGTGGAGATGTTTTTCATGCGCTTTACAGGTGCTATTTTTAGCCCAAAAGTGCCTGAAAAACGCCTCAGTGTGAAAGGGGTCTTAGGCTAGACCCAACCCTGCAAATAATAATTTCCACATATTTATCACAGCACAGTGCAGAGCTGCATGATTCTGGATAAAATGAGAATCACAACTTTTTTGCTTAAAATAAAGATCACGAGTGTCTCACGATTCTCGGCATAACATCTTCTTTCACAATTTACAAAACAATTGGGCTAACTTTACTGTTTAGTTCTTTTAATTCATTGAAGTGTATTTTTTTCCCCAAAAATTGCGCTTGAAAGACTGCTACGCAAATACAGTGTGACAAAAAATATTGCAATGACCGCCATTTTATTCTCTAGGGTCTTTGCTAAAAATATATAAGGTTTGGGGGTTCTAAGTAATTTTCTAGCAAAAAATACTGATTTTAACTTGTAAGCAACAAGTGTCAGAAAAAGGCTTAGTCTTTAAGTGGTTAAACTGACCTCATTTGCAGACTGAAGTTCATCCCTTTGATCTAAAAGAACCAAATTATGTTTCTTTTTTATCTCTCAGTGCTGAGCAATATTGTGATAAACGTTGGCTTTTTTTTTTACATCTCTGAGCAGAGAATTTTGATAGAATAGCTTGATTGGACTTTACTGGTAAAGTCCAATGAGGAGACGCCGTCACACAGCGGGAGCCTCCCTCCATGCATGGATGCGGAGTGGCCCGGAGAAGAAAATTAAGAAGAGAAACAGAGAAGAAGAGAAGAAGGAAGAAGAGAAGAGGATGAAGAAGAAGATGAAGAGAAGAGCGGGAGCCTCCCCCCCAATGCCATGGGTGCGGAGCGGCCCGAGGAGAAGAAGATAGAAGACGCCGCGGAGGAGATGCTGGACGAGAACGCCGGAGGAAGAACCAGAAGAGCCAGAAGAACCAGAAGAAGAAGAAGATGAAGGAAGAAAGAGGAAGCATTTAAATAAAGGAATTGTCAAAAACTGTCTCTTGTCATTTTTAACTATTTTGACACTTTTTTAGTGAAATGGTAGGGGTAAGTACCCCCTTACCATTTCACACAGGGGGGGGGGGGCCGGGATCTGGGGGTCCCCTTGTTAAAGGGGGCTTCCAGATTCCGATAAGCCCCCCGCCCGCAGACCCCCACAACCACCGGCCACGGTTGTGGGGATGAGGCCCTTGTCCTCATCAACATGGGGACAAGGTGTTTTGGGGGGCTACCCCAAAGCACCCTCCCAATGTTGAGGGCATGTGGCCTGGTACGGTTCAGGAGGGGGGGGCGCACTCTCGTCCCCCCCTCTTTTCCTGCGGCCTGCCAGGTTGCGTGCTCGGATAAGGGTCTGGTATGGATTTTTGGGGGAACCCCACGCCGTTTTTTTGTTTTTTTTGGCGCGGGGTTCCCCTTAAAATCCATACCAGACCTGAAGGGTCTGGTATGGAATTTAGGGGGAACCCCACGTCATTTTTTTTTTTTAATTTTGGCCGGGGTTCCCCTTAATATCCATACCAGACCTGAAGGGCCTGGTATGGAATTTAGGGGGACTCCCACTTCATTTTTTTTTTTTTAAATTTTGGTTCGGGGTTTCCCTGTGGGGAATTCCCATGCCGTTTTTATCAATGAACTTCTATGTGTATTGACGGCAATGCAATAGCCGCGGGTAGTTTTAAATGAGTTTTTTCCTTCCAAATGTCATTTTGCTGTCAGGCTGTTCTAAACACGGGAAACATGCGCCCCTTTACAGGCATACTATAGACACCCCCCAGGTACGAAATTTAAAGGGATATTACACTTTTATTGTTTGATTTTAAGCATTATTAAAATCACTGCTCCTGAAAAAACGGCCGTTTTTAAAACTTTTTTTTGCATTGATCCATGTCCCCTGGGGCAGGACCCAGGTCCCCAAACACTTTTTATGACAATAACTTGCATATAAGCCTTTAAAATTAGCACTTTTGATTTTTCCCATAGACTTTTAAAGGGTGTTCCGCGGCACACTCCAAATTGTTCGGTGTTCGGCGAACTTGCGAACAGCCAATGTTCGAGTCGAACATGAGTTCGACTCGAACTCGAAGCTCATCCCTAATCTTGGGATTAGGTACCCACTTAGCCCACTTAGCCCGTCAATCCTTATAGCTCTGAGCAGAGAACAGCTCTGCACTTGTTACATGAATCATGGAAATGCTGGATTAAGATCGTGAGGGGGGTTGAATCAAGATCTTGATTTTTTAACAATTAATCATGCAGCTCTAGCACAGTGTGAGGCAGAGGTACTAATTGCTTGACTCTACCTGAGCATTTAACTCATGCCTGCCTCTGGCGGAACCACAGCGAAAATATAGTAGTTAAAAAACAGTCTACTGGAGTCCACAGGACCCCACACCCAGAGAAAGGTATATTTTAACAGAGTCTAAGAATTTTTCTCCAAATGGCTGAAGAATAGGGAAGCTGTAAATCTGAATTAATTTTTACTTAAAGTGGTAATAAACCCCAAACCAAAAAAATGGTTACATTGCAGCTTACTAATTCTTTGATGTGATGGCTGCATTAATTTTTTTCTTTTTTCCCTTTTATTTTCACCTGGTGATCGAGCCAGTAAATCTGTTATTTTTCATTTTCAATCAATTTTATTGATATTTTACAGGACAAGAAAAGAACAGCATAAAAGAACATAAAATACTATTTAACAACATTGCATCAGAATTTAGAACAGAAATGATGTAACAAACAATGAACTGATATATAGTGACAATTTAATTTATATATGAAATTGTCAAAAATCATATGTTTTTTAACTTTGTTGATGGGGAAATTGAGGAATTTTCTTTCCTTCCACTCATGGTTGAAGGAAAGAAAATTGCTTAATGTATGGCCAGCCTAAAACTGGGTACACACGGGCCGAAAATCTTCCAAAAATGGTTCGGCAGGAACCAGCCGGCTTTGGCCCATGTGTACAGCTCCTTATCCGACAGAAGCCAATCTCACAACCATCTTCGGTTGAATGGGCATGCTAGAAAACCAGCATCTGATTGTCATCTGATCAGCGCTGGCAGTCAAGGGCTGCCAGCACTGATCAATGTGTCCTGGTGGGGGGGGGGGCACTCAGTGGGGATATCGCCACATTAATATCGGATGTATTAGTATGGCGATTTGTACATTTTATTTTATTTTTTCACCTGCCAGGGCAGCATTACCCCAAGAGTAACCAAGCAAACAAATCCACAGATATAAAGGGTTAAATTAAGATAAACCTTCAATTTGTAGCCTCTCTGTGACCCCAGGTCGCCGAGCTACAGCCCTCAAAGCTTGATTTTTTTTTAATGTTCATGGCAGATGAGGCCCTACCGCACCTGCCTCTCCTGACTGCACATCCCTGCCTCAAGTTGAGTCTCTGTTATGTTTGCTGGAAGATGACACAGCTTACTTCTTTGAGCATTACTCAGCTTATTTACAGCAAGTTCTGTTAGATTGCATTACTGTTGTGCACTCTTTAGTTAAAGCGTAACTCCACTTTTGTTCAGAAAAAAACATTCCCCTTTGGGTGATCTATGTACATTGCAAGGATTATAACAATCTTTGTTGCAGATTCCTACCTTTTGTTATTCTGAAGAAATGTTATACCTGTATGTTCCTCTGTGCTGAGAGGGTCTAATGGGAGTGGTTTCATAATTATCTATCAGCTGTGCACCTGCACAGCAGTAGTGAGGAAATCTGCTGGGCCTGCATCCCTTTAGACATTTTCCTATTGAAAGTATCTCACCAAAAATGACATTGAAATCTAAAATCTGACTTAGGCAAACTTCTGGGAAAATTGGGGAGCCAATCACACAAGCAGGAAATTATGTTTCTGGGGTGTGTTCAGTACACACTAATGCCGCATACACACGGTCAGATTTTCCAAGGGGAAATGTTCGATAGGAGCTTGTTGTCAAAAATTCTGACCATGTGTAGGCTCCATCAGACATTTTCCGTCGCAATTTCCGACAAACCAAATTTCAGATCTGGATCTCAAATTTTCCGACAACAAAATCTGTTGTCGGAAATTCCGATCGTGTGTACACAATTCCGACGCACAAAATTCCACGCATGCTCGGAATGAAGCAGAAGAGCCGCACTGGCTATTGAACTTTATTTTTCTCGGCTCTTCGTACGTACATCACCGCGTTCTTGACATTCGGAATTTCCAACAAGATTTGCGTGACCGTGTGTATGCAAGACAAGTTTGAGCCAACTTCTGTCGGAAAAAAAACATGGATTTTGATGTCGGAATGTGCGATCGTGTGTACGTGGCATAAGTGTACAGAACGACTCCAGGTAGCCATATTGCACTGCATATACAGAAGATTACAGCGGCTGCAGATAGAAAAGGAAAGGTACTTTTTAATAATATTCAATTACAATATGACTTGTGCAGAAATTGTATACGCTATATTATTTTTTCTTTAGTTGCTATTTTTTTCCCCAAGAAAGTGGAGTTACCCTTTAAGCAAGGCAAATGCAAACTGAACTTTATTCTACCATTACTCCAAGCCTGGTCAGAGATATTATCCCCAGTTTCAGTTGAATCGCACCAATTCAGATCTGCCTCTAAACACCAAGAATCTCTTCTTTTGTTACCCTTAGCAACCACAACTGCTACAAAGTGTTTCTTACCTCCTGTATGCCAGTACATTTGTTCCATTAACTGCACTTCCCCTGCATTTAACCCATTAATGGACCCCCCTACAGTTTTGTTAACCATGACAACCTGCCTGATATTCTCCTCTGCTTCTGCTACTCTTTCCTCAAGCCCCCCCCCCCCCCCCATCCACTGCTGTCTCAACCTTTATTCAGGCAGTTCCTGATTTCATGCTGCCTGCTGATTGCCCCCCCCCTCCCATGCCTGCTGATGGGGTCCAGTCTGCCTCAACGCCTGCTGATGGAGTTCAGTCTGCTGCCAAGCCTGCCTCTAGTGATCTGCTGTCCGTTGCCAAGCCTACCTTTGGTGATCCACTCTCCACTGCCAAGCCTGCCTCTGGTAATCTGCTGTCCACTGCCAATCCTGCCTCTGGTGATCCACTGTCTGTTGCCAAGCCTACCTTTGGTGATCCACTTTCCACTGCCAAGCCTGCCTCAGGTGATCTGCTGTCTTCTGTCAAGCCTGCTTCTTTTCTGTTGATGGGGCTCAGTCTGCTGCCAAGCTTTCCTCTGATTATCTACTGTCCGCTTCCAAAACTGCCTCTGGAGATTCGCTGTTTTCCACCAAGCCTGATTGTGATCTGCTGCCAGCTGCCCAGCTTGCCTGTGACGATCTGCTGCTCAGCTGGATTTTGCTGGTTCACTGGCCACCGCCTAGCCAGACTTTTAACGATTCCAGAGGCCACATCCCAGCCAGACTTTGCTGATTCCCTAAAGGGCCAGATTAACTTAGGTGCTATTGCAGTTGCAGCTCCAGGCCCCTCCCTCAATATAGGCCCATACCAGTGGCTTATCAATATCTATGTGTGCCATCCTGAAGGAAGAAGAGCCCTCTGTGCACTGCACACATGGAGGAGACAAGTGTCAGCAACTGCAGCCCAGTCCTGTCTCTGCCATGCCTGCCTAATATCACAGGATCTGTTACACTCACACAGATCCTCAGTGTCCGGGAGCTGCAGGCAGCTGTCTGGGGGAGGGGCGCTGATGTCATCCTAACCAGCAGGAGACCGGGAGGAAGGAAATCTCCCATGCTGTTGAGATGAGGTTAGTAAACTTAGTAGGGAGGATTGTGCAGAAACTGACCTGGAAGGTGTAATGATTGTGCTAGGGGACAGACTGCTGCCCCCCCCCCCCATGTAATGTGGTCTCTTGTGCCCACCATGTCATGTGCAGTGCCCACCATCTCATGTGCAAAGCCATGAAGTGCCCCCACTATGTCATGTGCAGTGCCCACTATATCATGTGCAGTGCCATGAAGTGCTCACTATATTATGTGCAGTGCCATGAAGTGTCCACTATGTCATGTGCAGTGCCATGCAGTGCCCACTATGGCATGTGCAGTTCTCATCATTTCATGTGCAGTACCCACTATATCATGTGCAGTGCCATGAAGTGTCCACTATGTCATTTGCAGTGCCATGCAGTGCCCACTATGGCATGTGCAGTGCTCATCATTTCATGTGCAGTACCCACTATATCATGTGCAGTGCCATGAAGTGCCCACTATGTCATATGCTGTGCCATGAAGTGCCCACTATGTCATGTGCAGTGCTCACCATGTCATGTGCTGTGCCATGCAGTGCCCACCCTGTCATGTGCAGTGCCCACTGTCATGGGCTGTGCCATGAAGTGCCCACCATGGGATTTTCAGTGCCCACAGTGTCATGTGATGTGACATGTAGTGCCCACAGTGTCATGTGCAGTGCCCACTATGTCATGTGCTGTGCCATGCAGTGCCCACCATGTTATGTGCTGTGCCATGCAGTGCCCACCATGTCATGTGCAGTGCCATGCAGTGCCCACCATGTCATGTGCAGTGCCCAGCATGTTGTGCTGTGCCATGAAGTGCCCACCATGTCATGTGCTGTACCATGCAGTGCCACCCATGTAATGTACAGTGCCCACCATTTCATGTGCTGTGTCTTGCAGTGCCCACCATGTAATGTGCCATGCAGTGCCCACCATGTTGTGCTGTGCCCTGCTGTGCCCACCATGTAATGTACCTAGAAGTGTCCACCATGTAATGTTCAGTGCCCACCTTGTCATGTGCTGTGCCATGCAGTGCCCACTATGTCGTGCTGTGCCTGCAGTGCCCACCATGTAATGAGCCTTGCAGTGCCCACCATATAATGTGCAATGCCCACCATGTTGTGCTGTGCCTTGCAGTGCCCACCATGTCATGTGCTGTGCCATGCAGTGCCCACTATGCCGTGCTGTGCCTGCAGTGCCCACCATGTAATGAGCCTTGCAGTGCCCACCATGTAATGTGCAGTGCCCACCATGTTGTGCTGTGCCTTGCAGTGCCCACCATGTCATGTGCTGTGCCACAGAGTGCCCACCATGTCATGTGCAGTACCCACCATGTCATGTGCTGTGTTGTGCCCACCATGTCATGTGCCATGCATTCACCACCATGTCATGTGCCATGCAGTACCCACAATGGAACGTGTTGTGCAGTTCTCACCATGTCATGTGCTGTGTCCACCATTTAATGTGCTGTGCCCACAATGTAATTTTCTGTGTTATGCATTGCCCACCATGTCATGTGCAGTGTCCACCATGTCATGTGCTGTGTCATGCAGTGCACACCATGTCCTGTGGTGTTGTGCAGTGCCCACTGTGTCGTGTGCAGTACCCACCATATAATATGCTGTGCACACCATATAATGTGCTGTGCAGTGGCCACTTGTAATGTGCTCAGCTGTGCCCACCATGTAAGGAGCTGTGCCCACTGTGTGCTTGTGCTGTGTAGTGCCCACCATGTAATGCGCTGTGTTGTGCAGTACCAACCAATGTAACATACTCTGCTGTGCCACTCATGTAATGTACTGTGTTATGACCCCCCCATGTAATGTACTATGCTGTGCTCCACCCTCCCCCACAGACTCACCCCCTCACTCTTTCTCACCCTCTATCTCGCTCTCCCTCTATCTTTTTCACCCCTTCACCCCCCTCTCTCTCTCACCCCCTCTATTTCACCCCTTTCTCTTTCTCTCGCCCCCTTCACCCCCTTTCTCTCTCTCACCCCTTCACCCCCTCTCTCATACCACCCTCTCTCTCACCCTCCCTCTCTTTCACACTCTCTCTATTCCCCTTTTTCTCCCCCCTCTAGCTCACCCCCTCTCTCTCTCTCTCTCTCATTCACCCCCTTTCTCCCCCCTCTCATGCCCTCTCTTTCAGCCCCATCTCTCTCTATCAACCCCTCTCTCTCAACCCATCTCTCACCCCCTCTCTCTCTCTCTCTCTCTCTCTCTTTAATTTAATTTGTTTTGACAACATTTTTTGGCATTTTAATTTTATTTATTTTCATAAAAAGGCCCACTAAAATCCTCAGCACCAGGCCCATGATGATTCCCAACTTGCTGCCCAGCTGGACTCTTAACAGGGCTAAGCTCCCACCTGCTGATGGGTCTGATGCTTCCGAGTTTCCATTGTCGCCATGTGGACTGCATGGGTTACCTGTTTGGCTTAAGATCCCTATTGTTGCCTGTCCCAAACTCTTTTTGTATGCATTCTCTCCTGTTGTGTCAAGGCCTGGAGGTCTAAATACCCAATTTGAGTGTGAGAGCTGCACCTATTAGCCCCAGTAGTAAAGGTCTTCTAGGGAAGGGCAGAGTTCCATTTGAACCTTGTCCTGACCTAGGCATTTTTCTCTGTGATCGAAGGGGCATTAGAGTACCCAGTTTAGGTAACCGAGTGGTAGTTAAACTGGGGAGTGGTTTCTAGCAACTAGATATGGAAAGTCCAGTTGTGATGGGACACCCTGGAATCAGGGTACCTGTCTGGATCAAGGTGTTAAGCCTTCAGGTTGCCCTCAAAAACCCTGTGTTGGCATGTATGCTGAATTAAGGAATTGTAAGCTCCTAGCGTTGTGCCTCCTCATGGATCTAACCACCGGGGAACCCAGCCAACTTTTGGTCCAGTTGGCTGCTCCTTAAGGGGGGAACTGTCAGGACCAGGATCATCTGCTTGGGGGAGTGTGCTTACCAGAGTGTAAAGCTGTAGTTCCAGTGTCCACCAGTGGGTGTCTCCCAATGGCCAGCAGGTCACAGTAATCAGTTTCCATCTGATGCTGGCTGCTGAGATGGTATTTAGTTCCATCTCTACATTTCCACCTCACTCTACAGTTTTGCTTTGCTGCCAGATACTGTTATCCGTTTATCATGGTCTTGCTCTTGATTATGCTCTTTGCCCTGTACCTATACCCTAAACCTTGATGCCTAGCTCCTACTTCCCTTTCTAATTGTGCTCTGCACCTCTAGTTGTACCCTGCTTCTTTGTGTTTCCCATTTGTATATATTGTATAAAGTCAGTTCTCTAGTTAGGCTTTCTGTTGTTTTGTTGGGCTGTTTATTTGTTTTGTCACTGGATTTTTGGTTAACATATCTTTATGTTTGCTGTTTGCTGGTGTTTGGATAGATTTTGGTTTCACTGTATATACATCTAAATACCCTATACATTAACACAACATACATTAATTACACTTTATTATTTCACATTTATTTAAAAAAAAGTAAAGATTAGTCCATACAGTGGTATTACAGTTCTGTGATTGTTCCATCTTAGTGATAAACTGTGCCCAGAACTCCAGTGCTGCATTTAAACTATGACAAGTCACACGTGCATACCTTCAGCATATGACCCACATAGTACAGGTCAAAAAAACACATGGGTAATTATGCATAATATATTGGAAACAGATAAGGGATGAGTACAGCACTGCTACAAAGATGTTGAAAAATAATATTTACACAATAAGCGGCTAACACACCTCTAAGACAAAGAAGTAAAAAATCAACAAGTATATATATAGTGTAGCGCTATGTGTATGAGTAGATAAGGATGAAATGTTAGAATCGAGCCATCTTGCAATGGCCAGAAAACAAACAAAAAATTATTTTGAAAAAGTGACTTAATGAAAAAAATTGGTTGCACTAATACAAAATCACATATAAAGCATAATGTCCAGCCAGACCACCCATTGCTTTTAAAGGTATAAGGATTAGACGCATCCATGAATTCCAAGTTTTCAGAGACAGAAAACAAGTAGACATCATGATAAAGAATGAAGCAAAGTCGTTTCAGAAATGATAAAGCTGTCGACAGATCCTCCCTCCCCTCTAATTGAAGTTTTGGATACCCGATGTTTTTATCCTGCTAGCCTCGGTGGCTAAACAAGCTTTTTGCGACTTGTAAGACGTATGTCTTTTCAAGTCCTTTGCGTCTGGTAAGCCTCCTCAGATGTTATGGTGGTGGTTTTGACACACACATAGACGTCACATTGGATTTGGTGTTTCTCCGTTTCACCCACCAGTGACACCCTGTTGTTGTCCTCATCAGCTAATCCTCAGAGACTGTTGGTGGTGGTTTTTGATTTCCATCAAGGACACATCTTATTTATATGGACTTTATTTATGGTTGATTTATATTTTGATCCTGTTTTCACTTTTTCACTGGTGTATTTCTATTATGCTTTATATGTGATTTTGTATTAGTGCAACCAATTTTTTTCATTAAGTCACTTTTTCAAAATAATTTTTTGTTTGTTTTCTGGCCATTGCAAGATGGCTCGATTCTAACATTTCATCCTTATCTACTCATACACATAGCGCTACACTATATATATACTTGTTTATGCATAATATATAAATAGTTGTGTATCCCTTTAAGAGATCGGGGCCCCGCACCTCATTCACTACATCTCCCGATTGATAGGTTAAAAAATAAGAGATAATGCAAATAGAACTACCACAGTGTAGCAAATGTAAATCCATCACTATTTATTTAAAAATGCAATCACAGCATTAAAAAAACGTATTGTACATATCACAGAGGGTCACATCATTACAGGACCAGCTTGCGCATTGCACTTCTGGAATACGCTAATGACATCACCCGGCTCCGCCCTACACATTACGTCACAACCCACATGATTTCATAAGGGAATAATTGACACTACAAGGCTTATTTCTATTGCAGGTTCCATGTAAAATTGCACCTGTGACACGTGTTTCAATTTTGTGTATGCACAGGGCACAAGGCTTAGGTTATGCACACATAGATAGCAGGGGTTGAGGATTTCAGTGTTGCAGCATTTTGCATTGGACATTGCATAGGCACTGGGGTGATTAGAGAAGGACTGGTGACCGCCTAAGACAAAGAGAAAGGGAAGGGGTGGAACTGCACTATTACCATCACCAAGGTGCAGGAAATGGGGCAGCATCACCAGCTACAGTTTTGTGCCCTGGTCTGCATCCTTACCAGCCACAGATGAAGGTGATATACCATTCCTGCTCATGCTTGCTGAATTACTTGTCTGTGATCATAAGCACCCTGACATTGACAGCAAGGTCCAGCTATTGGAGGGAAGGTTTGGTTCTTTAGGCAAAAAGCAGTGTCCAGAAATCTACCTCTGTGGTGTTAGCACAAGCCATCAACTGGTGGGGGCAAGGGGGGCACATATGCTGTTAAAACTACAGCTCATGGAGGGGCAATCACACTTTGACCTTTTCATCTTGATGGTAAACAATCTTGTGCCGACAATTAGTGTGGGGAGTGCGCTTCTGACTTCTTCATTGAGGTTCTGCTCCCACCCACTTATTTGTTGCATAGTCATATGTTTCCTCAAGCATGCAGTACCCAAATGGATATTAAAGTGATACTAAAATCTTGTTTTTTTTTGCCTAAAAATAACAAACAAATCATACTTACCTGCTCTGTGCAGTGGTTTTGCACAGAGCAGCCCAGATCCTCCTCTTCTCAGGTCCCTCTTTGATGGTCCTGGCCCCTCCCTCCTGATGAATGCCCCTACAGTAGGCAGCTTACTATGGGGGCACCTGAGCTGAGCCGCAGCTCCGTGTGTCCATTCAGACACGGAGCCCCGGCTAGGCCCCACCCCCTCTCTCTCCTCATTAGCTCACTGACTTTGATTGACAGTAGTGGGAGCCAATGGTGCTCCACTGCTGTCTCAGCCAATAAGGAGGAGGGTCTCAGGTAGCTAAGTCTCTTGTGCAACATTGCTTGATGGGGGTGAGGGGGGCTGCTGCACACGAAAGGTTTTTATTTTAATGCATAGAATGCATTTGGATTTTGGTTTTGAAGTGTTTTAGTGCACTTTCTTTTTTGATATTTAATTAACCTCTTGCCAATCGCTCCATGTACATGTACTGTGGGGCGGCGGTTCCCATACGCAGAATTACGTACATGATTCTGCACTTCCGGGCCTGGGCCGTGCACGCGTGCTGCTCCCGCTGTGATTGGACACAGCAGGAGCCAATCAGCGGGTCCGGCGAACGCGATGTCCGCCAGGGCCTGCCTATGATTCAAGGCACAGGCAGAATGGCAATCTGCCTATGTAAACAAGGCACATCACCATTCTGTGACAAGGGAAGGCAGTGATCTTGTGTTTCTGCTAAGCAGGAACATGGATCTCTGCCTTCCCACAGTACAAGCAACCACACACACAGTTAGTGAGCACTCCCTAGGAACACATTTAACACATTTAACCCTTTGATCGCCCCTGATGTTAACCTCTTCCCACCCATTGTCATTAGTACAGTGACAGTGCATTTTTTTAGCACTGATGTTTCCTCAAGCATACAGCACCCAAATGACTATTAAAGTGATACTAAAGGTTAATTTTTTTTTGCTTAAAAATAACAAATATTTCATACTTACCTGCTCTGTGTAGTGGTTTTGCACAGATCTTCCTCTTCTCAGGTCCCTCTTCGGTACTCTTTGCCCCTCCCCCCTGACGAGTGCCCCTATTACTGTCACTGGTTCCAAAAAAAGTGTCAGTAAGTGTCAGATTTACCCACCACAATATTGCAGTCTTGCTATAAGTCGCTGATTGCCACCATCACTAGTAAAAAAAAAAAAATAATAAATAAAATATCCATAAATAAATCCTATAGTTTGTAGATGCTATAACTTTTGCACAAGCTAGTCAATATATGGTTATTGTATTTTTTTTTACCAAAAATATGTAGCAGAATACATGTTGGCCTAAATTGATGAAGAAATTAGATTTTTTATAATTTTTATTGAATATATTTTACAGCAGAAAATAAAAAAAATATTGTTTTTTTTTTTTTCAAAATTGTCTGTCTTTTTTTTGTTTATAGCACAAAAAATAAAAACCGCAGAGGTGATCAAATACCACCAAAAGACATAAATTTTATTTGGGTACAACGTCGCACTACTGCGCAATTGTCAGTTAAATTAACACAGTGTTGTATTACAAAAAAGGGCCTGGTCATGAAGGGAGTAAACCTTCTGGAGCTGAAGCACTTAAACTTTTAAGAAAATGCAGTGTGCTACTGCTATAAAAAAAGAAACATATCAACAATACTATCAAACTGGTGTGCCACTGGCCAATTTGGGTGAAGTTGAGGGCTTAAGAGTGCTTTATTTTTTGAAGAGTACAATTTCCTAAAGCTTTTAGAGCTGTTGTAGTTGCCTGATAATCCCACCAGTCTATTTATGCTCATTACAAGCTGGTTAAAGAAATCAGGTTTTCATTCACAGCTGCAATGTACCTAAAAAAGCATTTTTTTTCCATAGTTATGAGATTGACAGAGATTAGGGTGCTGCTGATGTTTTATAAAAAAGTAAAGTAAAGCTAAGCAATAATATAACATTAAAAAAGTATCACACATGCAAATTATGAAATGCCAGCATGCGGTGTCGTAACTCCATGTACAGCTTAAAGGCATCTCCTAAGCCATAACTCCCAACTTTTGTACTTCAGAAAGAGGGACACTTATGGGAGGAGGCGACTGAACGCGCGCTATGTGCACTGCGGCAAAAAGAAAGATTCTCACTAATGCATACAAAAACCCCAGCACAGTCATTTCAAAAAATAGGAATAAAAAGCTTCCATTACAAATGATTTTGCATAAACTATGGAAGTGTGCATTACACAAAGTGTGGAAGGATTCAGGAGTGCATTATGTACAGAGTGCAGGGTTCAGGATAGGGCTAGATACAGAGTGCATGGTTCTGGAGTGTGTTATGCACAAGGTGCAGGGTTCTGGAGTTACATATAGAGTGCAGGGTATTGACATGTGTTATGTACAGAGTGCAGGCACAGTGCATGGTTCTGGAGTGCGTTACGTACAGAGTGCAAGGGTTCAAGAGTGCTAGGTACAGAGTGCAGTCATCCATCCACATGTCACTATTGCCCTTCTCCTCAACTATAACATCTGAAACCCCCCTCCCTACACACACACACACATATATATAACACACACCACACCACACCCACACAGATATAACACACACCACACCACACACACATAACACACACACATACATAACACAGACACACACATACAACACACACCACACCACACACACACAGATATAACACACACCACACCACACACACACATAACACACACCACACGACACACACATAACACACACACATACATAACACACACACACACACATACAACACACACCACACCACACACACACATACATAACACACACACATACAACACGCACCACACACACACACAGATATAACACACACCACACCACACACACCACACACATAACACACACACACATACAACACACACCACACCACACACACATATAACACACACCACACACATAACACACACAACACCACACACACACAACACACACACACATACAACACACACCACACACACACACAGATATAACACACACCACACACACACAGATATAACACACACCACACCAAACACACACCACACCACACACACACATAACACACACACACATACAACACACACCACACCACACACACATACAACACACACCACACACACCACACACACATAACACACACTTTTGTAAAAGTAGCACCTTTCTGTAGATGTCTTCTATCCAGTGCAGCCACAGCTTCCTTCTCCTTTCAGTGCACTGGGTATCTTCGACTCCTGGAGCAGGAAGGAGATAATGATTAGGGGGCAGCTCACCCCCCTCCCCCCTCCTCCCTCCTCCCTCCTCACACACGCTGCAGTCAGACTTTCACTTGTCCCGACTTTAGTGCAGACTGCAGAGCAGAGAGCCTGTTGAAGGAGCCGAGCTGAGCTGTTACTTTCACTTTCAACTGCAGAAGTCAGGCTTATGTATTTAGGTGAAAGTGGGGAGCTGCATGTGAGTGCAGGGCTAATGGAGGCTGAAAAAACTCTGGGGGAGAGGAATAGATAGCTGATCCCGGCCAGCAATCTATGAATGCCGGTGTTGTGTCACCGGCTCTTTCGCTATGCACTGGTTTGACAGAGGGGCGGGTCTGGATAGCAGTCCCGCCCCTACCCGACATCACACTCTCTTTTTGACAGGTGAAGTCTCTCATTGGGGCTGCACAGTGCACATCCAGCTGACTTGTTAGGCAATCCCTGGCTGTACTGGATGTACACACTGCTGCAGGTCCTATTGAGAGAAAAATTAGCTTGTAGTCAACAGCATTATGTGGGACAAATCACCTGTATGGCGGGATAGCGGGACAGAGGTGTCAAAGCGGGAAAGTCCCGCCCAATCCGGGACTGTTGGGAGGTATGCCTAAGCACATAATTAAAAGGATTGGTGTTTTCCCAATCTCACCCTAGAAGCCACATAAAAAGGAGGACATCCTACCCAGAGTACACTAGCCATTTTTATGCATTGGTACATGCCCACCAGAGCAGTGCCCAGCTCCCTATGACCTTTGGTTAACAACCCTATGCCATGAAATTGGCCATAACTGATTTTCAAGATTAGCCCCTCCTTGACTTCAATGGAGGTTCACAATGTTCAATGAGTTTAATGAACAGCACACGGATGAAACCCAAGCATATTCACTCATCAAAAATGACAATACACAGTTGTTATGCTGTACAAATTCATTAAATGCATTTGATTTTGTAAGAGTACCATCATCCTCTCTGGCCCAATGCTGTTTTATCTGCTCAGTGTTGAACTGCAGCATATTTCCTAATGGTTAATTGTCACCAAAGCCAGTGTTTCCAGATGACCACTCCATTATCCATCCTTATAGAGGAACTGCTGCAGTCTGCTCACATAATTTGTAATAAAAACATATTTGCCATTCTGAAGTTTCCCCCCAACCCCTTTGCATATTATTTTATATATACTGTGATTCTGTACTTGCCAAATATGCTGAAGAGATCTCCCTCCACTGAGTCTGGCTGCCTCCATTTTAACCGTGGGCAGCTGAAACTGCTGCCTGTTCACTTCCTGGATTTACACAGACACATACCTCCAGCTCTGCAGCTCTCATTGGCTCTCCTATGACTCACCCCCCCCTCCTGGTAAACTCTCACAAGAGTTAGAGAGAGAGCTGTGCATGATGTCATAAGCCTAGGCTTTTTTTTCCAGACAAGAAACAGAAAGTGGGCTGTATAAGGTATTTACCGGCAGAAAAAAAAATGTTTTACTATCCAAAGTTAAAACAACAAAGGCAGAAGATTTAATAGATGGAAAGATGAAAAAATGACTGAAGGTCCGCTTTAACTTTGTTAATAAAATCTACTAAGAAATGTATGTTTCTGAGTGTTTATCTTCTTGTGCTATGGCTACATACGTTTATTTGGAAATACATATTTTTATTAAAAGTACGCACATTACAACATGTGGAGGATTTGGATAGCAGTTGTGTCATTTCATGCTCTCCATTTTTTATTACTTATTGACAAGACTGAACTTGCAAACTATTTCCCAGCAAAACATACATGTAGCAGTAGATGGCAGTATTGTAGAAGAAATTGTAATAAACAAGACAACGCACTGCATGATATTGTGATTTGCTGACTTGAAATGTTAATGCTTTCAGTATGGAATGGAATCCACATAGTGCATTTTTGCTCTTAGGTACACAAAATACTGGTACCTGAGTCCACTAAAGTAATTATTATGGATAACACTCATAAGCAAATTATTTACAATCAGAAAAAAAAATCATCATACACATCAGCAAGCCACCAATCTTCTAAACAGAACCTAAAAAGTGAAACATTTATAGTAACATGGATAAACAGAAACACCAAAGCAACCCCTCTGATATCAATTAAACGATGGGCAAACATGATACCATACACACTAATGCTAATATTCCAAAAAAATGTATTACATACTAAATAGACTTACAATTCAAATGGAACATGTCAAGTTAAAAATATGAGAGCTGACTTATTTAGAAAGGTCATTTTTATTGTCCTTGCCGTGTCTGAACCACTGACCCGGAATACTTGATGTGTGCATAGCCATTACAGGTTTGTAACTCACTATAAGCAGTGACATAAGAAGGATAGCAGTCCCAGAGAAAGCACCTTTAACGTCAGGTCAGAATGACAGCTTCCACAACTAAACTGACAGTTACCCGTACACCCTTGTAACATTTAGCTGCATATTTGGGACTTTGTTTTCTAGGCACAGGCAATAAGGAGTTCCATTGTTTGCGGTCAAGTCTTATTGGTAGATTTAACTCCCACCAGAAGTCCTGGGGCAGGAGGGGTGGCTGCCCTGGGGACTGTGGTTTCATGTGTGGTGCTGGGGAACCACAAGGAGATTGGGTGGAGGGTATTTGTGTTGGGAGGGGGAATTTGGGGGGCGGCAGGAGGTAAGAATTGTTCTAGGAGGGGAAATATGGTGAGGTGTGCTAGAGGTGGTGATTTACTGGGGATTTGTGTTGAGAGGAGGGATCAGGGAAGAGGATATGTGCTAGGAGGGGGAATTTTGGGGGGGATTTGTCCTAGAAAATGTAATATGGTGGAGGTCAGGGGATTTGTGCTAGGAGGGGAATTTTTTTTGGGTGTAGGGGGATTTGTGCTAATAGGGATGTTGGGGAGACATTTGTGCTAGGAGGGGAAATTGGAAATTTAGGAGGGGGGTTGATAGGATGGAGGATTGGGGGAGGGGAGTTTGTGCTTGGAGAGGAAATTTGAGTGGTAGCGGATTTGTGCTAGGAAGGTACAATTTCCGTTCCCCAGACGACGCCATTTGTGGTGAAGCGTACGTCGGGAGGTTGACGCTCTGACGTCATCGCCATCCCAGTGTGGACGGGTGCTCGTTATGCCGGCCGGCTATTTGCTGTTTTTAATCTACTTATGTAAGTTTTCTACCTTTTTTTGTTAAACTGTCCTGCCAGTATTACACTATGGTCAGTTTCTTTTCATTCACATGCCTGTGAGACGAGAGTTTGGGGTCCTTGCTACATCCTCTTAGCCACGCTGTATGCAGTCAAGTCACACCAGCTGGATTTTCCCATACCAGGACACAACATAGGCTGGTTTTTGCTTGCCTTGTGGTAAGCGCAATATTTGTGTGGTGGCGGATCACTGAGTGTGGTGTCTCTTTCATCTTTACCACCAAGTCTGGTTGTGTCCATTCATGGGCTTCTCTCTGGGACTGATTCTGGTCAATTATCATATATAAAGATTTCCATCTACCACATATGGACATCACCTTTTGATTCACAGTTATATTCATGGACTTATATATATTTTTCTGATTATCGCAATGTTTCACATACATACAATAATTTTCTAACAGAGGTTTTTGGGACATCGATATAAGAATATTTCACATATCTTATTCATATATATTTTAGCGCGGTTATTTCTTTTTCTTTTTACAATTTTTTTTGGCTGGGGGGAGAATTGTGCTGGGAGCATATGCGGAATGCGAGGATATTAGCTGGCGGGGATGGGGGAGATTTGCACTGGGAGGAGGAGAATGTAATGCCTAGGGGGTAAGCATGCAGATTAGTGCTCATTTTTTTTTTTTTTTTTTTGGAGGGGGGTTTGCTGTCATATAATACTCATACATCTTGGGGAGTGGGGTGCAATTTGGAATGTTTGCCCTGGGCTCTAGATGACCTTGTCCCAGCACTGCCCACCCGTATAGTTTCTGTGCCAAATCACTCAGAAGAAGCTTGAATGTGTCATCATTTGATAAATTTAAATATGATTGTAAGAGATTACACAATCAGATTGCTGTGTGTATGGCCACCTTTTAGGTAAGTAACCAACTACCATGTTTTTTGATGCCTTGATATCTTTACTTCTTCCTTGCTCCCGTAGAAGTCCATGTGACGAAGCGTACGTAGGGCGTGGCCTTTGACTGAACACCTTGCTGACATCTCCCTGCAAATCTGACGCTTAGGAACATCTTTGTAAACATTGTACACCGCTCATTTTTTCCACTAAAATGTGAGTACCCTTTTTATCTGACCTAATAAACAGTGGTTTTAAACGGTTTCACACTATGGAATCCTTTCTTCTTATGTCCTTATGATATCATCCTGGTCCTGGTCTTGCCAAGTACTGCTGCACAGTGGCACATACTGTGACTACTCGTTACCCCTGCAGGGGATATACAGCTGGTGAGTCTCTGCACAATCACAACGCGAGACACCAGCACTGGATTAACACCTGTTGTGTGCTTTGAGGAATCCCACAATGGACGCCTTATTTCACTTATAGTGCACCGGGCACATACCCATATGAACTGTTTATTATCATAGAACCATTTGCATGGCACGTGTGTTTAGTACTTTTCAGAGTGACCTCTTTATAGGGCACTTGTCACTTTCTTATTTGCAACGTTTGTAGAGTAATATTTTAACATTTATTTATTTAGCACCAGACACTTTAGAATTTTTTGCATGTCACGTGTGATGTTTTTATTGCAACTTTGTGTTTTCTAGTGTTTAGACATAGACCACTTTATGCTCTTAGCAGTGGTTAATACTGTTTTTTCCTTTTGAGGGAATATAGCACTAGACACCTTGGATGGGATTTATTGCACTCATTATGCTTCTTATGCCGCGTACACACGAGCGGACTTTACGGCGGACTTTGCCCGGCGGACTGGATTTCGTCGGACAATTCGATGTGTGTGGGCTCCAGCGGACTTTGTTTTCTAAAAAGTTGGACGGAATTAGATTTGAAACTTGTTTAAAATTTATCCGACGGACTCTTCTTTCTAGCGGACAAACCGATCGTCTGTGTGCTAGTCCGACGAACTCAAACTGACGCATGCTCTGAAGCAATTACAAGACGGAAGCGCTCGGTCTGGTAAAACTAGCCTTCGTCTTGAAGCTAGCACATTCCTCTTCTGTCGTCTTTTAATACAGCCTTCTTTTAGGATTGATAATGCGAGAGGAATGAAGTTGTTTTTCTGCTTTATATTCACACAGAGTTCTCACAAACTTCTTTTTTCATGATTTATCCTCCTGCCATGACTAATATAATATTTTGTAACAGCCAGATCTCCATAACTTTTAAATTTTAAAATAGATTTTTATTTATTTATTTTTTTTTTTATTTCAACACTTTAGCTATTTTACAATGTGTGTTAAATGCTAACCACATTTTTGGTGTGTATTTTCAAGTTACCACAATTAACATTCATATTTTGTGTTGTTTTAAAGAACCTTAATGAGGTTGTTGTCCCTTGTTCATTAGACATAGGGGGGTGTATTTAACAAAGGCAAAATCATTTTTCACTCCAATTGCTAATTATACATATAATTCCACATAAAGAGCATTTTGAAGTGTGTTCGCTGTGGATCCGAGGGGCACATGCAAGGAAGCCCAAACCAAAACAATTAATTTTTATTTGACATGATTTTCTGAAAAAATCAGCAGAGCTTCCCCCGAGCTTGTTTTTGACAAAAGGCTTAAATCATTTAAGAATATCAAGTGAAACGTTCACTTGAGAAATTGCACACCAAGTGCACTTGTTGGAAGTGCAGTCGCAGAAAAACTGAGGGGAAGAGCTTAAATTCGGGGAAGCTCTGCTGATTTATTCCTAAAATCATGTAAAATCAAAATAAATTCTTTTTATTTGACAAAAACACACATAGGGGTTGATTTCCTAAAGGTAAAAAGCCTGTGCATTTTGGAAATTGCATTTGCCCTCTGCAAGAGCAGTTGCTCCCAAGCTTTATTAAATGTGAAGCAGCTCTGCTGACTTCCATCATCCAATCATGTGCAAGCAAAAATGTTTTTTTTTTTATTTTACTTGCACAGGATTGGGTACTCTTTGCAAAGTCAAGCTTTTAACTAATTTCTGATGCTCTGGAGCAATTGCACTTGCAGAGGGCAACTGCCCTCTGCAAAGTGCACAGACTATTTGCTTTTCTCAAATCAACCCCATAGTCTTTTCGACCTGTACCTGCCGACTCCCAAACAAAATGGCGTTTTTTAATCAAAAGACATAGGCAAGAATGTAAGGTAAACCAAAAAGTATTTATTTTATAAACCAAAAAATTAGGAAGGCAACACTGGACACACTTTTAGAATCTGGGAAGCCTTTCGTCCCCCAGGACACACATCAAGTTTGAGGACAAGAAAATAGGTATCTTGCGACTATAGGGAGCACAGGGAGCACAGTCAGAACAGACAGAAACCAGGCAATCACTTTCGACTCTTCCGTGTAGCCTTCCCTCCACGCTTCTCTGCAGCCTTCCCTCCACGCTTCTCTGCAGCCTTCCTCGGAGGTTGTGCCTCTGGTGGTGTACTTGGGGCAGGAGGAGGAGGAGGAGGAGGAGTAGGAGTGCCTTCATCTGCTATATATGTGTTAGCAGTAAGCTCCCCTCTCAAGCCTTTCTGGTAAGCCTGGAAAAATAGACCCTCACAGAGGAGGCGTTGGCCCTTTTCCAACTCCTGTAATCTGCAGGCTATATAGGTGCCATACGCCTCCTCTGCATTGGGAGGTTTACTCAGGATCAGGCTTGCTTCCGTATGAGCTCTAGGGATTCCTGCTCTGTTGCAGTCATCCTCCTGGGCCTTTTGTGTAGAATGCGGAGGGGAGCCACCTGGCACTCCGTGCGGCTTCTACTTGGCCCAGCCACAGCCTCCTCCTCTCTCCCACTGGGCAAGGCCTCCTCCTCTCTCCCACTGGGCAAGGCCTCCTCCTGGCTGAGGTCATCCTGTGTAAAAAAAAGGGACATAGTTGTAATTTTCTGTTATGCAATCACACACAATTTTCAGCTCCTAACTTTCAAAGATAATTACACAAAATAGTAAAGGCTATCTATTTGACCACACCATTATTTCAGATGATCAACAAGATCTGAAGTTACGTATATATTTGGCCACTACTGTCTAGTGATATGTCTACATATTACTCTTTGTGCAGAAGTGATTTTTGATGAAGCACTTTCAAAATTAACACCTTAACATCATTAATAACATTTACACAATCCCAAAATCTTCAAAAAAAGTATACCTGGCTGAAGCTGGGCGCATCCACTTCATCTATGGTGAAAAGGCCCAGTTCATCCTGGGACTCCTCAGCTGGGGTGGAGGTGGATGGAAGGCTGGAGGGAAGGGTGGGGGGAAGGGTGGGGGGAAGGGTGGAAAGGGATTGCCTGGCTTCGGTCTGCTCATCCAGGAATCGCAGTTTGTGGTAATACCACAACTTGGGTACATAAACTTGGTCAGCTGCTGCCCCGGATCTCAGCGACTCCTGGATTTTCCTGTGTTCCCGCTTATACATATTACGCAAGATACCTATTTTCTTTTCCACAAACTTGAGGTCTGCCTGGGGGAGTCGAGTCTTCACAAACTCTAAAAGTGTGGCCAGTGTTGCCTTCCTAACATCACGATTATAATATTGGGGGTGTTTGACCTCCCAGAGGTTTTTCTTCTGCTCATATAGATCAATGAAATGGATCAAAAACTCTTCCTCTTTAAAGGGATTCATTATTTCTGCAAGACAAGACACAAGATCAAAACTTAAATGTCAGTCCCAAATCTCAGGATTAGTTTGTGTTGTAATCTAGGGGACACACACGGGGACACACACAAACACACACACACACACACACACACTCTTTAATCTTACCTTCGTTTGTGCCGCTCGCTACTTCCGCACGGACATACGTAGGCCATCGTACTAGCTTTATATACACTGCGCATGTGTCATGCTCCGCCTGCGTCGTTCGTGAGTACGATTTGGCCCCGCCCCTTCACTCTTCGTTGCGCAGTGGGAGTAGATAGCAAAAGATGGCGGAGCGATTAAGTGGAAGTAGCGCGGAGGAAAGCCCGGAGCCCCAAACATCCACATCCCGGAGGAGATATAAGGCCACCAACATGGCTTTTGAAGAGATGGTGGAGATGGTGTCTATATTAAGAAGGGAGGACTACGATGGCAAAAAAGGACCGTACACACGACCCAATATGAGGAAGGACAAAATAATGTCCTCAGTTGTCACCGCTCTGGAAGATAAATTTGGTACAAAACGTTCGAAAGAACAATTGCGGAAGCGGTGGTCTGACATCAAAAGTCGTGAGCCAGAACAATATTGGCGAATAAAGAAGCTGCTGAAAAAAAGTAAGTACTTGTGTTTTACTATTGAGATACAGAACTTGCATGCTGATCCTTATTTTTGGCGGTTTTTCTGCATCGTTCGTAAATACCGTTCTTTGGAATAGATTGGATACTTTATAAAGTGACGTTATTTTTTCGCCAAATACGATGGGACAGGGTTGGACATACATTTATGGCTTGATAATTTGGCGAATTCCCACAATGAGTTGATGTGGTGTAGATGTGTTTGAAAATATAATGCTTCATCAAAAATGATTCAGTGTAATGTAGGGACAGGACACAGCAGCTGTTTCCACATCTGGACTCACGAGCACTATAGTTAGTGGGAATGATTTAGCAGTCCCACTATTGTTCTTCGATTTTATTTTTTGAAATATTTAATTGGAATTTTATTCCGTACGTTTTTTGGCTCTGCGTAACTTCTGCATACTTTCAGCTATTAAAACCATTCAACTATTAAAATGTTCGTCTCTTTTAGCTGATGTGTGGTCATTTTCAACTTTTTTACTACCATTTATACTTTATTAAATAATAAGTTTTTTTTCACTTTTTTAAACATTGAATTCAATGGGAGCATGCTTGAAATCCTCAAATTCTTCTTCCGCTCCCAAAAGTTTCAGCTCCTTCATACTTTCACCTAGAGACACCAAACAAACTTTACAATGTTCACTAAATATTCATCTATCTGGCTATATCTTTTCAGTTTGATATTTTTATAATTTTTGGAGAAAAAGCTTTTTGTTTAGAGGTCATTTCGTGTAATTTTAGACATTAATCAGAGTGTACTGTGTTTGTTTTGTTGCCATGGTTACCAAAGCTTCTGTTATACACAGGGGGGGAGGTGGCCGGAGCATCTCAGCTCTGATTACAGAGCCCGGGGGGAGGGGACAGACACACCATGTACTGATTTATAATAGAGGAATATGATGGGGCAGTTTTGATGGCGGTCATTTTAGCCATTTAGTTATTCAGCATTCCCACGCATTTTGCTAAGGAAATGCATTTTCTAGTGTACTATGTGACCATAACTAAATTTTTGAGGGGTAATACACATAGGAGATCATTGAGGTGTCAGCATCTGTGAAACTTGCCCAAAAATATGCATTCTTTATAATTGTTGTTCAGAGGTAATGTTCATCCTGTCTTCAACATTTATTATGATGCAAAATTGGGAAAAAATCATAACCAACATTTTACTTTATTTATTAAAACATAAAAGATCAGTGTGTTTTAACTTTACCTTTTTTTCTAATCTCATAGGGGAGAAAAGACTCAGACAACAGTCCAAGGATCTCAGGACCCCCCCCAAGTCACCAGCCTGAGGCCCAAGATACCCCAAGCCCCAGCCCAAGACCACGCCCACCCGACGACCTTGAGGAAGGAGAGGTGGAGGAAGTGTGCGAGGTTTCAAGCCCACCAAGTGAGTGACTGACACCCCAGCTTGAGTTACTGTATTTTGGCGTGCATATTGTAAACCTTGTTTTTATTCACTCGTTTTAGGTGAGTTTCTGGTTGTGGAAGGCCAAGCGGCAGAGCACTTCACCACAGGCAGTGCGCAAAGACTAATAGGCCAGATAATGCTGTGGAATGGCCACATCGATCAAATGCGTGACCAAATTAACAGCATGAAACTTCGCCTGGACTCCATGCAACAGGAAATGAAGAACATGATTGATGTTTTGGGCAGAATATAATCACGTTTGGCCTAAAAACATCAATCATGTTCTTCATTTCCTTGGGAAGTTATTTTGTTTTAAAAATTTTTTTTTCAAGTTTTGGGGTATACCCAAATTTACATTGTGTGATGCACACGGTGTGTCATCATGTGCTATCTTCCATCATGGGTTAGCAATGTACTTGTTTTGTGTTTGCAAACCCTTCATCCTGAAAAATCTTGGGTGGTGAGAGCAACCAAAAATGGGATTGCACACACAAAACATGTACATTGCTCTCCCATGATAGGAGATAGCACATGTTGACTTGACCCTTTAGTAAAGCTCAATTTTGAGCATCTTATAAATGAGCAATTTCTGCAAGGGTGACATTACATGCACCGTTCTCGAAATATTGAACTTTGTAAGTTAATGTATTGTAAGTTTTGTTTATAAAAACACTGTTGTGTATGTAAATGTTTTGAGATAAAGGTCTATATATTTTTGAAAAAATGGCTTGAATAATTTAGTAAAAGATAATTTTTTTACACAACGTAAAATATTTTTTTACAAAATAAAAAAAACAAAAAATTTACAAAAATATGATACAAAATGCACCTTTCAATGTGCACCAAGTAAAATTTTTTACCCTATACAATGTGTGTGGCTGTTTCTTGAAGTCAACATTTGGGGTTTGTTTTTGTGGGCCTGATTAACTAAAGCTAAATGCACTTGACACTACTACAAGTGCACTAGGAGACAGACATAACTTAAAGGTAAACAACAATAAAAACAAGATATTTAGATAAACAAATTTTCTTTTTTATTTTTGAAAAAAAATTATAGCTGTTGCTGAATAGCAATGGCCCCCCGACCATTAAAATAATTCACATAACGGTCACGCACTTGACGTGCGGTTTGGGGGGCCAAGCCAATACGGCCAATTTCTAGGCCTGTGAAAGTGCTACTAGCCTCTTCCAGTCTGGGCTCAGGCCCAACAGAGGATAGATATGTAGCTGAATGTCTCCTTAAAAAGTTATGCAAGATGCAGCAAGCAAGGATGACGTGGTTGATTTTATAGTCCGCCAAATTAATAGCCGTAAGAAAGATACGGAACCGGCTGGCCAGAATCCCAAAGGCATTCTCCACAACCCTTCTTGCTCTGGCCAGCCGATAATTAAATACCCTCCTCTCAGGGGTGAGTGTTCTTTGGGGGAACAGCCTCATCAAGTTCTCACCGAGAGCAAATGCTTCATCAGCAATAAAAACTGAGGGGAGTCCATCCACATTCTCGTCATCAGGTGGCAATTCCAGGCCACCGGTCTGGAGACGATGGCACAGCTCGGTCTGTGCAAAGACTCCTCCATAAGACATCCGGCCGTTCTTCCCCACATCCACAAACATAAAGTCCAAATGTGCCGAGACCACCGCCATCAAAACTACACTATGGAACCCCTTGTAGTTAAAGAAATATGACTCCGAATGCGGTGGTGGCACAATCCGGACGTGCTTCCCGTCAATCGCCCCTACACAGTTGGGAAAGTCCCAACGGTCAGCGAACTGGGAGGCCACAGTCTGCCATTCCTGTGGACTTGTAGGAAACTGTGGAGTGCAAAAAAAATAAGATAAGGACTTTAATAACAAAAATTGTATATCAGATTACACCAAAACATTAGTAAACAACAGCAGTCAAATATTATGAATATGTGTGTTTGTAATTGAAATGTTGAAAAACATAAGGCACACTTATAAGATTACTCACCCCCTATGATGGCCCATTGATACATTTGAATGTGGGGGGAGGGGTTCTAATTAGGTTAACAAACACACATGACTGGCTCAAACATTTGTGGGGTGGGGGAGGGGTTCTAATTAGGTTAACAAACACACATGACTGGCTCATACATTTGTGGGGTGGGGGAGGGGTTCTAATTAGGTTAACAAACACACATGACTGGCTCAAACATTTGTGGGGTGGGGGAGGGGTTCTAATTAGGTTAACAAACACACATGACTGGCTGAAACATTTGTGGGGTGGGGGAGGGGTTCTAATTAGGTTAACAAACACACATGACTGGCTGAAACATTTGTGGGGTGGGGGAGGGACAAACAAGACAATGGAGCAGACAATATACATTGTTCAATGGACTATAGGCTAGAGATAAAAATGGACCCAGCATTGCATGGTGGGGAGGTTAATGAAAGAAATTATGCATGTAGGGCAATAAATGATTAAAATAGGCATGCACAAAGATAAAGGGGACATTCACAGCAGATTGAAAGCATGGCAATTAGGTAAAGAGGACAGTTCTACAATACATCCAAAAACAGTTAATACATATCATGTAATGTTAAAGGATAAAACTTACCTTCATATATTCCCATATATGATCCCCAGAGCCTGGGGGGAGATGCCTGTCGAGAACTTTAAGTCCTGAAGACTTCTCCCTGTCGCCAAGTAACGTAACGTGGCAACTAGCCTCTGCTCCGCACTGATGGCTTGCCACATGCAGGTATCCTGCCTGCTGATATAGGGGGTCAGCATAGCCAGCAGACGCTCAAAGATGGGGTCCGTCATCCTGAGAAAATTCCTGAAATCATCAGGATTATTCTCACGGAGCTCACGGAGCAAAGGCATATGACAGAACTGGTCACGCTGGCGCAACCAATTCTTGGTCCATGAACTCCTCCTCACCCTGTTCATGGACTGGACTCGGGTCAAAGTATTAACCCCAACACCAAGTCCCCACACAGCACGAACTCGAGAACGAGAACGTCCACTCGACATGGCTTCAAAACGGTCGGCTGCTCAAACAAACAAACTTATAACAAACGCACTGAAGAACAGCAAGGCCTATGAAGAACGACCTGAAAATCAGGAACGAGCGGAGCAGAACGGCCTGCAAGGCAGGTTACGAACTGACCAACACGCACTGAAAAGCAGATACAAACCTCACAAGCACAAACTGAACCGCAGAAAACGAACGAAATAAGCTGAAGTGTGAAAAGCGCGAATCGTCTCTAACCAAACTTCTACTAACACGAGATAAACACGAGATTAGCAGAAGGAGCCCAAAGGGTGCCGGAGTGGGGCTTGGACTTCCTTTTTCTAGTCCCGTCGTACGTGCTATACGTCACCGCGTTCAAAACCAGCGGACTTTTGCAGTGACCGTGTGTGGCCAAGTCCGTCCGTTTTTAAGTCCGGCGCAAGGAGCAAACAAAGTCCGACGAAAAGTCCGCCGGGCAAAGTCCGCCGTAAAGTCCGCTCGTGTGTACGCGGCATTATGTTTAAATCACCAGTCACTTTAACCCACAGGAGTGGTAATAACTGCCATACATATTTCACTTAAGGGAATACACACGTGACACTTTGGATAAAATTGTATATATGCAGACATTTCTTTTACAACTTTGGGACAGCGCCACACTCACACACTTTTCTTTTTTCACTCTTTACACTGGCCACCAATATAAAGGGGCACCTTGTTACCACCCACCAAGAAAAGGGGAACAGTCTTTCCACTGATCACCAATAAAAGGGGTATTCTTCCCACTGACTACCAATGTAAGGTAAATTCTGAACACTGACCACCAGTACAAGGCACAATCTTTACAATGAACACCAATAGAGGAGGTTTTTGTACCACTGGCCACCAATGTAAGGAAGGCATTCTTTCCATTGGCCATCAACGTAAGGGTGTGAGTAATTAATTAATTGTCAGTAATGTAAATAATATTATTACCATTAACCATCAATGTAACAGGGGCACTACACTAGTCACCAGTGGAAGGTGACACTTATCCACTGACCACCAATGTAAGGGGGCCCTTTAACTGACCCACAATGTAAGGGAGCATTGCTCCATGAACCACCAATGCAACAGAGCACTACACTGTCCACCCATGTAAGGAGACACTTCTTCACTGACAATCAATGTAATGTGTACTACAGGGGTCTCAAACTGGTGGCCCTCCAGCTGTTGAGAAACTACAAGTCCCATAAGGCATTGCAAGACTGACAATTATGCCGTGTACACATGAGCGGACTTTTCAGCATCAAAGGTCCGACGGTCTGTCCGACGGTCTTTCCGACGGAGTTACAATGGACTTTGAGCAACCGGACTTGCCCACACACGAACGGACTAAAGTCAGTTTGAAAGTCCGTTGGTTTGAACATGATGACGTATGAAGGGACTAGAATAAGTAAGTTCATAGCCAGTAGCCAATAGCTGCCCTTGCGTCCTTTTTTGTCCGTCGGACTAGCATACAGACAAACTGATTTTTTTTGACCGGACTCAAGTCCGTCGGAAAGATTTGAAACATGTTCCAAATCTAAAGTCCGTCTGATTTTCAACAGAAAAAGTCCGCTGAAGGTCCGATGGAGCCCACACACGGTCGGATTGTCCGACCGATTTGTTCCGTCAGACCAGTCCGGTTGAAAAGTCCACCCGTGTGTACGCGGCTTTACGAGCATGACTCCAACAGACAGAGGCATGATGGGACTTGTAGTTTCACAACAGCTGGAGGGCCGCCAGTTTGAGACCCCTGACTTAGACCATCACCAAAGTAAGGGGTCACTGCCACTAATGGTCCGATGGAGCCCACACACGGTCGGATTGTCCGATCGATTTGTTCCGTCAGACCAGTCCGGTTGAAAAGTCCACCCGTGTGTACGCGGCTTTACGAGCATGACTCCAACAGACAGAGGCATGATGGGACTTGTAGTTTCACAACAGCTGGAGGGCCGTCAGTTTGAGACCCCTGACTTAGACCATCACCAAAGTAAGGGGTCACTGCCACTAATGTAAATGGAATTTTTTTTTAAATAACCACTTCAGCTCTAGAAGATTTACCCCCCTTCAAGCCATTTTTTGCGATATGGAACTGCATTATTTTAACTGACAATTGTGGGCAGTTGTGTGGCACTGTACACAGATAAAATGTATGTCCTTTCTTTCACACAAATAGAGCTTTCTTTTGGTGGTACAGTAGGTGACCGCGATATTGTGTCAATCTCGCCGAGTCACAGGAGCCAGCGCCGAGATGGCTCACTCATCGGGAAAGGAAAACTTTGTTTTCCTTCCGCGATGAGTGACAGGCAGTGCTGACAGCTGTCTGGTATGAATCCTGAGGCGGGAACACCGCGCCAAATTTTAAATGAAAAAAACGGCGTGGGTTCCCCCCAGGGGCATACCAGGCCCTTAGGTCTGGCATGGATTGCAAGGGCGATTTTTCGGCGTAGGGGTCCCCCCCAAATCCATACCAGACCCTTATCCGAGCATGCAGCCCGGCCGGCCAGGAAAGGGGGTGGGGACTAGCGTGCGCCCCCCCCTCCTGAGCCGTACCAGGCGGCATGCCCTCAACATGGGGGGGTGGGTGCCTTGGGGGAGGGGGCGCCCTGTGGGGCCCCCACCCCAAAGCACCTTGTCCCCATGTTGATGAGGACAAGGGCCTCTTCCCGACAACCCTGGCCATTGGTTGTCGGGGTCTGCGGGCGGGGGGCTTATCGGAATCCGGGAGCCCCCTTTAATAAGGGGGCCCCCAGATCCCGGCCCCCCACCCTGTGTGAATGAGTATGGGGTACATGGTACCCCTACCCATTCACCTGGGGAAAAGTGTCAATATAAAAAAAACACAGTACACAGGTTTTAAGAGTCATTTATTAGTCAGCTCCGGGATCTTCTTCCGACTTTGGGGGGTCTCCTTCCGACTTCTCCCGGTGTTCGGCCTCTTCTCCCGGGCCCCGCCGCTATCTTCTTCCAGCTCTATTGCCAGCGAGGGGCCCGGTCTGCTGCCGCTGTCTTGCCGCCGCTGTCTCGCCGCTTCTTCGCTTCCACAGGGCGCCCCCCTCCCCCAAGGCACACACTCCCCCATGTTGAGGGCATGCCGCCTGGTACGGCTCAGGAGGGGGGGGGTGCACGCTCGTCCCCACCCCCTTTCCTGGCCGGCTGGGCTGCATGCTCGGATAAGGGTCAGCACTGCCTGTCACTCATCGCGGAAGGAAAACAAAGTTTTCCTTTCCCGATGAGTGAGCCAGCGCGACATGCACAGTACCCTGTCGCCGAGAACCAGCGCGATGCTATCGCGCTGGAAACACAATCTCGCGGTCAGGTACTGTATTTGATCACCTCTGTGGTTTTTATTTTTTGCCCTAAAAACAAAAAAGGCAAAAAATGTTGAAAAAAAAACCAATATTTTTTACTTTCTGCTGTAAAACGTAATTTTTTTCATTAATTTAGGCCAATATGTATTCTGCTACATACGTTTGGTAAAAAAAAAATCTCAATAAGCGAATCTTGATTGGTTTGCGTAAAAGTTATATCATCTACAAACTATGGGATATTTTTATTTATTTATTTTATTTTTTTTACTAGTAATGGTGGCGAACAGCGACTTATAGCAGGACTGCGATATTGTGGCGGACAAATCGTACAATAACTGACACTTTTTGGGGACCAGTGACACTTATACAGTGATCAGTGCTAAAACATATGCACTGTCACTGTACTAATGACACTGGCAGGGAAGGGGTTACCAGCAGGGGCAATTAAAGGGTTAAATGTGTTCCTAGCCAGTACTTACTCACTGTGTGGGAGGTACTTCTACTAAGGGAAGACATAGATCCATGTCCCTGCTTAGCAGGAACACAAGATCAATGTCTTTCTCACTGACAGAATGGCAGTCTGCCTTGTTTACATAAGCAGATCGCGGTTTTGCCTGTGTACTAAACAATGGGTGGCTGCTGGCAGACATAGAGTTCACAGTACCCACCGCTAGGATCAGGGCCGATCCTAGATGGGGTGCACGGGGTGCAGTGCACCCAGGTGCCAGAGAGGTGGGGGCGTTGAAGCGCCAGAGTGCTCCCTTCCCCCCTCCTCCTCCTCTTGATTGTGTCTGGTGGCGCCTCTCCGCCGGTGTTCCAAGAAGAAAGGCGCCGCTGTATTTGCTGCTCAGCTCAAGCCCCTCCTCCTGTCAGAGAAAGAGAGCAGCTGCCAGCCGGAGATGACATCGGAGGCAGAGCGGCTGGTCTCTGCGTGGAGAGAGACCAGCCGCACAGTAATGTCGCGGCGGGGGGGCGGGGCAGAAGGAGCGGTCCGTGCCTGACACATTCTCCTCTCTGTGTCTCCCACTCCTGCCTGCTTTGAACTGCTCTGCTCTCCACTCGGGCGGCGCGGCTGGCTGCACACTGTCCTCTCCTCTCCAGCTGCCGGTGTATTTATGTACCCTAATGGAGGGGGGGTCTGTACTGTACTAATGGAGGGGGGCTGTACTAATGGAGGGGGGCTGTACTAATGGAGGGGGGGCTGTACTAATGGAGGGGGGCTGTACTAATGAAGGGGGCTGTACTAATGGAGGGGGGGCTGTACTAATGGAGGGGGGCTGCACTAATGGAGGGGGGGCTGTACTAATAATGGGGGTCTGTACTAATGGGGGGTCTGTACTAATGGAGGGGAGGTCTGTACTAATGGGGGGGTCTGTACTAATGGAGAGGGGGTCTCCACGCAGAGACCAGCCGCACAGTGATGTTGCGCGGGGGGGGGGGCAGAGGGAGCGGTCCGTGCCTGACACATTCTCCTCTCTGTGCCTCCCACTCCTGCCTGCTTTGAACTGCTCTGCTCTCCACCCGGGCGGCGCGGCTGGCTGCACACTGTCCTCTCCTCTCCAGCTGCCGCCCGGGTGTATTTATGTACCCTAATGGAGGGGGGGTCTGTACTGTACTAATGGAGGGGGGGCTGTACTAATGGAGGGGGCTGTACTAATGGAGGGGGGCTGTACTAATGGAGGGGGGGCTGTACTAATGGAGGGGGGGCTGTACTAATGGAGGGGGGGCTGTACTAATGAAGGGGGCTGTACTAATGGAGGGGGCTGTACTAATGGAGGGGGGTCTGTACTAATGGAGGGGGGCTGTACTAATAATGGGGGGGCTGTACTAATGGGGGGTCTGTACTAATGGAGAGGGGGTCTGTACTAATGGGGTCTGTACTAATGGAGGGGAGGTCTGTACTAATGGGGGGGGGTCTGTACTAATGTGGGGGTTCTGTACTAATGGAGGGGGTCTGTCCTGGGGGGTCTGTACTAATGGAGCGGGGGTCTGTACTAATGGATGGGGGGTCTGTACTAATGGAGGGGGGGTCTGTACTAATTGGGGAGTCTGTACTAATGGAGGTGGGGTCTGTACTAATGGAGAGGGGGTCTGTACTAATGGGGTTGGTACTAATGGGGGGGTCTGTACTAATGGGGTCGGTACTAATGGGGGGGTCTGTACTGGGGGGTCTGTACTAATGGAGGGAGGTCTGTACTAATGGAGGGGGGGCTGTACTAATGGAGGGGGCTGTACTAATGGAGCAGGGGCTGTACTAATGGAGGGGGGCTGTACTAATGGAGGGGGGCTGTACTAATGGAGGGGGGGCTGTACTAATGAAGGGGGCTGTACTAATGGAGGGGGCTGTACTAATGGAGGGGGCTGTACTAATGGAGGGGGGCTGTACTAATGGAGGGGGGTCTGTACTAATGGAGGGGGGCTGTACTAATGGAGGGGGGGCTGTACTAATAATGGGGGGGCTGTACTAATGGGGGGTCTGTACTAATGGAGAGGGGGTCTGTACTAATGGGGTCTGTACTAATGGAGGGGAGGTCTGTACTAATGGTTGGGTCTGTACTAATGGGGGGGTTCTGTACTAATGGAGGGGGGTCTGTCCTGGGGGGTCTGTACTAATGGAGCGGGGGTCTGTACTAATGGATGGGGGGTCTGTACTAATGGGGTCTGTACTAATGGAGGGGGGGTCTGTACTAATTGGGGGGTCTGTACTAATGGAGGTGGGGTCTGTACTAGTGGAGAGGGGGTCTGTACTAATGGGGTCGGTACTAATGGGGGGGTCTGTACTAATGGGGTCGGTACTAATGGGGGGGTCTGTACTGGGGGGTCTGTACTAATGGAGGGGGGTCTGTACTAATGGAGAGGGGGTCTGTCCTGGGGGGGTCTGTACTAATGGAGAGGGGGTCTGTCCTGGGGGGGGTCTGTACTAATGGAGGGGGGTCTGTACTTATGGAGGGGGGTCTGTACTAATGGAGAGGGGGTCTGTCCTGGGGGGTCTGTACTAATGGAGGGGGGTCTGTACTAATAGAGGGGGGTCTGTACTAATGGAGGGGGGTCTGTACTAATGGAGAGGGGGTCTGTACTAATGGGGTCTGTGCTAATGGAGGGGGGGGTCTGTACTAAAGGGGGGTCTGTACTAATGGGGGGTCTGTACTAATGGAGGGGTGTCTGTCCTGGGGGGTCTGTACTAATGGGGGGTCTGTACTAATGGAGGTGGGGTATGTACTAATGGAGAGGGGGTCTGTACTAATGGGGTCTGTACTAATGGAGGGGGGTCTGTACTAGGGGTCTGTACTAATGGAGGGGGGGTCTGTACTAATGGAGAGGGGGTCTGTCCTGGGGGGTCTGTACTAATGGAGGGGGGTCTGTCCTGGGGGGTCTTTACTAATGGAGGGGGGGTCTGTACTAATGGAGGGGGGTCTGTACTAATGGAGAGGGGGTCTGTCCTGGGGGGTCTGTACTAATGGAGGGGGGTTTGTACTAATGGAGAGGGGGTCTGTACTAATGTAGGGGGGTCTGTACTAATGGAGGGGGGTCTGTACTAATGGAGGGGGGGTCTGTACTAATGGAGAGGGGGTCTGTCCTGGGGGGTCTGTACTAATGGAGGGGGGGTCTGTACTAATGGAGGGGGGTCAGTACTAATGGGGGGGTCTGTCCTGGGGGGTCTGTACTAATGGAGGGGGAGATCTGTCCTGGGGGGTCTGTACTAATAGAGGGGGGGTTACCTTGGGGGGGATCTGTACTGAGGAAGGTCTGTACTGAGGGAGGGGTTTATACTTAGTGCGGGTTCTGCACTGACAGAGGGGGGTCTCTATGTAGTGGAGGGGGGTCTGTACTGAGGGGCGACTATAGTTGGTGGAAGGGGGGTGACCCTAACCCTAGTGAAGCCAATGCAGCTGCGGGCTCTCCTTTCCCCCCTCCCTCTTCTTTCCCCCCTCCCTCTCCTCCTGAGTGCTGCTGTACTAGTGAGCGGTGCTTGCCAGCACAGCTGCCCACTATGTTTCTTCCCCCGCCTTCATATCAACCAGGGAGGAAACAGAATGGAAAAAGGAGCAGATAAGAGGATTGTGGGACATATAGTCCTGAGGACTGGCAGCCCCACTGTAACACGGAAACTGCAGCCCACACAGCATGCTCAGCTGAATGGGAAAGAGAGAGAGACAGGAGCCTGGGAAAGCTTTCAGGGAAGTACACCCAGGACTCCAGAGGGAGAGGACAGAGCTGAGACAACACCATCAGAGAGTGAACCCCGCTGCCCTGCACCACCAGAGGGAAAGCCACACAGCCTAGCGCCATCCCTGGCAGAGAAAGGAATGGAGTCATTGCAGGAATGCAGATCTGGGTGCTACCCAGCGGAGTCACCATGGGCAATTCAGAGTGAGCTGACTCCTGATCAGAGGAACCGTTGCTGTATCGCTGGGTCAGGTGAGAGGGCCGATCGACCATTATGTACTAATGTCCATAGGAACTGCAGTCTCTGACCATCTCCTGTAGTATGTCTGCAGTCTCTGACCATCTCCTGTTCTATGATTGCAGTCTCTGACCGTCTCTTGTATCATAACTACACTCTCTGACCATCTCCTGTACTATGTCTGCAGTCTCTGACCATCTCCTGTACTATGTTTGCAGTCTCTGACCATCTCCTGTTCTATGATTGCTTTCTCTGACCAACTCCTGTACTATGATTGCAGTCTCTGACCATCTCCTGTTCTATGATTGCAGTCTCTGACTGTCTCTTGTATCATAACTACAATCTCTGACCATCTCTTGTAACATGTCTGCAGTCTCTGATCATCTCCTGTATTATGTCTGCAGTCTCTGACCATCTCCTGTTCTATGATTGCTTTCTCTGACCATCTCCTGTTCTATGATTGCAGTCTCTGATCGTCTCTTGTATCATAACTACAGTCTCTGACCATCTCCTGTACTATGTCTGCAGTCTCTGACCATTTCCTGTACTATGTCTGCAGTCTCTGACCATGTCCTGTTCTATGATTGCAGTCTCTGATCATCTCCTGTATTATGTCTGCAGTCTCTGACCATCTCCTGTTCTATGATTGCAATTTCTGACTATCTCTTGTATCATAACTACAGTCTCTGACCATCTCCTGTACCATGTCTGCAGTCTCTGGGCATCTCCTGTACAATATCTGCAGTCTCTGACCATCTCCTGTACTATGTCTGCAGTCTCTGACCATCTCCTGTACTATGTTTGCAGTCTCTGATCATCTCCTGTATTATGTCTGCAGTCTCTGATCATCTCCTGTATTATGTCTGCAGTCTCTGACCATCTCCTGTATCATGTCTGCAGTCTCTGACCATCTCCTGTACTATGTCTGCAGTCTCTGACCATCTCCTATATCATGTCTGCAGTCTCTGACCATCTCCTGTACTATATCTGGGGGCTCTTTCTAACAGACTCTCTAACACAGTGGTTCTCAACTCCAGTCCTCAGGACCCACCAACAGGCCAGGTTTGCAAGATAGCTGAAATACATCACAGGTGATATCACTTGCTGCTCAGTGATTGCAGTATTCTAGTCTGCAACTCCCCAAGGTAATACTTAAAATCTGGCCTGTTGGTGGGTCCCGAGGACTGGAGTTGAGAACCACTGCTCTAACAGAAGCCCTCTTTGTGTGCATCAGAGAGACTCCCCTCCAGGTCTCATTAGTGTATGCTCTTCCTGTATTTTTTTTATTGTAAAAGATCATGGGAGGATCCTAGGGTAACAAAGACTTCTTAGGGGAGCATCTCTGTGTTTGAGTCATTGCCATAGTTACATTTGGTAGGAGTTGGTAAGATGACCACGCCCATGTGCACCCAGGCGCCGGTGACCCTAGGATCGGCCCTGGCTAGGATCCTGCTGTGTGTGATCACAGCGGGAGCGGGTTGCCGGAAGCACGTGCGTGCGCCCAGACCCAGGAGAGTCAAATCAAGTATTAGGAATGTGATCTGATGCATAGCAGCCGTCCTGGCGCAATATATGTGCACTGGGCAGTCGTGAATCGGTAAAACACTGTGAGGGGGAACTTTTTCACTGACCACCGATATAGGATGCCCCTATGTAGGAAAGCAATACATTTACCACTGATATAGTGTGCAAGGGGCACTTCCCCATCAACAGTCGCCAATATAAATAATTATGATTTTTTTTTTTTTTTTTTAACTTTTACATAAAAAAAGGCATTTAACCCTGTGTATAAACATAGTTTCAGCACCATTGACAGCTATTGTTGGCAGATTAGAGAATGAATTTATTCTGTTATTTACTAAGATTTGCCCAGCAATACAAACTCTAATGTACTTTATACGTATGACGTGGCAACATGCAAATGTTTCAAGATTTCATCATCAGCTGCTTATTAATTATTCATTGTGTGAATTGCTCTGTGAAGCTTTGGTAATACAGCCATAAGTTGTTTTTTTTTAGGAAATAAAATAAAAGTTAACATAACCTCCACCCCTTCCCCCTGGTTTCACATACATGTATGCATACACCAAGCAATATGTTTTCATTTCCACTCTCACTCAATTTGTATGTGTTTGCTTACTTAATAGATGCCTTGCATGTGCGTTTCAAGCTATATCCTGTGCTGGATGTTTCTTTATTGATTTACAATGAAATCAAGAAGAATGAAATGGTGAGCAAAGATAATATTCTGTTATTGTTAATTGTGTGGGTTTAAATAATGCCCATTTCTTTTTATATATATATAATTGACAATTTCAATAACATTTTTGTATTTTTTCCAGTACAAAAAAATAAATAAAATGAAAAATAATATTAACATTCTCTGGATAGCATGCATGCCACCAAAAAAAACAAAAAAGAAAACAAGCTAAGATGAGGCATGGCCTGTTAGCAAAATACACATACAGTTGCAATAAAAAGTATGTGAACCCTTTTTGGAATGATGTGGATTTCTGCACAAATTGGTCATAAAATGTGATCTGATCTTCATCTAAGTCACAACAATAGACAATCACATTCTGCTTAAACTAATAACACACAAATAATTACATGTTACCATTAGGGATGAGCTTCGTGTTCGAGTCGAACCCATGTTCGACTCGAACATCGGCTGTTCGACCGTCCGTCGAATTGCGAACGTTATGGGCCGTTCGCGCCAAATTCGTGTGGCGCGTCACGGCCCATAATTCACTGCGGCATCGCAGTGCATTGCTGGCTGATGATTGGCCAAGCATGCACTATGACCCGCATGCTTGGCCAATCACAGCGCCGTCAGTAGAGAGAGCTGTAATTGGCCAAAGCCAGGGTGGCTTTGGCCAATTATGGCTCAGGGGATTTAGTACACGCCCCACACTATATAAGGCCGCCTGCACGGCGGCCCTGTGTAGTGTGTTCCGGTGTGCTGATAGAGAGAGAGACAGACAGTGTCATTTGATTTGAGAGCTAGATTAGGCTAGATCTGTTCCTGCTCTTTACATTTAGTGCAGTGCGTCCTGCTCACAGTGTTCAGCTAGATCTGTTCCTGCTCTTTACATTTAGTGCAGTGCGTCCTGCTCACAGTGTTCAGCTAGATCCGTTCCTGCTCTTTACATTTAGTGCAGTGCGTCCTGCTCACAGTGTTCAGCTAGATCTGTTCCTGCTATTTACATTTAGTGCAGTCAGTGCGTCCTGCTCACAGTGTTCAGCTAGATCCGTTCCTGCTATTTACATTTAGTGCAGTCAGTGCGTCCTGCTCACAGTGTTCAGCTAGATCCGTTCCTGGTATTTACATTTAGTGCAGTGCGTCCTGCTCACAGTGTTCAGCTAGATCCGTTCCTGCTATTTACATTTAGTGCAGTGCGTCCTGCTCACAGTGTTCAGCTAGATCCGTTCCTGCTATTTACATTTAGTGCAGTGCGTCCTGCTCACAGTGTTCAGCTAGATCCGTTCCTGCTATTTACATTTAGTGCAGTCAGTGCGTCCTGCTCACAGTGTTCAGCTAGATCCGTTCCTGCTATTTACATTTAGTGCAGTCAGTGTGTCCTGCTCACAGTGTTCAGCTAGATCCGTTCCTGCTATTTACATTTAGTGCAGTCAGTGCGTCCTGCTCACAGTGTTCAGCTAGATCCGTTCCTGCTATTTACATTTAGTGCAGTGCGTCCTGCTCACAGTGTTCAGCTAGATCCGTTCCTGCTATTTACATTTAGTGCAGTGCGTCCTGCTCACAGTGTTCAGCTAGATCCGTTCCTGCTATTTACATTTAGTGCAGTGCGTCCTGCTCACAGTGTTCAGCTAGATCCGTTCCTGCTATTTACATTTAGTGCAGTGCGTCCTGCTCACAGTGTTCAGCTAGATCCGTTCCTGCTATTTACATTTAGTGCAGTCAGTGCGTCCTGCTCACAGTGTTCAGCTAGATCCGTTCCTGCTATTTACATTTAGTGCAGTGCGTCCTGCTCACAGTGTTCAGCTAGATCTGTTCCTGCTATTTACATTTAGTGCAGTCAGTGCGTCCTGCTCACAGTGTTCAGCTAGATCCGTTCCTGCTATTTACATTTAGTGCAGTGCGTCCTGCTCACAGTGTTCAGCTAGATCCGTTCCTGCTATTTACATTTAGTGCAGTGCGTCCTGCTCACAGTGTTCAGCTAGATCCGTTCCTGCTATTTACATTTAGTGCAGTGCGTCCTGCTCACAGTGTTCAGCTAGATCCGTTCCTGCTATTTACATTTAGTGCAGTCAGTGCGTCCTGCTCACAGTGTTCAGCTAGATCCGTTCCTGCTATTTACATTTAGTGCAGTGCGTCCTGCTCACAGTGTTCAGCTAGATCTGTTCCTGCTATTTACATTTAGTGCAGTCAGTGCGTCCTGCTCACAGTGTTCAGCTAGATCCGTTCCTGCTATTTACATTTAGTGCAGTGCGTCCTGCTCACAGTGTTCAGCTAGATCTGTTCCTGCTATTTACATTTAGTGCAGTCAGTGCGTCCTGCTCACAGTGTTCAGCTAGATCCGTTCCTGCTATTTACATTTAGTGCAGTGCGTCCTGCTCACAGTGTTCAGCTAGATCCGTTCCTGCTATTTACATTTAGTGCAGTGCGTCCTGCTCACAGTGTTCAGCTAGATCCGTTCCTGCTATTTACATTTAGTGCAGTGCGTCCTGCTCACAGTGTTCAGCTAGATCCGTTCCTGCTATTTACATTTAGTGCAGTCAGTGCGTCCTGCTCACAGTGTTCAGCTAGATCCGTTCCTGCTATTTACATTTAGTGCAGTGCGTCCTGCTCACAGTGTTCAGCTAGATCTGTTCCTGCTATTTACATTTAGTGCAGTCAGTGCGTCCTGCTCACAGTGTTCAGCTAGATCCGTTCCTGCTATTTACATTTAGTGCAGTGCGTCCTGCTCACAGTGTTCAGCTAGATCTGTTCCTGCTATTTACATTTAGTGCAGTGCGTCCTGCTCACAGTGTTCAGCTAGATCCGTTCCTGCTATTTACATTTAGTGCAGTCAGTGCGTCCTGCTCACAGTGTTCAGCTAGATCCGTTCCTGCTATTTACATTTAGTGCAGTGCGTCCTGCTCACAGTGTTCAGCTAGATCCGTTCCTGTTATCTTCCTACTGACAGGCAGGCTTGTCTGGTTACAGTATATAAAGCTACCTGAAGAAAATTACAGGTGTTCTATCCCAGCTTAGTGCAGCTACAGGCCATTAGTATGTCTGGAAGGCCAAGAAGGAGAGGCAGACAGTCACAAGCCAATAAGAGAGGGCAAGCAGGCTCTGTGTCTAGTGCTGGTCGTGGAGACGGTGCATCCTCATCAGCACGTGGCCATGGGACACGCTTGGCCTTTTTTTCGGCAGCTGGCCGTGTTGAGCCGCAACATGCGGAAAACTTGGTCGAGTGGATGACCAAGCCGTCCTCATCCTCCTCATCCTCTCTCACCCATGCCCAGGGTGCTTTGTCTGGCAAAGCAGCGGCCTCTTCCCTCAGCTCAATGTCATCAATGACTCCTTCCCTAGCTCCACCATGTCCTCATGAGGATTCCCTCGAACTGTTTGACCACAGTGTTGGGTACATGCTCCAGGAGGATGCCCAGCGTTTGGAAGGCTCTGATGATGATACTGAGCTCGATGAAGGCAGTAACATGAGCACGGACAGAGGGGGTGCCCAAGAAGGACAGCAATCTGGCAGTCATGCTCCCCCTGCTGCAGCATACTGCCAGGTTTGCTCCAGTGATGAGGAGGGAGGGGATGATGAGGTCACTGACTCAACATGGGTGCCTGATAGGAGAGAGGAGGAGGAGGAGGAGGCGGCACATCACCAACGAGGCAGGATGCCCTCCAGGGGCCAGCCTAAGGGCAGCACATTGACTGCATCACACCCCAAAGCTCCACATGTGCAGGGCGCTGCAGTCTCTGCGCGTTATTCAAAAAGTTCTTTGGTGTGGGCCTTTTTTGAGACGAGTGCATCAGATCGCACCGCTGCTATTTGCAACATATGTCTCAAGCGTATCTCGCGTGGCCAAAACATCTCCCGCTTGGGTACCACATGCTTGACCAGACATATGTTGACCTGCCATGCAGTTCGTTGGCAAGCATATCTAAAAGACCCACACCAAAGAACAAAGAGGATCTCTCCTTGCTCCTCATCAGCTGAGATTTCCAACCCCACTAGACCTTCAGTCCTCTCTGAGACCTGCAGTGAGAGGAATGAAGGTGTAGAATTAGGTGTGTCACAGCCAAGTACTTGTGGGCAATCTGCTTTTGGTACACCGACGCCAGATTGTACCAGGCAAATTTCCCTGCCCCAGCTGCTGCACCGCCGAAAGAAGTTTGCTCCCAGCCATCCACATGCCCAGCGGTTGAATGCTAGCTTGGCAAAATTGCTAGCACTTCAACTGCTGCCTTTTCAGTTGGTAGACTCTGCCCCCTTCCGTGAGTTTGTGGAATGTGCGGTTCCTCAGTGGCAGGTACCCAAACGCCACTTTTTCTCACGGAAGGCGATTCCAGCTCTCTACCGGCATGTGGAAGGCAATGTCCATGCCTCGCTGGACAGGGCGGTCAGCGGTAAGGTGCATATTACCGCTGACTCATGGTCCAGCAGGCATGGACAGGGACGTTACTTAAGTTTCAGGGCGCATTGGGTGACTCTGCTGGCAGCTGGGAAGGATGCAGGACAAGGTGCAGTAGTGTTGGAGGTTGTTCCGCCACCACGCCTCCAAAATGCTGATTGTGACACACCTCTCTCCTCCACCCCCTCCTCTTCTTCTTCCTCCATGGCCTCTTCCTCGGAACCAGCGGTGCTCCGTAGGCGTTCAAGGGGCTACGCAAGTACGCAGGCCAAAAGATGCCATGCGGTGCTTGAGCTGGTGTGCTTGGGGGACAGGAGCCACACTGGGGCAGAGGTTCTGTCAGCTCTGCAGGGGCAGGTTCAGAGGTGGTTGACGCCACGCCAACTTAAGGCAGGAATGGTGGTTTGCGACAATGGCACCAACCTCCTCTCTGCCCTCCGACAGGGACAACTGACCCATGTGCCCTGTTTGGCTCACGTCCTTAACTTGGTGGTGCAGCGGTTCTTGGGCAGGTACCCGGGCTTACAGGATGTCCTGAGGCAGGCCAGGAAAGTCTGTGTGCATTTCCGCCGGTCATATAATGCCAGTGCTCGGCTGACGGACCTCCAAAAGGAGTTTAACCTGCCCAAGAACCGCCTAATCTGTGACATGCCCACCAGGTGGAACTCGACATTGGCCATGCTGCAGCGGCTGCACACGCAGCAGAGGGCCATAAATGAGTACCTGTGCGACTATGGCACCAGGACAGGGTCAGGGGACCTTGGTTTTTTTTCCCCACGCCAGTGGGCCATGATCAGGGATGCATGCACTGTCCTGTCACCATTCGAGGAGGCCACGAGGATGGTGAGCACTGACAGTGCATGCATCAGTGACACTGTCCCCCTTGTCCACCTGTTGGAGCACACGCTGCGTGGAATAATGGACAGGGCACTTGAGGCAGAACAGAGGCAGGAAGAGGAGGACTTCCTTAGCTCTCAAGGCCCCCTTTATCCAGACAGTGTTCCTGCGTGCCCGCCGATCACACAGGAAGAGGACGAGGAGGAGGAGGAGGAGGAAGATTGTGTCAGTATGGAGGTGGAGCCTGGCACTCAGCATCAGCAGTCTTTAAGGGATCAGTCCCAAGGAACACATGGACTTGTACGTGGCTGGGAGGAGGTGGCTGCGGACGTTGTTGTCCTTAGTGACCCAGAGGACTCTGGACCGAATGCCTCAGCAAACCTACGCTGCATGGCCTCCCTGATCCTGCAAAGCCTGCGTAAGGATCCTCGTATTCGTGGTATCAAGGAGAAGGACCAATACTGGCTGGCAACCCTCCTTGATCCACGTTACAAGGGTAAGGTTGCGGACCTTATCTTGCCATGGCAGAGGGAGCAGAGGATGAAACATCTTCGGGAGGCCTTGCAGAAAGGTCTGTGCAACGCGTTCCCAGAGACTGGGAGGTTACAAACTCCTGTTTCTGGACAACGTGTTGCTGAGGCTTCGGTCAGTCAAAGAAGGAGCGGTGGAGAAGGTGGCCGTCTGACCGATGCGTTCAGACAATTTTTTGGTCCGCAGCCCCAAGGTATGATCGGTTCCAGCAACCATCGCCAGCGTCTGTTTTACATGGTGCAGGAATACCTAGGGGCAAGATCAGACTTGGACACCTTTCCCACCGAAAATCCTCTGGGTTACTGGGCCTTGAGGATGGATCACTGGCCAGAGCTTGCACAGTATGCAATTGAGCTACTGGCCTGTCCTGCATCCAGCGTTCTTTCGGAACGCACATTCAGTGCTGCTGGAGGCGTGGTAACCGATCACAGGGTGCGTCTGTCCACTGACTCGGTCGATCGGCTGACCTTCATAAAAATGAATCAGTCTTGGATCACCACCAGCTACCAAGCACCTGATGCTGATGTAACTGAATAATTTTTTTCAGATCCCTTCAAAGACTGCCTATGCTGATGCTGAGTGACTATCCCTGAGTAATTATCCTCTTCCTCCTCAATCATCACGCTGATAGCTTGTAAGAACATTTTTGGTTCTGGGCGCCACCACCAGTGCCTAAGGCACAATTTTTCAGCCCCTGTATAACAGGGGCGTGTAATTACAATTTTTGATGTAATACTTTGCAGCACGGCTCGTTCCTGCATTCCAACTAGAGTGTCTGTGAGGGGTTGCAGTGTTGTGGCACCAGCACCAGTGCCTAAGGCCCAATTTTTCTGCCCCTGTCTAACAGGGGCGTGTAATTACAATTTTTGATGCAATACTTTGCAGCAGGGCTCGTTCCTGCGTTCCAACTAGAGTGTCTGTGAGGGGTTGCAGTGTTGTGGCACCAGCACCAGTGCCTAAGGCCTAATTTTTCAGCTCCTGTTCAACAGGGGCATGTAATTACAATTCTTGATCTAATATTTCACAGCAGGGCCCTGTGAGGGCTTACAGTGTTTTGGCCACAGCAACACCTAAGGCCCAAATTTCTGCTGAGTATATAGGGCAGGACCCTACTTTCAAACATCTAACTTACAAACGACTCCTACTTGCAAACGGAAGGAGACAACAGGAAGTGAGATGAAATCTACCCCTAGGAAGGGAAATTCTCTCATGTAAGAGTTAATATGGGAAAACAATTTCTCCTTTCCACTGATGCTTTCCAATCCTTGTTCCACAAAAAAACCCAAATTTTCAAAAAACATTTTTCATTGGGACAAAAAAGTGAGGTGAAATCTTCTGAAGAGGAGGAAAGACGCAAAACAAATGTCACAGGGGTGATAACCCTTCCCTATGTTTTCCAAAAAGCTTAGAAAAGATTTTTTGGCTGGAGCTAAACACGTTAAAAATGTTCAAAATTACAAACAGATTCTACTTAACAACAAACCTACAGTCCCTGTCTTGTTTGCACCGCCTGTATACTGCTGTTCAGAGTATATAGGGACCTTTCCTTATTTTAATTTGGGTGCGGGGTTCCCCTTAATATCCATACAAGACCCAAAGGGCCTGGTAATGGACTGGGGGGTACCCATGCCGTTTGTCTCACTGATTTTCATCCATATTGGCAGGACCCGACATGACATTAAACCCGCAAGCAGTTTTAAATGAGATTTTTTCCTTTAAAAATGACATTTGGTGCAGGGACTGTTCTAAACATGGGAAACACGCGTCACTTTACAGGCATACTATAGACACCCCCCAGGTACGATATTTAAAGGAATATTTCACTTTTTTTTTTTTACTTTAAGCATCATTAAAATCACTGCTCCTGAAAAAACGGCCCTTTTTAAAAGTTTTTTTTGCATTGATACATGTCCCCTGGGGTAGGACCCGGGTCCCCACACCCTTTTTAGGACAATACCATGCAAATTAGCCTTTAAAATGAGCACTTTTGATTTCGAACGTTCGAGTCCCATAGACGTCAATGGGGTTCTAACGTTCGTGCGAACTTGCGGTCCGTTCGCGGGTTCTGGTGCGAACCGAACCGGGGGGTGTTCGGCTCATCCCTAGTTACCATGTTTTTATTGAACACACCATGTAAACATTCACAGTGCAGGTGGAAAAAAGTATGTGAACCCCTAGACTAATGAGATCTCCAAGAGCTAATTGAAGTGAGGTGTCAGCCAACTGGAGTCCAATCAATGAGATGAGATTGGAGGTGTTGGTTACAGCTGCCCTGCCCTATAAAAAACACACACCAGTTCTGGGTTTGCTTTTCACAAGAAGCATTGCCTGATGTGAATGATGCCTCGCACAAAAGAGCTCTCAGAAGACCTACGATTAAGAATTGTTGACTTGCATTAAGCTGGAAAGGGTTATAAAAGTATCCCCAAAAGCCTTGCTGTTCATCAGTCCACAGTAAGACAAATTGTCTATAAATGGAGAAAGTTCAGCACTGCTGCTACTCTCCCTAGGAGTGGGTGCCCTGTAAAGATGACTGCAAGAGCACAGCGCAGACTGCTCAATGAGGTGAAGAAGAATCCTAGAGTGTCAGCTAAAGACTTACAAAAGTCTCTGGCATATGCTAACATCCCTGTTAGTGAATCTATGATATGTAAAACACTAAACAAGAATGGATTTCATGGGAGGTTACCACAGAGGAAGCCACTGCTGTCTAAAAAAAAACATTGCTGCAAGTTTACAGTTTGCGCAAGAGCACCTGGATTTTCCACAGCAGTACTGGCAATATATTCTGTGGACAGATGAAACCAAAGTTGAGTTGTTTGGAAGAAACACACAACACTATGTGTGGAGAAAAAGAGGCACATCACACGAACATCAAAACCTCATCCCAACTGTGAAGTATGGTGGTGGGGGCATCATGGTTTGGGGCTGCGTCAAGGCCTGAACGGATTGCTATCATCGAAGGAAAAATGAATTCCCAAGTTTATCAAGACATTTTGCAGGAGAACTTAAGGCCATCTGTCCACCAGCTGAAGCTCAACAGAAGATGGGTGTTGCAACAGGACAACTACCCAAAGCATAGAAGTGAATCAACAACAGAATGGCTTAAACAGAAGAAAATACGCCTTTTGGAGTGGCCCAGTCAGAGTCCTGATCTCAACCCAATTGAGATGCTGTGGCATGACCTCAAGAAAGCGATTCACACCAGACATCCCAAGAATATTGCTGAACTGAAACAGTTCTGTAAAGAGGAATGGTCAAGAATTACTCCTGACCGTTGTGCACGTCTGATCTGCAACTACAGGAAACGCTTGGTTGAAGCTATTGCTGCCAAGGGAGGTTCAACCAGTTATTAAATCCAAGGGTTCACATACTTTTTCACCTGCACTGTGAATGTTTACATGGTGTGTTCAATAAAAACATGGTAACATTTAATTCTTTGTGTGTTATTAGTTTAAGCAGACTGTGATTGTCTATTGTTGTGACTTAGATGAAGATCAGATCACATTTTACGACCAATTTGTGCAGAAATCCATATAATTCCAAAAGGGTTCACATACTTTTTATTGCAACTGTAAGTGTAAAGTATAGCTGGAAGATATATGGTATTAACAATCGTACAAAAAACACTAACATAGTATATCGACCAATCAGTAATTTGAATAATGCCTATTTCTTAAGCCTGCTGGAGTGCAGCATATTCCTCAAATTGAAGTAAATTACTTCTATACATAGGTGTGCACAGCCTACTGCATTAGGGTGTGCATCCCAAAGCTGAAACACACATGCCTTTCTATGCAGCCTCAGCTGCACAGGGCAGTGAATGAATTGGTCTGTGCTGAGTGGCTTCCTGTCTATTCACAAACTGAAACATAATAAACACAGTTTACTATGCTTCAGTTGTGAATGAACACAGTGAACGAGTGTGTTCACTGTGTTCATTTAAAAAATCAAGGTGCTGGTAAATTACATATTTACTAGCCCCTTCCCTCGCTCTCCATCCTGAAACATCCCCTGTAGCAGCCAGGGGGAGAGGTGAGGAAGGAAGCTAGCACTACTGCAGGGCAGGGGGAGGGGCAGCAAGGGGGGGTGACATACACATGGGCAGAATGTCGGCAGTTTTTTTTCAGCAACAGCAGGCAGATTTTCTACTGTTTTGTGTTTATCAAAGTGATGAGAAGTATGATGGCACAAAGGAGTAGAAAGGTGCCCCAAGTAGAGTAGTAATGGGGCATGCTGTGGCAAACGGTGGGTGTGTCCAAATTACTCCTGCTGACATCATCGCCCTGCCCTCCCCAGTGATACTGAACCTGCCCCCAGACAGCCACCCACAGCTCCCGGACAGCAACAAATTTGTGTGTGACTATCTCCGTTACTTGGAGAGCCACAGATTGGTCTGAAAAATGTGTCTGGGTTTCAGGCACATTGAAGCCTGGACACATCATTAAAAACCCAGACTGCCCTGGTGAATTCTGGACGGGTGGCAACCTAGTGGCTGCTACTACATATACAGTATTTCAATCAAACAAGGGGCAATTATATGTGCATGTACTGTACATACACTTTAATAGTTAAAAACTGAATTGAGTGGCTGTTGTTTTCTGCTTTAATGCACTTGGTGCAGATATGAGCTCCGAACTCCTATAGTTTAGAACTAGGGATCACACTAGGTGCCTTTGTGCAGCAGTACAGCTTCACATACATTAGTAACAAAAACCTCCATTGGATACAGTTTCATTCAGTCTTTAGTGCTGACTTCTCAAGGACAGTTTTTTAGGCTGTTCAACTTACAGTAAATGAATTAATACCTTGAAATTGAACAAAAGTAAGTGCTAAACTGTCAGAGGTTAAAAAAAGATTAGTTTACCAAAACTGAAAATTACAGTGCCTTGAAAAAGTATTCATACTCCTTGAAATTTTACAACAAAAAATGTAAATGTATTTTATTGGGATTTTATGTGATAGACCAACACAAAGTGGTACATAATTGTGAAGTGGAAGGAAAATGATAAATGGTTTTCATATTTCTTTACAAATAAATATCTGTAAAGTGTGGTGTGCATTTGTATTCAGCCCCTTTACTCTGATACCCCTAACTAAAATCTAGTGGAACCAATTGCCTTCAGAAGTCACCTAATTAGTAAAATAGAGTCCACCTGTGTGTCATTTAATCTCAGTATAAATACATCTGTACTGTGAAACCCTTATGCCGCGTACACACGGTCGGACTTTTCGGCTACAAAAGTCTGACGGACGCCAACGGACCAAATCCGACGGACAATCCGATCGTGTGTGGGCTTCCCCGGACTTTCAGCGGACTTTTCCAGCCGCAAATCTGACGGACTTTAGATTTGGAACTTGCTTCAAATCTTTACGTCGTAACTCCGCTGGACCCAGAAATCCGCTCGTCTGTATGCTAGTTTGGTGGACAAAAAAAACGATGCATGCTCAGAAGCAAAAACTAAACGGAAGCACTCGGTCTAGTAAAACTAGTGTTCGTATTGTAGGTAGCACATTCCTCACGCTGCAAATTCTGTGATCGTTGAATGCAGTGCATTAATGTCTTCTTTAATAATGCTATAAGAACGAAGATGTTTTGCTGTTCCTATTCACACAGAGTTCTCCCAAACTGATTTCTGGATTATTTCTCTTTGATCTCATGAATGATATAGTATTTTTTTTTTAAAGCCATATCTCCATACTAATGTTTAATTGTTTCTTTTGTCTTTTGTTTTTTGGGAGTCATCTGTTATTTTAGATTTCATCAAGATTTTTTTTATGATTATTGTTGAAATTATTTTATCTTTATCTACATTATTTAATTTTTTAGGTTTGTAAAGTTACCACAAAGAACCATTATTTTTTTTTGTTTTTGATTTTTTCTTTGTATTTAAAGTTAACACAAAGAACCTTTTTTGGTTATCTTTTTTTTTGTAAAAGTTACTACTAGAACATTATATTTTTTTTTGTTGTGTTTTCGCAACCTCAAGGAGGTTGTTGTCCCTTGTTAATTTGACATTGTCTCTAAATCAATGATGTTAATTAAAACGCATACGTTGACTTCCGGTTCCGGCGCCCCATGAGGAGGAGGTAGATAGCTCCAGCTCCCGCAGCGCTCCTCACTAATCTGCTTTTCAAGCCGGCCACTGCTCTAAGGAGACCCCCCCTCACACTGCTGATACATAGCGGGCTCCCATGGATCGATTTGTGGAGCGATCGTACACCCGGGCGGTGACTTCCACGATCTCCCCCGGAGGAGATACAGCGGCAGACACAGCCAAGATGGCGGCCGCCCCAGGCATAACGGAGCAGGCACACACGCAGCCACAGCCGCAGCCACAGCTCCCCTCAGCTCCAGACGTGACAGGTATGAACCCTACCTCCCCTGCTGGAATTGCACAAGCAGTAGTTACACTGCTGGGCCCTACTCTCACAGCTACTGTTGACGCCGCAGTACATAGAGGGTTAGAGCAGCTGCACATTGATTTACAAGCACAGGCACAGAGAATCAATCAGGTTGAGGATAGGATATCCTCCTTGGAAGATGAACTCACAGCCTCATCTGCAGCGGTGGCACGTCTCACAGCTACTAACAGGGACATCTGGGACAAACTCGACAATCTCGAAAATCGTTTGAGGAGAAACAATCTATGCATCATTGGTTTGCCTGAATCAGTGTCCACAACACAGCTAACAAATATATGTGCAAAAATCATCCCAGAACAACTGGGCCTTCGCATTCCCTGCACTATGGAACGCGCGCACCGCATTAGTCAATTCTCAGAAACCTGCGCCAAACCTCGCCACGTTATTGTAAAGTACCTCTATTACGCGGACAAGAATGCTATAATGCAAAAGTTTCGCCGTTCACATTCTTTAATGGTTGATGGTGCAAAACTCCTACTTTTCGCAGATTATTCCATGGAGGTGATGAAACAACGTAAAGCGCTTTCACCGATCTGCTCAACCCTACATCACAACCAAATCTGGTTCTCCCTAGCCTACCCAGCTATTCCCCGCATCCAAACGCATGAAGGAGAACACCTCACATTCAACACACCTGAGGAGGCGGAACATTATCTCACCACACAAGGCACCGAAATGGAGCATAGCAACACTGAAGAGAATTCATCATTGTCATCGCCATCGACAGCAAAGGCACCACCCAAACATCAACGCAGCCCCACCAAACCTCCATACAAACGCATCCGCTTCACCAACCAGGAGGACCGCTCTGAAAATCGCTGAAGGACTCCAGGAACTTGATCTAACCAATCGCACTTCCACGGATGGGTAATATTACCCCCCCCATTGTCTCTAACCTGGTCTCTTCTTATTTTATTTGTTAGTCTGTTTATTTTTAATGTTTCACACTGTTGCTGTTACTTGCTAGCTCAAGGCCCTGTCCTAATGCTCCCCAGCCTGGGTTACAACCCCCCCAGTGTCCACATTCTGCTTGCCCAAAGGGTCAACCCAGGGACACATGTGATTTACGCAGCTATTGACCCCTCACTGGGCAGACCCTTTGACTGAGCCCTTTTTCTTATCTTATCTGAGCCTACTGTATGGCACAGATGCAAGCAGCCCTACCCCTGACCCTCCTTCCCCTGTTTACCCCTCTTTACCAACCCCTACCTACCCCCCTCCCTCCCTTCCCTCCCCTCTTCCCCTATCTCTTCCTACCTCCCTCCACTCCTCTTAGCCAACATCATGCTCATATGTGAGGAGCTAGCAGGCCGCTGAGAGCCATTATGGTTAGTTGAACCTCATGTGGAAAAAAGTGAAGTACACTGTTTGTAGTTTGTTTCACTTTAACCAAAACTTTGTCTTGTTACAGCTCAATTTTTATTGCTTAACAGTTATGCAATTCATGTTTGCCTTATTAGTACCTTTCCTTTTATGTGACCTACAACACTCGGGTGATTCCTGTATGGTTGACACTGTACATATCAAGAGGCTTCTTGACAAGCCTCCCACTCAAAACAATTATTATCTCCAGTCATGTCTCTCTCAACCGATGGGAGTCACCTGAAATTTATCTCATGGAATGTTAAGGGGCTCCGATCCCTGAATAAACGTATGTCCATTCTTAGGCATTTGCGACGTCTCCGGGCAGATGTGGCTCTACTACAGGAGACACACCTCTCCGCAGACGATTTAGCACGCCTTCAAAAAATGTGGGTAGGATCTGTATATGGGTCCCCTGCAGTAGGCCGTAAAGCAGGTGTAGCTATTTTAATACACAAAAACCTACGACACTCTATCAGGGAGGTGAGGGCTGACTCACTGGGCCGCAACCTGACTTTACATATGACCATAGGCGACAAAGCAGTGGCTGTCACCAATATATATGCTCCCAACTCTCCAGACGCTTCCTTTTTTCAGGACATGGTACAGTGGGTTATCACTGGCCCTGAGGTGTTACATCTAGTGGGCGGGGACTTCAACTCGGTCATGTCTACACTAGCAGACCGCACATATCGCCCTACGCAAAGGTCACGTTCCGATACCTCCCATACACCAGACTCTACCCCATTAGCGCATTCCATTGACTCTATGCATTTTGTCGACATCTGGCGCCTGATGCATCCAACAGACAGAGAGTATACCTTCTTCTCGCCCCCACATAACACCTTTTCTCGTATAGACTACTTCTTTGCCGCCCCAGCCCTAGTATCTGTAATCAATAACCCAGACATTAATGATGCCAGAATCGCAGACCACAGCCCTATCGCAGTCCACATGACTCAGACCACACCCTCAACTCCTTCCCCTACCTGGCGTTTCCCTTCATACTTGGCGGATAATGAAGACTTCCGCCACGTGTTGAACCAAACTTGGGAAGAATATGTCTCCACAAATAGAGCACATATTTCTGACCCAAACCTCTTCTGGGAAGCAGGTAAAGCCTTCCTACGGGGTAAAATCATTTCCTACACCGTTCAATTTAAAAAGCACACCCAACAACAATATATGCAAGCAAGTGAAGCCTTACGCTTAGCCCACGAGAAGCTAACACTAAACCGCACCTTAGCTAACATACAGGAATGGAGACAAGCCAAGTGCACCTTTGATCTCTGGGCAGAACATCACGAAGCTGCTAAAACCTCGTACTCTACTCTCCACTTTCAAAAGTTTGGCAACAAGGCAGGCAGATTGCTTGCCAGATTATGTTCAGGACCAAGACGTCCTACACATATATCAACCTTGAGAAATGCCTCCGGCTCGCTAGTTGCCTCGCCTGCCGAAGTTAGCAAATTACTTGCAGACTATTATACTGATTTATACCGAGCAGACCCAGCGGATCAACTTGCCGCGGAAGCTTTGCTAGCCAAGATACGCCTGCCCAGACTTCAAACGGAGCAATTGGAGGCACTTTATGCGCCTATCACTTTAGAAGACATACGACACACGATCAAATCTATGGCCTCTGCTAAAGCTCCAGGCCCCGACGGGTACACTGCGGAATTCTTCAAATTAACGACTGATTTCATTCCCGACACCCTGAAGCATGTGTATGCAGCCATGTGGGACGGAGGTCCGTACCTTCCCACAGGGACACAGGCCCATATCAAATTAATTTCCAAGAAAGGGAAAGATCCCCTACATCCAGGCTCCTATCGCCCAATTTTGTTAATTAATGTGGATGTAAAAATCCTGTCTAAAATAGTAGCATCACGCTTAGCTCTCTTGCTTCCGTCCCTCCTACACCCAGCCCAATCTGGTTTTGTCTCAGGATGATCAGCCACACTAAACATCCGTAAGGTCCTAATGGCTCTAGAATATGCTAAAACCCACCCCGATCAAGACATCCCTATCATGTCCCTAGACGCGGAAAAAGCCTTTGACAACATTGGTTTCTCATGGCTTTTCACGGTAATGGAAAAATTTGGCTTTTCTGGTCAAATCACAAGATTCCTCTCACAAATGTATGCCTCACCAACGGCACGCCTTGTCACCCCGGACTTTATATCAGACACTATCCCCTTAGCGAAGGGAACACGACAGGGCTGCCCTCTATCCCCGTTGTTGTTCAACATTGTGATTGAACCTCTATCCAGAATCCTCAATTCAACCGAGGGGGTTAGTGGCATCACTTTGGGGAACCAAACACTCCGGTCTGCACTATTTGCGGACGATATTTTATTATTTTCTACCGACCCCATATCATACTTTGACAGACTTAAACAACTCTTTGCGGCCTTTCGACTCTGCTCTGGCTTTCGTATAAACTTTGATAAGAGTGAAATCCTAGCACTACACCCACGCCTATCTACTAAATGGAAACATTTGTCTCCGCTCACCATTGCATGTCAACATATTACTTACTTAGGTGTTCATATAGGACGGGATCCATCCTCTTTATATACACTTAATTATCCTCCCTTGGTTGCCAAAATTGTCAGAGAATTGGAGGCTTGGGGTGCCCTTCCCCTCTCGCTTTTTGGGAGATGCCACCTTTATAAAATGGTCTCATTTGCACGCCTGCTCTACCCTATGCAGACCATACCTCTTTTACTGAGGCACTCAGATGTGCAAAAACTCCAGAAGGCATTGACAGCTTTCCTATGGTCTAGCAAAAAACCATACATTGAGCTTCAAAAACTATGTCTCCCGAAGGGCGAGGGCAGGGCGGGACTCCCCAACATTCGTTTTTATAACCTAGCCTGCTTACTTAGACAGGGCCTAGATTGGTTAACAGGAGGATTCAAATATTCCAACTACGCCTTAGAAGATTCTATGGCTTCCCCATACGATCTTACAGGCATCCTCCACTCTAATCCTAACAACCTGCCACATCACCTCAAAAATAGTGTACTTTTCAGAGATACTGTCATCGCCTGGAGGGAGGTCAGAAAACTACTTGGATTGCCCTCTAGCATCTCTAAACATCTAAGAATACAAGGCAACCCTATGTTCATACCTTCCACTTTAGATAAAGCCTTCACCCAATGGCAATCCAGGGGCCTCATAAAGATAACTTCAATATATCAAGATAAGCCATGTAAATTCAAACCCTATCACACCTTGATGCGGGAATTCTCCCTACCACCAACTCACAGTTTCTTCTATCACCAACTCACAGATTATTTGAGATCCTGCTGTGGTCCTGAGTCTGATCCCTTTAAACCATCCTTCATTGATAACATACTTCAGAGCAAGGATTACTCTATTTCCAACATCTATTCCCACCTCATTCAACACCAATCGCGGAAGTACCGCCTTACTCCTTTCCAAAAATGGTCCCACCTACTGGGGGACGAAGATCTACCTGACAAAATCCTTGAGGGATATAGGCTTATCCGACAACTCACAATATCTGAAACATGGCGTGAGACTCAATTTAAGATTATCCACAGAGCATACTTCCCATTTTGTTTCAAGACCCGTCTCAAGCGCTCTGCCCATGGTGCTCACTGCCTCGTCCCACACTGCTGCACAGGCTTTGGGAATGCTCTGCTATTACCAGTTACTGGAATGATGTGATAGCCTATATTAACAAAATCAGCCGTATCCGGCTACATAGTGACTGCCTACTATGCCTGTTTAACATTCCACCTTCAGCCTCCTCCTCATCCGCACTGGACTTACCAAACATACCACACTGGGCTCATATCTGTCTTCTTGTAGCCCGCAGGACTATCATGTCCCACTGGATTACGACAACACCGCCTAGTCTACCCGCTGTTATAAAAGCTATGACGTCATTATTTTATTTGGAAAGATTGGACCTCATCACGTCAAATCTACGATTTACCCCACGATTTTTCAAGCGCTGGAGAAAGTTTTTGGAAGCCACATTCCCTCAACAGACCATCCAAGACATAATGCATCCATTTCGGTACACAGCATGGTACCTGAAGAGTGACATTACTAACACACTTGGCAAACTTAAAATACCTTCCGTCTCTGACCCTTCTTCATTTAAACCACCATAAGTTGTCTACAATCACCTACGGCTCCTTAGCATCCACCAACTTCATTTATCTCACCCTGGGACTATCTTCACCCAAACAATTTGCTTTAACCAGATCATAATGTAGGTTATCTAGTTAGACATGTTCATAAGTCGCCTCCATTCCCTAAAGGTACAAAGGTTTAACTTAAACCCTTTCTGGCAATTTCTTGCCAAATGTTCATGACTAGATGCTGAATGTGAATTGCTTACCCCCTCTCCCCCCCCCCCCCCCTCCCTCTCCCCTGTGTTCCCTCTACCTGTGTTAAGGCATAACATGCATTCTGTACCAAGAATAATTGTATTTCCACGCCTTACAATTGTTTTGTACAATGTTTTCTATGAATATATTTTGAAAAAATCAATAAATATTTTTCAAAAAAAAAAAAAAACGCATACGTCTTTTCATAAACTAAAATATTCATTTATTTATGGTAAAAAGAAAATAAAGAGGAAGTCAACGCTGGCAAAAGTCTGTGGAAAAGAAAATTGGAATCTTGAGGAGTCCATATAAGAGGGAGCACAATCTAGTCCAGGAATCCCAGAGATCAACAGCAGAAGCAGATGACATAGATGTCCCCAGACTGTGGTACTACAACAGCCTGCGTCTTCTGTCAGACCAGACTGAACCCAGGTCATCACTTTCTTCTCTTCCCTGCAGCCTTCCCTCCACGCTGCCCTGCACCCTTCCCTGCACCCTTCCCTGCAGCCTTCCTTGGAGGCTGTGGCTCTGGTGGTTGAGTTGTGGAAGGAGGAGAAGGAGGAGGAGGAGGGGGGCTCCCTCATTTATTTGTGTGTTGGCAGTTAGCTCGCCCTTCAGCCCATTGTGTATAGTTTCAGCAAACAGTTTTTCACAAATGAGGTGTTGGCCCCACTCCATTTGAAGTAGCCTGCTAGCTAAATAATACCCATAGGCCTCTTCAGCTTTGGGGGGGCTCTTCAAAAAATTTGTGGCCTCTCTCATGAGGCGCAGGGATGCCTCAATTGTCACCGTCCCCTTCCTGGCCCTTTTTGTAGGAAGCTCCTACTGGGCCCAGCCACCTCCTGCCTGACACTGGGTCCGGCCTCCTCCTGGATGACACAGGGTCCTGCCTCCTCCTGGATGACACAGGGTCTGTCCTCCTCCTGGATGACACAGGGTCCGGCCTCCTCCTGGCTGTCCCTGGGCCCGGCCTCCTCCTGCCTGCCACTTTCCCCACTTTCCTCCTGGCTGACCTCATCCTGTGTATAAAAAAGGGACATAGTTTTAGTTGTTTGTTTCTGGTTCATCAATGACATACAATTTGCTTCTCATGACTTGCAAATTCAATGTTAATACATCTAGTAATAAAAGAGTCTAGAAATCTGACACCATCATTTTTTAAAGCAGGTGACAACCATATTTGGCCACTACTGTCAATTGATATGTATACATCATTTTTAGGATACAATTATTTTAATCAATTATAACATCTAGTTAACATCATTAATATTAGGACACTAAATATTTTTTTAATTAATTTACCTGACTCCAGATGGTCACATCCGGTTCTTCCAGGATGGAAGACCCAGCTTGGTCCTAATTAGCCTCTGCTGGGGTGGAGGGAAGGGTGCATGGAAGAGTGCATGGAAGGGTGGAGGGAAGGGTTGAAAGTGATGCCCTGGCTTCAGTCTGGTCAAGAAAACGTAGTTTATTGTAGTACCACAGCCTGGGTACATATACATCATCTGCTGATGCTCCTGATCTCAGGGAATTCTGGCTCTTGTTATGCTCCCTCTTATACATGTTCCTCAAGATCCCAATTTTCGATAACAACATCTCCATCGTTGCTTCTGGGATATACGTATGGACAAATGTCAGAAGTCTCTCCAGCGTTGACTTCCTTACATGCTTTAGATAATATTGAGGGTGTTTGACCTCCCACAGATTCCTCATCTCCCTGTACTGATCAATAAAAGCCAACAGAAATTCAGGCTCCTTAAATTTTGCATTCATAATTTCTGTAAAAGATAAAGACACAAGACAAAAAACACTTATGTTTCTGCTAAACCCTCATCATTTTATCCCAACATAGGCCTCATCAATCTGTCAAGCCATATAGGCTGCTTGCTACAAAGTTTTTCCCAAATTTCAAAATTTTAAATTACCTTCGTTTATAGCGTCCCGGTCCACTATCATCTACGCACAGAACATACGTACGACACAATACGTAATAATGTTTTATACACTTCTATACACATTGCGTGAAGCTCCGCCTGCTTTGCCCGCCCCTGACGTTCTTTCTTTACGCATATTTTCAGCCTCCTTGTCTCTGCGCACAGAACGTACGTACGACACATGCGTACTAACAATTTTTAGGCATTGCGCATGTGTGAAACTCCGCCTTCGTCGCCCGACCCTGACATTCTATTTTAACTCATATTCTCCGCCCCTTGTCTCTACGCACAGAACGTACGTACGACAAATGCATAATACCTCTCTTTATACACTGCGCATGTGTGAAACTCCGCCTGCATCGCCCGCCACTGACGTTCTATTTTAACTCATATTCTCCGCCCCTTGTCTCTACACACAGAACGTACGTACGACACATGCGTAATACCTCTCTTTATACACTGTGCATGTGTGAAACTCCGCCTGCTTTGCCCGCCCCTGACGTTCTTTCTTTACGCATATTTTCAGCCTCCTTGTCTCTGCGCACAGAATGTACGTACGACAAATGCATAATACCTCTCTTTATACACTGTGCATGTGTGAAACTCCGCCTGCATCGCCCGCCCCTGACGTTCTATTTTAACTCATATTCTCCGCCCCTTGTCTCTACGCACAGAACGTACGTACGACACATGCGTAATACCTCTCTTTATACACTGTGCATGTGTGAAACTCCGCCTGCGTTGCCCGCCCCTGATGTTCTATTTTAACGAATATTCTCCGCCCATTCTTTCTACGGTGCGTAGTGGGATGAACAATGGCGGAGACACAGCAGGTGTGTACTACCTCAGGTAGCGACGAAAGCACGGAGGCCGGAACGTCCCAATCTGGGAAGCAGAGATTTAAGGCCTCTAATATGTCCTTTAAAGAGATGGTGGAAATGGGGGCAATTCTGAGAAAAAATGACTATGATGGGAATTATGGACCGTACGCTCAGCCTAATTTTCGAAAAGCCAAAATAATGGCGAAGGTGGTGAAGAAATTGCATCTTTCTTTTGGGGTACGACGCTCAAAAGATCAGATTCGGAAAAGATGATCCGACATCAAACTCCGGGAGCCGAATCAGTACAGACGGATCTGTAAAGTGCTGAAAAAAGTAAAGTACTTGTTGTGTGTTCATATTCTGTTTATAACCTTTTATACTGCTCCATGTGCTTTTCTTTAATGTACGAGTTTATATCGTTTGAAACAATCTTAATAAACCTTGTTACATATATACAGACCTATATCTTTTAATCTAGCTATCTATTTTTTGATAACATTTTTTAGATATATATATATCTATATATATACAGACATATCTATATATATATATATAGATATGTCTATATATATATATAGATAGATCTATATCTCTATATATATTTTATATAGATATATAGAGATAGATTATATATATATATATATATATATATATATATATATATATATATATATATATATATATATATATATATATATATATATATATCTGTCTATCTATATATATATATATATATAGATAGATATATATATATATATATATATATATATATATATATATATATATATAAAATCTATCTATATATCTATCTATATATATATATAGATAGATATATACATAGATAGATAGATAGATAGATAGATAGATAGATAGATAGATAGATAGATAGATAGATAGATAGATAGATAGATAGATAGATAGATCTATATATATATATATATATATATCTAGATATGTCTAAAGAAAATGTTATTATGTATTCAACTAGGAACTCTGCCCAAACAGACAATTTGTACACCACTTTACTACAATGTTTGAAGATTACTATTCATGTACTAAAATATCGGTGTGCTAAAGTATATATTTTGTTTCATTCACATAGGGGAGAAAAGACTCAGACAAGATGAACCCAGTACCCCCCAACCGCAATGCCATAATTGGGAAATCAGCCTAAGCCCCACAGAGGATGTGGAGGAAGGAGAGGTGGGCGACATGGGCACCCCACCAGGTGAGTGTCTGACACACCAGCTTACGTTAATCTATGTATGGCTGCATATTTTGTAAATAAAATTTTCTCCTCTATTTTAGGTGATCTGGTTGTGCTTGAATCAAGCAACAGCGCCACCCCGAGGATGTTTATGAAGTATGCGACATGGGCACCCCACCAGGTCAGTGTCTGAGACACCAGCTTATGGTAAGGTAATCTATGTATGGCTGCAGATTTCTAAACACATCTTTTTTTCATTCAATTTTAGGTCTGGGAGAACATTTTAGCACAGACAGTGCACAACGCCTAATTGGTCAGATAATGGCCTGGAATGGGGAGATTGATTTAATGCGGAATTGGCTGGATCATATGCAGCAGGAAATGAAGAACATGATCGATGTTTTGGGGAGAATCTAAATGCCCTTTTTCAACCAAAAAAACATTGATCATATTCTTCATTTCCTTGTTTGCTGACCCCATTCTGGGCCTTCTCTTTTACAGTATATTCTTAAAATTATATGCCTGTTTCCAAAAATTATAATCCCAAAAAAGATGCCTGTTGTTTTTATTACCAAAAAAATAAAAAAATAGAGGCCTGTTTTTACAAAATAAAAAAACGGAAAAAAAATAGAGGCCTGTTTTTACAAAATAAAAAACCCCAAAAAAATAGAGGCCTGTTTTTACAAAATAAAAAACCAAAAAAAAATAGAGGCCTGTTTTTACAAAATAACAAACAAAACAAAAAATATTGAGGCCTGTTTGTTAAAAAAAAAAAAAATGTTTAAAAAAATCACATAATTAAATAATTAAAAATGGCAAATTATAGATATATTTTTGACTATCAAAATTTTTTACAAACGCACAAGTGAATGTATACTGAATATTAAAAAATCTGTTTAGTAATGAACAAAATGTGTGGCTTTTTCTTTCAATGCTCAATATCAGTTTTTTTAAAGTTAATAGTTGTTTACAGTGACAATGGTGCTTATTTACTAAAGGAAAATACACTTGGCACTACAAGTGCTCTACGATAACCTAGGAGAAAGTCAAAAAGAAAGGCAAGCAATAAATATAATTCAAGATTTGATCAAGATTTTTTATTTTAACAAATTAAATATTCTGGGGCATTGCAATGGCCCCCCTACCCATAAAATAATCAACATATTGATCACGAACTTGACGGGCACTTTGGGGGCCAAGCCAGTACGGACAGTATCCAGGCCCGTCAGATTGTCACTAATAATAAGTCCGGCCTCAGGCCCAATCGGTAAAATATAATTTAGGGAATGTTTGTTCAAAAAGTTGTGCAGGATGCAGCACGCTAAAATTATGTAATTAAGCTTGTATTCCGCAAGGTTTATCGATGTCTGAAACAGGCGAACCGGCTGGCCGGAATCCCAAAAGCATTCTCAACAACTCTTCTCGCTCTGGCCAGCCGGAAATTAAAAACCCTCCTCTCCGGGGTGAGGGTCCTTTGGGGGAATGGCCTCATGAGGTGCTTGCTCAGAGCGAAGGCTTCATCTGCTATGAACATAAAAAGGGGAGTCCTTCCACATTATCCGCATCAGGCAATCCCAGGCCACCACTCTAGAGACGCTGGTAGAACTCCGTCTGGGCAAATACTCCTCCATCCGACATCCGGCCATTCTTCCCCACGTCCACATACAGAAAGTCATATTGTGCCGACACCACCGCCATTAAGACAATGCTATGGAACCCCTTATAATTAAAATAGTATGACCTCAATAGGGGTGGTGGCACGATGTGGACGTGTTTCCCATCTATAGCCCCTCCAAAGTTGGGAAAGTCCCAACGGGTGGCAAAATGGGATGCCACAGTCTGCCATTCCTATGGCGTTGAAGGAAACTGGGGAATCAAACAAGAAACCAAAACTCAGTAATTTTGAAAAGAACATTGCAAGAACATTACACTTAAAACATTATTGCTCAGCATAACATTAAATAATTGAAATGTTATTTAATAAATAATATGGAAAGGTACACTTATCAGATTGCTCACCCCCTCTGATGGCACATTGTTACATTTTAGGGGGTGGTGAAATTAGAAATTAAGTTTAAGGACACGCAGAGTTTGATTTACTAAAGGCTACAAGACTGTGCAGTTTGAAAAGTGCAGTTGTTGCACTCTGCAAGTGCAGTTGCTCCACAGCTTAGTAAATGAGGCAAGGTAAAGGCTTCATGTTGCGAGGAGTACCCAATCACATGCAAGGGCAATTGATCCAAAAACTTTGTGGCTTGCACATGATTGGATGATAGAAATCAGCAGAGCTTCTGCTCATTTACTAAAGCCCTGGAGCAAATGCACTTGCAGAGTGCAAATGCATTTTGCAAAGTGCAACATATATTTGCTTTTTTAAAATCAACACCACTGAACATTATAGCAAATTATTAGGGGGGGGGGGGGGGATTGGAAATCGAGTTAATGACACACACACTTTTTGGATGGAGTTTAGGGGGGGGGGGGATTGGAAATCAAGTTAATGACACACACACTATTTGGTTGGAGTTTAGGGGGGGAGGGGATTGTAAATCGAGTTAATGACACACACACTATTTGGATGGAGTTTAGGGGGGGATTGTAAATCGAGTTAATGACACACACATTATTTGGATGGAGTTTAGGGGAGGAGGGGATTGGAAATCGAGTTAATGACACACACACTATTTGGATGGAGTTTAGGAGGAGAGGGGATTGGAAATCGAGTTAATGACACACACATTATTTGGATGGAGTTTAAGGGGGGGATTGGAAATCAAGTTAATGACACACACACTATTTGCATGAAGTTTAGCGGGGGTGGGGGATTGGAAATCGAGTTAATGACACACACACTATTTGGATGGAGTTTAGGGGGGAGGGGATTGGAAATCGATTTAATGACACACACACTATTTGGATGGAGTTTAGGGGGGGAGGGGATTGGAAATCGAGTTAATGACACACACACTATTTGGATGGAGTTTAGGGGAAAAAAACTACAATGCAGCTGACAAAATACATTCAAAGTGAATATACTAGGTGGATATGTGCCCAGCATTGCATGCTGGGGAGGTTAGTGAAGGCAAATATACATGCAGGACAAAAAAGAACATGAAAAAATTACAGCATGCATGAGGACAAAAAGGGGACATTCACACTATATTGCAATGATGGTAAGTAGTGTTTGAGTAAAGAAATACATTACATTATCAAACATTAAATAAAATAACATGTGATGCTAATAAAGGATAAAAATTCTTACCTTAATATAGTCCTTCTGCAGGACCTGAATGATGGCAGAACAGGTCTCTGGGATAATGATCCCCAGAGCCTGGGGGAGATGCCAGTCTAGAACTTAAGGTCCTGCAGGCTTTTCCCTGTCGCCAAGTACCGCAACGTGGCGCTTAGCCTCTGCTCCGGAGTGATGGCTTCCCGCATGCAGGTATCCTGCATGCTGATATAAGGGGTGAGCAAAGCCAACAAACGGTCAAAAATGGGGTCCGTCATCTGGAGAAAGTTCCTAAAATCCTCAGGATTATTCTCACGGATCTCACGGAGCAATGGCATGTGACAGAATTGGTCACGCTGGAGCAACCAATTCTTCGTCCATGAACTCCTCCTCGCCCTGTCCATGGACTGGTCTTGGGCTAAAGAATGAACTACAGCACCAAGCACATACAATGCACAAGCTCTACGACGATTACGTACATGTAACATGGCTTCAAAACGGTTGGCTGGTCAGAACGCACTTAACAGAACGCACTGAAGAACAGCAAGGCCTGTGAAGAGCAACCTGAAAATCAGCAACGAGCAGACAATAAAACAAAGATTGCTCAATGCCAACTGACCAAACGCACTGAAAAGCAGATACAAACCTCACAAGCACAGACTGAACAACAGTTAAAACGAACTGAAAAATACGAGTCTCACAAGCGCGAATCGTCTCTCACCAAACTTCTACTAACACGAGATAAACACGAGATTAGCAGAAGGAGCCCAAAGGGTGTCGTACGGGCTATTGAACTTCCGTTTTATAGTCTCGTCGGACTTGGTGTACCTCACCGCGTACTAGGCTGTCGGACTTTTGTGTGATCGTATGTAGGCAAGTCCGTTCGTTAGAAAGTCCGCCGCAAGTCTGCCAAAAGTCCGTCGAAAGTCTGTCGGATGGGCTGTCGGACTTTTGTAGCCGAAAAGTCTGACCGTATGTACACGGCATTAGAGGTCTGTTGGAGAACCTTAGTGAACAAACAGCATCATTAAAACCAAGGAACACACCAGACAGGTCAAGGATAAAGTTGGGGAGAAGTTTAAAGCAGGGTTAGGTTATGAAAAAAATATCCCAAGTTTTAAACATCTCACGGATCACTGTTCCATCCATCATCTGAAAATGGAAAGAGTATGGCACAACTGAAATCCTATCAAGACATGGCCATCCACCTAAACTGACAGGCTGGGCAATGACAGCATTCATCAGAGAGGCAGCCAAGAGGCCCATGGTAACTCTGAAGGAGATGCCGAGATCCACAGCTCAGGTGGGAGAATCTGTCCACAGTACAACTATTAGTTGTGCACTCCACAAACCTGGCCTTTTTGGAAGAGTGGCAAAAAGAAAGCCATTGTTGAAAGAAAGCCATAAGAAGTCCCGTTTTCAGTTCGCAATAAGCCATGTGGGGGACACAACAAACTTGTGGAAGAAGGTGTTCTGGTCATATGAGACCAAAATTTTGGCCTAAAAGCAAAAAGCTATGTATGGCAGAAAACTGACACTGCACATCACCCTGAACACACCACACCTACTTTGAAACATGGTGGTGGCAGCATCATGTTATGGGGATGATTTTCTTCAGCGGGGACAAGGAAGCTGGTCAGAGTTGATGGGAAGATCGATGGAGTCTAATACAGGGCAATCTTGGAAGAAAACCTGTTAGAGTCTGCAAAAGACTTGAGACTGGGGCGGAGATTCACCTTCCAGCAGGAGAACAACCCCAAACATACAGCCAGAGCTACAATGAAATGGTTTAGATTAAAGCAAATATATGTGTTAGAATGGTCCAGTCAAAGTCCAGACCTAAATCTAATTGAGAATCTGTGGCAAGACTTGAAAATTGCTATTCACAGAGGCTCTCCATCCAATCTGACAGAGCTTGAGCTATTTTGCAAAGAAGAATGGGCAAAAATGTCACTCTTTATGTGCGCAAAGCTGGTAGAGACGCACCCAAAAAGACTTGCAGCTGTAATTGCAGTGAAAGGTGGTTCTGCAAAGTATTGGCTGAAAAGTGTTGAGTGGGTCTGAATACAAATGCACGCAGCACTTTTCAGATATTTATTGGTAAAAAAATTTGAAAACCTTTTATCATTTTCCTTCCACTTCACAATTATGTGCCACTTATGCCCCGTACACACGGTCGGATTTTCCGATGGACAATGTCCGATCGGAGCGTGTTGTGGGAAATTCCGACCGTGTGTGGGCACCATCGAACATTTTCCATCGGATTTTCCGACACACAAAGTTGGATAGCAGGAGATAAAATTTTCTGACAACAAAATCCGTTGTCGGAAATTCCGATCGTGTGTGGCCTGTTCCGACGCACAAAGTGCCACGCATGCTCAGAAGAAATTCCGACACGGGACAGCTCGTTCTGGTAAACTTAGCGTTCGCAATGGATACAACACTTTTGTCACGCTGCAATGTTAAAAATGGTTTAATACAGCGCACTCTCTTCTTCTTTATAATGTGACAAGAATGAAGTAGTTTTGCTGCTCATATTCACACACACTTCTCACAAACTTTTCTTTGTGTTTTTTTATTGGGATTCCCTCAATATATTGTTATTAGTTGTCACATCTGACAGTTTTTTTTTTTTTTTTTTTTTCGATTTTCAGCCTTTTTTTTTCTTTAATGTTTGGATTTTTTCCAAGGCTGATCTTTGTTCAATGTTATTTTTATTTTTACTCCAGAATATTTTTGTGTGTGTTTTGTGTGTCAAGTTACCCCAACACCATTGATATCTTTTATTATTTAATCTCCAGGAGATTGTTTGGTGTTGGTGTCCCTTGTTCATTTCACATTGTATATTTGAAATGTACCTGAACCCTCACAAACAAACTGTCATTTTTGAAGTAAAACACATAGGAGAGTATAATTCAAAACAAAAATTCCTTTATTAAGGGATCAGAACCAAACAAAGAGGAAGGCAACACTGGATCAACATGAGAAATTAGCAAATCCTAGGACCCCCACGGCAGACAACAATTCTTCAACATCAAAATTGGTGGCCTGAGGAGTCCATATATAAGGGAGGGCAGTCTGGTCCGTGATTCGCAGAGATCTGGAAAGCAGCAGATGACATCTGTGTCCCCAGGCTGTGGTACCACAAGAGGCTGCATTTTTTGGCCGACCAGACTGAACCCAGGCCAATCACTGTCTGGTCTTCCTTACACGCTTCCTTCCCGGCTGTGGCTGTGCAGTTGGAGATGTGGCAGGAGGAGGAGTAGGACCTGGAGGTGGAGGAGGACTGGGAGGACCTCGAGGAGGACTGGGAGGACCTGGAGGAGAGGGAGGAGGAGGAGGACCTGCAGGAGGAGGAGGAGGACCATCCCAAAGGTGTGTCTGAGGTGTAATTTGGCCCCTCATACCTTTCTCCAGAGCCTCCGATATGAGGGCCTGACACATTACTTTTTGGCCCTCCTCCATCCTCTGCATTTTATATGCTATGAAGGCAGCAATGTTCTCCTGCATGGTGTGTGGTGCTCCCAGGACCTCTGTAGCCCTCCAAAAGAATCCTATAGCCGCCTCCTCTAGGGTACTCCTCCTACTGCCACTTTCTGTTTTCAGGGGGGGTGGAGGGACCTTGATATCAGCCAGCCGGCTCGGCCCAGCCACCTCCTGGCTGAGACTTCCCTGTGTATGAAAAAGGGACATGGTTTTAGTTTTTGCATCATCAATCACAATCCTAAATTAGTACTCCCAACTAACATCTAGTTAACATCATTGATTGGACAAGCAGAAATATTTAAAAGGAATGCTATACCTGGCTCAATCTGGGTTCCTCCACATATCGCCTGGAAGGCCCAGGTTGGGCGTCAGAAGCCTCAGCCGGGGGGGAAGGAAGCGTGGAAGGAAGACTTGAGAGGGATGGCCTGGGTTCAGTCTGGCCTGCCAGAAAGTGCAGCCTGTTGTAGTACAACATTATGGGGACATAGATGTCATCTGCTGCTCCGGATCTCTGTGAATCCAGGACTTTCTTGCGCTCCCTCAGATATGTGCTCCTCAGGCCATTAATTTATTTAAATAGTTGATGTCTGCCGTGGGGATCATCTGCTTTACAATTTCACACAATTGCTCCAGTGCTGCCTTCCTCTTTGCTTGGTTCTTGAAATGGGGGTGGGTAATCTCCCACAGACAGGGCAGCTCCCTTAGCATCTTGAGGAATAATGACATGAAGTCAGTATCTTTTAATAAGATATCCATGTTCACTGCAAGACACAACACAAGACAAAGCCTAATGTCAGACAAAACTCTCCTAATCTTGTTACAATATAGGCCTCAATGTAGAAGCAGTATAGGCACAAGTTTGTCTCTTACCTTCGTTCTTACGATCGGCGCGTCCAATGCTCCTTCCTCCGCTCACAGATCGTACGTAATACGCACGCGTGTTACGCTTTATACACACTGCGCATGCGTGTAACTCCGCCCGCCCCTGACGTTCTTTCTAGTCTATTCCCCGCCCCTTTTCGTTCAGCGCAGTGGGTGAAGAGCATGATGGCGGAGTTACAGCAGGTGCATGCTAATTCTAGCAACGAGGAGGAAAGCCCGGATCCAGGCACGTCCCGATCCAGAAGGAGACGTTTTAAGGCCACAAATATGTCGTTTGGGGAGATGTTGGAGATGGTCGACATCATGAGGAAGTCCGACTATGACGGAAAATATGGGCCTTACCCCCACCCCAACATCCGAAAGGCCAAGATCATGGCGAAAGTGGTCAGGAGTCTTGAGAGGAATTTCGGGGTCCGAAGATCTAAAGATCAGCTCAGGAAGCGGTGGTCGGACCTGAACTTGAGAGAGCCAGAGCAGTACCGAAAGATCCGGAGAGTGCTGCAAATAAGTAAGTAGTTGTGCTGTGTTCCTATTCTTTCTGTCTTTATTCCGTTCGTTCTGCTCCATATGCTTTTATTAATTGTAACGTTTAAAAGGGCAACTTTAATGTTCATGGGCCCATTATTCGTTCGTATCAAACATTTTTCTTTCGGCCTCTAGAACACCATTGTTTAGGCCATATACATTTTCACACATTTTTTTGGGCCTACTTGGATGCCAAATATTTGTTTGTGTAGATGGGTTTGTTACTAGAATGAAATGCCAACTAGATTGTGTGGAAGGAGAGGACACTGAGCAGCTGTTTTCACATCTGGACACTGGAGCACTAGTGTGGGACACAAGAACACCATTTTTATTAGGGGGGGCACACAGGTGCTCCAGTGTATACTATAGGGGGGGCTACATCTGTGAAGCTTGTACCAAACAGGTAAAGTATTGCAGCTTGACAAAGGGCAATAAAAAATATACATCTTGGAACTCGGCTAAAATAGACAATTGTACCCCACTTCCAAGCAATGTTTCCTAGTTCTAGTTCTGCCATCAAATATCTGTGTGCTAAGTATACCATTTTTGTTTTACATAGGGGAGAAAAGACTCGGAGGACACCCCTCATCCGAGGAGACCAGAGACCCCCCACCTCTGGAAGAAGGGGAAATAACACCAACCCAAGAAGAAGAGCAGGAGGAAGAATAAGATGTGGTGGAGATTGGCACCACAACAGGTGAGTGTCTGCGACCACAGACTCAGGTAAAAGAGATGGATGGTGGCAGATTTTTGAGACCTTTTTTTTTGTTCTTTATCTCTTTTTAGGTGATCGTGATGTGAGGGAGAGAGAACGTTTCACATCTGAAAGTGCCCAGATACTGATCGGGGAGATCATGGGGTGTAATCTCGAATTGCACAACATACAGCAACAAATCAGTGATGTTATTAAAAAAAATAATAACATCATTGATGTTTTGTGGCGAATTTAAACCCCACAAAATCACCTGTATTATTGTGGTCCAATCTTCCAAAAATTTTTACAATGTTTAGAAAAGCCAAATTTGGAGGATGCACACAGTGTGCCAACATGTGCTATCTGCCATCACGGGAGATCAATGGACGCGTTTTGGGGGTGCAACCCCTTCCTCAATTATAAAGTCACGTTGAGGAAGGGCTTGCTCCCCCAAAACACGTCCCTTGATCCCCCCTGATGGCAGATAGCACATGTTGACATTCGTAAATTGGTGTGCATCTTCCAAATTTGGCTTTTCCAGGGGTGAGTTCCCCCCATCTGAACGCTATATCAAACCCAGTTCCTAAATACTGATGTCTGATATAGCCTTCATGTTTTACCATATGTGAACTTTGTAAGTTCAAGTTTTTTGGCTTTCTTGTTGGTTTTACACAGGCCTGTTTTATCTGAAATGGATATTTCGATTTTTGATAATGCTACTGCAAAAATTGTTATACAACAAACATGTTGGTTTGTTTTAAAAACCTTTCGTACTGTCCATTTTATTATCCATGCTGAAGTTGAAGTCTCCAGCTAGTATTAATTTTCCTTGCTTGAATTCCATTAGTATTTTAATTATATCTATCAAATATTTTTTAGGGTTCTTATTAGGACAGTAGACATTGGCCAATGTATATTTTACCCCGTGTATAGTTCCTGTAATAAAAAGATATCGACCCTCCGGGTCTATTTTCCTTTGATCTATTAGAAAACGTACATTTTTCCCTATACCGATGGCTACTCCTTTGGCCCTTCTTATTGGCGAGTCTCCTTGATACCATGTTGGTATGTTTCTTGAATAAATTTTGGCACTTGAGTTTTGGGTTATATGCGTCTCCTGTAGGAAAATTATTTCTGCTTTACTTTTTTCTAGTTCTCGGAGGATGATGTTTCTCTTCCCTGGGGAATTTAGTCCTCGGACATTGTAAGAGATTATTTTTATGCTATTTACGTTTTCCATTCTTGTGCCTTTTCTTCCCCGCCCGTCCTCCGGCCCTCCCCCCCACGCGGTCCCCCTAGGAGACCGGATGGAGGGGACACCCAGCGGACGCACGGGGTCTCCTCATCTCTTGTCTCAGAATAGGTGTGCCTATGTAACCACTCATGTGACTCAGACCTCTCCCTCCCCACCCTCCCTCCCCCTCCCCTCCCTCCTCCCACCCTCCCCCTCCCTTTTTTCTGATATGGGTTTTTTACCCCCATATTCTCTAGAGCTGAGAGCGTTTTACTTTGTTTTGTGGGGCACGCTCTGCCCCCTCTGCTCTATTTATTGTGAGGCGGAGCTCTGTAAGACACCCTATTCCCCCCCTGCCTAAGCACTAATAGGGCGACCCCCTGTCCACTCCGTGAGTCCCTGTCTCCCTCTCCCTGCGTTTTTGTTGTGTTTTACCAATCCTTTCACTTTCCTTATTTCCCATCCCATCAACCCCGGCCCCCCCCCCTTTCCACTCTAAGGCCCCTTGCACCGTTGTGTGGTATTTTCTCAGATATTAATTTCCTCGAGAGTCCACATCTTGATGTCTGATCCTTGAATTTACTTGCCACTGTAGGTCATCTCTTGCCGTTATTCGCTCCTGACTATTTGTGTATTTTTCCAGTTCCGGAGAGGGGATTTCTAGTTTGTTGCAAAAGTCCGGAATCTCCTCCACATGTCTTAGCCTCGCACTTATTCCGTTTTTCCTTGCTATTAGACATGCTGGAAAACCCCAGTTGTATTGAATTTCTTGCTCCCGGAGGATTTCTAATAATGGCTTTAGTATCCGTCGTCTTTTCAGCGTTTCTTGAGATAAGTCTTGAAATATTTGTAATTTACCTCCCGCAAACTCTATTTGTGTTTTCCTCTTTAGGTTTATCCAGATCTGTTTTTTTTCTTCCCATTTTTCAAAGCGTACAATTACATCTCTAGGTGTTTCCCTTGCGAACCTTTGAGATTTTTTTACTCGAAAGACACTTTCTATTCCTATTGTGTTAGTTGTTTCCTTTCCCAAGATTTGGTTGAAGAGATTGTTCATTTTTTCTATTAGATTTTCTGCTTGTTCTGTTTCCGGTAACCCACGTATTCTCAAGTTTTTCTTTTTATCTCTTTTTTTTTTTTTTTTTTCTTAAATAATCTTTATTGACATTTCTTAGTTTACATACACCAATAAAAACATCCTCAGTTTCATATAAACAACCTCTGCGGGGGGAGGGGTCTTACATCCCTCCACCATTCCCCCCTCCCTCCCACTAGATCTAACAAAATTTATCCAATAGACGCTTTTATATGATACTATAGGACAATAGGAGTCTATTTACCCCCAAACCCTCCCACCCTCCCCTTACCCTTGTCCTGCCCCAGGCCAAACCTTCCGTTATTCCTGACACCCTATACTTGCCAACCAGGGGTTCCACATCTTCTCAAATTTTTTAAGGTTCCCTCTTCTAATATATAGAGCTCTCTCTTTCCATATTACATCATCTACTGTTTTAACCCACTCATCAACTGTCGGGGGGTGGACTGATTGCCATCTCTGCATGATAAGCTTCCGTGCCTGGTAGAGGCATCTCAGAACCACTGTCTTAACTGCTACGTCCTCTCGGCTCCAGATCCTATATCCAAGTATGCAGAATCTGACCTCTGTCTCTAACGAGATTCCCCACTTTTCTCCAATAGAGCCCACTACCCCCACCCAGTACCGTACTAGTTTGGGACATCTCCATACCATGTGGATCAAGTCACCCTCCTCTCCGCACCTAGGGCATTTGGCGTCAAGTCTTACGCCAAAGCGAAATAATTTCTTTGGGGTGTAATATGCTCTATATAGCAGCATTAGGTGGGAGAGTCTCTGTGCCGGTGAAACTGAAACCTCCTGACCCACCTCCAAGATTTCCCTCCAGTTTTTCTTTTTATCTCTATTTTCTTGCTCTTCTATTTTATATGATTGTTCCTGTTGTTCCCGTTTTAATTTCTTTATTTCGTCTTCTAGTTCCTTTATGTTTTTTTGATGTAGGTCTACTTTGATCTCTACTTCTTCCACTCTGTTTAGCATATATCCCATATCTTTATGGAGTGTTGACATCTCTGCTTTTAGGGAATTCTCTAGTGCCGCGAACATTTTTTCCATATCCTGTTTTGTTGGCAACTGTGGCCCTTGTTGTCCTTCCTCCTTTCCTCTGTCTTCCTCTCCCATTTCTGGCTCCATTCTGGGTCCTGAGAGGTGGCTGGTTTCTGTTTGTATTTTATACTGGCCTTTTTTATCCTTGTTGTCCTTCTCTTTTGTATCTATTTGTCTGCCCTTTGAACCCACTTGTTTCTCTCCTTCTCCGATTCCTTGCTGTATATACCTGTTCATAGGGCCTGGACTTGGGCCTAGGCTGGTCCTAGGTGATTTCGGTATTGCTCCCGCACTCCTTGTTGTTTTCCCCTTCATGTTTGTTTCTATGGCTGGATTTATAAGATCTTCAAAGCTGCCTTCCAGAATACCCCTTGATTGGGGTCTCTTAATGATGAAAAAATCTCCCAGCCTTTTTAAATTGACTTATTTTTACTAATATTTCTTTTATTCCGTTCTCATACCCGGCATCCTCCCCACAATCCAATAAGAGAAATAATTAATGACATATGAGTAGTCCCCGTTTTCCAGAAGTTATGTTACTACCTTAAGTACATTAAGCATTCCTTGGTGCTGTTCAATTGTTTAAGCGTTCTTAAGCTGAAAAAAAAAAAAAGCGCTCAAAAACGCTATTGCAAAAATGCTGAAAAAAGCTGGAAAAGGTTAAAAAAAAATAAAAAAAATAAAAATAAAAAAAAGTCACTGCAAAGACACCGGCGTCTTCACAGCGCTTTTCCAGCAGCCCGTGTGCATGGGGGCCCAGGTGCTCAGCAAAATAATTCAAATGTTTTAGCGATATAATGCATTCTAATTCAAGTATTCAGCAAGATGATTTATATATTCAGCAGTATAGTTCCAGTATAAGCTTATATGTTCCACATTTTTGTTACAATGAAATTTCTTCTTATTCTATAGTTTGTACTATCAAGCCTATAATTAGTACCATTTGCAAAAAAAAAAAAAAAAAAAATTCCCAAGAAAGGGAGATACTGCAGCAGCAGCAGCAGCAGGCAGGTGGGGGCTGGGAGACAACTCTTCCGTTGGATTGTCTTTCTTTCACCTTCTCCTTCTCTTCTCCCCTGTTCCCCCCCCCTGTTTTTATTGTTTTTCTTAGCTCACTTGATTCTACTTTTTCAGCTCTTTCGCCTTTTCCCCTGCTTGTTCACTTCAAGACAATTGCAATAGAAAAGAGCCAAAAGAGGAGGAAAAAAAAAAAAAAAAACGCTCAAAAACACTCAAAGACGCTATTGCAAAAACGCTGAAAAAAGTTAAAAAAAAAAAAAGTCACTGCAAAGACACTGGCGTTTTCACAACGTTCTCCCAACAGCCCATGTGCATGAGGGCCCAGGTGCTCATAAAAATAATTCAAATGTTTTAGCGGTATAATGCAATCTAATTCAAGTATTCAGCAAGATGATTTATATATTCAGCAGTATAGTTCCAGTATGAGCTTATATGTTCCACATTTTGTTACTATGAAATTTCTTCTTATTCTATAGTTTATACTATCGAGCCTATAGTTAATACCATTTGCAAAAAACAAAAAAAGACCAAAAAATAAAAAAATAAAAAAAAAAAGATCACAAGAAAGGGAGCTACTGCAGCAGCAGCAGCAGCAAGCAGGTGGGGGCTGGGAGACAACTCTTCCATTGGCTTGTCTCTCATTCACCTTCTCCTTCTCCCCTGTTCCCCCCCCTGTTTTTATTGTTTTTCTTAGCTCACTTGATTCTACTTTTTCAGCTCTTTCGCCTTCATTTACTTTCATTTACTTTCGCTTTTTATTCCATTTTATTTCGTTTTATTTCAATATGTTCTTTCCCTTTCCCTTTCTTTTGTTCTATTACTTTTCCTTTTCCTTTTCACTTCAAGACAATTGCAATAGAAAAAAGATAATAATAGGGTTTATAATTATAGAAGGCGTTTTGTCGCCGGTTTTTAAAAATATTTAAGAATATCCTAGAAGGGAAAAATAATAAAGATGTGACGGAAACAATCCACAATGATGTGAAAAAGGAGAAGAGATAAAGTTTGACACATAAAGTTGAAATAATGTCTCTCGGAAAACTTTCGCTGAAGTGGAAAAAAGAAAAAAAAAAAAAAAAACCTTTCGTAAATGCACATGTGATTGTGCAGGTATAAAAAAGTGGCTTACTCAAGAATGTGTGGATTATTGTCTCAACACTACAACACTTTTGGGGTGATGTAATTGCTGTTTTATGCAAAAATGGGGGTTATTTCCTAAGGGCAAATACACTTTGCACTACAAGTGCAGGTTCAGTGCAGTTGCAAGTGCACTTGTAGTGAAATGTGTTTTTGCATTTAGGAAGTACCAGCCAACACTGTTTTTTATAAGGTTACCCAATCACGACATTTTCTGCACTCAACACATTTCTGTCAGGGTCAGCTAAAACAAACACAAGCAGTAAATGTCCACAAAGAATTTCTTTTGGTTGGTTTTTATTTGAAAAGTTTTCACAGATTGTCTGGCATATTGATAGCCCCCCTACCCGCAAAGAACTCCAGGTAGCGTAACCGGACATCACGGGCACTCAGGGAGGGCAAGCCAGGACGGCCACTTTCAAGTGCCGTCAGTGTTGATGGATTTGGATTTCCGGCCTCAGGCCCAACTGAGCCAGCATAGTTGGCTGAATGTTTTCTTAAAAAATTATGGAAAACACAGCAGGCAAATATTATATGGTTCAGTTTATACTCCGCCATATGGATGGGTGTCAGAAATAATCGGAACCGGCTGGCCAGGATTCCAAATGTGTCCTCCACCACTCTTCGAGCTCTGGCCAGCCGGTAATTAAAAACCCTCTGTTCCGGGGTGAGGGTCCTCATCGGGAATGGCCGCATCAGGTGGTCCCCCAGCGCAAATGCTTCATCAGCAACTAACACAAATGGGAGACCTTCAACATTGTCCTCTGGAGGTGGCAATTCCAAGCTGCCATTCTGGAGACGCCTGTAGAACTCCGTCTGGGCGATCACTCCATCATCGGACATCCGGCCATTCTTCCCCACGTCCACATACAGGAACTCGTAATTAGCCGACACCACCGCCAACATCACTATACTATTAAACCCCTTGTAATTATAATAGTACGACCCCGAGTTGGGTGGTGGAACGATGTGGACGTGTTTCCCATCAATTGCCCCTCCGCAGTTAGGAAAGTCCCACCGCTGGGCAAAGTGGGAGGCCACAGTCTGCCATTCCTGTGGCGTTGAAGGAAACTGTTGAGGAAAAAACAATAAACATTACTATTTTTTCACAGAAACATGGCAAGCAGATTACACACAAACATTCTGGGTCAACCTCCAGATAGCATTTATTAAGGGGAATTTAACAAGGCCAAAGTATAAGGTACACTTATCATATTCCCCCTCCCCCCCCTCATGGGCCATTTCTAACATTATAGGGGGGGAACTCTTGGACAGGTAACCCTCTTCACTTCATTTAGAGATGAATGGCTAAATACAGGGTATTACTTGGAACAGCCCCTCCTTAGTTACACTATTGGCAGACCACTGGACAGGTAAGAAGTGTCATAATACAAAGATATAAATACACATTGTACACATTTGAACATTCTGCTATTACCTATCAAGATAATAATAGGATACAAAAACTTTAAACAGTACCATTGGAAAGTATACAGGCAGGCCCTTGCACTACATGCTTTGGGGAATTCATCCATAAATCTGACCAGTAAAGAGATGGGTATAGTGTGTATGGGTTTGGCAAAGTCAGCAGATAGATGATTGAGGATAGAGAATTGGGATCAGCTGACTTAGCAGTTGGGGGAGGGAGGGTTACAAAAAATTTGGGGACACCACAAAAAAAAGCCTCTGGCACTCTGCCTGAATTTAAATAAAAAATAACATTTCCTAACATTTTAGGGGGTGTTTGGGGTAAAGCACTACTATAGAGATGATAAAATACATTGTTAAGTGACTACATGAGGTGAATATAGGGGCAGGAGACACCATGCTGGAGAGGTTATTGAAGGGCAAATATGTATGAAGGACCTAAAATAATAATTACATAAAAATCCAGCATGCATGAGGACAAAGGGGACATTCACAGCATATTCCAATCATGGTAATTAGGGAATGAGGAAAGAAATACAATATATTAGCAAACATTCAATACAATAAAATGTGATATTAAAGGATAAAAATCTTACCTTCATATACACCTTCTGAAGGACCTGTATGATGGCAGAACAGGTCTCTGGGATAATGATCCCCAGAGCCTGGGGGGAGATGCCTGTCGAGAACTTGAGGTCCTGCAGGCTTCTCCCTGTGGCCAAATACCGCAAGGTAGTGACCAACCTCTGCTCTGGAGTGATGGCTTGCCTCATGCAGGTATCCTGCCTGCTAATATAGGGGGTCAGCGAAGCCAACAGGCAGTGAAACACTGGGTCCGTCATCCTGAGAAAGTTCCTGAAATCATCAGGATTATTCTCACGGATCTCACGGAGCAAAGGCATATGACAGGACTGGTCACGCTGAAGCAACCAATTCTTGGTCCATGAACTCCTCCCCACCCTGTTCATGGACTGGACTTGTGTCAAGGTCAGGACCCCAACACCAAGCCCCCGCACAGCACGAACTCTACGAGGAGTACGCATACGAAACATGGCTAGAAAATGGTCGGCTGCTCAGAACGAAGTAACAGAACGCACTGAAGAACAGCAAGGCCTGTGAAGAGCGACCTGAAAACCAGTAACGAACGAACAAGAATACAATGACTACTTAAAGTCACGCGGAACTTGCTTGCACGCACTGAAGAGCAGATACAAACCCACAAGCACAAACTGAACGGCAGAAAACGGTCTGAAAGCCACGAGTCTGAAAAAGCGCAAATCGTCTCTCACCAAACTTTTACTAACACGAGATTAGCAAAAGGAGCCCAAAGGGTGCCGCGCTTGGTTCTGAACCGGCCTTTTCTAGTCTCGTCGTACGTGGTGTACGTGACCGCGTGGTTGTCGATCGGAAATTCCGACAACTTTGTGCAACCGTGTGTAGGCAAAACAAGTTTGAGCCAACATCCGTCGGAAAAAATCCTAGGATTTTGTTGTCGGAATGTCCGATCAATGTCCGACCGTGTGTACGGGGCATTAGTGTTGGTCTATCACATAAAATCTCAATAAAATACATTTATATTTTTGGTTGTAACCTGACAAAATTTGGAAAATCTCAAGGGGTATGAATACTTTTTCAAGGCATTGTATATACATTTCAGAGTTATAACCCCTAAAATATAAGTCTTTCCTGTACAAGAATTGCAAACAAAGCAAAAGTGGTCAGTGAATAAGGGTTCCAGAAGAAGCTCACAGGAACAGGTCTGGCAGTGTAACATACCTTGATTGGAGGCCAAAGTGACGAGAGGACTTCCTGTTTGCAGCTCTGGTCTGAGTACTCCTGAATAGGAATGAGCCGAACACCCCCAGGTTCGGTTCGCACCAGAACTTGCGAACGGACCGAAACCCCATTGATGTCTGTGGGACTCGAACGTTCAAAATCAAAAGTGCTCATTTTAAAGGCTAATTTGCATGGTATTGTCCTAAAAAGGGTTTGGGGACCCGAGTCCTGCCCCAGGGGACATGTATCAATGCAAAAAAAAACTTTTAAAAATGGCCGTTTTTTCGGGAGCAGTGATTTTATTGATGCTTAAAGTGTAAAAAAAAAAGTGAAATATTCCTTTAAATATCGTACCTGGGGGGTGTCTATAGTATGCCTGTAAAGTGGCACGTGTTTCCCCTGCTTAGAACAGTCCCTGCAAAAAATGTCATTTTTAAAGAGAAAAAAAGTCATTTAAAACTGCTTGCGACTTTAATGTAATGTCGGGTCCTGGCAATATGGATGAAAATCGGTGAGACAAACGGCATTGGTACCCCCCAGTCCATTACAAGGTCCTTTGGGTCTTGTATGGGTATTAAGGGGAACTCCGCACCCAAATTAAAAAAGGAAAGGTGTGGGGCCCCCAGGCCCTATATACTCTGAACAGCAGTATACAGGCGGTGCAAACAAGACAGGGACTGTAGGTTTGTTGTTAAGTAGAATCTGTTTGTAATTTTGAACTGGTACATTTTTAACGTGTTTAGCTCCAGCCAAAAAATCTATTTTAAGCTTTTTGGAAAACCTAGGGAAGGGTTATCACCCCTGTGACATTTGTTTTGCTGTCTGTGCTCCTCTTCAGAAGATTTCACCTCACTTTTTGTCCCGATGACAAATTTTTTTTGAAAATTTGGGTTTTTTTGTGAAACAAGGATTGGTGATAAAGCATCAGTGGGAAGGAGAAACGTTTTTCCCATATTAACTCTTACAGGAGAGTATTTCCCTTCCTAGGTGTAGATTTCATCTCACTTCCTGTTGTCTCCTTCTGTTTGCAAGTAGGAGTCGTTTGTAAGTTGGATGTTTGAAAGTAGGGGCCAGCCCTATATACTCAGCAGAAATTTGGGCCTTAGGTGTTTTTGTGGCCACAACACTGTAAGCCCTCACAGGGTCCTGCTGTGAAATACTAGATCAAGAATTGTAATTACATGCCTCTGTTGAACAGGGGCAGAAAAATTGGGCCTTTGGTGGTGGTGGTGGTGCTGGTGCCACAACACTGTAAGTCCTCACAGATACTCTTGGTGGGCGCAGAAACTGGCCCTGCTGTGAAATATTAGATCAAGAATTCTAATTACATGTCCCTGTTGAACAGGGGCTGAAAAATTGGGCCTTAGGCACTGGTGCCACAACACTGGAACTCCTCACAGATACTCTAGTTGGAGTGCAGGAACTAGCCCTGCTGCAAAGAATTGCATCAAAAATTGTAATTACACGCCCCTGTTAAACAGGGGCTGAAAATTGGGCCTTAGGCACTGGTGCTGGTGCCACAACACTGCAACCCCTCACAGATACTCTAGTTGGAGCGCAGGAATTAGCCCTGCTGCAAAGAATTGCATCAAGAATTGTAATTACATGCCCCTGTTAAACAGAGGCTGAAAAATTGGGCCTTAGGCACTGGTGGCAGGACTGGCGGCGCCCAGAACCAAAAATGTTCTTACAAGCTATCATCATGATCATTGAGGAGGAAGAGTATAATTACTCAGTATAACAGGATAGTCACTCAGCATCAGCATAGGCAGTCTTTGAAGGGATCTGACATTTTAAAAAAAAATATTCGGTTACATCATCATCAGGTGCTTGGTAGCTGGTGGTGATCCAAGACTGATTCATTCTTATGAAGGTCAGTCGATCGACCAAGTCGGTGGACAGATGCACCCTGTGATTGGTTACAAAGCCTCCAGCAGCACTGAATGTGCGTTCCGAAAGAATGCTGGATGCAGGACAGGCCAGTAGCTCAATTGCATACTGTGCAAGCTCTGGCCTGTGATCCATCCTCAAGACCCAGTAACCCAGAGGATTTTCAGTGGGAAAGGTGTCCAAGTCAGATCTTGCCCCTAGGTATTCCTGCACCATGTAAAACAGACGCCTGCGATGGTTGCTGGAACCGATTATACCTTGGGGCTGCGGAAAATTGTCTGAACGCATCGGTCAGACAGCCACCTTCTCCACCGCTCCTTCTTTGACTGACCGAAGCCTCAGCAAAACATTGTCCAGAAACAGGAGTTTGTAACCTCCCAGTCTCTGGGAACGCGTTGCACAGACCTTTCTGCAAGGCCTCCCGAAGATGTTTCATCCTCTGCTCCCTCTGCGACAGCAAGATAAGATCCGCAACCTTACCCTTGTAATGTGGATCAAGGAGGGTTGCCAGCCAGTATTGTTCCTTCTCCTTGATACCACGAATACGAGGATCCTTACGCAGGCTTTGCAGGATCAGGGAGGCCATGCAGCGTAGGTTTGCTGAGGCATTCGGTCCGGAGTCTTCTGGGTCACTAAGGACGACATGATCCCCAGCCACGTACAAGTCCATGTGTTTCTTGGGACTATAAATGATCCCTTAAAGACTGCTGCTGATGCTGAGTGCCAGGCTCCACCTCCATACTGACACAATCCTCCTCCTCTTCCTGTGTGATCGGCGAGCACGCAGGAACACTGTCTGGATAAAGGTGGCATTGAGAGCTAAGGAAGTCCTCCTCTTCCTGCCTCTGTTCTGCCTCAAGTGCCCTGTCCATTATTCCACGCAGCGTGTGCTCCAACAGGTGGACAAGGGGGACAGTGTCACTGATGCATGCACTGTCACTGCTCACCATCCTCGTGGCCTCCTCAAATGGTGACAGGACAGTGCATGCATCCCTGATCATGGCCCACTGGCGTGGGGAAAAAAACCAAGCTCCCCTGACCCTGTCCTGGTGCCATAGTCGAACAGGTACTCATTGATGGCCCTCTGCTGCGTGTGCAGCCGCTGCAGCATGGCCAACGTTGAGTTCCACCTGGTGGGCATGTCACAGATTAGGCGGTTCTTGAGCAGGTTAAATTTCTTTTGGAGGTCTGCCAGCCGAGCATTATATGACCGGCGGAAATGCACACAGACTTTCCTGGCCTGCATCAGGACATCCTGTAAACCTGGGTACCTGCTCAAGAACCGCTGCACCACCAAGTTAAGGATGTGAGCCAAACAGGGCACATGGGTCAGTTGTCCCTGTCAGAGGGCGGAGAGGAGGTTGGTGCCATTGTCGCAAACCACCATTCCTGCCTTAAGTTGGCGTGGCGTCAACCACCTCTGAACCTGCCCCTGCAGAGCTGAGAGAACCTTTGCCCCAGTGTGGCTCATGTCCCCCAAGCACACCAGCTCAAGCACCACATGGCATCTTTTGGCCTGCATAATTGAGTAGCCCCTTGAACGCCTACGGAGCACCGCTGGTTATGAGGACAAAGCACAGGAAGAGGCTATGGAGGAAGAAGAAGAGGAGGGGGTGGAGGAGAGAGGTGTGTCACAATCATTAGTAGTGGCATTTTGGAGGCGTGGTGGCGGAACAACCTCCAACACTACTGCACCTTGTCCTGCATTCTTCCCAGCTGCCAGCAGAGTCACCCAATGCGCCGTGAAACTTAGGCAACGTCCCTGTCCATGCCTGCTGGACCATGAGTCAGCGGTAATATGCACCTTACCGCTAACCGCCCTGTCCAGCGAGGCATGGACATTGCTTTCCACATGCCGGTAGAGAGCCGGAATCGCCTTCCGTGAGAAAAGTGGCGCTTGGGTACCTGCCACTGAGGAACTGCATATTCCACAAACTCACGGAAGGGGGCAGAGTCTACCAACTGAAAAGGTAGCAGTTGAAGTGCTAGTAATTTTGCCAAGCTAGCATTCAACCGCTGGGCATGTGGATGGCTGGGAGCGAACTTCTTTCGGCGGTGCAGCAGCTGGGGCAGGAAAATTTGCCTGGTACAATCTGACGTCGGTGTACCAAAAGCAGATTGCCCATAAGTACTTGGCTGTGACACACCTAATTCTACACCTTCATTCCTCTCACTGCAGGTCTCAGAGAGGACTGAAGGTATAGTGGGGTTGGAGATCTCAGCTGATGAGGAGCAAGGAGGGGTCCTTTTTGTTCTTTGGTGTGGGTCTTTTAGATACGTTTGCCAATGAACTGCATGGCAGGTCAACATATGTCTGGTCAAGCATGTGGTGCCCAAGCGGGACGTGTTTTGGCCACGCGAGATACACTTGAGACATATGTTACAAATAGCAGTGGTGCGATCTGATGCACTCGTCTCCAAAAAGGCCCACACCAAAGAACTTTTGGAATAACGCGCAGAGACAGCAGCGCCCTGCACATGATGAGCTTTGCAGTGTGATGCAGTCAGTGTGCTGCCCTTAGGCTGGCCCCTGGAGGGCATCCTGCCTCATTGGTGATGTGCCTCTTCCTCCTCCACCTTCCTATCAGGCACCCACATTGAGTCAGTGACCTCATCATCCCCTCCCTCCTCATTACTGGAGCAAATCTGGCAGTATGCTGCAGCAGGGGGAGCATGACTGCCAGATTGCTGTCCTTCTTGGGCACCCCCTCTGTCCGTGCTCACGTTACTGCCTTCATCTAGCTCAGTATCATCATCAGAGACTTCTAAATGCTGGGCATCCTCCTGGAGCATGTACCCAACACTGTGGTCAAACAGTTTGTGGGACTCCTCAGGAGGACATGATGGGGCTAGGGAAGGAGTCACTGATGCCATTGAGCCGAGGGAAGAGGCCGTGTTGGCAGCTGCTTTGCCAGACAAAGTACCCTGAGCATGGGTGAGAGAGGAGGATGAGGACGGCTTGGTCATCCACTCGACCAAGTCTTCCGCATGTTGCGGCTCAACACGGCCAGCTGCAGAAAAAAAGGCCAAGCGTGTCCCACGGCCACGTGGTGAGGAGGATGCACCGTCACCACGACCAGCACTGTTGCCTCTAGACACAGAGCCTGCTTTCCCTCTTTTATTTGCTTGTAATTGTCTGCCTCTCCTTGTTGGCCTTCCAGACATACTAATGGCCTGCAGTGAGATGTAGCTGCACTAAGCTGGGATATATATATATATACTGATACTGCAGCTAGCAAAATCAACTGCCTGCCTGTAGTATGAGAACACCACCAATCTTCTACAGGTAGCTTTAGATGAACACTGTGCAGAGGTCGCACTACACTAACTTGTAGCTTTAGCTGAACACTGTGCAGAGGACGCACTACACCAACGTTAAAATAATGTAGCTGCCTGCGGTAGTGATAGGATCAGGAGAACACCACCAACCTTCTACAGGTAACTTTAGCTGAACACTGTGCAGAGGTCGCACTACACTAACTTGTAGCTTTAGATGAACACTGTGAGGAGGACGCACTACACTAACTTGTAGCTTTAGCTGAACACTGTGCACTACACTAACTTGTAGCTTTAGCTGAACACTGTGAGGAGGACGCACTACACTAACTTGTAGCTTTAGCTGAACACTGTGCAGAGGTTGCACTACACTAACTTGTAGCTTTAGCTGAACACTGTGCAGAGGTCAAACTAAACTAACTTGTAGCTTTAGCTGAACACTGTTCAGAGGACGCACTACACTAACTTGTAGCTTTAGCTGAACACTGTGCAGAGGTCGCACTACACTAACTTGTGGCTTTAGCTGAACACTGTGAGGAGGACGCACTACAATAACTTGTAGCTTTAGCTGAACACTGCACTACACTAACTTGTAGCTTTAGCTGAACACTGTTCAGAGGAGGCACTACACTAACTTGTAGCTTTAGCTGAACACTGTGCAGAGGTCGCACTACACTAACTTGTAGCTTTAGCTGAACACTGTGAGGAGGACGCACTACACTAACTTGTAGCTTTAGCTGAACACTGTGCACTACACTAACTTGTAGCTTTAGCTGAACACTGTGAGGAGGATGCACTACACTAACTTGTACCTTTAGCTGAACACTGTGCAGAGGTCGCACTACACTAACTTGTAGCTTTAATTGAACACTGTTCAGAAGACGCACTACACTAACTTTTAGCTTTAATTGAACACTGTGAGGAGGACACACTACACTAACTTGTAGCTTTAGCTGAACACTGTGCACTACACTAACTTGTAGCTTTAGCTGAACACTGTTCAGAGGAAGCACTACACTAACTTGTAGCTTTAGCTGAACACTGTGCAGAGGTCAAACTAAACTAACTTGTAGCTTTAGCTGAACACTGTTCAGAGGACGCACTACACTAACTTGTAGCTTTAGCTGAACACTGTGCAGAGGTCGCACTACACTAACTTGTAGCTTTAGATGAACACTGTGAGGAGGACGCACTACACTAACTTGTAGCTTTAGCTGAACACTGTGCACTACACTAACTTGTAGCTTTAGCTGAACACTGTGAGGAGGCCGCACTACACTAACTTGTAGCTTTAGCTGAACACTGTGAGGAGGCCGCACTACACTAACTTGTAGCTTTAGCTGAACACTGTGCAGAGGTCAAACTAAACTAACTTGTAGCTTTAGCTGAACACTGTTCAGAGGACGCACTACACTAACTTGTAGCTTTAGCTGAACACTGTGCAGAGGTCGCACTACACTAACTTGTGGCTTTAGCTGAACACTGTGAGGAGGACGCACTACACTAACTTGTAGCTTTAGCTGAACACTGCACTACACTAACTTGTAGCTTTAGCTGAACACTGTTCAGAGGAGGCACTACACTAACTTGTAGCTTTAGCTGAACACTGTGCAGAGGTCGCACTACACTAACTTGTAGCTTTAGCTGAACACTGTGATGAGGACGCACTACACTAACTTGTAGCTTTAGCTGAACACTGTGCACTACACTAACTTGTAGCTTTAGCTGAACACTGTGAGGAGGACGCACTACACTAACTTGTACCATTAGCTGAACACTGTGCAGAGGTCGCACTACACTAACTTGTAGCTTTAATTGAACACTGTTCAGAAGACGCACTACACTAACTTTTAGCTTTAATTGAACACTGTGAGGAGGACACACTACACTAACTTGTAGCTTTAGCTGAACACTGTGCACTACACTAACTTGTAGCTTTAGCTGAACACTGTTCAGAGGACGCACTACACTAACTTGTAGCTTTAGCTGAACACTGTGCAGTGGTCGCACTACACTAACTTGTAGCTTTAGCTGAACACTGTGCACTACACTAACTTGTAGCTTTAGCTTAACACTGTTCAGAGGACGCACTACACTAACTTGTAGCTTTAGCTGAACACTGTGCAGAGGTCGCACTACACGAACTTGTAGCTTTAGCTGAACACTGTGAGGAGGATGCACTACACTAACTTGTAGCTTTAGCTGAACACTGTTCAGAGGTCGCACTACACAAACTTGTAGCTTTAGCTGAACACTGTGCAGAGGTCAAACTAAACTAACTTGTAGCTTTAGCTGAACACTGTGCACTACACTAACTTGTAGCTTTTAGCTGAACACTGTTCAGAGGTCGCACTACACTAACTTGTAGCTTTAGCTGAACACTGTGCAGAGGTCACACTAAACTAACTTGTAGCTTTAGCTGAACACTGTGAGGAGCATGCACTACACTAACTGCAAATAGTCTAGCTGCCTGACTGTGGTACTAATAGGATCAGAAGAACACCAGCAATTTTCTTCAGGTAGCTGTAAATACTGTAACAACACAAGCCTAACGAAAGGGGGGAAGGATCAAAGACCAAGCCTTGTTTTTTACAGGTGCATATGAGTTTAAACAAGGGCTTATCCACTGCCCACTCAAATTAGAGCACCTGTGTGTTTTATCAACCCCGGTAATGGACGGAGATATTAACTCCGAGCATGGGGAGATTGTCCTCTGAACTTAATCAAGACATCACAAAAAAGAGAACCAGAAAAATGATCTGTAAAGCAGTTCATCAACGAGGACCCATTAACATATAGATTATAATTCTTTATTAGTTATCAAAAAGAGTCAAACAAGTATAAAAAGACAAACTATGTTCCAGATAACTCCTCCACATCAGAAAACAGCTACTTTCAACATATAATTAAAAATAAGACTGACGTCTTAGGGGACTTGGGTGGCCACCATACCTATTATACACCTCTCTCATACACAGCAGCCATACACATGCAGACAAAAATTTCCCGAAACCCTTATGCGATCTGTTTTTTTGATTGTCCAGAAAAGACTCCAGTTAAAACATAGTTACGGCATCAATTGGGTATGCATAGTGGAATTATTTGCCTGCATGGAGTAGTTATAGTAGAGATGAATCAATAATCCATTAACAAATAAAAAGTTCCCGGCTGGATTTGAATGCAGTGCGGTGCCAAGCCGTGTAGCCGGACAGCAAATAGTCCTTTAAGCTTCTGTTTGTCCCCGGTGTAAATATAGACAACACTGGTTACGATGTATTCACTCCCCAAAAGAAAAGATAAGAGATGTTTGAAGCTCACCCATAAGAGGTCACAGGATAGTAGATTTCCTCTCCTATTGCAGACTTCAGTCCGTTTCACAATCTCCTCGCTCACTGAAAAACACTGCACTCGCGTCTGGGTTGTTTGATTCAGCCTCACAGCCTACGGTGAGCAGCAGGGATCACTTCCAACAAACAGGCAGTGTTCAGGAGCTGATACGGAGCATATTGTGGAGAGCAGTATCCGGATTCAAGGGTGGTTAGTGAGTGGGGAAGGTCCTTTCAACAGATGCTTCATGCTGTGTGATTGCCGGCAGTTGAGCAATACACAATTTAATGGAGAGGGTTCTAGGTATATGCGTACAGCCAGAGGTCCCTGTCACCACAAGCACGGTGGTGCGATGCTTACGCGTTTCGCCTGGTCACAGGCTTCCTCAGAGCATGCGCAGTAGGTCAGGGTCAATGCTTTAAATAGCTGGACTAATAGAAACAATCTTCAATTAAAAACACCTGATCACCAATCATAACGTCATTCACCATAAGTGCAACTCCTAATTAAAAGACATGTGCGTTCCACAGGGGGAGGAAAGAAAGCTGCCTTCAGCCATAGATAAAGGGCAACTCTAGGTTACAAGTTGTTAGAATGCCCATATTCACTGAGATAGAAGATTATATTAATACCTGAATAGTATTTTGTTAGAAGGACAGGGAGCTGGGAAAAGATAAAAGTGGACAAAATCAAAAATATATGTGAAACGTTGACTGAACATACAATACATTATATTATGGGTAGTCCTGTAGTTATGCAGGGTCACCACTTATTCTCTTATTTATTTATTTATACATTCAGTCAACGTTCCAAGAATACCGAAAGGTTACATTCGTTATTTAAGCCGGAAGGCTGCATACTGTTCAGATAAAAAATCCACATTTTTTCCTTTTGGTATAAGACCCTGTCAAAATCCCCCCTCCTAGATGGTAAATTCAGTCTGTAAATACCTTTGCACCTCATGCCCCTGGGGTCTCCCCCATGTTCCTGCAAGAAGTGCAAGGCTAAAGGACTATCATCATCTTTGTTGAGGATGCCCTGGACATGTTCACCAACTCTGACCTTCAGCTGTCTCTTGGTCTTGCCAACATAATTTAGTCCACAAGGACAGGTCAGCATGTATATTACACGTGTAGTTGTGCAGTTAATAAAACTGTTAATTTTGAATTGCTTGTTGCCATCAGAGTTGGTGAACATGTCAGTCTTCTCGACGTATTTACAGATATGACATCTCCCGCATGGGTACATGCCCCTGAGGGGGGGAAGGCTAGTAAGCCAGTTCTGTGTTTTGGGTCTATTATACTCAGAGTGTACTAGATGATCTTTAAGGTTCCTTGCTCTTCTAGCTGTAAGAAGTGGCCTGTCCCCAACGATCTTTCCCAAGATAGGGGCTTCAGACAGTATGTGCCAGTGGCGACCCAGGACCCTCCTTATTTCTTCCCACTGTGCTCCATACCTGGTAATAATCCTGATAGGAGCCTGGCTCACATTTCCTGATCTATTCTCTGTTTGGTTTCTAATGAGAGACTGTCTATCAGTGAGGAGGGCTCTCTTCTTGGCTTTCCTAATAATTTTATGGGGGTATCCTCGGTCCCTGAGCCTCCCATAAAGATCCTGTAACTCAGTGTGGAAGTCATCTTCCCGTGAGCAGTTCCTCCTAGCTCTGAGGAACTGACCCACTGGGATGCCTCGTATAAGGGGCTTTGGATGGTGGCTGGAGGCCAATAATAGTGTATTAGCCGCTGTTTCTTTCCTGAAGGTTTTAGTCTGGAGTCCACCATCATCAGCCTTGATGGTGAGGTCCAGAAAGGGCAAAACCTTTGGGTCCCATGTGTATGTAAGTCTGATATTTCTATCATTACTGTTTAGTTCATCCATAAAAGCAATGAGTTCCTCAGATGTACCTCTCCAAAGCATGATCACATCGTCGATGTACCTTAGCCACAACAAACAGTGGCCACGGTACATCGACGAGGGATATACACATTCCTGTTCCCACATGCCCAGATGCAGGCATGCATATGAGGGCGCCCATGGCGCTCCCATCGAGGTGCCTCTAATTTGTCTGTAGTGGGCTCCTAGGAATTGAAAACAATTGTTCTCTAACATGAAATGTAGCAAATCAATGATAAACTCATTTTGGGTGGCCTGCAGTGGAAATTTATTATCCAGGAAGTAGTGTGTTGCTTTGAGGCCCCATACATGTGGGATTGATGTGTAGAGCGACTCTACATCAATCCCCACGAGTAGAACGTTCTGCGGTACCTCCTTCCCATCCAATTTTTGAAGGACATCCCTCGTATCTTGGACATATGAAGGGAGTTCCCAGACCAACTCCTTGATTAGTGCATCCACATATTTGCCAACCCTTTCCAGTGGGCCCTGTATAGCAGATACTATGGGTCTCCCCGGGGGGTTTGTCATAGATTTATGGAGTTTAGGGATGGTGTAGAACGTTGGGATATTAAATTCATGGACACTCAAATATTGGTATTCTTTACGTGAAATCAGGGATTCTTCATGGGCCATATGGAGTTTAAAATTAAGATCACATACTATTCGTGCAAAGGGATTTGTAGAAAGCCTCTGATAGGTGGTTACATCGCGTAAGAGGCGCATAGTCTGTTCCTCATACATTGCATGGGGCATTAATACAGTATTCCCACCTTTATCACTCCCCTTTATTACAACATCAGTGGCTTTCTCCAGCTCCCTTAGGGCCTTTCTTTCTTTCTTGGTGAGGTTATCCTGTCCCTTATATTCCCAGTTGATCCTGGACATATCCCTCCTAACCTGTTCCAGAAAAAACTGGATATGTTTGTGTTTGGACAGGGATGGCATTTTCAGGGATCTGATCTGCAGTTTAGATGGACGTGGGCCTACTTGTCCCTCTGTTTCAGAATCAGAATCCTGATTTTCTTCAAGCAGAGCAACTAAGGCCTCCAAAGCTTCAAGTTCTTCCTTATTTTGTTCATCTCCCTTTACAGACTGATTACCTCTATCTGAATGCCAGTATCTAAAGATTACCCTCCGCAAGAACAGGTTTAGATCCTTAAAGACCTCAAACTCACTCATAGTGGCAGTGGGTGAAAATGATAAACCCTTCTGCAACAGGGAGACATGATGTTGATTTAGTGGGAAGTCAGATAGATTTACCACTTTGAGATCTGATGATGACTCAGCCATCATATATGTAGCCTGATCATCAGATACAGATCTTAGTGTTTCCGTGACCCTGACCTGAGTTCCCGTGGATTTGTCTTTGTTTCTTTTTCTATTTCCTGGCTGCTCCTGTTGCTTTTTGTATATTTCCTGGTTATTGTAGTGTCTTTTAGTCTGTCTTTCCTGGGGACTTGTGTATCTGTATCGTCCCCTTCCTGGTCTAAAAAACTCACTGATTTATCTTGTCTTTCTAAATCACTATCAGTAGAAGAATGCCTCCCCTGTTTGATATTGGACCTACCTCTCCTCCCTCTTCGTGATCTACTTCTCCCTCTAGGAATGGTGGGATCGAACATCTCCCCATTCTCCCAGTCTAGAAGGTTCTGTTTAAACTTTTCCTGCTTAGTTGATTTTAGCATTTTTTGCGTTCTTTCAACTTCTCTTTTAAGTAAATCATTGCTCTTAATAAATTCAGGATCAGTTTTATAGGGTTCAAGCAGCTGCACGCTCATATCAATTTCTTGTTTAATTTCATCTAATTGGGTTTGCTCCTCATCCACAATCATTTGCAAAATTGCAAGACCACGATCTAGACAGCTCTTTTTCCACAGTTCAAGGAATCGAGGTGTATGGAGGTGGCCTGCTGGAATAACTTTTTCTCGCAGCCCCCTGGGTATGATTCTATGCTCAATATGAGATTTAAGCGAAGAAATATCCCATTTTCTGTTTAAAAATTTAATAGTAAGTTTTTTATGATTTTTCAGTAGTTTTTTCAGATTGTCATCACTGCTCTGTGGTAAAGGGGTGTCACGAGAAAAGGCCGATTGAATTTCTAGATCAATATCCTCTGCTATGAGGTAGGCCATGTTGATAACCCAGGATACCACTGGCCAGTAAGGCAAATACAGGCTAATATCTTATAGAAATATAGGATAGAAATATATTAAATTACCATAGAGACATCTTTAGTCATGCATTGTACTACTAATTATACCTCACAAGTTGAAAATATGGAACGCACATGTTCAAACATTACAAAAATTAGGGGTGATGGTAAAATATATATAAAAAGTAGAGATCTGATGTGGGTTGAGGCAGTCAGTGATCCAGAAGGGAAGTATAATCCCACTAAATTGTAAAGCATAACGAAAGGGGGGAAGGATCAAAGACCAAGCCTTGTTTTTTACAGGTGCATATGAGTTTAAACAAGGGCTTATCCACTGCCCACTCAAATTAGAGCACCTGTGTGTTTTATCAACCCCGGTAATGGACGGAGATATTAACTCCGAGCATGGGGAGATTGTCCTCTGAACTTAATCAAGACATCACAAAAAAGAGAACCAGAAAAATGATCTGTAAAGCAGTTCATCAACGAGGACCCATTAACATATAGATTATAATTCTTTATTAGTTATCAAAAAGAGTCAAACAAGTATAAAAAGACAAACTATGTTCCAGATAACTCCTCCACATCAGAAAACAGCTACTTTCAACATATAATTAAAAATAAGACTGACGTCTTAGGGGACTTGGGTGGCCACCATACCTATTATACACCTCTCTCATACACAGCAGCCATACACATGCAGACAAAAATTTCCCGAAACCCTTATGCGATCTGTTTTTTTGATTGTCCAGAAAAGACTCCAGTTAAAACATAGTTACGGCATCAATTGGGTATGCATAGTGGAATTATTTGCCTGCATGGAGTAGTTATAGTAGAGATGAATCAATAATCCATTAACAAATAAAAAGTTCCCGGCTGGATTTGAATGCAGTGCGGTGCCAAGCCGTGTAGCCGGACAGCAAATAGTCCTTTAAGCTTCTGTTTGTCCCCGGTGTAAATATAGACAACACTGGTTACGATGTATTCACTCCCCAAAAGAAAAGATAAGAGATGTTTGAAGCTCACCCATAAGAGGTCACAGGATAGTAGATTTCCTCTCCTATTGCAGACTTCAGTCCGTTTCACAATCTCCTCGCTCACTGAAAAACACTGCACTCGCGTCTGGGTTGTTTGATTCAGCCTCACAGCCTACGGTGAGCAGCAGGGATCACTTCCAACAAACAGGCAGTGTTCAGGAGCTGATACGGAGCATATTGTGGAGAGCAGTATCCGGATTCAAGGGTGGTTCGTGAGTGGGGAAGGTCCTTTCAACAGATGCTTCATGCTGTGTGATTGCCGGCAGTTGAGCAATACACAATTTAATGGAGAGGGTTCTAGGTATATGCGTACAGCCAGAGGTCCCTGTCACCACAAGCACGGTGGTGCGATGCTTACGCGTTTCGCCTGGTCACAGGCTTCCTCAGAGCATGCGCAGTAGGTCAGGGTCAATGCTTTAAATAGCTGGACTAATAGAAACAATCTTCAATTAAAAACACCTGATCACCAATCATAACGTCATTCACCATAAGTGCAACTCCTAATTAAAAGACATGTGCGTTCCACAGGGGGAGGAAAGAAAGCTGCCTTCAGCCATAGATAAAGGGCAACTCTAGGTTACAAGTTGTTAGAATGCCCATATTCACTGAGATAGAAGATTATATTAATACCTGAATAGTATTTTGTTAGAAGGACAGGGAGCTGGGAAAAGATAAAAGTGGACAAAATCAAAAATATATGTGAAACGTTGACTGAACATACAATACATTATATTATGGGTAGTCCTGTAGTTATGCAGGGTCACCACTTATTCTCTTATTTATTTATTTATACATTCAGTCAACGTTCCAAGAATACCGAAAGGTTACATTCGTTATTAAGCACAAGCCTGCCTGTCAGTAGGAAGATAATAACAGGAACAGATCTAGCTAAACTGAATACAGTGTATATATATATATATATGCAACACCTGGGATGCATATATATGCACAATACACTGTAAGTGCAGCTAACTGACTGACTGTCCTGCCTAATCTATCTAACTTAAATCAAATGACACTGTCTCTCTGACTCTGTCTCTCAACGCCGGAACACACTACACAGGGCCTCCGTGCAGGCAGCCTTATATAGTGTGGGGCATGTACTTAACCCCCTGAGCCATAATTGGCCAAAGCCACCCTGGCTTTGGCCAATTACAGCTCTCTCTACAGATGGCGTTGTGATTGGCCAAGCATGCGGGTCATAGTGCATGCTTGGCCAATCATCAGCCAGCAATGCACTGCGATGCCGCAGTGAATTATGGGCCGTGACGCGCCACACGAATTTGGCGCAAACGGCCTATATTGTTCGCAATTCGCCGAACGATCGAACAGACGATGTTCGAGTCGAACATGTGTTCGACTCGAACACGAAGCTCATCCCTACTCCTGAGTGTGGAATAGGGGCACAGAGCACAAAGAAACACGGGTGTGGATAATCAGGTAGCAGGCAGTTGTGGCCTCTGGACAGCAGTCAGCAGCAGTACAGGTACACCAGAAGATAATCAAGGATTGCACCTGGAAAATGAACCTTGGAAGCTTGGCACAAAGGCTGCAAGAACACACTGTCAGAGGTAGATGCAGGTACACGTTAGGATTAGGGATAAAGTCAGATGGCAAGCCAAGGTCAGCACAGAAGGACTATAAGGATGTAGTCAGTAGCCAAGCCAGAGTCATACATGAAGAGCAGGAGAAGCGTAGTCAGGCAGCAGACCAAGGTCATTATCAGGAAGACAGTCGAGCATAGTCAGAGGCAAGTTGAGGTCAGAGTCCAAAATCCACAAAGCAAGGTCAGGAGCAAGACAGATCAGCAATGGGAGATCAGACAGAAAAAGCAAGAACACAGGAACACAGGTAGCTGAAAAACATCCAGCAATGAGCACACATCTTGGCCTCTTTTAAATAAGCATAGGACTCATCTGTATGCTGGAAGCATTACATTTATTACCCAATGGGATGCACTGGCTAATGCCCTTATTTAATATGCTCTTAAAGCGAACCCATCTCTACCTTGTGTTCTTTGTTCCTAAGATTTTATCCCAATTTATATCTTCTAGCTAAGTTATAGTTAAACTGAAGCCAATTGACCTGTGATCGCTGTTTCCTAAATTGCCTTGTATTTCCACATCCGTGATTAGGCCTGTATTGTTGGTAATCAGTAGATGTAGTAACTTTTTATTTCTTTTTTTTTTTTTTTTTTTTTACTATCCAACAAAATACAGGAAAGACAATGCAAGCATTTTGGGCAGACCCATAGGATTTCTCTTATACAATACACAATACAGTGAACAATCATCAGCAACAATAAAACACCTTCAAGACATGGTTCCAGTTACACTCAACCTCAATTTGTACCTCACCCGGCATTGATTCCTAGTAGCCTATTGTATACAAGCTCCATAGGGGCCAATCCTGGTACATCCAACCATGGACCCCATATTTTTAAAAATTTTTGCATACTACCTCTATGTTGATATATCAACTTTTCCAACTTCAGAGTTATGTTAACATTATCAGTCCATTCTTTAATGGTCAGGGGCTTATCAGACTTCCAATGGGTCATAATCAATTTTCTGGCCTGAAAAAGTACTCTATGTACAGCCTCTCTACATTGACCTTCCCACTCATATTTCTCCAAGGCCCCCAAGAGACATGCTCCAGGGTCCTGTGGAAGATTCACATTAAAAACTAAGTTAATGGTCCGCACCACTCCTGCCCAATACTTGTGGAGCTTGGGACACCTCCACAACATGTGTATAAGGTCCCCATGCTCACGTTTGCATCTAATACATGTTGGTTCTTCCTGCCGACTCATTAGATGTAACCTGTGGGGGGTATAGTACGTTCTCAACAGTATATATAGTTGTGTAAGTTTTTGAGACACATTAAGTGAACATAAGTTCACCGCCTGAAAAATCTCTTCCCACTGATCCTCATCAAGCTGTCCCACCCCTATTTCCCATTTCTCTCTCACCCTCAGGGGATGCCGCTTCATCACGGATTGCAACAGGATGGCATAGCATTGAGAAATAAATCCTTTAGATAAGTCAGCATCCCCCAGGAGGTTGAATACCGTGGCTGGTGACAAGTGCCATTCCGAGGAGCGGCTCTGAGCCACCACTGCATGTCTAAGTTGCACGTAATAAAAAAACATTGGTGCGGGCAAATTATACGCCTCTTTTAGATCAGCAAACGTACGCAACACCCCATCCCGAAAGATATGTTTAATATGTGTAACTCTAAACTGTTTCCATTGAGCCCCACTTTGTAATTTAGCTAATTATCCATAAGTATCATTATGCCAAAGGGGACTGTATTCCGTGTAGCCATCAATACTCTGGAGATATTTGGATTTATTCCATACCTTTTGTACCAGACTGAAAGTAGGATATTTTTTATGTGGTTTAGTGAAGGCCTGTGCCTCCAAAGCCATATGAATCGGTCCCCTACCTACTGTATGTAGCATTAGCTTGTGGGATGAGTTTTGTGATGGAACAAATGTACCAATCAAGTGTTGTAGTTGGGCAGCGAGGTAGTACAGCCATGGGTTGGGCAATGCCAATCCACCACAATCTTTAGGTTTCTGTAAATGTTCCAATTTGATCCAGGCAGGCCCATTCTTCCAAATAAGAGTTCGGAAAATGGCATTAACTATATGAAATATCTTTAAGGAAATGACCATACGGGTATTATGTAGGAAGTAGAGTAACTGTGGCATAAGAATCATTTTTACCAGGTTTACTCTACCTGCTACCATTAGTGAGAGGGAGTTCCAAGTCTTGATTTTATCCCGGAAACGCTGTAGGAGGGGGAAAACATTCAAATGTATAAAATCCCTGGGTTGTGACGTAATTTGAATCCCCAAATATTTGAAGGAAGTGGCTATCGGGATTGGGCAAGCGGCGCTCACCGTCTGCGATTCCTCTCCATCCAGTAAAAGAAGGGCCGACTTAGACCAGTTTATAAGAAGGCTGGAAAATTTCCCAAATTTGGATATGGTCGACATGGCCTCCTGAAGAGAGAGGTCCGTGTCACCAAGTAAAAGCATGGTGTCATCAGCATATAACATAATTTTTTTCTTGCATGTCACCATAACAGAAACCTGTGATGTGCCGATTTGCCCTGATCCTAATCGCCAGCGGCTCAATTGCCAACGTGAAGAGGAGGGGAGACAGGGAACATCCCTGCCTCGTGCCCCTCCTCAACGCGAAGCTCGGGGATAGGAAGCCAGACACCCTCACAGCGGCCTCCGGCTGGCTATAAAGGAGCCTGACCCAAGATATGTACTGTGGACCAAATCCAAAATTTTGCAAAACTGACCATAGATAGTCCCAATCTATGCTGTCAAATGCCTTAGTGGCATCCAACGACAGCAGGGCCCTAGAACCCATATTGTCCGCCCTTGATTGCATATTGAGGAATAGCCTTCTCAAATTGACTGCAGTTGACTTATTGGGCATGAAACCAGCTTGGTCATCATGCACGATTGAGGTAATTACTCAGTTTAGTCTAATCGCTAAAGCTTTAGCTAATATTTTCACATCGCTCTGTAACAGAGAGATCGGGCGATACGCCCCTGGATCTGTTGCGTCCTTGCCAGGTTTAAAAAGCAAAACAATATTGGCCCTGGACATTGATATTGGCAAGCGTCCCTCTTTCTGAGATCTATTAAAAACTTTCAGTAGATGGGGCAGTAATTCAGTAGGGTATTGTTTGTGTATCTCTATGGGGATCCCATCTTCCCCTGGCGCTTTACAGTTAGGGAAAGATCCAACCGCAGTCTGTAATTCTTCTACTATGAGGGGGCTCTCTAAGTTTGATCTCTGATCCTTATTTAATTTGGGGAAGTCTATCTACCCCAAGTATTGTTCTAATTCCTCTGTGGTATAAGATGTACCTGGCTTATATAAGTCTACATAATAGGCAGCTGGTTCCTGTAGCACCTTCTCAGGCGTATTTACTATGGTACCCGTCTTAGTCCTAATAGCTCCTATGGTTGGTGACTTCTGCTAAGAATTTGCGATTCTCGCCAGTATACGACCCGTTTTCTCGCCCTCTTCAAAAAATGCCTGTTTTGCAAAGAACCTCTTCTTGTCGGCCGACGAGGATAGCAGTTGATGATATGCAGATAAAGCTGCCTGCCATGCCTCCTTGGTCGAGTCTGAAGGGTCTGCGACATACAATTGTTCCTTCTCTTGTACTCTAGCTTCAATTTCAGTTTTAAGAGCAGATGAATCTTGTTTGACCTTATTCATTTCAGCAATTAGCACGCCCCTCAAATATGCCTTAAAGGCATCCCACTGCCCGACTATAGAATCATTTGGATCCTGGGTGTAGAAAAACTCACACATGCTCCCCACTATACCCTCATGAGAGCGGAACAGTTTCAGTCAAAAGGCATTGAATTTCCAAGGGGCTTTAGGTAGTGTAACTATGGGGGCTATTGTAATCCGTATAACCACTGGAGAGTGGTCCGATACGCTACGAGGCCTATGTATCATATCAGACACAATGGGAGCATGTTTCAGCTGCACACCCCCAGATCAATTCTGGATAAACAACCGTGTGATTTAGAGAAACATGTAAATTGTTTGACCCCTGGATTCCTATGTCTCCAGACATCCACCCAGCCCACCTCTTGCAGCAACCGCACCAGGGGGGGTACACCTGGAGAGGGCAGAGGCTCCGGGTCCTGGGTGTCTATCCTCGACTGGATTTAAACAGCAATTGAAGTCTCCTGTTACCAACAGCGGCGCGTCAGGCCTGCCATCCATAAATGTAAGCAGAGACCTAAGCACCGCTGCTGTGAAAGGGGGAGGAATATATACCACAGCCAGCACACAGATCAATGTACCCAACCTGCAATGAAGAAAAACATATCGACCTTCACTATCAATTTCCTTTGTAAATTCTTCATAGTCCAGGGCTCCATGAATCAACACACTCACCCCCCTAGAGTAGGAAGTGTGTGTGGGATGGTAGGCCTTTCCCACCCAAGAGTACCCAAGGAAACTCACAGTGTCTGCAATCAAGTGGGTCTCCTGGTAGCAGAGTATTCCGGGGATGTATTTCTTCAGGCACATACGAATCATAGTGCGCTTCAATGGGGAGTGAAGCCCCCTAACGTTCCAAGATACTATCGGGATGTCCGCCATGTCTTCTGATTAGCAAGGAATATTGACCGGTATTTTGTGTGCACCTGATCGAGATAGTGTATCTTCTTCTGTACCGAGGTTCTTCTGGGTCTGCTGCTTGCCGTGAGATCATTAAATTCGTATACAACTGGGTGAGCATTCAGTCTGCTTGTGTCTTTTGCCAATGGGTTCCTCTCCATAACAATTGGGGGTAGTGAAATAAGAAACTTGCTTGTGCTACAAACTGCACATCCTGCCAACATGGCAACTTTAACATTGCTTTCAATATCCCATCTCTCAGTTGTAGTAAAGATGGTCATCTGTGAGTTCAATTTTTGATCCATTTCGCTCTCTTTACTTATTTAGGAATATGTTGTCCCCCAGCCAAGGAACATCTGACAATTTTGTAAAGAGGGTATGCTCTAGTTACCAATCTAGAAAGTCATTCAGGGTGACATCTTCAAGTAGTTTAGCACTGTAAAGAACAGTCTTGTTCGGTTCAATCCTCTTTTTGTGGACCCTGCCGCTTCAGTGCCTGTTCATTCCTGTCTAACCAAGTTGCAGCTTCCTTAGCGGATTCAAAGAACTGAGCCTGGCCTCTCACCACGATCCGCAGTTTTGCCGGATATAACATAGCATACGGAAGCTGAAGAAGTCGCAGTCTGCGTTTCACATCCGTGAATTTGGCTCTGCGTCTCTGGACTTCTGCCGAAAAATCCGGGTAAAAGGATACCCGGACACCATTATTTAGAACATTCGCCTTTTCTCGAGCCTGTCTTAACACGGCTTCTCTATCCTTATAATGCAAAATCCTTGCCAGGATGGATCTTGGAGGGCCCCCTGGTGGAGGAGGACATGAGGGCACTCTGTGAGCCCGCTCCACGGCGAACAATGGAGAAAAGGCATTTTTGCCAAAAATTTCCACTAGCCAGTTTTCAACATATGTAGTGGGGTCCCTGCCCTCCAACTTCTCAGGCAACCCCACTATTCGAACATTGTTTCGCCTTAAGCGATTTTCCATGTCCTCTGCGCAGTCATACGCATCCCTGGCTAATTGTAATGCTGTTCTGGTGTCCTGTGTCATGTGTGGTAGTTGATCTTCCATGTCGCTGACCCTGCTTTCCACAGCCATGGTACGCTCACGTATCTTTTGCATGTCTTGCCTTAGTGGCGACACATCTTCTCTCAAGCCCCCAAACTGCTCCTTCAAAGTGTTAACAGAAGCTGTACAATTATTCACAGCCTTAAGTATGTCAGCTAAAGTAGGCTGAACAGTGTCCAGGGCCGCTGGGATGTGTGGTTCCCCAGATGCATGGGCTGTCTGCTCCCCCTCCTCCTCTCCCCAGTGCACCTGTATATTGTCTGCCTGCATGGCCTCCTGCATAGATTGTGTCCCAGCATGGCGAGATGTCTGTTCCGCTCCCAGTGTCCCAGCCGTTTTCTGAGCATAGTATACCATGTCTCTAGGGGTATCTTTACCAGGGATTTTAGGCGTCTTACTTGTTTTAGGACCGGTGTCTTTTATTTTGTCCTGTCCGCATGGTGTGTGTTTCACAGGAGACGCCGCGGCGCCATCTTGGGCCTCCAGGCCCGTCATCTCCGTCTGTCCGTTTCGGAACTTTCCCCTGGTACAAAAAGCCGGCGGATGTTCCCCTAGGGTCTCCGGATCGTACACGTGCTGCATAGGGCTATATTGGATCGGTATGTGGGCTGGGGGAGGATCGATGTCCGGATCGCTGCCGGGAGCTGTGGGAGATGCGTCCTCTCACATGCCTGCATTGGCCACGCCCCAACTTTTTATTTCTAGTTGGTGCATCTACAATCTGACTCATGAAATTGTCCTGCAAGACATTTAGGAACTGAATGAATGAATGAATGAATGATTTGTAAAGCGCTGCAAATGCGAACTGAATCGCCTCAAGGCGCTGGATGCATTCTCTGTTGACAGCTTATCAGAAAAGGAAGGTCTTTAGTTTTTTCCTGAAGGCCTGGTGGTTTGCTTCCATGCGGATGTTGGTTGGAAGAGCATTCCATAGTCAAGGTCCTTGGACTGCGAATCTTCGTTCTCCCTTTGCTTTGTAGCGGTATTTGGGAATGATAAGGAGGTTTTGGTTAGCTGACCAAAGACTGCGATTGGGTATGTAGTGTTTTATTTTCCCACGGAGATATAGTGGGGCGTTTCCTTGTATGCATTTGTGGGTGAGGCAGAGGGTCTTGAATGTGATCCGATTCTTCACGGTTAGCCAGTGTAGGCTCTTTAGGGAGGGTGAGATGGATTCCCAGGGTTTTTTTTCTGTTAACAGTCTTGCCGCCGTGTTTTGGATGAGTTGTAAGCATAATATTTGAGTTGTAAGCATGATATTTGGGTAGTCCTACATAGAGTGAATTTGCGTAGTCGAGTCGGGAATTGATGATTGTACCCACAACTGCCGCTTTGTCCTCTTCTGGGATGAATGGGATGAGTCTACGTAGCTGGCGGAGGAGATGGTGGGATCCGCTCACCACTAATCCTATTTGTGCATCCATTGTCATTCCTGAGTCAAAAATGACTCCGAGACTCTTGGCTTTGGTGCTTGGAGAGATAGTCTGTCCAAGGATGGTGGGAGGTGTCCATGGAGTCTTTATTTTGGAGTTTTTGTTAGCTTGTAGGAGAAGAAGTTCTGTTTTTGACCCATTGAGTTTGAGAGAGCTAGTGGTCATCCAGTCATCTATTAAAGTGAGGCATTTCTGTAATTGCTGATGAAGGTCTTTTTGTCCGTTGATGCGAAGGTAAAGTTGGGTGTCGTCAGCGTATGAGTGGAAGCAAAGATCGGTTTTCCTGATGATATTGAGAAGTGGGCGGATGTATATGTTGAATAGTACTGGTGACAAGGGTGAGCCTTGAGGGACTCCACAGGAGACTGCCCGGGTTTCCGAGGTAAATGTTCCTAGTTTCACTGTCTGGGAGCGATTCTCTAAGAAGGATGTAAACCATTTTAGAGCAGAGCCTGTAGCTCCTGCAACTTCAGCTAGGCGGACAAGTAAAGTATTGTGGTCCACTGTATCGAATGCTGCGCTGAGGTCTAACAGTGCCAGGAGACTCTGTTCTCCGTCGTCTGCTGCTTCAAGGGCGTCGTCCCATATTTTGAGAAGTGCTGTTTCTGTGCCATGGCCTGGGTGGAAGCCTGATTGCAGAGGGTCCAGGAGGTGGTGTGTGTCCAGGTGGTGTTGTAGCTGCTGTACTACTGCTTTCTCCATAATCTTGGAGATGGCGTTGAGGCTAGTTATTGGTCTGCGGCAGTTAGGGTCCTTAGGGTCGAGGAACTGGCAATGAATGTGTGGTTCCCTCCGCCCAGTCTATGTCTGGATAATTAAAATCCCCCATTATGATAACACTTCCCATCCTTGCTGCTAATCCAAATTGTGATAGGAGGTCTGCCTCCCCCTCCTCCCTCAGGTTAGGGGGCCTATAACATACTCCCAGTATTATTTTCCCCTTAGCTTCATCCCTTTGAAGCTCTACCCATAAGGATTCCACCTCATTCCTAGCTCCCTTAGTGATGTCATCTCTCACATTCACTTGTACATTATTCTTGATATACAGGCATACCCCTCCCCCTTTTTTACCCTCTCTATCCCTGCGATAAAGGGTATACCCTTGAATGGTTGCCAGTCAATCATGAGAGCTGTTGAACCAAGTCTCTGAAATTCCCACAAAATCCAAATCCTCCCCGTACAACAGTATCTCCAGTTCACCCATCTTGTCCTCCAGGCACCTGGCATTGGTGAACATGCCACGTAGTTTAGACCGGTCACATACTATCCTCTTATTGGGTGTTCCCAGATTGCAACTAGGACTTGTTACTATACTTACCTTGGGTTTATGTGCTTTAGTCAACCTACCACTAATGCCCCCAATACTACCCTCTGGATTTTGTTCCTCGCTGACTATCTCTACCTCTGGACCCTCTCCTCCGTCACCTAGTTTAAAACCCCTCTAACTTTTTGGCCATCTTTACTCCCAGCAGATCTGCACCCTCCTCATTTATGTGCCATCCATCTCTTCTAAAGTACTGGTAACCGACTGAGAAGTCAGCCCAGTCCTCCAAGAACCCAAACCTTTCTTTACTACACCAGCTTCTCAGCCACTTCTTTACTTCCCTAATCTCCCTCTGCCTTTCTGGTGTGGCTCGATGGACCAGTAGTATTCCTGAGAATACTACCTTGGAGGTCCTTTTCCTCAATTTAGCTCCCAAGTCCCTAAAATCGTTCTTTAGGACACTCCATCTGCCTCTGACTTTGTCATTGGTACCAACGTGCACCATGACAGCCGGATCTTCCCCAGCCCCTCCCAGTAATCTGTCCACCAGATCTGTGATGTGCCGAACCCGAGCACCCGGTGGACAGCATACAGTTTGGCGCTTCAGGTCTTTGTCACAGATTTCCCTCTCTGTCCTTCTATGAATTGAGTCCCCTACCACCAGAAACTGTCTATCCTTTCCTTTCGCTTCCCCACCACTCTCACTGGAGGAGTTCTTCCCCTGGCAGCTAGGAGAGTCCCTCAGCTCCAGCAGTGCTGGTCCTTGACTGGTTTCACCAATGTCACTCAATGGAGCATACTTATTGGGATGCTCCAGCCCTGGATCGGCCTCCCTGGCACTTCCCCCTCAATCCTTCCTGACTGTCACCCATCTACACTTTTCTGATGCCTGCACCTCTTTGTCTCCACCCGCCTCTGTGCTGACCCCTTCCGGCACCTACGTTCCCGGCTCTCCTTTAGTATGGAGGGTCTTCTCAGTGCTGACAGTTGCTTCCCTAGATTTAGAACCTGGGCTTCCAGGGAAACAATGTGCTTACATTTTGCACAGCAGTATTCACCCTCAATCAGATAATCAAGGATGCCGCAAGATTACACCGAGTCGCATCTCCACACCCGCCGGACATCGTACCTACCAATTTAATGAGGATTGGGATTATACCCTGTCCAAATTACCTATCAACTAGCTTTCTGACACTACTACTCAACAATACAATACACAGGTACTCAACAAGACAATACACAGGTACTTGCAGACCACGTGCTCACACTCTCCACTCAAGGTTCCCACGGTTCAGCTTCTAAACAGCAAGTCTGGTTATTGGCCAAATATCTTCATGAATATCATGTTCAGATTACCACAAATCTGCAAATTGCAAACTTTAACGTGAACCACACTGAAGTCAATAGAAGGTAAAACTTGAAAAATAGGCCTCTTCATTCTCTAGGTAATAGAAAAAGGATGATCAAAAAAGAGCATGAAGAGCTGGGCACTTCCCTAGTGTAGATTTTGGGGAAACCCCATATAAATTGCCAGATTGGGAGGTGAAAATAAGACAGGCTGCCAACCTGGCTCAGAGGCCTGGAAGGAGCATGCAAATCTCAAGACTTAATGGACATACATCTTCTTGCATGTAAAACAGCTGCCATGTATGTATAACATCTGTGTATTTAACCCTTTGCCTGAATTTTTAGTTTTAAAGTCCTGAACTTTGTTTATGTGTAAGTATTTGCATTGCCCTTTATCATTTTGTGGTGTATTGTAACAGATTTATGATAACTTTGCTTGTGTACATATCATAGAAGATGTTCACCTTTATAGTTTTCAGTTATTTCAGACTTTGCATTGCCCAAATATATCTTTGAGTTTTAGATTTCTTGGTGATAGCTAGTAATGTATAACAAATATGCAGATTAGAGTGTACTGGGTAGAACCCAAATCTGTCAAAATCTATTTATTTGTTTCTTCTCATTATAATTCATACATGCAGGAAAATGAACCGACAAGCACCTGCTTCAAATGAGCCAGCAAGGTTATCAAGGTCAAATTTTGATTTGATTTACTAGCTCAGTCTGGCCACTGGGCATCACATGAGAGTGCCACTGGGCATCACATGAGAAATCTCTAAAACTAGAACCACTTCAACAAGTCAAACACAGAAATTATCACTGTTGCTGAATATAAAAAAATACATGTTCATCCATTTGTAAAACATGACTTAATTTAAAGGCACTTGGATTCACTGAACTGGTTTCAAATGTTGAGAAGCTAATAACATCAAGTAATGCTCTGGACAAATGCATATGACCTCTTATTTGCACACTGCAAAACATGTATCCCTTGAAACAAACTGATTTAGTAATAATTAATAAAGAATTATGTGGACATTAATAAATATGTAATTTGCATTCAATGTAGTTGCAAATACATTTTCTAATCTAGTGTAGCAGAACTGATCATATTCAAGTAAAAAGGGAGAGTCACGCTCCTTGGAGGCTTAAACAAAGCAAAGACATTAATGGGCACAGACACTGACAGTGCTTTTAGTAAAAATAATTCATGTTTTATAGCATCATTGTGCAATCAGGTCACTTATAATGGCAAAGTTATGCAGCGCTGAACCAGTCATCCCAAAATCTTTGCTTAATTATATACTGAGTCTAGGAATGAGCAGAATATGTTTTACTATAATTTTGGTTACACATGAGAAACAACCATTTCTAACTACATATGCTGTGTTTAAAAAATGCATTTGTACTGTATACAAGATAAACAAGTTAAAATGCACTGGTTCATTTTGTTTGAAATGAGGAACAATTTTAATGATCATTTAATGTCTTTATCTATATAGTCTGACATGATAGTTTGTCCATGTGTATTCTAGGTCACTGTATATACACTAGATTACATGTTTTCGTGTGCAGAAATATAGCTAGATCATTTTTAACTGCAGACTTTATTCAGTCTGTTTTCCTGTTCTGAAAATGTTTTATATAAGCTGAGGGGAACAATCGCTTGCACTTTGTTCTCGGAGGGTTATTTCAATTTTTCTAGAAAAGCCAAGATGTCAAGAAGGTAGCCTAAAGGTTAAAAATACAATAAAGTGCATTCCCCTTTGAAACACAATTATGAAGTTAAAGTGAGCACCAGGTTTGTTTATAATCACCCCCTCCAGGTTTACTTATCTATATACAATATTGCATGTACAATATTGCACGTATATCAGAAAGTTTTATTGCACAATAATTCCTGCTTCTGTCCTTAAGATTTCTGTAAGTATACTGAAGCCAAACCTACATATACACCAGGAAAGAATGGTTGGTTTGGACAGTGCAAGCCAGGTACTCCTGTCACCTGCTAGTAGAAGGCTCTCATCAAGGCAAAGGAACTAGGAGTGTATGTACAGTAAGTCTGTGAAGGATCTCATTTATCCAGGTCATGGTAGAGCTAGTAGAGGTCACATTCATCTTCTGGACTGATTCTGTAATCTTGAAGATGTTTTGCAGCTTTTTCAGTTCTCATCAGTTTTGGGAACATACAGTGCCTTGAAAAAATATTCATACCCCTTGACATTTTCCACATTTTTTCATGTTACAACCAAAAACATAAATGTATTTTATTGGGATTTTATGTGATAGACCAACACAAAGTGGTACATAATTGTGAAGTGGAAGGAAAATGATAAATGGTTTTAAAACTTTTTTACAAATAAATATCTGAAAAGTGTAGCGTGCATTTGTATTCAGCCCCTCTGAATCCATACTTTGTAAAACTACCTTTTGCTGCAATCACAGCTGCAAGTCTTTTTGGGTCTCTACCAGCTTTGCACATCTAAAGAGAGACGTTTTTACCCATTCTTCTCTGCAACATAGTTCCAGCTCTTTCAGATTTGACGGAGAGCATCTGTGAACAGCAATTTTCAAGTCTTGCCACAGATTTTCAATTGCATTTAGGTCTGGACTTTGACTGGGCCATTCTTTCACAAAAATTTTATTAGCGTGTCTGCCAACTTATCAGGACAATATATATATGTTTACATAATGCAATAAACAAGGAACAAATAGGAAAAATAAAAATAAAGTACATATAGGAAGCGTGAAGAAAGGGACTTAAGCATTAGGGATATGCTGGCGCTAGCCTCAATGCCCCACGGGATGAGCAACCCAGGACATCCCGGGGAGCACGAGGCGTCTGTAAGCAAAAGTGTCCTCATATAGAACCCAGCATAGCCATATAGGAGTATCGATCAAAAGTCTCCCTGTCCATGTGGATGTAACTCAAAAATTAAACTGATTCAGGAGGGAAACAAAAGGAAATATTGAAAATATAAAGTTATCAAGCATAACCAATCTGATCAAGACTATCCCTGCCTGCCTGACAGGCATTTGCAATCAGTACATAAAGCATTATGAACTAGGAGGAAGGAAGCAACCAATATGAGAAGAAGGAATGTGGGAAGGAAAAGGGGAGTAAGAAAAGCAAGGAAAAGAGAGGGAGTCAACGGGGTGCGAGCCAGAGGAGCCTTAAATCGAAAGGAGCGTACTATCGAACCGGGAGGGTTGAGTATACATAATCCATGGTCGCCAAATTCTAAGAAACTTGTCATGCGTGTCTAACAAAATAGCTGTTAATTTCTCATTCACCATGACATCATTCATACAATTCTTAACCGCCTCAAAACTAAGCATAGGGGTTTTCCAGGCCTTAGCGATTGTCAGCTTAGTTGCAGTAAAAATATGTTGTGCCAATTGCCTTTCCGGTCATAACAATTCGGCAATAGGTTTGGCTAGAAGAGCTTCAAAGGGGTCCCTTTTAAGAGTAACATGAAATAAATTCCGAATTAAAGCATAGACCCTGACCCATAACCTGCACGCCCTCGGGCATGACCACCAAATATGTGCCATGGAGCCTTCCTGTGAACATCCCCGAAAACAGAGCGGAGAGTAAGTTGGTATAAAGCGGGCCAGTCTAGCTGGCGTGTAATACCACCTATATAGCATTTTATAGGCATTCTCCATGCTAAGGATGTTTCGTGAGCATTTGGAAATGGCTATAGTCATAGCCTGCCATTCCTCTGGATCAAGCTGCCTTCCCAATTCTTTTTCCCATTGGAGGTGATAGGGTCTAATCGGGGGTTTTCTTGCAGAGATTATAGAAGAATAGATCAGAGATATAAGGCCCGGAGAGTGGGGTCTGGCTCTACATATACTCTCAAAAGGGGTCAGAATATATGGGGTAGGACGGGATTTAATAAAATGTTGGAGGAAATGCCTAAGTTGTAGGTAGCTATAGTGTTCACGCAGGGGGATATCATGCAAAGAGCGTAATGCATCGAATGACATTATCCTAGTAGGAGTGAACAGGGAGTGGATATCCATGAACCCATTCGTGGTCCACCATGAGAATTGTGCCGGATTTTCACAACCTGGGGGAAACAATGGACAATGGAGAAGTCGCAGAAGTGGGAGGTGAGGGGAGATCAGGCCCGCAGAATATTTAACTGAGTCACATAGTCGTAAGGAGTGGGCTAGACATGGTCCTATTACAGCAGGGCGGTGGTTGGGAGGGAGCCAGGGTATAGAAGAAACAGGTATGGGGTCGGAATCAACAAGATCAATCGTGGCCCACAGCAGAATTTTATATGAGTCATGAAGATGGGAGAGCGGAGCTATGTTTACCGCTGTATAATAGGCCTGTAAGTTTGGAACCGAAAGGCCGCCATTGATCGGCCTAGCATACAATATCTGCTTATTGATTCGAGGATTCTTGGAACCCCAGACAAACTGCAAGAGCTTACGCTGATGTATTCGTAAAATGTGAGAAGGGACTAGAACAGGTAAGACCCGGAAAAAATATAGCAATTTCGGGAGATAGGACATACGGATTGCAGTTATTCTGCCAAACCAAGACAATGGTAAATGGGACCAGGAGGAAAGTGTATCAGACAATCTTTGAATAAGGATGGAAAATTGGCCTGGTATAATCCTGCATATGTTGGGGTAAGACGAATTCCCAGGTAAGGCAACGAGGAATGCCACTGAAAGGGGAAGGCTGTTTTCAAGTCCTTCAGTACTGGGGGAGGGAGATTAACTGAGAGAGCCTTAGATTTGGAGGAGTTGACACGGAGACCGGAAAAAGAGCCAAAAGTATCTAGAAGAGATAGTAGGTTTGGTAAAGAGATTCTGGGGGAAGTTAAAGTTAACAAGATATCATCGGCGAATAGAGATATTTTATGGGGAGAACCTGCTACATCTATGACTTTTATATCTGGTTCGGAACGAACCGCCTCCGCCAACGGCTCTAGAGCCAAAATAAAGAGAAGAGGTGAGAGTGGGCACCCTTGGCGCGTACCCCTCCCTATGTTGAAAAGGGGTGGCTCAAAGCAGTAATATTTAATTTTAGCCAGGGGGGAGTCATACAGGACTGACACCCACCGCAAAAAAGAGGCCCCAAATCCATAATGGTGAAGTACGGATGATGACAAAGTGTCAAAGGCCTTATTCACATCCAGAGACAAAAACATAGTTTCCAACGAGCGGCTGTGGGCTATATGTTGTAGTTGCAGTATTCGCCGGATTGCATCCCCGGCCTGTCTCTGAGGTACACAGCCAACTTGGTCCTTTTTGATTAAGCGGGAAAGAAAAGAGTTCAAACGGTTGGCCAGAATTTTTGTCAAAATTTTCATGTCTATGTTAATAAGAGAAATGGGTCTAAAATTAGCCCAGGAGGAGTGGTCACGATCTGGTTTGGGTATCATCACAATGTTAGCAGTCAGAATATCTGAGGTAAAAGATTGGCCGTCTTTGACAGAATTGTACATAGCTGTTAAATGTGGAGCTATAATGTCGGCTAACTTCCTGTAATAAAGTGCTGTGTAGCCGTCGGGTCTCGGTCTTTTACCTACTTTCAGGTCTTTAATGCATTGGAGGACTTCCGAAACCTGGATGTCCTGGTCCATAAGGGCCATATGGGGCTCAGTCAGCGTGGAAAGTGAAAGATTATTAAGAAAGTCGTCGGCGCTCTGATTACCCAACCGTTCGGGAGCCGAATACAATTTGGTAAGGCAGTGACGGAATTCCTCCAAAATCTTCACTGGGTTACCCGTGAGTACGTTATGTCGAGTTCGCAATGTAATAGGGGTGGGTTTAGGAATGAAAGTGCGGAGTCTATTCGCCAACATTTGGTTTGGTTTGTTTGCCTTAGCGTACCACTTCTGACGAGACCAGCGTAAGACATGCTCAGCGTTATCGGTAAGACAAAGGTCCAACTCTGAGCGGACTTGATCCAAAAGTTTTCGGTTAGCAGAGGTTGGAGATTGTTTAAACTCATTCGAAAGTACTTCTAGGTGGTTCTCTAATTCCCGCTGTTTTAAACAGCGTTCTCTTTTACGTTTTGAGGCCTTGACTGGGCCATTCTAATGCCCCGTACACATGGTCGGATTTTCCAACAGAAAATGTGTGATAGGACCATGTTGTCGGAAATTGTGTGTAGGCTCCATCACACATTTTCCATCAGATTTTCCGACACACAAAGTTTGAGAGCAGGCTATAAAATTTTCCGACAACAAAATCCATTGTCGGAAATTCTGATCGTGTGTACACAAATCCGACGGACAAAGTGCCACGCATGCTCAGAATAAATAAAGAGATGAAAGCTATTGGCCACTGCCCCCGACGTACGTGTTTTACGTCACCGCGTTCAGAACGATCGGATTTTCCGACAACTTTGTGTGACCGTGTGTATGCAAGACAAGTTTAAGCCAACATCCGTCGGAAAAAATCCTAGGATTTTGTTGTCGGAATGTCTGAACAAAGTCCGACCGTGTGTACAGGGCATAACACATGAATATGCTTTGATCTAAATCTTTCCATTGTAGCTCTGGCTGTATGTTTTGGGTTGTTGTCCTGCTGGAAGGTGAACCTCTGCCCCAGTCCAGGGCAGGATTAACATAGGGGGTATTGGAGCTGCAGCTCCAGGCCCCTTACTTTAAGAAAAAGTAAAAAAAGAAAAAATTCACCAAAAAAAAAAAAACGAGCTTTGAGAGTTGTAGAGACCCTCAAAGAATTTAGTAGGTATGTAGACGAAGTCTTACCCCACCACTGGTCAAAATTTGGGTCTCCCAGGACCTAGGAGATACAGGGCTCCTTGTGCAGCCTGTCAGAAGCAACATAGAGAGTGGCCAGTTTAAATACAAGCTGGCACACTCTGTTTGCAGCAGACAGAGGATGAGCTCACAGTGCCTTAATTACCTAAAAACAATATATAATAATTATTTGTATATTACTTACTTATGGTAATTAACCCCTTACCACCCAGGCCAATTCTGACATGTTTCTCCTACATGTAAAAATCATAATTTTGCTAGAAAATTACTCAGAACCCGCAATCCTTAAATATATATGTTTTAGCAGACACCCTAGGGAATAAAATGGTGGTCATTGCAATTTTTTATGTCACACGGTATTTAGGCAGCAATTTTTCGAACGTGTTTTTTTTTTGGAAAGAAACTATTTAATGAATAAAAAAACCCCACTAAAGTTAGCATGATTTTATTGTAAACTATGAAAGATGATGTTACGCCAAGTAAATAGATACTTAACATGTCATGCTTTAAAATTGCGCACACTTGTGGAATGGCGCCAAACTTCAGTACTTAAAAATCTCCATAGGCAACGCTTTAAAATTTTTAAATTTTTTTTACAGGTTACATGTTTAGAGTTACAGAAGAGGTCTAGTGCTAGAATTTTTGCTCTCGCTCTAATGCTCTAACGATCGCAGCGTATGTAACCTGTGTGTATCTGGCTCTGATACTAGCCAGTGCATCACCAGCCACTTTCCTCACCGCATGTCCTTGACCCAAATCTTAAAAATACATTTGGACAGGGCTGTACGAATGCCGTAGCTGTGATGCTTTACTTCACAGCTGCAAATTTTTTAATTTTATTTTTTTAGCTGCAGCATCTTTAACTCGGCCTGCAGGGTTTGATAGGCAGCACTGCCTGTCAAACTCGCCTATTGATTTCAATGGAGCCACTCTGCAACTGCAAGCCAAACTTGCTCGTAGTAGCAGTATAGTCCAACAATGTAAAAATACCATTCAGCAATGTAAAAAAAAAAACAAGGAGGTGGCAGTAGCACCTTAGCTGCTGCTATACCACTCGCTGAAAAGGAATCCACCACAGATCACTTTTCGGAGGGCAGTAAGCATTACCGCAAATGTGAAAGAAACTTGAAACACATCATCCATTTCACACTCGCCATCAACCAGGTCACTCCCCAGTTACTTCCCATTTTAACCACCACCATTCAACTTATATCACAGGTGACCATTTCCCAACCTGCAGATGACAGACCCTACTCCAAAAGATATCACTCCAAGTTACTCCCCCCACACGCTGATTGATATCCCTCCTCATATGACCACCTCACACCCCCCCTGCTGACAGACCTCTCTCTCCCCAGCCTGGGGGAATCTTTCCCGCAGTGTTATTGTGTTCTGCCAGTGGGGAGCCTTCCCTACCCACACAATGCAATGAGCAGTGTTGCTAACCATAGCTGGCAGCACTGATTGTTTTGGGAAAAACCTGACAGGCTGGTTTTACTCAAGTCGAATAATAGATTGACTTGTGTACAACCAGCTAGCCCATACATAGATCGACTATGGTTGGTCTCTGCTTAATTGGCTTAATTTCAATCCATGTATGGCCCGCTTAACCACCACGCAGTCCCTAAACATCCTTCAGCAAACCTTTACATTTTTCCTTCCCGGATTCCTTCATCCTCCTCAACTGTACATAGTGCCCGCCGTCATACCCTCCACACTCCTCTCCTGTACATAGTGCCCGCTGTCATACCCTCCACTCCTGTACATACTGCTCATTTGTCATACCCTCCACACTCCTCTCCTGTACATACTGCTCACTGTCATACCCTCCACACTTCTCTCCTATACATAGTGCCTGCTGTCATACCCTCCACACTCCTCTCCTGTACATACTGCTCATTGTCATACCCTCCACACTTCTCTCCTGTACATACTGCTCACTTGTCATACCCTCCACACTCCTCTGCTGTACATACGGCCCACTGTCATACCCTCCACACTCCTCTCCTGTACATACTGCTCACTGTCATACCCTCCACACATCTCTCCTATACATAGTGCTCACTTGTCATACCCTCCACACTCCTCTGCTGTACATACGGCCCACTGTCATACCCTCCACACTCCTCTCCTGTACATACTGCTCACTGTCATACCCTCCAAACTTCTCTCCTATACATAGTGCTCACTTGTCATACCCTCCACACTCCTCTCCTGTACATACTGCTCATTGTCATACCCTCCACACGTCTCTCCTGTACATAGTGCCCGTTGTCATACACTTCTCTACTGTACATAGTGCCGGCTGTCATACCCTCCACACTCCTCTCCTGTGCATACTGCCCACTCTCATACCGTCCACACTCCTCTCCTGTACATAGTGCCCACTGTCATATACACCACACTCCTCTCCTGTACATACCACCCACTGTCATACCCTCCACACTCCTCTCCTGTACATACTGCCCACAGTCATACCCTCCACACCATATTTGTTCTGCCCATTATTAGTACTCATTTAATTTTGTGATTACTATTGTGATGTATAGAGGAACATAGGGGATGTCAGCTACTCTAAATATACCACTGGTAAAAAAGTGTCCCTGAAAATATTTTTGAAATGTTGGCAACTATGCACTTGGGCACTTCCCAAGGGCCACCGGGTCAGTAGGGGATCCCATGAGAGGCTCCTGGGATCCTGTGATATTAAAGTGGTAGTAAACTTTGCTAACATTATTACTTTTTAGAGGCCCTGAGGTAGGTTATGCCATAATGTACTAGTATGCACAGCATATTAGCACATTAGGGTACACTTTTCTGTCAGACTGAGCCCTCCAGCGCTGCGCTATGATCAATCCGGCGGGTCAAGGGGGTTTCCAACTTCACCCTGTCTTCACCCGGGGGTTCTGTGCCTTCGGTCACTTGCCTTGGTTTGGCTGCATTGCTGTCACTCCCACGCATGCTCATGCGCATCCTTTCTCTCTCTCATCCCCCCGCTCTCTCTCATCCTCCCTCTCTTTCCCCTCACCCCTCTCTCAACTCCTTTCTCTTTCTCTCTCTCTCTCATCCTCCATCTCTCTATTTATTTTCATTTGTTATAACAAAAAATTGTTTACTTTATTGTTTTTTTTATTGTTTATTGTTTTTTTTATTTATAAAAAGCCCAATCAAAATCTTCAGCACCAGGCCCATGATGTTCTTAATCTGGCCCTGCCCCAGTCGCAAGTCTTTTGTAGACTCTAACAGGTTTTCTTCTAAGAATGCCCTGTATTTGGCTCCATTCATCTTCCCATCAATTCAGACCAGCTTCCCTGTCCCTGCTGAATAAAATCATCCCCACAACATGATGCCACCACCATGTTTCACAATGGGGATGGTGTGTTCAGGGTGATGTGCAGTGTTAGTTTTTTGCCACATATAGCTGTTTGCTTTTAGGCCAAAAGTTTGATTTTGGTCTCATCTGACCAGAGCACCTTCTTTCACATGTTTGCTGTGTCCACCACATGGCTTCTCGCAAATTGCAAACAGGACTTCTTATGGATTTCATTCAACAATGGCTTTCTTCTTGCCACTCTTCCATAAAGGCCAGATTTGTGGATGAATATCGTTGTCCTTTGGACAGATTCTGCCACCTGAGCCTCTTCAGAGTTACCCTAGGCCTCTTGGCTGCTTCTCTGATTAATGATCTCCTTGCCAGGCATGTCAGTTTAGGTGGATATCCATGTCTTGGTAGGTTTGCAGTTGTGCCATACTCTTTCAATTTTCAGATGATGGATTGAACAGTGCTCCATGAGATGTTCAAAGTTTGGGGTATTTTTTTTATAACCTAACCATGCTTTAAACATCTCCACTACTTTATTCCTGACCTGTCTGGTGTGTTCCTTGGCCTTTGTAATGCTGTTTGTTCACTAAGGTTTTATAACAAACCTCTGAGGGCTTCACAGAACAGCTGTATTTATACTGAGATTAAATGACCCACAGGTGGACTCTATTTACTAATTAGGTGACTTCTGAAGGCAATTGGTTTCAGTAGATTTTAGTTAGGGGTATCAGAGTAAAGGGCTGAAGACAAATGCATGCTACACTTTTCACATCTTTATTTGTATTGGAAAGTGGGGAAGTGCCTGGAGAGGAGTGCTGAACATGTAGAGGACTCCATCAGGATATACATCCTAATTTTCTTGTATTAGGACCTATGTGTACATTACTTGTTTTCATTACTGTGCACGGTACCGTGTGCACAGTGTATTTACCTTTTTACCAACTGTTTTTAACTATGTCTAATTTTCTATAAATTGTTAAATTTTTCTTTTAAACTGGTTCAATCCATGGGTAACGAGATAGTCCTCGACCTTTTAGTGCTATAGAGTATGTTTGAAGCAGCTCTAGGAACTTCCCCACTTTCCAATATCCATAATTAAGGATGATGGTACCCACCCTCCCTATATTATCTTGAATAAGGCTTTATTTACTACATTTTTATTTGTAAAAAATTGTGAAAACCATTTATCATTTTCCTTCCACTTCACAATTATGCCCCTTTGTATTGGTCAACCACATAAAATTGCAATAAAATACTTTTATGGTTTTGGATGTAACATGACAAAATTTGAAGGGGTATGAATACTTTTTTTAAGGCATTGTAACACATCATTTATACCCACGCAGGTAACTCCATGCTTATTTGTTTATCATTTCTTCTGCTATATGTCAACTATTGGACTATTATCTATCTCGTTTCAGATTATTATCACGCGCTTTCTCCTGATGAGTGGTACTACCAAACCACAAAACGTGTTGAGCTAGTTGAAGCCGTGCCTGGACTTACATATTTTATCTTATACTACTATGTGTTCTAATTTATATACTTAACTTTGTGGTATAGGATCAAGGCACCCTACCCAGGGTCTCTTTCCTAAATACACTTGGCGGACTAGCAAGTCTGGAGGTCTTTTCCATCATTGTAAACACTGTCTTGATATGTAAACAAACAATATGTATGTGTATATAGATGAAATTATGGGTTATACTACCACTATTAAATATTGCTCTTATCTTACTAATCATGGTCCTATTGCATCTCAATATTTTTACCATTGATAGTTGGTGTTCCCTGAGATTATGTACTTTATACATGCTTAGGTGTATTTGAGATCCTATCCAGGGGTTACAGTACCACTATCATTTATTGATTTTATTCTGCTGATTATAGTCCTAATGTATCTATTTAAGCAATTATACCATTGATATAGTATGCTGGTTGTCCCCAAGATTGCATGCTTCATATAAAGTCCCAACTGTTCCCCTGCCCTTCCCCTCTATGATAATTCCAATATACAGGGATGGAGCTATATGACGTAAATGGTCTGTATCTCATATAAAGTCCCAAACCATTGCTTTGTTTTTTGATCTACATAAAGATGGCCTAAGCCAGTGATGACAAACCTTTTTGAGCCTGAGTGCCCAAACTGAAAAAAATAAGTTGGTTTTGTGTTGCAAAGTGCCAACACGGCAATTCGCGAGAGAGGGGTGCTGAGCGAAAGAGAGGGGGTGTGTGAGAGAGATGGGGGGGTGTAAAAGAGAGAGAGAGGCGGTTGTGAGAGAAAGAGAGAGAGAGAGAGGTTGTGTGTGTGAGAGAGGGAGGGGACAGAGAGAGTGATAGGGGGGACAGAGAGAGAGAGGGGAGACATAGAGAGAGAGGGGGGACAGAGAGAGAGAGGGGGGACAGGGAGAGAGAGGGGGGCACAGAGAGAGAGAGGGGACAGAGAAACAGGTTGGACACAAAGAGAGAGAGAGACAGAGAGAGAGAGAGGGGAGACAGAGAGTGAGAGACAGAGAGAGGGGAGACAGAGAGAGAGAGAGAGAGGGGTGTGAGAGATGCTGAGAGGGAGGGGGGACAGAAAGAGGGAGGGGACACACAGAAAGAGATAGGGGACACTCAGAGAGGGGGGAAACACACAGAGCGGGGACACACACAGAGAGGGGGGACACACACTCACAGAGGGGACACACACAGAGGGGGGCACACACACAGAAGGGACACACACACACACAGAGGGGGGACACACACACAGAGAGGGGACACACACACACACACAGGGGGGACACACACAGAGAGGGGACACACACAGAGGGGGGACACACACAGTGGGGGACACACACACACACAGAGGGGGGACACACACAGAGAGGGGGACACACACACATAGAGGGGGGGCACACAGAGGGGGGACATAGAGAGAGGGGGGACAGAGAGAGAGGGGGACACACACACAGAGAGGGAGGACACACACACAGAGGGGACACACACAGAGGGGGGACATAGAGAGAGGGGGGACACAGAGAGGGGACACACACACACACAGAGGGGACACACACAGAGGGGGGACACACATAGAGAGGGGACACACACAGAGGGGGGACACACAGAGGGGGGACACAGAGAGAGGAGGGAAACAGAGAGAGGGGGGACACACACAGAGGGGGGACACAGGGAGAGGGGGGACATAGAGAGAGGGGACACACACACACAGAGGGGGGACACACACAGAGAGAGGGGGGACACACACAGAGAGAGGGGGGCACACACAGAGAGAGGGGGACAGCGAGAGAGAGGGGGGACAGCAAGGGGGAGCAGAAAGAGGGGGACATGGGGGGGACTGAAAAAGAGTGGAGCTGAGAGAAAGGGAGACCTCTAGCTCTGCCCCTATCTGCAATCCCTGCTCTGCCTCCATGCCCCAGTCTTTGTATGCAGGTATTCAGTGTATAAGTGTGCCCAGTACCTGTCTCCATCCTTGATCCGGGAGAGCCCTCTGCTCTGTTCCATTCAGCGGCTCCCTCACGGCCTGCGCCTCTCGCCTGTCCTCGTCTTCCAGGCCCACAGTCAGTCTGTTCTCCGGGCCTCACTGTTGGAGTTTTGAGGAGTCCAGGCTCCGGAAGGCACCAGGGATGCCCCTCTTCGGCCATAAAATTAAGCGGTGAAGCTCTTCTCTTCTCCCCCTCCCGTGCTGTCAGGCCTGTAGCCTACCACGCGGAGGATGCGGGGCCGCCCACTCACTTGTGCAGACAGGTTCCTGCACCTCACCGCTGTTTGCTTCTCTCCCCCCCCAAGCTGTTAGGCCTGTAGCATTCCACATGGAGGCTGCGGAGCCGCCCACTCACTTGTGCAGATAATTTCCTGCACCTCGCCGCTGCTTGCTGCCGTGTTCTCCCTGCCGTTAACCTGGACCCTCTCGTGTGCCCGCAGAGATGGCTCTACGTGCCAGCTGTGGCACGCGTGCCATAGGTTCGCCATCACTGGCCTAGGCTATAAGAAGATTTCCAAGACCCTGAAACTGATCTATAGAACAATGGCCAAGACCAGCTGCAGGCATCATCCCGGTACTGTTTTTTAGAGACGGCGATCAGATTTCCTGGTATAACAATCGGCAGTTATACCGGAGGAGCGGGAGGGGTCTTTCCCCCCTCACGCCGCCTCCCGCCGCCTCCCGCCGCTCTTACCGGGCCTCCCTTCCATCCTAGCCTCCAGCGGCTAGGGACAGAATGGAACGAAGTCGTGAGCGGCTTCATTTCAGCCTCCTAATAGTAAACACGGAAGCAACGTCATGATGTCACTTCCCATTTACTCGGCTGCCAATGGCGCCGGTTTTAAAAAATATACAGTATTCGCAATTGCAGAAAATGGCGATCTGAATACTTTGAAGTACTTTGAAGTGCAAAGGAGGGATCACCACCTATTACTGTCACAAGGGATGTTTTTACATTCCTTGTGACAGCAATAAAAGTGATCAAATTTTTTTTTTTTTAAAAAACACAATTTATTAATATAAAAATAAATAAAAAAAACAAGAAAAAAAAAGTAAAGCGCCCCGTCCCCTCGAGCTCGCGCAGCAAAGAAAACGCATACGGAAGTCGCGCCCGCATATGTAAATGGTGTTCAAATCACACATGTGAGGTATCGCCGCGATCGTCAGAGTGAGAGCAATAATTCTACCACTATACCTCCTCTGTAATTCTAACCTGGTAACCGTAAAAAAAATTAAAACGTCGCCTATGGAGATTTTTAGGTACCGTAGTTTGTCGCCATTCCACGAGTGCGTGAAATTATAAAGTGTGACATGTTTGGTATCTATTTACTCGGCATAACATCATCTTTCACATTATACAAAAAAATTGGGGTAACTTTATTGTTTGGTTTTTTTAAATTCATGAAAGTGTCCCTTTTCCCAAAAAGTTGCGGATAAAACACCGCTGCACAAATACCGTGTGATATAAAATATTGCAACAATCGCCATTTTATTCTCTAGATTCTCTGCTAAAAAATATATATATAATGTTTGTGGGCTTTAAGTAATTTTCAAGCAAAAAATAAGGATTTTAACTTGTAAACACCAAATTTCAAAAATAGGCTTAGTCATGAAAGGGTTAAAATATTTACAAAAATGTGAGGGGTGTACTCACATTTGTGAGATACTGTGTGTGTGTATATATATATATATATATATATATATATATATATATATATCTTTTTTTATTATTTATTTATGCTGTCACTCAGCATAATTTAGTTGAAGGTGTGGGTACAGATGTAAAATTTCCACAGGTGTTTTGTAAAATACATGAAAAGTAAATGAGTATTAATTGGTTTTTACATGTTTGTTGATTTCAGCAGTGTCAGGGCTGGGCTCAGCCCTTCCTTCTCAAAGCTGGCCGCTCAGCTGTCAGATAATTGCCAGCTCCTATCTCTCCACAGTGACTCACCTGTTGATGATATCCTGCTCGTCAGTCCTGCCTACTTAAGCAGTCTAGTCCAGATGATCTTTGCCTTCGCCTTCGCCAAATCTCTAGAGACGCTCTCCTGTGTTCCTGTTAAAGACTTGCTTGGCTGAGATTCTTTCTGGCTCTAGATCCTGCTTGCTGTTCTACTACGTCATCTCTGGCTCCCTGATGTTTTGGCTTGTCTGACTATCCGTTCCGGTTCCTGAACTCTGGCTATGTTTTGACGTTTACTCTATTTACCTTTCATGGTTTCTGAAAGTAGGCGAAGGCCATGAATTTAGAAGATGCAGTCAATCCACTTGTTGGTAATATTTTTTCCAGATTGGATGAGCAGGATCACCGCATGGATCAGTTTGCCATGGCGTTACAAACACTCCTGAGTCACACGGCTCACCTGGAATCTCTGTGGCTGCTCCGGTACAACCTGTGCTGCAGGCCCTCCCTGCTGCTGCTCCAGTCTCTGTGCAGGCACACGCCTTGAGTATTACCTCTATAAGAGGTATGTCTGGTTCCACTACGCTTCCCCATCGATTTGGGGGCGATCCAGTCCAGAGGCTTTCTCAACCAGGTTGAGATATACTTTGAGATGCTGCCCCAGGCGTTTCCCATGGGCAGAATCAAAGTAGGTTTTGTGATATCTTTACTTTCTGAGAAAGCCTTGGCCTGGGCAAACCCTCTATGGGAGACGCAAAAACCTGTTGTCTTCAGTTATCCTGAGTTTGTGACTTCTTTTAAAAGGGTATTTTACGTTCCCGCACTCTCTGCTTCTGCTGCCAAGTGCCTCATGTCCATCAAACAGATTACGAGAACTGTTGGCGATTAGGCCATTGAATTCCGTACTCTGGCAGCAGAGGTTGCTTGTAACACTGAGGCCCTCATGGCTGCTTTTTCTCATGGTCTCTCGGATTCCATCAAGGTTGAGATAGCAGCTCGAGATGCATCCACTGAGCTGGAGAGGTTGATCATGTTTGCCATCCTCATTGACTCCAGACTCAGAGAAACACTCCCTTTTAAGGAGAGCTTGCGGAAGCCTCCTGTACATTTGTCTCTGAACTTTGCAGTCCCACCCTTGCCTCCCTCACCTCCCATGCCTCCTGGTACTGAGGCGGTCTGTGAAGATGAACCCATGCACTTGGGCTTCACAAGTCTTTCTGATGAGAGAACCCTTAGGAGGAGGGAGAGATGGTGCCTTTATTGTGGCCAGGAAGGTCACTTTTTAAAGTCTTGTCCTACCCATCCAGGGAACGCCCGAACCTTGAGGCCCTGTCACGGACAGACCTTAGGTGGCATTGTTTCGTCCCCAGTTATCCAGAAGGATAAGCCCCTGTTTTTGGTTATCCTTTCTTGGGCTGAGTTGTCTGTTGAGATACAGGCTCTAATCGACTCTGGGGGCTGCAGGCCTGTTCATTGATGCTGCCTTTGTATCGAAGCACTCAATTCCGCTGCAGCTGCATGACACTCCACTTGCCATTGAGGCTCTTAATGGAAGACCTCTACAGCCTGCCCATGTGACTTATGAGACTGTTCTGTTGTCCATGGCTGTAGGGGCTCTTCACCATGAGATAATCCAATTCCAAGTTATTTCCTCACCTAAGTTTCCGATGGTTATTGGTTATCCTTGGGTACAGAGGCACAACCCCTCTTTTGATTGGCTCCGTGCTGATGTTCTCTCCTGGTCCCCACAATGCAATAAGGCATGCTTCCAGAAGGTAGCCAAGGCTCTGTGCACCTCTTCACTCCCCTCCCTGCTGGAGGAGTAACACGATTTTAGAGATGTCTTTGACAAAGGTCAGGCCGGTAGTTTGCCTCCACACTGATCGTATGATTGCGCAATTGACCTTCAACTTGGTGCCATACCTCCTCGTGCCCGGGTTTACCCTTTGTCAGTCTTGGAGGATAAGTTCATGGAGGAATATGTTGCAGGCGCACTTTCTCGAGGTTTCATCCGCAAATCCTTGTCTCATGTTGGTGCTGGTTTCTTCTTTGTGAAGAAGAAGAGTGGTGAACTGAGACCTTGTATTGATTATAGGGGTCTCAATCATTTCACAATTAATAATGCCTATCCGATGCTGCTGATTACGGAGTTATTTGATCGCCTCAAGGGAGCAACAGTTTTCACAAAGCTTGATTTGAGAGGGGTATACAATCTTGTGAGGATTAAGGAGGGGGGCAAGTGGAAACCTGCGTTTAATACCAGAACAGGCCATTATGAGTACCTCGTAATGCCTTTTGGCCTTTGCAACGCCCCGTTAGTTTTCCAGGAATTTATTAACAATGTCCTCCGAAATTTGTTGCAGTTATGTGTGGTGGTTTATCTCAATGATATCCTCATATTTTCCAAGTACCTGGAGAGCCACCACACAGATGTCTTTCGTGTGCTTCAGAAACTAAGAGAGAACAATCTCTATTGCAATTTGGAGAAGTGCGAATTCCATCGTGAACAGGTTAAATTCCTGGGTTATGTTATTTCCACTGCTGGTTTATCAATGGACCCAGAGGAACTTTCAGCAGTCCTACAGTGGCACCGACCCATGGGTTTATGTCCCCTGCAGCGTTTTCTTGGCTTAGCCAACTATTATCTGAAATTTATTTGTAACTTCTCATCTCTGGTCAAGCCCCTGACTGATATGACCAGAAAGGACGGTAACCCACAGAGTTGGTCTCCGGAGTCCATTAAGGCCTTTGAGAGTCTATAGGCTGCCTTTGTTTCTGCTCCTGTGTTGGCACATCCTGATCCTTTGTTACCTTTTATCCTTGAGGTTGATGCTTCTGAGACTGGAATTGGCACCTTCTGTCTCAACGTCCTACCTCTGAGAGCGCTATGCATCCTTGTGGCTACTTTTCCAAGAAATTGTCACCTGAGGAGTGCAATTACAAGATTGGTGACAGAGAGCTGTTAGCGATCATTTTAGCCCTGAAAGAATGGAGACATCTCCTCGAAGGTACCACTGTGCCGGTTCTCATTCTTACTGACCATAAGAATCTCACATTCTTGTCTGAGGCTAAACACCTCTCTCCCAGAAGGGCGCGATTGGCTCTTTTCTTGTCAAGTTTCAATTAAATTGTCTCATTCTTACCCGGTACTAAGAATGTAAGGGATGACGCTTTGTCACTGCAATTTTCCTCCACTTCCAAGATGGAGTCGGTTCTGTTTCCTGTGATTCCTCCTTATCGTATTCTGGCTACCGTTCGCATCAGTCTCACTTCTCCTTTGGGTGACAAAATTCTTGCTGCTCAGGTCCATGCTCCTCCTGAGAAACCTTGTGACCGCTGCTTTGTCCTAGAGAGTCTCCGTACTGCCGTGCTCCAGACTTACTATTCTCCCAAGGCTGCTGGCCACCCTGGGAAGAATCAACTCTTTTGGGCCATTTCCCACAATTCTGGTGGCCTAGTCTATGTGCTGATGTAACCGCCTTCGTAGCTGCCTGTTCCGTGTGTGTTCAGAGTAAGACTCCACGACACCTTCCAGTGGGCCTCCTACAACCCATACCCAATTGAGAGAGGCCCTGGACCCACCTGTCTATGGATTTCATTATGAAGTTACTCAACTCCCAGGCAACACAGTTATCTTTATGGTGGTTGACCGATTCTTGAAAATGTCCCATTGTATTCCACTTAAGAAGTTGCCCACTTCTAAGGAACTGGCTTCCATTTTTGCTTGGGAGATCTTTCGCTTACATGGGCTACCCAAGGTGATTGTCTCGGACAGGGGTAGTCAGTTTGTGTCCCGGTTCTGGCGAGCCTTTTGTGCACAGTTGGGTTTCTGAACTCTGGCAATGTTTTGACTACATTTACTCTGTTTACTTTTTTTTAATCATTATTATTTAACAAGTGTGATTTAACTGCACTTCTGTCTCAGTCTGATTCATAGTTTCTGACAAGCAGCTGCTAATTTTAAAACAATATCTAATTTTAGACAGGTATTATTAACTCTTTATTTGGCAACAGTGGCCTATGCTGTAATGAACATGCATGTAATTATGAATAATGCCATTGTCACTTCGCAACCTTTAAAAAAAATAGGTTTACTTTGTTTTTAGCTAATATTGCATTCTTAACCACTTCAATACCAGGCACTTAGACACCTTCCTGCCCAGGCCATTTTTCAGCTTTCAGCGCTGTCGCAATTTGAATGACAATTGCGCGGTCATGCAACACTGTACCCAAACAAATTTTTTATCATTTTGTTCCCACAAATAGAGCTTTCTTTTGGTGGTATTTGATCACCTCTGTGGTTTTTATTTTTTGCGAACAATTTTAAAAAAGACCGAAAATTTTGAAAAAAAACAAGTTTTTCTTTGTTTCTGTTAAAAATGTTTATAAATAAGTACGTTTTCTTCTTCAATGATGGGCACTGATATGGCTGCACTGACGGCACTGATACGGTGGCACTGATGGGCACCGATGAGGTGGCACCAATGAGGTAGCACTGATGAGGTGACACTGACGGGCACTGATGATGGGCACTGATAGCCGGCATTGATGGGCACTGATAGGTGGCACTGGTGGGCACTGATAGGTGGTACTGGTATGCGGCACTGATGGGCACTCATAGGTGGCACTGATGGGCACTTATAGGCAGCACTGATGGGTACTCGTAGGTGGTATTAATGGGTACTTATGGGTGGCACTGATGGGTGCTTATGGGTGGCACTGATAGGTGGCACTGATGGGCACTGATAGGTGGGCACTGATGGGCACGGGTGGGCACTGACAGGTGGCACCGATGGACACTGATGGGTGGCACTGATGACACTGATTGGTGGCACTGATGACACTGATGGGTGGCATTGCTGGGCATCACTGAAATATAATGGTGCCAGTCAGTGCCCATTTGTAGGCACTGATTGGCACAGATCTGGCATAATTTGCACATGCGGATGGCCATGGGGTACATACCTGGCCATTCACATGTTGCCCGCTTCCCTGGTGGTCCTGGCAGCTTCCCTGGTGGTCTAGTGTGGGCATCCGAGGGGGGGCTGTGCTGATAAACAATCAGCGCAGAACCCCCCGTCAGGGGAGCCACCGATCGGCTCTCCTCTACTCGCGTCTGTCAGACACGAGTGAGGAAAAGCCAATCAACGGCTTTTCATTTGACATTGTGATCCGCCATGATTGGACACGGCTGATCACGTAGTAAAGAGCCGCCGGAGGCTCCACTGATTGCCACGATGCGCGCCCCCACGGCGTGCCCGGCATGTTATCCTGCTGGATGTCATATGACGCCCAGTCAGGATAACTGAACCACCGCCCAGCCGTCAAACTGCTATAGGCCGGGCGGGAAGTGGTTAAAGATAATATGTACTGTGATGATGTGCCCAAATTTTTTGCCTGTAGGCTGCCTACAGCATATCTTTTCCCCATGTGCTGCAATAGTGTCTACATGAAGATATGGCAATTTTAAAGGATAACTACATTTTTATTGCTGGCTGTGCCCTCGTTAGGGAGATTCAACATCTTGATTTGTTCTGTTTACTGTTATCACCTAGAGTGAAAGCAAAAGAAAATCCCAAATTTTTGGTTGTCACCAGAGTGCGAAAAGAAAGGAAATCTAATACGATCACTAGTTGTGGTAATCCAGGTGACAACCATGGATTCTATCACTTTGAAGTTATATCCTCTCTCTTCCTCTTTATTGGAACAGAAGGTAAAGCTAAATTTCCCCAAAAGGACACAGATGGCATAAAGAGAAAGTGACAGGAGTTATAACCCTTCCTTATTCTATCCAAAATGAAAAAAAAGTTCTGCCTTTAATAGACCAGCAGGGCTTTGCTTCCTGATGTCAGAACTGTTCCCTAGTGAGTCGTGACTGATGGTTTCACGACTGCTGGGAAAACCAAGAAGAATTTCACTCTAGCTCTAGAGATGAACACATGGAGATAGGAGCCCTCCCTTTCTTTTTTCCTATGATGACAATACTATGCTGAGGGCTGAGCCCCTTTCTGTGGACCCATCTATCTCCATCCCAGCACCTGACGCCCTTTCCAGTTTCCATCTCCATCTCTGCCCCTGGGAATTCCAGACCAGCAGGATCTCAAAGCCCTTTTAGACCCTCTGTAAGGGGGGGTCATGGGGTTCTGGTAAGCGGCCAGGCTCTTACTGTTGGTGGTGGTCCCACACATCCAAGGTTCCATGCGGTTGAAAGACCCGGGATTGCTATTTCACTTTTTTGGGTTTTTCTTATGGACTATTTCTTCAACCATTCACAATTATTTTCTATTATAATTATTACACATGGACTTTATTTGACATTTGCTTGCACTAATTGTGATATATTACTGCACAGATGGTTTATGTATTCACGAATACCGGTTGTATCTAGTGTTTTTGGTGCAGCATTTTTGGCCACACATTCACTAATTTGTATAGTGCGAGTCAAAATTTTTTTCCTATCTCTCCACACCCCAGCTCACTCCATCTGTCTCCTCATGCATCACAAACTTACTAACAGACATATCAGCCTGGATGTCACATAACTTCCTCAAACTCAACCTATCCAAAACCAAGCTCCCCCACATGCATTTTCCCCTGATTTCTCTGTCAAAATCAAAGGCTCAACTATCAACCCGTCCTCCTACGCCAAGGTCCTAGGTGTAATCCTGGACTCTGAACTATCCTTTCAGTCCCACATCCAATCGCTGTCCAAAGCTTGCTGCCTCAACCTCCACAATATCTCCAAGATACGCCCCTTCCTAACCAATGGTAACACAAAGCTTCTAATCCACTCCCTGGTCATCTCTCGCCTCGACTACTGCAACTCCCTCCTCATTGGCTTACCTTTAAATAGTTTATTCCCCTTCAGTCCACCATGAATGCTGCTGCCAGGCTCATCCACCTTACAAACTGCTCAATATCTGTACCCCTCACTGCCAATCTCTCCATTGGCTGCCACTCAACCAACTAATTAAATTCAAGATACTAACAATAACTTACAAAGCCATCCACAACCTGGCCCCCAGCTACATCATTAACCTGGTCTCAAAATACCAACCAAATTGTAATCTTTGCTCCTCCTGAGACCTGCTCTCTAGCTCCCTCTTCACTTCATCACATGCTCACCTCCAGGACTTCTCCTGAGCCTCTCCCATACTCTGTAATGTTCTACCCCAATCTGTTCGACTATCTCCCGCTTTGTCCACTTTCAGATGATTACTGAAAACTCATATCTTCAGAGAAGCCTATCTGGGCCCTACCTAACAACTGCACATTTATTTTCTCCATCGGCACATCGCCCACAGTTATTACCTCTTGTATCACTTAACCCTCCCTCTTAGATTGTAAGCTCTAGTGAGTAGATTCCTACTATATTAATGCGTATTGTATTTGTACTGTCTACCCTCAAGTTGTAAAGTTCTGCGTAAATGGCTGGCGCTATATAAATCCTGTATAATAATAATACTTTGCTGATCCTCCCTGAGTGAACCAGGAAGTGTCACATCATGATAAACAGCTGTTATTCCCTAGCAGAACTGGGCTGGATCATAATTTGTGCTACATTAGCTGCAGTGGGTTAGAGGGGAGACATCAGGGGTCTAAAAGACACCTATGGCTCAATAAAGAGATCCTGTCATAACCCATATGCTATCACACAGTGGTCCATTGTTCCCCTTTGTGTTAAAAATAATGTTAAGAACAGTAATGTACAAAAAAAAGAAAGAAAATTGAAACTCCCCATCCCAAAATACACCACAAATAAACATAAACACGTGCTTAGGGTACCTCTGTACGAAAATGACAATTCCACTGCACATGTTATATATCGCGACATATGCTGGAGTCATGGAGTCAGAGCAATAATTCTAAGGACATTAGGACCTTAGAGTAGTGTTTTTTTTTTACATGCAGCTAGTAGGTGACAAGAAGGGTCTGCATCAACTGGACATATCAGTGGTCAGGCAGTACCTTTAGAGACACAGGGCATATCTGTGTTTTCTTTCTGTCAGTAGGCATTCTATACAGCCAGAGCACATGGAGCAGGTAGCTGAGTAGCTCACCAAGCCTTTCTCATCTTCCTCTTCCTAGGCACAGAGAAGACAGTTTTTAACAACATATAAAAGAATGTTGGGACCTTATTTGAGGCAACGACTACTTGAGTTCATATGTCTCCATCCCTATTACTTGGAAAGAGAAAAGAGAATAAGAGGGATAGGAGGGATTGTGGGACTTTATATGAAACACACCACTGGAATGTGAATGAATCAATTGATATTGGATAACATATTTAATGATACATGTGGGCATACATGCAAATCGATAAAATTCATCTCAGTAAATATCATACAGAATAAAGTGATCATGGTTAGTTACACATATGATAATAAAAAATGATTCATATATAATCTTGAATATACTCACATAATTCCTAATAGTAAAACAGTATATATACCCAAAATTCAATACAAACATGATTAACGTGATTGATCGTAGTCACGATAATGTACAATAGATTCATAATTCCAAAAGGTATTAATCACATAGTGAACGCATGATAGCTGTGACGTAGCATCAGTAAGCTCTAAGCATTTTGTGGATAACTTCTACTCATCGGGAGCAGATGAAAAATAGGCATCAAACTTCTGGCTACCATTCAGCAGGGAAAGTTCACACACTTGCCTTGCTTGACAAATATCCTGAACCTGGTGGCATAGCAGTTCCGGTGTGGGTGCCCTGGCTTCCAGATTAACCTGTAGCAGGCCAGAAGTGTTTGAGACCACACGCTTCCTGCCAACTGCATGTTGTGTGAAACACCCATTTGCTGTAATTTTGGCCATGCTTCAGCAGCTGCACCAACAGCAGTAGGCCATCAACAAGGACATTCTCTGGGGAGTTGTTTTTTTTTTTTTTTCAGTGGCTCCCAATTCTTGATGCGTGCAACATCTCATTACTTATCGAAGAGGCAACTAAGGTGTAGCCAGGCAGGAATTAGCGAAACAATCCTTTTGGTGTTCCTGCTAGAGCATACACTGCATTGTGTAATAGACTGGGCACTGAAGGCACAGCACCATAAGGAAGATTTGCAACTGTGTCAGGACCGGTGGGATCCTCTGCCTACTGTCTCCACCCTTATGAGGGAGCAGGAGGCAGATTAGGAGTACAAGGAGGGAGGTTTGGATGCCAGCTGTGAGGAAGAGGAGGAAATGGGGAAGGTTCCCAGGAGACATTTTACCCCTTCCAAAACCTCAGAAAATGCACATAGGTGAGATGAGATTGTTAAAGACACTGCTGAACACACTGACACCTAGAAGTCAGAGCCCTCTGCTGCAGGTGGTTTGTGACATCTGGGCTCATGCATGCTGAAATACTTGTGCAAGAATCCTTAGAATTCAGACCATGAAGAAGGGTGCCATAATTGGGTGTCCACTGTTTTGTATACAAGGTGAAAATGTCAGATCTCATGCTACTATTCCAAAAAGAGCATAAATACACCACTTGTGGAAGAACTTCTTGGCCGCATGTACTGATAATGGAAGGATCTGCTCTCATGCCCAACATGCCCGTAATCCTCAAGTCACTAAAAGAAGGAGCAGTGATGTTGATTGGTGCCCTATTGATGCTTTTAATACTTTTCTGTCTACAGCAGACATGTCCAGCTGCTGGCAGCAGTCACAGTCAGCCCCTAGACCATATAATTGCAGATAACTTGGGATGAGGTTCAGTGCTGATAGAGACACTTTTTGAATTAAGGACCCCATAGAATTTTGTGTCCAGGCTGGGACACTTTCTGGAGCTTTCACAATCTATTCTGGAGTTTCTAGTTTGCCCTGTGGCCAGTGACTAAATATTTGCTTGTAATCCCCCCCTCTCATCACCTATGCTGGCCTGCCACCATTACCAGCTCCTGCCACCTTGCTGGATTGCCACTATTACCAACTTCTGGCCCCTCTCCTGACCTGCCCCTGTCGCCATTACAAGATCCTGCCACCTCTCCTGGCCTGCCACGATTATCAGCTCCTACCAGCTCTGCTGGCCATGCTGCTTACATAATGTGCAGTGACTGTAGATTATATTTATTGCTAATATCTCTGAAATAATATACTCTCATTTTTATTCCTTGAAACCTGCCTTGTTTCACCCTCCTAAATTGTGGTCTAATAAAGGTAAGCAGTACAATATGTATGGCTGTTGTGTCTGAAATAGTATAATATCATTTTTATTATTTTATAAAACATGCCTCCTTTCTCTCTGATAAATTCTAGTTAGTAAAGTTGCTTACATACTGTTCATTGACTGCATAATATTCTGGTTATTGTCTCTGAAATAATACACATTACATTTTTATTTAATAATAAAACCTGCCTCATGTCTCCCTCTTAAACTGTGGCCTAATAAAGCCGCTTACATGTACAAATGTCTGGCTATTGTCTCTGAAATAATACACTCTATTTTTTTATAAATCCTGGTACATCTCTTCCTCTTACATTGCAGCCTAATTAATTGGCTTACATATAGTGCAGTGACAATATTTTTTAATCTGGTCTCTGAAATAATACCTGCTGGTTTTTATTTCCTAATAAAAACGACCTGACTTCCTCTTTGAAATCATGGTCTAATAAAGCTGTTTACATTCTTTTCATTCACTGAACAATATTTCTGACTATTGCCTCTGAAATAGTACATTCAGGTATTATTTTTATTTATTTATGTATTTTTTTTATTACCAACTATTTTTAATGTAGCAAAAGAGAAGTTAGAACATTTACATATAGTAGCTAACTTTACATGGCAGACACCAATCAAGTACAGTCATAGCTCTCATAAAATACAGTCAAATGAATGCCTCTGGAACATAGTTACATAGTTAGCCAGGTTGAAAAAAGACACAAGTCCATCTAGTTCAACCATATAAAAATAAATACATAAAATAAAAAATATCATACAATACCATATACCCAATCCTATACCCACAGTTGATACAGAGGAAGGTAAAAAAAACCCTAGAAAAACAGGATCTAATTTGCTACAGCAGGGGAAAAAATTCCTTCCTGATCCCAGAGAGGCAATCTGATTTTTCCCTGGATCAACTTTACCTATAAACGTTAGTAACCAATTATATTATGTACATTTAGGAAAGAATCCAGGCCTTTCTTAAAGCAATCTACTGAGCTGGCCAGAACCACCTCTGGAGGTAGTGTATTCCACATTTTCACAGCTCTTATGCCCTGTACACATGGTCAGATTTTCCGACGGAAAATGTGCGATCGGAGCTTTTTGTCGGAAATTCCAACCGTGTGTGGGCTCCATTGGACTTTTTCCATCGGAATTTCCGACACACAATGTTTGAGAGCAGGCTATACAATTTTCCGACAACAAAATCCGTTCGCGTAAATTCTGACTGTGTGTGGACAATTCCGACGCACAAAGTGCCACGCATGCTCAGAATAAATTCCGAGACGGAACTGCTCGGTCTGGTAAAATGAGCGTTCGTAATGGATATAGCACTTTCGTCACGCTGCAATGTTTTAAATTGTTTAATGCAGCGCACTCTCTTCTTCTTTATAATGCTAGAAGAATGAAGTTGTTTTGCTGCTCATATTTACACAGACTTCTCACAAACTTCTTTCTTTATTATTTCTCGTGATTTCATGAATATAATATTTTGATTAGTCACATCTCCCGAAAAGATTTATTTGTTTTATGTTTTTAGATTTTGTATTATTTTTTGTTGGTTTTTTAAATCCTGATCTCCTGTTATTTTTTTAATTAGTTTTTTTTAACTCCAGAATAGTTTTGGGTGTGTTTTGTGTGTCAAGTTACCACAACACGATTCTTTTTTTTTTTTTTTAATTCTTTTTATTAATTTTGCAGATAAGAAAAAACAATACAACATATCATCTAACAACCAGATGGGCAACATACCCATCCTCGAATTTGCCATGTAGGGCTGTACATTAAAATCTAACATATTCTACTACTCCCTTGAACTCCCCCCCACCCTAACCCGACCAACTGTCACGGTGCTGCAATGTTAAATAAAAATGTTTATACCATGTAAATATGAATTTATATTGTCCTCTGAATTACACAGTAATGTCCTCTCTTTTTTATATAGAAAACACATAACAGGAAACACTGAAAGCTTCTATACAATAAAGACATCAAAACATCATGACTTCATCTATCCCTACTAGTCCCACTTCATGGTGCTAATTCACCAGCCTACAGCATGTTGATTATATTAGCCTACAGTTACTGTTGCATCTAACCATGGTTGCCATACTTTTGAGAATTTCTTTGGACAACCTCTGATTCTATATGTAGCCTTATACAACGGTATTACCGAGTTGACCAAACCCTTCCAGAAAGAAAGTGTGGGTGCTGATGTATTCTTCCATTTCAGTAAAATAGCTTTTTTACCATAAAATAGGCCTATATTCAGTAGAAATCGGTGCGCCAAAGATGGCACCACTTCCTCTACTAACCCAATGAGACAAAATCTGGGAGTCAAAGGTACTGGGGTACTGAGCACCTCTGTCAGGCAATCTGTAACCTCCCTCCAGAAGTTATTTATTTCTGGACAGTCCCAAAAAATGTGTTTCGCATCCGCCGGGGAAAGCATACATCTCCAGCACTTTCCATCAGAGGACGGGAAAATCCGCGACAGCCGAGCTGGAGTTAAGTAAATGCGATGGAGAAATTTGAATTGAATTAGCCGATCACAAGCTGATACTAAGTTTTTAAATGGGTGGTCCCACATATCATCCCAGTCTTCTCCTTGCAATTCTGGAACCTCCCTCTCCCATTTTTCCTTACACTTAACTACCCCACTCGGTGTTTTTTTAAATAAAGATTTATAAATTATTGATAATGGTTTAGTCAAGTCTTTGTCTTTTAACATGAGTTCCAGCGAGGAAGGGAGATATTCCACCCTTCAGTTCCAGAACTGCGCCCCAAAGGCATGGCGCAGCTGCAGGTATCGAAAAAAGGTAGAGTTTGGAAGATCGTGTTTTGCCTTAAGCTGATCAAAAGTAAGAAGCTCTCCTTCTCTGACAATATCCTCCAGTTTCTTTATGCCCCTACCAGACCACACTGTAGGATCTGGAATGGAGCAGAAATGCGAAAGATTTGGGTTAAACCCACAACACGATTCTTATGTTGTATTATTTAATCTCAAGGAGGTTGCTTGGTGTTGGTGTCTCTTGTTAAATTCACATTGTATTTTTGAAATGTACTTGCCTCCTCACAAGCAAACTGTCCTTTTTGAAGGAAAACACACATAGGTGAGTATTATTTAAAAAAAAAAATTATTAAGGGGTCCTAACCAAAGAAAGAGGGAGGCAACGCTGGAGTAACTGCAGAAATTGGCGAAGCCTTTGGCCCCCGGGCACACATTAATTATTTTAAGGCAAAATTGGTGGCCTGAGGAGTCCATATATAAGGGAGTACAATCTGGTCCAGATGTCCAAGAGATCATGAACAGCAGCAGATGACATACATGTCCCCAGGCTGTGGTCATGCAAGAGGCGGCATCTTTTGTCAGACCAGACTGAACCCAGGTCATCACTTTCTTGTCTTCCTTCCACTCTTCCTTCCACGCTGTGTCTGTGGTGTTGGAGGTGTGGCAGGAGGAGGATGATGCAACTCACACAGGTGGGTATTGGGTGTGATTTCGCCCCTCACCCCCTTAGTTGATGTTTTATAAAGGATGTCCTCACACATGAGGCGTTGGCCCTCCTGCATGTCCTGCAGTTTTGTGGCAGCAATGCAGGCAAAGGCCTCTTCATGAGTGGGGGTGGCTCTGAGGGACTCAGAAGCCTCCTGAATCAGCCTGTGTGCTGAATCCTCCACGTTACTCCCCTTCCTGGGTCCTGGGTTTTGGTTGGAAGGCGGAGGGGAGGAACCTGCGATTCTTTGAGGCTACTACTGGGCCCGGCCACTTCCCGGCTGCCACTTACCCCACCTCCTCCTGGCTGCCACTAACCCCTCAATCACAAACAATTTTCTTCTCATGGCTGTTGCAAATTGAATGTCCCAATTATTTTTGCCCACTAGTGTCTATTGATATGTAAAACACTTTATTAAATCAGCAATTAGTGATCACTAATAACATCTAGTAAACATCATTTATTTATTGACCAGAAATTTGTAGAAGAATGCTATACCTGGCTCAAGCTGGGCTCCTCCACTCCTCTTCCTGGCTGGAAGTCCCAGGTTGGCCTCAGCTGGGGTGGAAGATAGGGTGGAAGGAAAAGTGGAAGGTAGGGTTGAGAGGGATTCCCTGACTTCAGTCTGGTCTGTCAGAAATCTCAGTCTCTCATAGTACAACAGCCTGGGGACATAAATGTCATCTGCTGCAGCTCCGGATCTCTGGGAATCCTGGACCTTCTTGCGCTCCCTAAGATAAGTGCTCCTCAGGCCACCAATTTTGGCTTTTAAATAGGGGATGGTTGCCGTGGGGACCACCGGCTTCACCAACTCCAGCAGTTTCTCCAGATCTGCCTGCCTCTTTTGTTTATGATTATAATGTGGGTGTTTGTCCTGCCACAGACAGGGCAGCTCCCTGTACTTGTCTATGAACAGGGGGAGGTAGTTGTGGTCATTGAAGCCATCCATTTTATCTGCAATACACAAGACAAACCCTAATGTCAGGCTAAAGTCTCCTAATCTTGTCCCAATATAGGCCTCAGTCTATAAGCAGTATAGGCACAAGTTTAAATGTTACCTTCGTTATCACGATCGGCTCTTCCGATACTCACTCCTCCGCTCACAGATCGTATGTACGACGCACGAGTGTTACGCTTTATATACACTGCGCATGCATGAAACTCCGCCCGCCCCTGACGTTCTTTCTAGTCTATTCCCTGCCCCTTCTCATTCGACGCAGTGGGGAAGAGCACATGGCGGAGACACAACAGGTGCATGATAATTACAGCAACGAGGAGGAGGAGGAAAGCCTGGAGCCAGAAAAGTCACGATCCCAGAGGAGAAGATTTTAGGCCTCAAATATGGCCTTTGTAGAGATGGTGGAGATGGTGGACATATTGAAAAGGGCCGACTATGATGCGAAGTATGGACCTTACCCCAACCCAAATATCAGAAAGGCCAAGATCATGGCGAAAGTTGTGAAGAGTCTGCACAGAAATTTTGGGGTACGGCGATCCAAGGATCAACTGAGGAAATGATGGTCGGACCTCAAATTAAGGGAGCACGATCAGTATAGAAGGATCAGGAGAGTACTGCAAAAAAGTAAGTAGTTGTCCTGTGTTCCTATTCTTTATTTTTATTACGTTCGTGCTGCTCCATGTGCTTTTCTTTACTGTTGTACAGTTTAAAATGGCAACTGTTATGTTCATGGACACATTATTCGTTCGTAGGAAACATTGTTCGTTCGGCCACTATAAAACACCATGTTTTGTCCAGATGCAGTTCAATACATTTTTTATCCCCTTCTTCTCTTAAAATAAGTTTGTTGTCTAGATGGGTTTGTAACCAGAATGAAATGCAAACTAGATTCTCTGTAAGGAGAGGACACTCAGCAGCTGTTTACACATCTGGACGCTGGAGCACTAGTGTGGGACACAAGAACACCCTTTTTATTAGGAGGCCCACAAAGGTGCTCCAGTGGATACTATAGGGGTGTCTCCATCTGTGAAGCTTGCACAAAACAGGTAAGTATTCAAGCTTGACAAAGGACAAAAATATTTCTTCATCTTGGAACTCTGCCAAAACAGACAATTGTACCCCACTTCCAAGCAATGTTTCATATTCCTATTTCTGCCATCAAATATCTGTGTGCTAAGTATACCTATTTTTTTTCACATAGGAGAGAAAAGACTCGGAGGACACCACTCATCAGAGGACACCAGGGACCCCCCACCTCAGAAAGAAGGGGAAATCTCCCAAACACAATCAGAGGAGGAGGAGGGAGACGTTATAGAAATTGTCACCACAACAGGTGAGTGTCTGCGACCACAGGCTCAAGTAAGAGATGGATGCCTGCATATTTATAATACATGGTATGTTTTTTCTTTTAGGTGATCGTGATGTTGTGGAAGAGGAATGTAATTTCACAAGTGAATTTGCCCAGATCCTCATCGGGGAGATAATGGGGTGTAATAGGGATTTAGAAAACATTAAGCAAAACATCAATGATGTTCAAAACAAAATGAAGAATATCATTGATTTTTTAGGGAGAATATAAAGCACCCAGAAATCCCTAACTTATTCCAGGTTTATTGTTGTTTTTATGACAAATTTTTGACATATTATCGAAAAGCCAAATTTTGAAGATGCACACACTGTGTCAACATGTGCTCTCTGCCATCACGGGAGATCAATGTACGGGTTTTGTGGGTGCAACCCCTTCCTCAATAATAAAGTAGCTGAGAGGAAGGGGTTGCACCCACAAAACACGTCCATTGATCCCCCATGATGGCAGCTAGCACATGTTGACATTAGGCAATTTGTGTGCATCTTCCAAATTTGGCTTTTCCAGGGGTGACATCAACCCATCTGCTGAATGCAATATCAAACACAGTTTATAAATACTCATGTCTGATACTGCCTTCATGTTCTATAAAAGTTGAACTTTGTAAGTTCCAGAGTTGTGTATTTTTTTATTGTTGAAAACATGCCTGTTTTACCTTAAAAGGCAATTTCTACTTATTATTAATGTGACCTAAAAAATTGTTATACAACAAACATGTTGGTTTGTTCAAAAACCCTTTTAGAAACTCACATGTGATTGTGCTTGGATTAAAAAGATTGATAATCAACAATGTTTGGATTCTTCTTTCAATGCTCAAAAGAATTTTTTGGATTATAAAGTTGTTGTTTTCAGTGACAATGGGGGTTATTTACTAAAGGCAAATCCACTTTGCACTACAAGTGCAGTTTCAGTGCAGTCTCAAGTGCACTTGTAGTGCAAAGTGTATTTTCCTTTAGTAAATAACACCCAACAGTGCTTTCTAATTTTACACAATCACGCCATTTTCAGGACTCCCCAAATTTCGGTCATGGTCAGCTAAAAGAAAGCCAAGCAGTAAATCAAAGCAAATATTTGTTCAGCCTAAAATATATTTTTATTTAAAAAATGTCTCAGACATTGTCAGTCCCAGCATATCGATGGCTCCCCTACCCGCAAAGTATTCCATGTATCTTAGACGGACCTCACGGGCACTCGGGGGGGCAAGCCAGAAAGGGCAGTTTCAAGCGCCGTCAGGGTTGGTTCATTCTGAATTCCAGCCTCAGGCCCAACTGAGGCAGCATAGTTCACAGAATTTCTCCTTAAAAAATTGTGGAGAACACAGCAAGCCAGGATGATGTGATTGAGTTTATATTCCGCCATATGTATCGGTGTAAGAAATAGGCGGTAATTAAAAACCCTCTGGTCCGGGGTGAGGGTCCTCATAGAGAATGGCTGCATAAGATGGTCCTCCAGCGCAAACACTTCATCCGCAACGAAGATCAATGGGAGTCCTTTCGCATTGTCTTCTGGAGGTGGCAAGCCCAAGCTGCCATTCTGGAGACGCCTGTAGAACTCCGTGTGGGCGATGACTCCACCATCTGACATCCGGCCATTCTTCCCCACATCCACATACAGGAACTCGTAAGTATCCGACACCACTGCCAACATCACAATACTATTGAACCCCTTGTAATTACAATAGTATGACCCCGAGTTGGGGGGTGGGACTATGTGGACGTGTTTCCCATCAATTTCCCCGACGCAGTTTGGAAAGTCCCACCGCTGGGCAAAGTGGGAGGCCACAGTCTGCCATTCCTGTGGGTTGGAAGGAAACTGTTGAGTCAAACAAGAAAAAAAATAATCATTTTGCACAAAAACATGGAAAGCAGATTAGACACAAACATTCTTGGCCAACATCAGTATAACATTTATTTTAGGGAGTATTTAAAGACAAAGGTATAAGGTCCACTTATCGGATTCCTCCCCCCTCTCATGGGCCATTTTAAAAATTTTAGGGGGGGGGGGATGTTTTGGACAGGTAACCCTCTCCACTTCATTGAGAGATGAATGCCTAAATAATGTGTATTACTTTGGCCAGCCCCTCCTTACTTACACTATTGGCAGCCCACTGGACAGGTAAGACGTGTCATAATACAAAGATATAAATACATACTGTACACATTTTAGCAAATTTTTACATTCAGCTATTACCTATCAAGATAATAATAGGATACAAAAACTTAAACAGTACCAATTGAAAGTATTCAGGCAGGCCCTTGCACTACATGCTTTGGGGAATTCATCCATAAATCTGACCACAAAAGAGGTGGGTATATAGTGTGTATGGGTTTGGCAAGGTCAGCAGATAGAGGATTGGTATCAGCTGAGTTAGCAGTTGGGGGATGGAGGGTTCAAAATTGGGACCCAAAAAAAAGACCTCTGGCACTCTGCCTGAATTTAAAGCACAAATCACATTTTTACACATTTTAAGGGGTATTTAGGGTAAAGCACTACTATGGAGCTGACAAAATACATTGTTAAGTGACTAGACAAGGTGGATATAGGTCCAGGAGAGCATGCTGGGGAGGTAAGTGAAGGCAAATATGTATGAAGGACATTTTTTTTTTTTTAAATCCAGCATGCATGACGACAAAGGGGACATTCACAGCATATTACAATCATGGTAATTAGGGAATGAGGAAAGAAATACAATATATTAGCAAACATTAAATAAAATAAAATGTGATGTTAAAGGATAAAAATCTTACCTTAATATATTCCTTCTGCAGGACCTGTTTGATGGCAGAACAGGTCTTCGGGATAATGATCCCCAGAGCCTGGGGGGAGATGCCTGTCGAGAACTTGAGGTCCTGCAGGCTTCTCCCCGTCACCAAGTACCACAACGTGGCAACTAACCTCTGCTCCAGAGTGATGGCTTGCCTCATGCAGGTATCCTGCCTGTTGATATAAGGGGTCAGCAAAGCCAACAAAAGATGAAAAATGGGGTCCGTCATCCTGAGAAAGTTCCTGAAATCATCAGGATTATTACTTACGGATCTCACAGAGGAAAGGCATGTGACAGAACTGGTCATGCTGGAGCAACCAATTCTTGGTCCATGAACTCCTCCCCGCCCTGTTCATGGACTGGGCTTGTGCCAAAGTAAGAACCCCAACACCAAGCCCCCGCACAGCACGAACTCTACGATGAGTACGTACGCGCAACATGGCTAGAAAACGGTAGGCTGGTCAGAACAAAGTACGCACTGAAGAACAGCAAGGCCTGTGAAGAGCTACCTGAAAATCAGTAACGTACAAACAAGAACACATTGAAAAATCAATGGAAACTCACTGCACACACTGAAGAACAGATACAAACCCACAAGCACAAACTGAACACCAGAAATACGATCTGAAAACCAAGAGTCTGAAAAAGCGTGAATCGTCTCTCACCAAACTTTTACTAACACGAGATTAGCAAAAGGAGCCCAAAGGGTGGCACGCTTGGTACTGAGACAAAATAAAAATGTAAAATACGTGGCGCTAACTCACCCTGAATAAACTGAGCAAATCAAATCAAGTGCAATAATATTAGATCTGCGATCCATAAATTCTAGAGCACAATAAAGATCAATAAAAAACAATCATAAAGTGCAATCAGGTGCAATGATGATTGACCTACAATCCATCAATTCTAAAGCACAATATAAAACAATAAAACAATTATAAAGTGCAATGAGGAATAGATATAAAGTGCAGTGAGGAATAAGGAATAAAGCCGAAAGCTCATTCAGAATAAGTGAAAATAAAATAGGAATAAGGAAATGACAATGTGCAAAAAAAGAAATCGTGACACACTATTGTGTGTGATAAATGTCCCAAACACACTATCAAGTGGCCAAAAAAAGTCATAAGTGCAGTCCAATAAACAGTGTGTTGTGAATCCCATTAACAGCAAAATGGCATGGGAAGCTGGACACTGACATTTAACATCTGACATTTGACATTTTAAATGGTTAAATGTGTCCAGCTTCCCATGCCATTTTGCTGTTATTGGGAGTCGCACCACACGTTTATTGGACTGCACTTGTCACTTTTTTTGGCCACTTGTGTGTTTGGGACATTTATCACACACAATTGTTTTTTGTACATTATCATTTCATTATTCCTATTTTATTTTCACTTATTCTAAATGAGCTTTCGGCTTCATTCCTTATTCCTCACTGCACTTTATATCTATTCCTCATTGCACTTTATAATTGTTATATTGTTTTATATTGTGCTTTAGAATTGATGGATTGTAGGTCAGTCATCATTGCACCTGATTGCACTTTATGATTGTTTTTTTATTGATCTTTATTGTGCTCTAGAATTTATGGATCGCAGATCTATTATTATTGCACTTGATTTTATTTGCTCAATTTATTCTGGGTGAGTTAGCACCACATATTTTACATTTTTATTTTGTCTGAGTTATGTGAGTACACTTTTTTTCTCATTTAAAGATTTACTAAGAGAAAATGAAGGTAATAACATGCAGATTTTGCGAATCGGAGATGCAACTGCGTATGTTTTTTCGATACAGCATAAAGAAGAAAAAATCATAATCTAGACCATAGATAGGCTATAAACAGTAACAATTGTGTATCTTATATTATAGTTACATTACGTGTATTGGGTCATTAAAATTCAAGTTTAGATTTATAAAGAATCCAACTGACCCCTTTTCATGCAATTAACATTATTCATCATTACTAACTCCAGAATATCTGTAGTGTTATCTTATGCTATATATTATTAACATCTGCAGAAATACTTATGCTGAATGTATAGGTGAGGAATGAGAAGAGGAAAGGGAAAGAAGTATAAAAAGGGATGGAAAGGAAAGGTGCTGTGCAAGTCTTAAATTTGCTTCTAATTGCTGTTACAGATACCGAAAGGCGAACTCCGACCTCAGATGTCCTTTCTGATCTTATGGGGATTTGTTGCTTACGATCTCCCCATAAGTTTGAGAGTATTTAAAGCTAAACCATGGTTGCCATGTCTTATGGAATCTTTCCACGTTGCCCCGTTCTTGGGCCAGGGTGTCCTCCATCTCACAGACATCACGTACTCTGAGCAGCCATTCCGAGATAGAGGGGACCCTGGGTGAGTTCCAGTGCACAGGAATTAGTGATTTAGCTGCGTTAAGCAGGTGTTTGGACAGGGAATGCTTATATCTCTTAAAAGAGAAATTAGTCACATGTAGTAGGCAACATGCTGCATTTAAATTCAGTTTAGTGTCTGTAATCAATTTGATTAAATTTCGGACTTCCGTCCAATAGCCTTTAATCAGGTTGCATTGCCACAAAATGTGTGTCAGTGTGCCTATTTCTTGTTGACACCTCCAGAACATCTCTGATCTTTGGTTATCCCATTTATGAAGTCTATCAGGTGTATTGTACCAGTGCATCAACAATTTGTAACTCGTTTCTTGCTGTTTTGTGTTCATAGAGCATTTATGTGCCATTATGCAAGCATACCTCCATTGTTTCTCTGATATATTCACTTTTAAGTCCTCCGACCACCTCCTCCTATGTTCATCCTCAGCCATCACGTTTGGATTTTGTAGCCATGTATAAGCAACCGAAGTGGCCCTGTCCAATATAGATTTGCCGTGGCAAACCAACTCTAATTCAGTCAGGGGTCTGATCAAATCTTGAGAACGTCCAAATTTGTTTAAGTAGCTCCGAATCTGGAAGTATGTCCATTGACGTAGGAGAGGTAGATTACTCTCTGATTTAATAGATAGCCAATCTTTGAGTTTGTCTCCCTGGATGCAGTCACCTGCAATCAGGGGAGATCTGTCATTTATGTTTTGTAAAGTAGTGTTTTGCTCACCCGGTGGAAAGTCAGGGTTGTCCTTCAGTGGTGTTAATGGGCTGGGAAGTGTTGTAACGTCTTTTTGTTTAGCTAAGATATTTTGTTATCTCTAGGGTGGTTCCTGTCAAGGGGTGACTTTTTAAGATACTTGGGTATTTGTTCCGCGGGATCCAAGGTGTATAGATAAGAGGGATGGGGCTTAAGTCTGCTTCTAATGAAACCCATTCTTTCGCATTTTCATGGCAATGCCAGTCAATGACCCTAGCTAAGTGTGACGCGTAATAATTGTGTTTGAAGTTCGGTAATCCAATCCCTCCCAATTCTTTGAGTTGTGTTAAGTTGGTTAATTTTATCCTGGATTTCTTATGTTGCCAGAGGAACCTTAGGATGATGGAATTCAAATTTGCAAAGAATTTCTGTGGTATTTTCACTGGTAGGGTACGCATAAGGTATAGGAATCTAGGCAATACCACCATCTTGATTATTGCTGCTCTCCCAAACCATGAAAAGTAGCCTAAATTCCACTCTCCAAGGTCCGTCTCACATTTTCTAAGGAGCGGGGTGTAATTCCTCTCGAAAATGGAATGCAATTGAGGCGTTAACCAAGTTCCCAGATATCTCAGTGCTGAGGATTCCCACCTAAATGTCGAGTTGGCTATAGTCTGTTTGAGGGTCTTGTCTGGCAGAGATATATTTAGGGCCTCAGATTTTGTGTAGTTGATTTTTAGGTTCGATAGGTATCCGTAGTGTGAGAATTCCTTTAATAAATTGGGGAGGGATATTAATGGATCTGTCAAAAAAAATGAAAGATCATCGGCATATGCTGCCACTTTGAACTCCCTGTCCTCCACCCTGAATCCGTGGACCACAATGTTTGATTTAATTTTTCTAATAAAGGGTTCCAGCGAGAGGATGAACAATAAAGGGGACAGTGGGCACCCTTGTCTAGTCCCGTTTGTAATGTGCACTTCCCTTGACAGCGTGCCATTGATTTTCAAGCGCGCCGACGGATTGTGATACAGTGCAGATATCCACGACATCATGCGTGTCCCCAATCCCACGTGTCTGCACACTGCTAGCATGTAGTCCCATGCTACTCTATCAAAGGCCTTCTCCGCATCCGTAGAAAGGAGAAGGCCCTCGATATTTCACGTTTTCGCTGCATGGATCAGAAGTAAAGCTTTGGTGACATTGTCTTTGGCTTCTCTACCCGGGAAAAATCCGACCTGTTCCAAACCTTTTAGCCCAGGTAGGAGGGGACCTATCCTTAGTGCAAGAATTTTTGCGAATAATTTAACGTCAAGGTTCAATAAGGTAATGGGTCTGTAACTAGTACATTCCCCAGGGTCCTTGCCCTCCTTCGGTATTATTGCAATGTGTGCCGAGAGAAGGTCGGGAGTTATTCCCCTCGGTGAGGACAAGGAGTTCAAGGCATTTCTAAGAGGGTCTGTAATGATGTCAGTGAAGGTTTTGTAGTATATTGCGGAGAAGCCATCTGGCCCTGGGCTCTTACCCGACTTAAGTTGAGCGATAGCTTGTCTCAGTTCTGGGGATGAAAGGGGTTCTTCTAATAAATCAGAGTCAGAGTTGCTAAGGGTCGGTAGGCCACTTTGGGTCAGGTAGTCCTGAATAATTTGTGCCCTATTCCCTATCACATGGGGTTGTTTGTGTTGTTTTAGTAGATTGTATAGTCCAGTATAAAAGTCATGAAAGTGTTCCGCGATCGCCTCCAATGTCACATCGAGTTTTCCGTTCTTATTTTTAATACCTGCAATGTGATTGTTCAGAGCATGTTTCCTCAATGCTCTTACTAGGAATTTGCCTGTCTTGTTTCCCGATTCATAATAAATTTTTCTTTTGAAAAAAAGCATACGTTTGGCTTTTGTGTCTAAAATCTGTTGTAATTCTTTCCTAATATCTAAAAGTTTTGTGGCTGAATCGGTAGAGAGGGACTGCTTGTGTAGTCTTTCCAAAGTGTTAATCTGTGTTATCAGTGTTTTTACTTGAGCTTCTCTCTCCCTCTTACGCTTGGAGCCCATTTTGATCAATAACCCCCTCATGGTGCACTTGTGCGCTTCCCACACCATCAGAGGGTCTACGACAGGGGTAGTATTTTCTTCAAAAAAACTGTGTCAGGTTGGTGGTCAGTTCTTTGATTAATGAAGGGTCTGTTAAAAGCGACGCGTTCAGCCTCCATGCCGGTTGTCGTGTGTGGGGCCCTGTAGATTCATGGCGAGAGAGATGGGTGTATGGTCTGAAATTGTTTGCACACCAATGTTTGTCCTCATCATTTGGGCAAAGTCTCTTTGCGACACAAAAATATAGTCCAAGCGTGCGTACCTTGAGTGCGGAACAGAAAAGTATGTATAATCTCTCCCATCAGGATTCAAAAAGCGCCATGTGTCTATCAGCTGCAGGGACTAAAAAAGGGACTTGATTTTTTTAAGAATTTTGTAGGAGATACACGTCTTCCCGTTAGAAGTATCGGCAAGCGGGTTTAATGGTATGTTGAAGTCTCCTCCTAGGATCAAGCATCCCGATGCAAACTCCGCAAGCTTCCTGACAATGTTTTGGCAAAATGGTACATGTCTTCTATTAGGGAAATAGACGTTTTCTAGTGTTATCGGAGCACCTCCATAGGTTCCTTTTAAAAAGACAAACTGCCTTCCAAATCGCATAGTTGTTCCGTTAACTCAAAGGGGGCCTCCTTTCTGATCAAAATGGAGACTCCCCTTGACTTAGAGTCAGGGTTAGTGGCATGAAACGCCCTTGTAAAGTATGGGTTAGTGAGTTTTGGTGTCTGTTGAGTTTTGAAATGGGTTTCTTGGAGAAAAACAAAGCTTGGCTTACCTTTTTTAAGCTCTCTCAGAACGGTGGAGCGACGTTCTGGTATGTTAAGACCCCTTACATTATGCGAAATTATCAATGGACAGTTTCTCAAGGAGGAATAGGCCATGGCTGGAGGTTAGGGGGAGGTGCTCGGGTCACCGATCTGCAGAGAAAACACAACTCCGGTACAAGAATTATTATTTATAACGGAAATCTGAAACAACAATCCTGTTATAATGCTACTACGCACCTAGTAGGGGATGTATAGTAAGAGTTAAAGAAAACAGAAGAGCAGGGGAAGGAAAGAAATAGAAAGAAATATTCAGAATATGAATGAAGTGTTGGAAGTCTATCTCTCGGAAAAGCTAACCGCCTTATCCGAGGACTGAGCCTACCAACTCTGTGTATTGTGTCTCGCGTCTTTTAAGGTGCCGCGAGACACGCTGTGGGGTTAGGGGGAGGCGCAAACAATCAAGTGTCAGCACACTTATTGAGTTGCTAAAATATGTAATTAAGGAAAGGACTAAAAAAAAACCTTGTCCTAATCGCCGCACACGCAGCCGAACTGTATTAACGAAAAACATCAAAGCTAAAAGATTCACACCCGACCTTGGTGTGTATATTTAACTCAGGTTAACTCTTTGGTATTATTGTCAGTCAGACAAGTTCTGCAGCCACTTTATACGAACCAGGAACACCATCTTAAGTACTAATATACTATCTCTAAAGTGTGTAGTAGAAATGTGTAAATTGTTCCCAAACGCTTATAAAATACCTAAAATCAAATAAAATAAAATATGAGGAAATATAGTCCCCAGGTTAGGAGGTTGTGCTGGTTAGGGCATGTCCGCCAACCAGGACACTCTTAAGGTGCGATCATGTACCCGACAGTTCAGACATTAAGTATTCAAGATTAGGGATAGTGACCCAGCCCTGAGTAAACCACTTATATGTTGTAACCAGGAGTCTTACAAAACGGTTGGTAGTGGTATTGGCAGGCTAGTAATCGTATATGACTTAGCTGTAGGCACTGGCAAATGTCCTGTATCCCATTGAGATGTTTGGCAGTCAGAGCTATGAACATGAGTATCCAAAAGTCAGGATTGACTTTCTTTGATAAGTGTAGTTAAGGCAGGTTCAGGAGGAACTACACCAACCAGCAGAAATTCTGCACCACAAAACGCGTGATCGCATAATGTGTCCTGAATTCTACTGTGCTCATGTAAGGCAAGGGCTCCTGTGTAGTTGCTGGGGATCTTTGGTAAGCTGGAAGGAAGTCCAAAAATCATCGGTAATCCTCAGTAAAGCAGTAAAGCATAACGTTGCAGAACAATGTCTGTGGCGGTTTAAGTTTTAATAGTGTGTGAGTAAGGGAAGCTGCAATATGATGAAATCACTCATTCTCCTGTTTCCTGGCAGCCTCATTCAATCTCTGTGGAGTTCCCACCTTGAAACTGCCTCCGCGGTTGCTTTTGTATTTTTTGGACTGTCTTTTGTCTGGTGAGGTAAAGGGCGAGGTCGGAGGGGTCCTTTCCAGTGGAGGCTGTAGGAAATCGGCATACCAGGTCCAATGCTTCACAAAAGTCTGGGAGGTCTGCAGGAGTACGCAATATACACTGACGTCCATTGTATGTGACCGTAAGGGCGAATGGGAAGCGCCAGGTATATCTCAAGTCTCTTTCCCTCAGTTTATCCAGCAGTGGACGTAATGCGCGTCTGTTTCTCAGCGTGATCTGAGAGAGGTCTTGGAAAAGCATTATTGTCTCTCCATTAAAAATGATTTGATCATTCCTCCTTGCCTTACGCATTATTTCTTCTTTCAGCCCAAAGTTTTGAAAGGCAACAGATTACATCTCTTGGCGGTGCTGTATCAGGTCCCTTAGGCCGAAGCGCTCTGTGTGCCCTTACAAATTCAATTTCTATGTCCTCCTGCCTTTCAAGGAGGCTGTTGAACTCTCTCCTTAGTGCTGGAACAATCTGGTCAGTTTCCACTGATTCCGGAATCCCCCTTACTCTATTACACCTCCTGCCTCTATTGTCGAGATCCTCAATGTGTCTGTTCATCTCTATGAAATGCTGTGACTGTGTAATTGTGGTTCTCTCAAGCTTGTGAATGGCCCGGTCTCTGCGCTTTCCCTCTGCCTCTGTCACCGCCATTTTCTCATTGAGAACAAGCATGCTCATTTTTAAGTCCGTTATAGCAGCTGAAAAGGTAGCTTTAATGTCAGCCGCGAACACTGACATGTCTGAGAACGTTAGGGGGTGATCCGATCTGGACTTACCCCTGTCTGAGCTCTCTGGGGCTGACTGCGAGTCCTCACTGCCATCATCCTCATGATAAGTCGGCGCAATTTTGGGCTTAGTCCCGCTGTTACGAGCCGCCGGCTGGGTTTTGAAGATACCCGCAATGTTCTGTGTCACCAGGGACACCGAGTAGCGGCACGGGCGAGACTGCAGAGTCGGGTGAGGCTTTCTGCTTGGCATCTGAGCGCTGTGGGTCGGGTGTTTGGCTATGAACAGCCGCGTGTGCTGCAGAGCTCCTTCACTGTGCTGCCATCTTCATTGCGCGCCAGGCCACACCCCCGTGAGTACACTTTTTTATGTTGGCAGCTCCTTTCCAGCTTATTGATTATTGTGATTTTGCGCATTACCATTTTTTAGATTTGCGCTTGGTACTGAACTGCCCTTTTATAGTCTCGTCGTACGTGGTGTACGTCACCGCATTCTTGACGTTCGGAAATTCCAACAACTTTGTGCAACCGTGTGTATACAAGACAAGTTTGAGCCAACAACCGTCGGAAAAAAACGATGGATTTTGTTGTCGGAATGTCCGATCAATGTCCGACCGTGTGTACAGGGCATTACTATGAAGAAACCTTTCCGTATTTGGAGATGAAGTCAATTTTCCTTTAAACGTAAAGAGTGCCCCCTTGTCCTCAGTATTGACCGTAAAGTGAATAACTCAAAACCAAGTTCACTATATGGACCCCTTATATATTTATACATGGTGATCAGATCCCCCCTTAATCTCCTCTTCTCAAGAGTGAATAAATTCAATTCCTCTAATCTTTCCTCATAGCTGTGTTCCTCCATGCCTCTTATCAGTTTGGTTGCCCTTCTCTGCACTTTCTCCAGGCATCAAGGAATAAAACCTATGGCAGGGTATAGAACCATCTGGTTGTGAAACATAACCACCGCCGCATTCACTGCCATGGATCTTGTACATTTGTGCCTGTTAAGGGCCGTACACACGATCTGACTTTTTGACAACAAACATGCAAATTAGCTGTTTTGGAGCAACATCCGACCGTGTGTACGCTCCATCGGACAAACTTTTTCAGTTTCCATCGGACTTTTGTTGGCTGTGCGAACGGACAAACTTTCCGACAACAAAAGTCAGATGGAGCAAAGTCCGATCGTGTGTACACAAAGCCATCGGACTTTTGTACAAACTACAGTACGCAGCCGCGAGAATGTTTCCAGCGCGATCGGATCGCGCTGGTTCTCGGCGGCAGGGTACTGTACATCTCGCGCTAGCTGCAATAGGAAAAACACATTTTCCTACTGCGGCGGGCGCGAGAAGGAATTCCCCTCTGGGGAATACCAAGCCCTTCGGTCTGGTATGGATTTTAAGGGGAACCCCCTACGCTGAAAAAATGGCGTGGGGGTCCCCCCAAAGTCCATACCAGACCCTTATCCGAGCACGCATCCTGGCCGGTTAGGAAAGGGGGTGGGGACGAGCGAGCGCCCCCCCTCCTGAGCCTTACCAGGCTGTATGCCCTCAACATGGGGGGTGGGTGCTTTGGGGGAGGGGGCGCCGTGCGGGCCCCCCACCCCAAAGCACCTTGTCCCCATGTTGATGAGGACAAGGGCCTCTTCCCGACAACCCTGGCCGTTGGTTGTCGGGGTCTGCGGGCAGGGTGCTTATCTGAATCCGGGAGCCCCTTTAATAAGGGGCCCCCAGATCCCGGCCCCCCACCCTATGTGAATGAGTAGGGGTACATCGTACCCCTACCCATTCACCTAGGGAAAAAAGTGTCAATAAAAAACACAGTACACAGGTTTTTAAAGTAATTTATTAGGCAGCTCCGGGGTCTTCTTCCGACTTCGGGGGTCTTCTTCCGACTTTGGGGGTCCTCTTCCGACTTCGGGGGTCTCTCCGGCGTGTTCTCCCGGTGCCCGCATCTTCTGCCGGCTCCACCGCTATCTTCTTGTGCTCTTTTGCCAGCGGTGGCCCGGACTTCTGGATCGTCTTCTTCCCTCTTCTCTTCCAGAGATGTTGACAAGATGCTCTCTCCAGCCGGAATGCTCTCTGTGTGCTCCGCAGCGGACTTATATAGGCGGGGCATGCTGGGACTGTGAGGTCATAAGGGGGCATGGTCAGGTCATCCTATGACCACGCCCCCTTATGACATCACAGTCCCAGCATGCCCCGGGACTGTGATGTCATAAGGGGGCGGGGTCACCGCCTATATAAGTCCGTTGCGGAGCTCACAGAGAGCATTCCGGCTGGAGAGAGCGTTGTGTCAACATCTCTGGAAGAGAAGAGGGAAGAAGAGGATCCAGAAGTCCGGGCCACCGCTGGCAAAAGAGCGCCAGAAGATAGCGGTGGAGCCGGCAGAAGATGCGGACACCGGGAGAAGACGCCGGAGAGACCCCCGAAGTCGGAAGAAGACCCCAGAGCTGCCTAATAAATTACCTTCAAAACCTGTGTACTGTGTTTTTTATTGACACTTTTTTCCCTAGGTGAAGGGTAGGGGTACGATGTACCCCATACTCATTCACATAGGGTGGGGGGCCGGGATCTGGGGGCCCCCTTATTAGAGGGGGCTCCCGGATTCCGATAAGCGCCCCGCCCGAAGACCCCGACAACCAATGGCCAGGGTTGTCGGGAAGAGGCCCTTGACCTCATCAACATGGGGACAAGGTGCTTTGGGGTGGGGGCCCGCAGGGTGCCCCCTCCCACAAAGCACCCACCCCCCATGTTGAGGGCATGCGGCCTGGTATGGCTCAGGAGGGGGGGGGCGCTCGTTCGTCCCCACCACCTTTGCTGACCGGCCGGGATGCGTGCTCGGATAAGGGTCTGGTATGGATTTGGGGGGACCCCCACGCCGTTTTTTCGGCGTAGGGGGTTCCTCTTAATATCCATACCAGACCTAAGGGCCTGGTATGCCCCTGGAGGGGAACCCATGTCGTTTTTTTATTTAAAATTTGGCGTGGAGTTCCCCCTCAAGATTCATACCAAACACACTGCCTGGCATTGGCGTGGATCCAAGTCGGATCCCTGCACCAGTGTCAACCCGGCTCGCAAGGTGTCAATCTCACCAATAAAAGTGGCGAGATTAACACAATATCAGACAACAATACATAAGTTGACCAAAGGGTGGTGGTAAAGAGCTGAAAAACCACGTGATATGGTGAAAGTTGGCTGGAAAAGTCCTGTCGTCTGTATGCAAGACAAACTTTTGGGCAACGCCCTTTGTACAAAAATCCAAGGGAAAGTTTCTACAAAGTCCTATTGTGTGTATGGGGCTTAAGAAAGCAAACCTAAACAATCTTCTGAGGAAAATTCCTGACCTGTTTCTGCTTCCCAACTAAGCATCGCTGAGGATTTGGCTGGGAGATCCGTAAGATCCGTCAGTAAGATATCTATACATAGTGGAAAAAGTGCCCTTATCTCTGGATGATGACCAGGATAAATGTTCAAAGGTGATACCCACGCTGTCGGACAGTTTTTATTTCTTGATAAAGCATAATTACAAGTAGCATCCACAACAGACTTAAAAGCTTTATGCCGCGTACACACGGTCGGACTTTCTGTCCTACTTGGTCCGGCACACTTTCTGACGGACTTTGTCCGCCAGGTGCGCCGGACTTTCAAACGGACGGACTTGCCCACACACGACCGGACTATTGCGGCGGGCTAATTCCGCCCGTCTTTCCGACGGACTTTCGCCGGAGTTACGGCGGACTTTCAGAATGAACGGACTTGCCCACACACGGACAAGTCCGTTCATTTTGATCGTGACTCAGGTGCGACAGGACTAAAAAAGGATGTCAATCTTGCCGCTTTTATCGGCAAGATTGACACCTTGCGAGCCCCTTTACGGGTCATACCAGGCCCTTAGGTCTGGTATGGATTATAAAGGGAAACCCCTATGCCGAAAAAACGGCATGGGGTCCCCCCTAAAATCCATACCAGACCCTGATCCGAGCACGCAGCCTGGCCGGTCAGAAAAGGGGGTGGGGATGAGCGAGCACCCCCCCCCTGAACCGTACCAGGCCGCATGCCCTCAACATGGGGGGTGGGTGCTTTGGGGGAGGGGGGCGCCCTGCGGGGCCCCCCCACCCCCCATGTTGATGAGGACAAGGGCCTCTTCCCGACAACCCTGGCCATTAGTTGTCAGGGTCTGCGGGCGGGGGGGCTTATCGGAATCCGGGAGCCCTCTATAATAAGAGGGCCCGCAGATCCTGGCCCCCCCACCCTATGTGAATGAGTATGGGGTACATGGTACCCCTACCCATCCACCTAGGGAAAAAGTGTAAATAATAAAACACATCGCAGGTTTTTAAAATATTTTATTAAACAGCTCCGGGGGGGGGAATCTTCCTCCGGCTTCGGGGGTCCTTCCGGTTCATTTTCTCCCGGCGTCCGGTTGGTTCTTCTCCGCTCTCTTCTCCCGGTGTTCCAGTTCTTCGGCCGGCTCCTCCACTGTCTTCAGGTAGCTCTCTTGCCAGCAGAGGTCCGGACTTCTGGGCTTCTTGGCTTCTTGTCTTCTGGGCTTCTTGTCTTCTCTTCTTCTGTGACGTTTTAGGGGACGTGGTCACTGGGTGATGTTGACCACGCCCCCTAAAACGTCACAGTCCCAGCATGCCCAGGGACTGTGACATCAAAAGGGGGCGGGGTCTCCGCCTATATAAGTCACAACGCAGCCCTCAGAGAGCAGTCCAGCCGGAGAGAGCGTCGTGTCAACATCTGGAGAAGAGAAGACAAGAAGCCCAGAAGCCCAGAAGACAAGAAGCCCAGAAGTCCGGACCTCTGCTGGCAAGAGAGCTACCTGAACACAGCGGAGGAGTCGGCCGAAGAACTGGAACACCGGGAGAAGAGAGCGGAGAAGAACCAACCGGACGCCGGGAGAAGATGAACCGGAGGGACCCCCGAAGCCGGAAGAAGACCCCCGAAGCCGGAGGAAGATTCCCCCCGGAGCTGTTTAATAAAATAGTTTAAAAACCTGTGTAGTGTTTTATTATGTACACTTTTTCCCTGGATAAAAGGGTAGGGGTACCATGTACCCCATACTCATTCACATAGGGTGGGGGGGCCGGGATCTGGGGGCCCTCTTATTATAGGGGGCTCCCGGATTCTGATAAGCCCCCCGCCCGCAGACCCCGACAACCAACGGCCAGGGTTGTCGGGAAGAGGCCCTAGTCCTCATCAACATGGGGGGTGGGTGCTTTGGGGTGGGGGGCCCCGCAGGGCGCCCCCCTCCCCCAAAGCACCCACCCCCCATGTTGAGGGCATGCGGCCTGGTACCGTTCAGGAGGGGGGCGCTCGCTCGTCCCCACCCCCTTTCCTGACCGGCCAGGCTGCGTGCTCGGATCGGGGTCTGTTATGGACCTTAGAGGGGACGCCACGCCGTTTTTTCGGCGTAGGGGGGTTCCCTTTATAATCCATACCAGACCTAAGGGCCTGGTATGACCCGCGCTCGCCGCAATAGGAAAATTTGTTTTTCCTATTGCAGCGAGCGCGAGATGCAATACCTTGCCCTCGCGTCGTATCTGGTCTGTTGGACCAGCATACACACGAGCGGGCTTTCCGTCGGACCAGCACACAGACAAGCGGATTTTCCGCCCGAAACTGAGTCCGACGTAAAGATTTAAAACATGTTTCAAATCTAGGTCCGGCGGGCTTTTGGGAAAAAGTCCGCCGGAAAAGTCCGCCGGAGCCTACACACGGGCGGATTGTCCGGCACACTCTGGTCCGCCGGACCAAGTATGCCGGAAAGTCCGACCGTGTGTACGCGGCATTAGGAAAGTATACTCTTTAAAAAATAAATCTACACCCTTCAACATTATACCAATTGGTCACTGGCAATCAGTTTCATAGTATAGTTTGTGAGCTTCTTTTTTCAGTACCCCACTGCCTTATCCTAAAACTTTAAAAAAAACAGAATAAACAGAAACACTTCAAACTAAAACTCTATATTCTAGAGTCAAAACAGTTACAAAAAAGTGTGTTATTTCATAGACAAAAACAACATATACAGAAAGTACAGTGGCTGGAAAGTACCATATATAAGAAGTTTGATTAGGCTGTGATGTAAGAGCGAAAGAAAAGGCAATTTTTATCATGAATAAAAATTAGAGATTAGTTCAGAGACAATACACAAACATTTTTTCACAATTGCAACACAGTTGTTCTGATGCCCCCTGGCAGGGGACACAGGCTTATCCATGAGTTGTTGTACATGCCAAATGATTTATATTGCTCTTCAGCCAGTCCTGATTAGGGATGAGCTTCGTGTTCGAGTCGAACCCATGTTCGACTCGAACATCGGCTGTTCGGTCGTTCGCCGAATTGCGAACGATATGGGCCGTTCGCGCCAAATTCGTGTGGCGCGTCACGGCCCATAATTCACTGCGGCATCGCAGTGCATTGCTTGCTGATGATTGGCCAAGCATGCACCCGCATGCTTGGCCAATCACAGCGCCGCCTGAACAGAGAGCCGTAATTGGCCAAAGCCAAGGAGGCTTTGGCCAATTATGGCTCAGGGGATTTAGTACACGCCCCACACTATATAAGGCCGCCTGCACGGCGGCCCTGTGTAGTGTGTGTTCCGGCGTTGAAAGAGATAGACAGAGAGACAGTGTCATTTGATTTGAGTTAGATAGATTAGGCAGAACAGTCAGTCAGTTAGCTGCACTTACAGTGTATTGTGTATATATATGCATCCCAGGTGTTGCATATATATATATACACTGTATTCAGTTTAGCTAGATCCGTTCCTGTTATCTTCTAGACTATTTACATTTAGTGCAGTGCGTCCTGCTCAGTGTTCAGCTAGATCCGTTCCTGTTATCTTCCTACTGACACGCAGGCTTGTCTTGTTACAGTATTAACAGCTACCTAAAGAAAATTACTGGTGTTCTTTTGATCCTATTAGTACCACGGTCAGGCAGCTAGACTATTTACATTTAGTACAGTGCGTCCTGCTCACAGTGTTCAGCTAGATCCGTTCCTGTTATCTTCTAGACTATTTACATTTAGTGCAGTGCGTCCTGCTCACAGTGTTCAGCTAGATCCGTTCCTGTTATCTTCCTACTGACAGGCAGGCTTGTCTTGTTACAGTATTAACAGCTACCTAAAGAAAATTACTGGTGTTCTTTTGATCCTATTAGTACCACGGTCAGGCAGCTAGACTATTTACATTTAGTACAGTGCGTCCTGCTCACAGTGTTCAGCTAGATCCGTTCCTGTTATCTTCCTACTGACAGGCAGGCTTGTCTTGTTACAGTATTAACAGCTACCTAAAGAAAATTACTGGTGTTCTTTTGATCCTATTAGTACCACGGTCAGGCAGCTAGACTATTTACATTTAGTACAGTGCGTCCTGCTCACAGTGTTCAGCTAGATCCATTCCTGTTATCTTCCTACTGACAGGCAGGCTTGTCTTGTTACAGTATTAACAGCTACCTAAAGAAAATTACTGGTGTTCTTTTGATCCTATTAGTACCACGGTCAGGCAGCTAGACTATTTACATTTAGTACAGTGCGTCCTGCTCACAGTGTTCAGCTAGATCCGTTCCTGTTATCTTCCTACTGACAGGCAGGCTTGTCTTGTTACAGTATATAAAGCTACCTGAAGAAAATTACTGGTGTTCTTTTGATCCTATTAGTACCACGGTCAGGCAGCTAGACTATTTACATTTAGTACAGTGCGTCCTGCTCACAGTGTTCAGCTAGATCCATTCCTGTTATCTTCCTACTGACAGGCAGGCTTGTCTTGTTACAGTATTAACAGCTACCTAAAGAAAATTACTGGTGTTCTTTTGATCCTATTAGTACCACGGTCAGGCAGCTAGACAATTTACATTTAGTACAGTGCGTCCTGCTCACAGTGTTCAGCTAGATCCGTTCCTGTTATCTTCCTACTGACAGGCAGGCTTGTCTTGTTACAGTATATAAAGCTACCTGAGGAAAATTACTGGTGTTCTTTTGATCCCATTAGTACCACGGTCAGGCAGCTAGACTATTTACATTTAGTACAGTGCGTCCTGCTCACAGTGTTCAGCTAGATCCGTTCCTGTTATCTTCCTACTGACAGGCAGGCTTGTCTTGTTACAGTATATAAAGCTATCTGAAGAAAATTACTGGTGTTCTTTTGATCCTATTAGTACCACGGTCAGGCAGCTAGACTATTTACAGTTAGTGCAGTGCGTCCTGCTCACAGTGTTCAGCTAAACCTACAAGTTAGTGGGGTGCGTCCACCTCACAGTGTTCAGCTAAAGCTACATGTAGAAGGTTGGTGGTGTTCTCATACTACAGGCAAGCAGTTGATTTTGCTAGCTGCAGTATCAGTACATATATATATATATATAGATATATATATACCAGCTTAGTGCAGCTACAGGCCATTAGTATGTCTGGAAGGCCAAGAAGGAGAGGCAGACAGTCACAAGCCAATAAGAGAGGGCAAGCAGGCTCTGTGTCTAGTGCTGGTCGTGGAGACGGTGCATCCTCATCAGCACGTGGCCATGGGACACGCTTGGCCTTTTTTTCGGCAGCTGGCCGTGTTGAGCCGCAACATGCGGAAGACTTGTTCGAGTGGATGACCAAGCCGTCCTCATCCTCCTCATCCTCTCTCACCCATGCCCAGGGTGCTTTGTCTGGCAAAGCAGCGGCCTCTTCCCTCGGCTCAATGGCATCAGTGACTCCTTCCCTAGCTCCACCATGTTCTCCTGAGGAGTCCCTCGAACTGTTTGACCACAGTGTTGGGTACATGCTCCAGGAGGATGCCCAGCGTTTGGAAGGCTCTGATGATGATACTGAGCTCGATGAAGGCAGTAACATGAGCACGGACAGAGGGGGTGCCCAAGAAGGACAGCAATCTGGCAGTCATGCTCCCCCTGCTGCAGCATACTGCCAGGTTTGCTCCAGTGATGAGGAGGGACGGGATGATGAGGTCACTGACTCAACGTGGGTGCCTGATAGGAGAGAGGAGGAGGAGGAGGAGGAGGAGGAGGAGGCGGCACATCACCAACGAGGCAGGATGCCCTCCAGGGGCCAGCCTAAGGGCAGCACATTGACTGCATCACACCCCAAAGCTCCACATGTGCAGGGCGCTGCAGTCTCTGCGCGTTATTCAAAAAGTTCTTTGGTGTGGTCCTTTTTTGAGACGAGTGCTATTTGCAACATATGTCTCGAGCGTATCTCACGTGGCCAAAACATCTCCCGCTTGGGTACCACATGCTTGACCAGACATATGTTGACCTGCCATGCAGTTCGTTGGCAAGCGTATCTAAAAGACCCACACCAAAGAACAAAGAGGATCTCTCCTTGCTCCTCATCAGCTGAGATTTCCAACCCCACTAGACCTCCAGTCCTCTCTGAGACCTGCAGTGAGAGGAATGAAGGTGTAGAATTAGGTGTGTCACAGCCAAGTACTTGTGGGCAATCTGCTTTTGGTACACCGACGTCAGATTGTACCAGGCAAATTTCCCTGCCCCAGCTGCTGCACCGCCGAAAGAAGTTTGCTCCCAGCCATCCACATGCCCAGCGGTTGAATGCTAGCTTGGCAAAATTGCTAGCACTTCAACTGCTGCCTTTTCAGTTGGTAGACTCTGCCCCCTTCCGTGAGTTTGTGGAATGTGCGGTTCCTCAGTGGCAGGTACCCAAACGCCACTTTTTCTCACGGAAGGCGATTCCGGCTCTCTACCGGCATGTGGAAGGCAATGTCCATGCCTCGCTGGACAGGGCGGTCAGCGGTAAGGTGCATATTACCGCTGACTCATGGTCCAGCAGGCATGGACAGGGACGTTACCTAAGTTTCACGGCGCATTGGGTGACTCTGCTGGCAGCTGGGAAGGATGCAGGACAAGGTGCAGTAGTGTTGGAGGTTGTTCCGCCACCACGCCTCCAAAATGCTAATGATTGTGACACACCTCTCTCCTCCACCCCCTCCTCTTCTTCTTCCTCCATGGCCTCTTCCTCGGAACCAGCGGTGCTCCGTAGTCGTTCAAGGGGCTACGCAAGTACGCAGGCCAAAAGATGCCATGCGGTGCTTGAGCTGGTGTGCTTGGGGGACAGGAGCCACACTGGGGCAGAGGTTCTGTCAGCTCTGCAGGGGCAGGTTCAGAGGTGGTTGACGCCACGCCAACTTAAGGCAGGAATGGTGGTTTGCGACAATGGCACCAACCTCCTCTCTACCCTCCGACAGGGACAAATGACCAATGTGCCCTGTTTGGCTCACGTCCTTAACTTGGTGGTGCAGCGGTTCTTGGGCAGGTACCCGGGCTTACAGGATGTCCTGAGGCAGGCCAGGAAAGTCTGTGTGCATTTCCGCCGGTCATATAATGCCAGTGCTCGGCTGACGGACCTCCAAAAGGAGTTTAACCTGCCCAAGAACCGCCTAATCTGTGACATGCCCACCAGGTGGAACTCAACGTTGGCCATGCTGCAGCGGCTGCACACGCAGCAGAGGGCCATCAATGAGTACCTGTGCGACTATGGCACCAGGACAGGGTCAGGGGAGCTTGGTTTTTTTTCCCCACGCCAGTGGGCCATGATCAGGGATGCATGCACTGTCCTGTCACCATTCGAGGAGGCCACGAGGATGGTGAGCAGTGACAGTGCATGCATCAGTGACACTGTCCCCCTTGTCCACCTGTTGGAGCACACGCTGCGTGGAATAATGGACAGGGCACTTGAGGTAGAACAGAGGCAGGAAGAGGAGGACTTCCTTAGCTCTCAAGGCCCCCTTTATCCAGACACTGTTCCTGCGTGCCCGCCGATCACACAGGAAGAGGAGGAGGAGGAGGAGGAGGAGGAGGAGGAAGATTGTGTCAGTATGGAGGTGGAGCCTGGCACTCAGCATCAGCAGCAGTCTTTAAGGGATCAGTCCCAAGAAACACATGGACTTGTACGTGGCTGGGAGGAGGTGGCTGCGGACGTTGTCGTCCTTAGTGACCCAGAGGACTCCGGACCGAATGCCTACGCTGCATGGCCTCCCTGATCCTGCAAAGCCTGCGTAAGGATCCTCGTATTCGTGGTATCAAGGAGAAGGACCAATACTGGCTGGCAACCCTCCTTGATCCACATTACAAGGGTAAGGTTGCGGACCTTATCTTGCCATCGCAGAGGGAGCAGAGGATGAAACATCTTCGGGAGGCCTTGCAGAAAGGTCTGTGCAACGCGTTCCCAGAGACTGGGAGGTTACAAACTCCTGTTTCTGGACAACGTGTTGCTGAGGCTTCGGTCAGTCAAAGAAGGAGCGGTGGAGAAGGTGGCCGTCTGACCGATGCGTTCAGACAATTTTTTGGTCCGCAGCCCCAAGGTATGATCGGTTCCAGCAACCATCGCCAGCGTCTGTTTTACATGTGCAGGAATACCTAGGGGCAAGATCAGACTTGGACACCTTTCCCACCGAAAATCCTCTGGGTTACTGGGTCTTGAGGATGGATCACTGGCCAGAGCTTGCACAGTATGCAATTGAGCTACTGGCCTGTCCTGCATCCAGCGTTCTTTCGGAACGCACATTCAGTGCTGCTGGGGGCGTGGTAACCGATCACAGGGTGCGTCTGTCCACCGACTCGGTCGATCGACTGACCTTCATAAAAATGAATCAGTCTTGGATCACCACCAGCTACCAAGCACCTGATGCTGATGTAACCGAATATTTTTTTTTGAAATCTCAGATCCCTTCAAAGACTGCCTATGCTGATGCTGAGTGACTATCCCTGAGTAATTATCCTCTTCCTCCTCAATCATCACGCTGATAGCTTGTAAGAACATTTTTGGTTCTGGGCGCCACCACCAGTGCCTAAGGCACAATTTTTCAGCCCCTCTTTAACAGGGGCGTGTAATTACAATTTTTGATGTAATACTTTGCAGCAGGGCTCGTTCCTGCATTCCAACTAGAGTGTCTGTGAGGGGTTGCAGTGTTGTGGCACCAGCACCAGTGCCTAAGGCCCAATTTTTCTGCCCCTGTCTAACAGGGGCGTGTAATTACAATTTTTGATGCAATACTTTGCAGCAGGGCTCGTTCCTTCGTTCCAACTAGAGTGTCTGTGAGGGGTTGCAGTGTTGTGGCACCAGCACCAGTGCCTAAGGCCCAATTTTTCTGCCCCTGTCTAACAGGGGCGTGTAATTACAATTTTCGATGCAATACTTTGCAGCAGGGCTCGTTCCTGCGTTCCAACTAGAGTGTCTGTGAGGGGTTGCAGTGTTGTGGCACCAGCACCAGTGCCTAAGGCCCAATTTTTCTGCCCCTGTCTAACAGGGGCGTGTAATTACAATTTTTGATGCAATACTTTGCAGCAGGGCTCGTTCCTGCGTTCCAACTAGAGTGTCTGTGAGGGGTTGCAGTGTTGTGGCACCAGCACCAGTGCCTAAGGCCTAATTTTTCAGCTCCTGTTCAACAGGGGCATGTAATTACAATTCTTGATCTAATATTTCACAGCAGGGCCCTGTGAGGGCTTACAGTGTTGTGGCCACAGCAACACCTAAGGCCCAAATTTCTGCTGAGTATATAGGGCAGGACCCTACTTTCAAACATCTAACTTACAAACGACTCCTACTTGCAAACAGAAGGAGACAACAGGAAGTGAGATGAAATCTACCCCTAGGAAGGGAAATTCTCTCCTGTAAGAGTTAATATGGGAAAACAATTTCTCCTTTCCACTGATGCTTTCCAATCCTTGTTCCACAAAAAAACCCACATTTTCAAAAAACATTTTTCATTGGGACAAAAAGTTAGGTGAAATCTTCTGAAGAGGAGGAAAGACAGCAAAACAAATGTCACAGGGGTGATAACCCTTCCCTATGTTTTCCAAAATGCTTAAAAAAGATTTTTTGGCTGGAGCTAAACACGTTAAAAATGTACCCGTTCAAAATTACAAAGAGATTCTACTTAACAACAAACCTACAGTCCCTGTCTTGTTTGCACCGCCTGTATACTGCTGTTCAGAGTATATAGGGCCTGGTGGCCCCACACCTTTCCTTATTTTAATTTGGGTGCGGGGTTCCCCTTAATATCCATACAAGACCCAAAGGGCCTGGTAATGGACTGGGGGGTACCCATGCCGTTTGTCTCACCGATTTTCATCCATATTGCCATGACCCGACATTACATTAAACCCGCAAGCAGTTTTAAATGAGATTTTTTCCTTTAAAAATGACATTTGGTGCAGGGACTGTTCTAAACACGGGAAACACGCGTCACTTTACAGGCATGCTATAGACACCCCCCAGGTACGATATTTAAAGGAATATTTAACTTTTTTTTTTTACTTTAAGCATCATTAAAATCACTGCTCCCGAAAAAACGGGCGTTTTTGAAAGTTTTTTTGCATTGATACATGTCCCCTGGGGTAGGACCCGGGTCCCCAAACCCTTTTTAGGACAATACCATGCAAATTAGCCTTTAAAATTAGCACTTTTGATTTCGAACGTTCGAGTCCCATAGACGTCAATGGGGTTCTAACGTTCATGCAAACTTTCGGTCCCTTCGCAGGTTCTGGTGCGAACCGAACCGGGGGTTGTTCGGCTCATCCCTAGTCCTGATAAAGGAGTCAAGATTTTTCTCTGCTGCAGTTAAATCTAGGTTCACATTCATGCAGTATGAGAAACCCCACGATTCGTGCATGTTTCCCACACAGTATTCAAATTGCACTGCTTTTGCAATCTGCAGCGGGTGTCAGTGCACTCTTAACGAAACCCCAAATGCAGGTTGCAAACACAGTGCATCTTCCTGCACCGGATGCAATCCAATTGCAATGTGGTTCCCAAATTGGTGCATGCACGACTTTGGTGCGATGCAGTGCGATTTGAGCCCATTCAAAATGAATGGGCTTAAATCACACAGCACTGAACTGCATGTGAATTAAACAGGAAATTGGGGTGCATTGATGTATGAATAAATATAAAGCTGCAATAATTGTGTCTTTTATGTCTGCCTTTAGTTGATGTTCAAGGCTATTATCCTTGATTGTGCACAAGTGTGATACAATTTTTAAAGGGACTAAGGCCGGTTCACACTAGTGCGACAAACGCTCCGACATTGAGAGCTCATGTCACATGACGTGTGAAAATCAATCATCAGTTTCCCTATGGGAGCCGTCTTAACTGGTCCGACACAAGTCGGTCCGACTTTGAAAATGCTCCCTGTACTACTTTGGTCCGACTTTGATCCTACTTCAGCCCCATGACTATCATTGAAGTCAGATCAAAGTCGGATCGATGTCTTACATGATCCGACTTTGGCATGTGACTTGTGCTCAGAAGATCTTGAGGGGGAACTCCATGCAAAATTTTAAATAAAAAACCGGCATGGGTTCCCCCTCCAAGAGCATACCAGGCCCTTGGGTCTGGTATGGATTTTAAGGGGAACCTCCTACGCCAAAAAAATGGCATGGGGGTCCCCCCCAAATCCATTTGTGTTATATACCTGTAGTGAATTGACATCCTGAATATTGCATGCAGTATTTTGTATACAACACAATTATTGCATGCACGCATTAGTGACCCCACTGTCACAACAGACAGGGATATTTCAGAGATTTACAGCATAGGGGGTTATTTACGAAAGGCAAATCCACTTTGCACTACAAGTGCAAAGTGCACTTGAAATTGCACTGGAAGTGCACTTGGAAGTGCAGTCGCTGTAGATCCGAGGGGGACATGCAAGGAAAATAAAAAAAGAATTTTAGCTTGCACATGATTGGATAATAAAATCAGCAGAGCTTCCCCTCATTTCAGAGCTACCCTTCAGATTTACAGCGACTGCACTTCCAAGTGCACTTTGCACTTGTAGTTTGCACTTGTAGGGCAAAGTAGATTTGCCTTTCCTATATAACCCCCACAGTCTTCAAAGGGATAGGAGTTATCTAAAGTGTTAAATCAGTCTGTATATGCAGTATTTACAGATTCATGTATTTGTGCTGTATACAATCAGTATTTGACTCCTACTATCAGCTTGTTGCAGATAAGATTTAACACCCAAGGTCAATGTGTAATCATCCAGTTTTGCTGATCCTGTTCCCAGTATCCAATCATTGCATTCACTGGAACTTTGTGGCACATTTCCCCTGCTCTTATACCCCTCCTCAAACTTCAATTTGTTATCTGCTTGCCACTTATAAAATAAAATGGTTGTGTCTTTCCATCAGTGGTAACTTCTGACCTCTCTTATTAAGAAAGTGTTAACTAATTGGCATTTTCCACCATTCTCTAAAAAATAAAACCTTAAAAAAAGTGGAGGAAGGACAAAGAATTCATCAATCTAATCCAAGGTTCTATATTTCCCACATACCATGTAACATATACTAGAACATATACTATAGAGAAAGTTAATGTTTATGTCCTAGTGCTGGCTCAACCAACCAGCTGCGTATTAAGTGATACAACTGTCAGATGTAGTTACTATAGTTCACTATAAATAATATTCTGTATTAGTAAATTGTATTTTTCATCCTTATTTAGCTGGACATTAAATTATCTAGAGACCAGCCGTGATGCTTTCCTTTAGACCCGTGGCTTTTTTATTATTCTTTTACTGAAAAAATATGTTTCACATCTAGATTCTGACTAGGGAATTCAAGAGCCTGACTGGTGTTGAGCAGTTTCTATTTTTTTAAACCAATTTTTCATCTTCTTTACTTTCTCTGCTTTGTGGAAAATGAGTGAAATTGCTCTATTGTTATTCATGTCATAAACTACTGTACTCCTACACCTCAGCCCTAGTAATAAATATCTGCCCTGTGTTTGCTGTTTTCTTTATTTTATTTTGATCTTTTTTAACATGCATATAACTGAACGTATATACTGTAATATATACATGTATGTATATATTAGCTTTACAAAAGTGAGTACACCCCTCACATGAGTGTACAGCTTGTATAACAGTGTAAATCTGCTGTCCCCTCAAAATAACTCAACAAAAGTAAGTAAACCCCTAAGTGAAAATGTCCAAATTTGGCCCAATTACTCATTTTGTCGTGTGACTCGTTAGTGTTACAAGGTCTCAGGTGTAAATGGGGAGCAGGTGTGTTAAATTTGGTGTTATGGCTCTCACTCTCTCATACTGGTCACTGGAAGTTCAACATGGCACCTCATGGCAAAGAACTCTCTGAGGATCTGAAAAACAGAATTGTTGTTCTACATAAAGATGGCCTAGGCTAAAAGAAGATTGCCAAGACCCTAAAACTGAGCTGCAGCACAATGCCCAAGACCATACAGAGGTTTAACAGGACAGACTCCACTCAGAACAGGCCTTGCCATGGTCGACCAAAGAAGTTTACTGCACGTGCTCAGTGTCATATCCAGAGGTTGTCTTTGGGAAATAGAAGTATGAGTGCTGCCAGCAATGCTGCAGAGGTTGAAGGGGTGGGGGGGTCAGCCTGTCAGTGCTCAGACCATACGCCGCACACTGCATCAAATTGGTCTGCATGGCTGTCATCCCAGAAGGAAGCCCGCAAACGGTTTGCTGAAGACAAGCAGAATAAGGACATGGATTACTGGAACCATGTCTTGTGGTCTGATGAGACCAAGACCAAGACTAAAATAAAGATAAAATGAAAAAAAAAACATTTTTTTTTTACTTTTTTATTATTTGGAGAATGAAAGCATTATTAAAAAAAAGTCATTATCACACCAACACAGATTGATATCACTGTAAAACTTCTGTTTAACTACTTCCGGACCAGCAGCCGCAGTTGTACTGCGGCAGGTAGGGATGAGCCGAAGACCCCCCTGTTCGGTTCACACCAGAACTTGCGAACAGGCAAAAAATTTGTTTGAACACGCGAACACAGTTAAAGTCTATGGGACACGAACATGAATAATCAAAAGTGCTCATTTTAAAGGCTTATATGCAAGTTATTGTCATAAAAAATTGTTTGGGGACCTGGGTCCTGCCCCAGGGGACATGGATCAATGCAAAAAAAGGATTAAAAATGGCCGTGTTTTCGGGAGCAGTGATTTTAATAATGGTTAAAGTCAAACAATAAAAGTGTAATATCACTTTAAATTTCGTACCTGGGGGGTGTCTGTAGTATGCCTGTAAAGGGGCACATGTTTCCAGTGTTCAGAACAGTCTGACAGCAAAATGACATTTCAAAGGAAAAAACGTCATTTAAAACTACTCGCGGCTATTAATGAATTGCCGGTCCTACAATACACATAAAAGTTCATTGATAAAAACAACATGGGAATTCCCCACAGGGGAACCCCGAACCAAAATTAAAAAATAAAAATGACGTGGGGTCCCCCTCAAAATCTATACCAGACCCATCAGGTCTGGTATGGATTTTAAGGGGAACCCCGCGCAAAAAAAAAAAAAAAAAAAAACGGCGTGGGGTCCCCCCAAAAATCTATACCAGACCTTTGTCCGAGCACGCAACCTGGCAGGCCGCAGGAAAAGATGGAGGGACGAGAGAGCACCCCCCCCTCCTGAACCATATCAGGCCACATGCCCTCAACATTGGGAGGTTGCTTTGGGGTAGCCCACCAAAAGAAGATGAAGAGAAGAAGATGAAGAGAAAAAGATGAAGAGAGAAGCGTCACACAGCGGGAGCCTTCCTCCATGCCATCATGGATGCGGAGCAGCCCGAGGAGAAGAAGATAAGAAGATGCCGCAGAGGAAGATGCCGGACGAGAACACCGGAGGAAGAACCAGAAGAACCAGAAGAAGAAGAAGATGGAGGAAGAAATCGAAGGAAGATAGAAGATAGAAGAAAGAAGATAGAAGAAAGAAGAAGCATTTAAATAAAGGAATTGTCAAAAACTGTCTCTTGTCATTTTTAACATTTTTGAAAGTTTTTTTGTGAAATGGTAGGGGTACTTTTGTACCCCTTTACCATTTCACACAGGGGGGAGGGCCAGGATCTGGGGGTCCCCTTGTTAAAGGGGGCTTCCAGATTCTGATAAGCCCCCCACCCACAGACCCCCACAACCACCGGGCAAGGGTTGTGGGGATGAGGCCCTTGTCCCCATCAACATGGGGACAAGGTGTTTTGGGGGGCTACCCCAAAGCACCCTCCCAATGTTGAGGGCATGTGGCCTGGTACGGTTCAGGAGGGGGGGGTGCTCTCGTCCCCCCTCTTTTCCTGCGGCCTGCCAGGTTGCGTGCTCAGCTAAGGGTAAATTTTGGTTCGGGGTTCCCCTGTGGGGAATTCCCATGCCGATTTTATCAATGAACTTTTATGTGTATTGTCGGACCGGCAATTCAATAATAGCCGCGAGTAGTTTTAAATTACTTTTTTTCCTTTGAAATGTCATTTTGCTGTCAGACTGTTCTAAACACGGGAAACATGCGCCCCTTTACAGGCATACTATAGTCACACCCCAGGTATGAAATTTAAAGGGATATTACACTTTTATTGTTTAACTTTAAGCATTATTAAAATCACTGCTCCTGAAAAAACGGCCGTTTTTAAAACTTTTTTTTGCATTGATCCATGTCCCCTGGGGCAGGACCCAGGTCCCCAAACACTTTTTATAACAATACCATGAATATAAGCCTTTAAAATTAGCACTTTTGATTTCTCCCATAGACTTTTAAAGGGTGTTCCGCGGCTTTCGAATTTGCCGCGAACACCCCAAATTGTTCGCTGTTCGGCGAACTGGTGAATAGCCGATCTTCGAGTCAAACATGAATTCGACTCGAACTCGAAGCTCATCCATAGCGGCAGGTTAGCTCCCCTGGGCGAACCACTGTAACTCTCCATCGGCCCTTTAAGATGCACGGACCCAATGTGAGTGCCCAGAGAGCGCACTGACCGCCGAGTACCCGCGATCGCTCACGACAGAACGAGAACTGGGATCTCTGTGTGTAAACACACAAATCCCGGTTCTCTCAGGGGAGAGGAGAGAGATTGTGTGTTCATACTAAGCATACTAATTCAAAGTACTTTGTTGCAGTAAGTCGGCTTAGCACTATATGACCATATAGTGTGACCAAATCCCCATATTTTTTAATATGTTCAGGTGTTTTTAACTAGCCTTGCAGGATAAATGACATTTTTGTATGTGCGCGCTATAATCTGTTTTATACTGTTTTTGGTTTTATTTTGTAGGGGTCCCCCCTACACTTAGAACACACCTAGGGAACACAGTTAACCCCTTGATCGCCCCCTAGTGTTAACCCCTTCCCTGCCAGTGACATTTATACAGTAATCAGTGCATTTTTATAGCACTGATCGCTGTATAAATGTCACTGGTCCCAAAAATGTGTCAAAAGTGTCCAATTTGTCCGCTGCAATATCACAGTCCCGATAAAATTTGCAGATCATCGCCATTACTAGTAAAAAATAAAATAATAATAAAAATGCCATAAATCTATCCCTTATTTTGTAGACGCTATAACTTTTGCACAAAACAATCAATATACGCTTATTGCAATTTTTTTGCCAAAAATATATAGAAGAATACATATCGGCCTAAACTGAGGAAAAAAAAAACGTTTTTTTTTTAAATTTGGGATATTTACTATAGCAAAAGTAAAAAATATTGTGTTTTTTTCAAAATTGTCTCTCTTCTTTTGTTTATAGCGCAAAAAATAAAAACCGCAGAGGTGATCAAATACCACCAAAAGAAAGCTCCATTTGTGGAAAAAAAGGACATCAATTTTGTTTGGGTACAGTGTTGCATGACCGCGCAATTGTCAGTTGAAGTGATGCAGTGCCGTATCGCAAAAAATTACCTGGTCATTGAGCAGTCAAATCTTCCATGGCTGAAGTGGTTAAAATAGACTGATATCACTGTAAACCTTCTGGTGGGATCATAGGCATGCGCAGGGGGTGTGCCGGGTGTACCCGGGCACACCCCAATGCCCAGGCACCCTACAGTGTGTGACAACTCCAGTTCGGCACCCCTGCTAACTAATAGAGCTGCCAGTGTGACTATTTATTAGTTGAATGTAAAATTCCTGTCAGAACTGCAGCCACTGGCCGTGGAGTGAGCAAGCAGACAGCCGCATTTTCCAATACTGTCTCTGCAGTCCGGGCTACAGAATCCCTGACAGCTGAATATCACTCTGCCACCTGCTATCAGGGATGCTGTAGCCTAGACTACAGAGGCAGCTTTGGATAATTTCTGCTTGCTTACTCCACAGCTGGTGGCTGCAGTCTTCACAGGAGTTGCCAGAGCCCACCATCCTGTGCTTCCTGTTGCCACATAAAACAGCTTCCAGTGGAAAAACTGTCTCTCTCCTCGGTACTCGTTTCTCTGGCTAAGTCAGGGCTTTCACAGCTCCAATACAGGTGGGTGGAGCAAGAAGAGATCATCACAGTGCAGTCACCCCGGAGCACTGCTTCCTGCCCAGCACACAGCACAGCTCTCCCTGGGGCAGAGTAAAGATCTGAGAGGAATGATGGTAGCCTGCATCTTCTCCACATGTCAGTCCCGACCTTCTCTGCCTTTTACACTATGCTGAGCTGTAAACCTGTCCTGCACCTTGCAGGGAAGGTTTACTGAAAGAAAAGTGACACTCTTGAACAGGTTAGGAATTACTGGGACTTCTACATAGATGTATTTAAATACACAATATATCTTATTAAAATCATTCTTTTTAACCACTTCCGGACCGCTGCATGCCTATATAACTAACTTTGAAGAGGGATATCTTTGTTATGGCAGCAGCTAGCTGCCACAACCCCAGTATCCTCTTCTTCAGCGAGCGGTCCGGTTTTCGATAATAGTGGTCTCTGCAGCGGATTTGCCGCAAGATCACTTTTATTGGCAGTGGGAGAGGGCACCCCCTCCCGCCGCTCTCTGGTGCCCTCCGCCGCTTACAGCTACCGAGCTGTCTGTAGCGGCGGAGGTGATCGGATCCTTCTCCTTCCTGGGTATGGAGATGAGTGAGTGGAAGATGGCCCCCACCCGTCTCCATACCACTGCAGGGCGGAAGTGATGTAAAAACGTCACTCCATAGCTCTTAAAAGACCTTTTTTTTAAATTACACATTTTTTTTTTAGTGCATTTTAGTGTAAATATGAGATCTGAGGTTTTTTTTTTACCCCAGATCTCATATTTAAGAGGTCCTGTCATGCTTTTTTTCTATTACAAAGGATGTTTACATTCCTTGTAATAGGAATAAAAGTGACACAATTTTTTTTTAAAACAGTGTAAAAATAAAAAATAAAAGGTAAAATAAATAAGAAAAAAAATGTAAACGCGCCCTGTCCCACCGTGCTCACGTACAGAAGTGAACGCATACGTGAGTAGTGCTCGCATATGAAAACGGTGTTCAAACCACACATGTGAGGTATCGCCATGATCGGTAGAGCAAGAGCAATAATTATAGCCCTTGACCCCCTCTGTAACTCAAAACATGCAACCTATAGAATTTTTTAAACATTGCCTATGGAGATTTTTAAGGGTAAAAGTTGGTCGCCATTCCACGAGCGGGCGCAATTTTGAAGCATGACATGTTGGGTATCAATTTACTCGGCGTAACATTATCTTTCACAATATAAAAAAATTGGGCTAACTTTACTGTTGTCTTATTTTTTAATTTAAAAAAGTGTATTTTTTCCCAAGAAAGTGCGCTTGTAAGACCGCTGAGCATATACGGATGTGACAGAAAGTATTGCAACTCCATTTATTCTGTAGGGTGTTGGAAAAAAAATGTATAATGTTTTTTGGGTTATAAGTTATTTTCTAGCAAATAAAAACTGTTTTTAACTTGTAAACAACAAATCTCAGAAAGAGGCTTGGTCCTTAAGTGGTTAATAAGATATAATGTGTATGGTAATTACATCTATGTAGCACCTCAGAAGTCCCAGTAATTCTCAACTTCTCAGCAAAAAATCAGAGCATTAACATCAAGGAATGGAATTCCATAATACCTCCCAACTTCAGGGAAGTAAAATTCCATCCTTTATATTTGTTTACGGATTATATTAACCCTTCGCTTAATGCCATATAGACAATAACTTAGTGTGATTTGACATTTAACTCCTATGCTATGTCATGTTTCGTTTTGTTTTGACCAGCTATGTGCATAGGACTGTCTGTATACCTGATGGTTTGATTTATTGCACACCTCATTATTTTACAAATGGATTCTGTATATGCTTAGTTCATTAAAAAAACTTTTCTGTTTAAAAAAAAGTCCATCCTTGCGTGTGGGGGGAGGGGGGATATACTCTTTCACTTACTTGTTTCCAAGTTCTCTTTCTTCATGCAAATACCATACAGAGACGTTCACCCTGTATGATATGATGGGGAGGCTGGAGTGGGACCACAACCAGTACCTTACGCAGAAGCTAAGGGGAACAGTCACAGCAGTGGAGGGAGCGGAGCAAGAAATAAGGTAAAGCTGGGTACACACATATTGAGATCTAAAAGAATTATACTAAGTGAGCTCACAATCTAATGGCTAGTAACAAATTAGATACTTAAATCAATCTAAAGTGAATATATCAGTTTACCAATAATAAATAATAGAAGCAAATATAAAAAATATGACAAACACAAATAAATATAAATTCAGTGATCTTGTACCAAAAAAATCAATCAAATCAAGTCCATAATAGCTGAAATCATTTCAAAATTCATGAGTGACTGGTGAAAAAATAAATAAATAAATAAAGCAGTGATAGTGAATTAGAAAAAATAAATAAATAAATAAAGCAGTGATAGTGAATTAGGTCCATTCATAGAGTGTTCAGTGAGGATACACCAATCATCAGGGGAGGGATCACATATCCACAGTCCGTCTGAACACAGCCCATGTAGATAAGAAAAAAGGTAAAGGAAGATAGGAGGAGGAATCCCAGCAACCGGTGACTTGAGGGGGCAATAAGGATGGACCCTTACCGGCATAGGTGTGCGCAGCCTCTTGCATTAGGGTGTGCACCCCAAAGTTCAAATACATATGCATGTGTATATGTACTGATGGTGTCAGTAGGGCAGTGGACAGTGTAATTTTGTTAATTTTCTTTTCCCACAATTTTTGGGCTTGTGTAACATTTTTAGGGGGGGAATGAAATATCAGTGGTCTAAACAGGGGGGAATATGCAGCACACAAGGCAAATAGGGTGTGCCCAGGCACACCTGGCACACCCTGTGCGCACGCCTATGCTTACCGGACACGGTGGACCTCCTAAGTAGCAAGGTCTTAAAGGCTTGCAGATATAGCCCTCTGCAGGGACAGGTGGATGGCGGCGTCTAAATCCTCGTTCCGACCGGAGGCGATTCCAGCGTGTCAGTCTCAGGGAAGGCACTCGCTCGGCTCTCTCACGATCTCCTTCTTCCAGATAATGTCACAAATCCCATCTTCTCCCATCCCCCCTAAAAGCGAAAAACTTTTTGGCACTTGGAGATTTCAACCTCTGGGCAAACTCCACCCAAGACCCTATCGCCACCGCCTGCATTAACCAACTGAAAGAACTAGGTCTTCAGCAACTGATAAATGCTCCTACACATGGTTCAGGACACATTCTGGACCTCATCTTCAAACAAAATATGGACGTCAACAAATCCAACAACCTACCGCTACCTTGGACGGATCACCACGCTATCAAATTTGAAATCGCCACCAACACCACTCTCCAAAAACGGAAACAGGCAAATACAACACGCTGGACAAGATCTCAGAAGAAACTACACTCCGAATTCTTCAAAACCACACTATCAAACAAAATAGCAATGCTAAACCTAAACCACTCAACAGAACAAACACTCAACTCCTTAAACAAGGCATTACTACAAACAGCGGACTCAGTGGCTCCAAAACGTAGAACACACAACCACAAAAGAAACTCTGGATGGTTTAATGGCACTCTTACTTCACTAAAGTAGGAACGCAGAAGAGCTGAAAGAGCCTGGAGAAGAAACTCCACAAAGGAAAACCACACAAACTACAAAGCACTCACGTATAAATATCACAAAGCAATCTTCAGAGCAAAAAAGGAACACTTCTCAAACACCATCTCAACAGCCCTAAACCGCCCTCGGGAACTCTTCAAAATAGTCACTAAGACTATGAACCCTACCTGCCTAGAGCCCCCTGGAAACGAAACCCAGGAATTCTGCAATGAATTATCAGATTTTTTTATCGACAAAATCGACAACATCCAGAAATCAATTAAACAGAAAAAAACAACCAACCTCAGCCAACTAAAGCAAAAAGAAAAAATCGATACAATCATCACACAAGCACCGAATTTTTCGCTGATCCCAATCACCACTGACACCACCAAAAACATCATCAGAAGCCTCAAAGACAGCACATCACCAAACGACATCATTCCCACAAAACTCCTAAAAGAATGCTCCGACATCTTGGCTCCTACTATAACTCACCTCATAAACCAGTCATTCAAAGAAAGGACTGTCCCAACTGCCTTCAAACATGGCATCGTCAAACCCCTCTTAAAGAAACCCAACCTCGACCCTAAGGACCCTAACCACCGCAGACCGATAACAAGCCTCAACACCATTTCCAAGATTATGGAGAAAGCAGTAGTACAACAGCTACAACATCACCTGGACACACACAATCTCCTGGATCCTCTGCAATCAGGCTTCCGCCCAGGCCATGGAACAGAAACGGCACTCCTCAAAATATGGGATGACGCCCTCGAAGCAGCTGATGATGGAGAATCTTGTCTCCTGGTACTGTTGGACCTCAGTGCAGCGTTCGATACAGTGGACCACAATACTCTACTCATCTGCCTCACAGAGGTAGCAGGAGTCACAGGTTCAGATCTACAATGGTTTGCATCCTTCTTAGGGAATCGCTCTCAGACAGTGAAACTATGAGAATTCTACTCTGAAACCCGCACTATCTCTTGTGGAGTCCCTCAAGGTTCACCCTTATCACCAGTGCTCTTCAACATCTACATCCGTCCACTCCTCAAAATCATCAGAAAATCGGACCTCTGCTTCCACTCATACGCTGATGACACCCAACTCTACCTCCGCATCACCGGGGAAAAAGACCACCTTCAGCAACTAGAAAAATGCCTCACTCTGATAGACGACTGGATGACTACTAGCTCTGTCAAACTCAACTGATCAAAAACAGAGCTTCTTCTCCTACACGGAAACCAAAATTCCAAAACTAAGACCCCATGGACAACTCCCACCATCTTTGGACAGACCATCTCACCAAGCACTAAAGCCAAGAGTCTCGGAGTCATTTTTGACTCAGAAATGTCAATGGATGCACAAATAGGATCAGTAGTCAGCGGATCTCACCATCTCCTCCGCCTGCTACGTAGACTCATCCCATTCGTGCCAGAAGAGGACAAAGCAGCAGTAGTTGGAACAATAATCAATTCCAGACTCGACTACGCAAACTCCCTCTACATAGGACTACCCCATTATCAGCTTGCGCGCTTACAACTCATCCAAAACACGGCGGCAAGACTGTTAACAGGGAAAAAACCCTGGAAATCCATCTCCCCTTCCCTGAGGAGCCTACATTGGCTAACCGTAAAGAATCGGATAACTTTCAAGACCCTCTGCCTCACCCACAAATGCATATACGGAAACGCTCCTCACTACCTATGCGAGAAAATAAAACGCTACACACCGAATCGCAGTCTTCGATCTTCTAACCATAACCTCCTCCTCATTCCAAAAACCCGCTACAAAACAAAGGGAGAACGAAGATTCGCAGTCCAAGGACCTCTTCTGAGAAGCTTGACAACACAGGACGGATCCAGCGCCTTGAGGCGATTCAGTTTGCAACTGCAGCGCTATACAAATCATTCATTCAGTCATTCTATGAATGGACCTAATTCACTATCACTGCTTTATTTATTTATTTATTTTTTCACCAGTCACTCATGAATTTTGAAATGATTTCAGCTCTTATGGACTTGATTTGATTGATTTTTTTGGTACAAAATCACTGAATTTATATTTATTTGTGTTTGTCATATTTTTTATATTTGCTTTTATTATTTATTACTGGTAAACTGATATATTCACTTTAGATTGATTTAAGTATCTACTTTGTTACTAGCCATTAGATTGTGAGCGCACTTAGTATAATCCTTTTAGTTTATTACACTGATATTAGTGTTTTTTTTTGTTGCAGCTGCAATTTAAGGTACTTTATTAGCTCTCTAGCGCGGTTTTCTTTTTTCCTTTACATATTGAGATCTGTCCAGTTCACCAGGGACTGAATATATTTCAATCTATGTGTAGCATTCCCTGTAATGCCACGTACACACGATCGGAAATTCGGCCAGCAAAAGACTGATGAGAGCTTTTGGTCGGAAAATGCGACCTTGTATGCTCCATCCGATTTTTGCTGGCCGAATTCCAGCCAGCAAAATATTGAGAGCATGTTCTAATTTTTTCGGTTCGGAAAAAGTTCCAGTACGAAAATGCGATCGTCTGTAGCAATTCTGACGCGCAAAATTCCTACACATGCTCGGAAACAATTCAACGCATGCTCGGAAGCATTGAACTTAATTTTCTCGGCTCGTCGTAGTGTTGTACGTCACCGCGTTCTTGACGGTCGAAAGTTCAGCGAACTTTTGTGGGACCGTGTGTATGCAAGGCAAGCTTGAGCGGAATCCCGTTGGAAAAGCCATTATATCTTTTTCCGACCAAATTCCCGATCGTGTGTATGCGGCATAAGACAGAAGCCAATCATTAGATCAGCTTCTCTTGAGCCTCGTACACACGATTGGATTTTCCGATGGTAATTGTGTGATGACAGGCTGTTGGCAGAAAATCCAACCGTTTGTAAGCTCCATCAGACAATTGTTGGCCAACTTTCCATTGACAAATGTTGGATGGCAGGTTCATAAATTTTCCGCAGACAATGGTGTGTTGTTGGATTTTCCGAGTTTGTGTACACAAGTCCGTCAGACAAAAGTCCAAAGTACAAACACGCATGCTCGGAATCAATGCTCACCAAACACATCATTAGCAGAAGGTGCCCAAAGGGTGGCGCTAAAGAGATGAAAAACCACCTAGTACTTCACTACGTTCATATTTGTTGGCCAACAATTGTGTGCTGTTTGTATGCAAGACAAGTTCCTGGCCAACGCCCTTTGGACAAAAGTCAGACGCTTTGTCTGCGGAAAATCTGATTGTGTGTACGAGGCTTTGGACAGGACTGCTGGAAACCTTGTTCAATCTGCAGCTTGGAGCCAATCAGCTGCAGTGCTAATCAGTGTATTCTGACAGTGGAGAGACCCTGCTGTGAGAATACGATGTCCCAGCAGGGGGGATTCCTGCATCCATATCACTTGTGTAGATGAAAGAACCCATCAGCTAGCGATCTGAATAAAAAAGAAAAAACATGCACATGTACCAACTTAAAGCAGTTGTAAACCGCAGCAGTGAAAAAAAAAAAAAAAAACTTCCCCTGTAACTTTCCATGCAATTGCATAATGTGCTAGTATGCATCACATACTGGCACATTATGAAATACCTTAAAATGAAGCCCTCTGACAGGGCGTACATCTTGCCCAGTCTTACTTCCAGGTTCCCGGGCTCCGGCTGTATGAATGTCCGGAGCCGCAATGATGTCACTCCCGCACTTGCAGAGAGAATTTTAGAGGTGATGAGGAGGGGTTGTATCGCCTCCACACAACCTGCTTTAACCCCTTGAACTCCACTTTGCACGCAGTTGCAGGCCGCTTGCAGAGTGTCGCCTTTCACTTGAATGGGTCACGGTCAGTGGGTGGTACACCTGCTGAAAGGTGTACATGCAGTACATGTACATGCCCAGCCGTTGCCTCTAAAGCCTCTAAAGCTAAAAGAAGGTAGTGGTTGAAGGGCGGTAAAAGCACAGCTTAACAGCAGGGTTTTACTGCACCTCAACCGCTAGTGTGAACAATTAAATGTTTTAACCGCTTCCTGACCGCCTCATGCAGATATAGTGCGGCAGAAGTACCTGTACATTGCACTTAAGAGGCGGCTTGCGGGCACACGCGTGCCTGCTGGGAGCTTTGTGAGCGTGATCGCGGGTCCCGTGGACTCGATGTCTGCGGGTATACCCGTGATCGTCTCACGGAGAGGAAGAACGGGGAAATGCTAATGTAAACAAGCATTTCCCCCTTCTGCCTAGTGACACTGTCACTGATCACTGCTCCCTGTAATCGGGAGCGGTGATCAGTGTTGTGTCACACACAGCCCCTCCCCCCCACAGTTAGAATCAATCCCTAGGACACACTTAACCCCTACAGCGCCACCAAGTAGTTAACCCCTTCACTGCCAGTCACATTTACACAGTAATCAATGCATTTTTTGCACTGATCGCTGTGTAAATGTAAATGGTCCCAAAATCGCGCCAAAAGTGTCTGATCTGTCTGCCATAATGTCACAGTCATGATAAAAATCACTGATCACCGCCATTACTAATAAAAAAAAATTATTAATAAAAATGCCATAAAACTATCACCTATTTTGTAAACGCTATAACTTTTGCGCAAAACAATCAATAAACGCTTTTTGCGGGTTTTTTTTACCAAAAATATGTGGAAGAATACGTATCAACCTAAAGTGAGGGAAAAAAATGTTTTTTTTTATATATTTTTTGGGGATTATTATTATAGCAAAAAGTAAAACATAATGCGTTTTTTTCAAAATTTACACTATTTTTTTGTTTACAGCGCAAAAAATAAAAACTGCTAAAAGAAAGCTCTATTTGTGGTAAAAAAAGGAAGTCAATTTGTTTGGGAGCCACGTGCAATTGTCAGTTAAAGTGACGCAGTGCCAAATCTCAAAAAGTGCTCTGGTCTTTGGCCAGTCAAATGGTCCGGGGCTTAAGTGGTTAATACATTTAAAAATTCAAGTTTCTTCTATTTTTTTACATTTGATAAGTGTTTAATTAAAACATGTTTTAATACATTTTAAAATGTTTGTTTACATTTATTTATAAAATTGCGTGTGTATATACAAACATACGCACACACGTATGTGTGTTTAAGCCTTGGGGTGCACACCCTAATGCAATAGGCTGCGTACGCCTATGGGTGGGTTAGAAAATATAGATAAAGCAAGTTACAGTTCACAGTGAATTACGAAGCTTTGCATGCGCCAACACTTGAAGCTAATTCAATTCACACTGCCCTGAATTGCTCCAGTTTGCAAATGACATATTTATTGCAACATTTTCCCAATAATTTTAAATGCATTTATTTTTGTCTTTTAAATCTACTGAAAATACTGTATATTCCCTTTAGGAACTCTAAAATAGCTGTTTAAAAATATTTGTCTAGTCTAGAGATACATTTTTTATCATTCTTTTAAATATGTTATTGTGTATTTTCTTATCTTAGAGACCCTGTTATTTGCCATGGCTAGCATTGGAACTAAAACAGAAGAAACTCTTCAGTGAAACACCAAGGGAGGAATGCTACAGGCATATGTAATGACTTTTAAGTAGGGAGCAAAAAGGTGTCCAGTGGGAGGGAAAACTGATTTCCAAGTTTAGGTGGATTTAATGGCAACAGCATCGCATGTCATTATCCCTGAGGAGTAACTAGAACCCTCAGGGCCCCGGTGCAAGAAACCATGATGGGCCCCCCTGACCCCCCCTTCCATCTGCGCCCCAGGCTTCCAATTTTGGGAGGGCATCCATGGACATACTCCCAGAACCCTGCCTCCCACGTGTCCCCTGGGACGTGCATCCAGTGCAATCACTGTGGCTCTTTACCATGTGATCAGCTGATCACATGTAAACAGACTTGCTGGTTATTGGCAGCTCTTTCCTCCCACACTGTGTCTGTGTGAGGAAAGGAGATGCAACAATGTCAGTAAATTGTTTACACTGATAATTAGTGCCCTGATCATCAGTGCAACCTATCGGTGCCACCTATCAGTGCTCATCAATACCGCCCATCAGTGTCACCTATCAGTGCTCATCAATACCGCCCATCAGTGTCACCTATCAGTGCTCATCAATTCCGTCCATCAGTGTCACCTATCAGTGCTCATCAATGCCACCTATCAGTGCCATCTATCATTGCTCATCAATGCTGCTTATCAGTGCTCATCAATGCCGTCTATCAATGCCACCTATCATTGCTCATAGGCAGCTACAGAGGAAACATAGTTTGTTATGTAGGGAAGTCAAGCATTGCTATCAGTGCCTTCTAATCAGTGGCCATCAGTGCCGCTCATCAATGCTACCTATCAGTGCCACCTATCATTGCCGCCTACCAGTGCAGCTTTTCAGTGTTGTCTATCAGTGCTGCCTATCAGTGTTCATCAATGCCATCTATTAGAGCCTCCTCATCAGTGTAGCCTATCAGTGGCAATCAATGCTGCCTCTCAGTGCTCAATGCCCATCAGTGCTCATGCATCAGTGCCCATCAGTCCTGCCTATTAGTGCCCATCAGTACCACCTATCAGTGCTCATCAATCCCACCTAACAGTGCCCATCAGTGCTGCCTATCAGTGCCACCTAGCAGTGCTCATCAATCCCACATATCAATGCCCATCAGTGCCACCTATCAGTGCTCATCAGTGCTGCCTATTAGTGTCCATCAGTGCCACCTATCAGTGCTCATCAATCCCACCTATTAGTGGCACATATCAGTGCTCATCAATTCCACCTATCAGTGTCCACCAGCGCTCATCAATCCCACCTATCAGTGCCACCAATCAGTGCTCATCAATCCCACCTATCAGTGCCCACCAGCACTCATCAATCCCACCTATCAGTGCCCATTAGTGCCTCCTATCAGTGCTTATCAATCCCACCAATCAGTGCCCACCAGTGCTCATCAATTCCACGTATCAGTGGCCATTAGTGCCTCCTATCAGTGCTCATCAATCCCACCTATCAGTGCCCACCAGCACTCATCAATCCCACCTATCAGTGCCCATTAGTGCCTCCTATCAGTGCTCATCAATCCCACCTATCAGTGCTCATGAATGCCGCCTGTCTCCTCAGCACGTCTCTGAGCAGAGAACGTCTCTCTCATACAACTCAGAGCCGGTGTTCTATCAAATGCTGCCTGCCATCCTCCTTCCTCCTCCATCCTCTCTTGCACAGGATGAGAGATGAGACAGCCGGTCTGCTCATTCTCCCCCTGACTCTCTCCTCCTTTGTGTGCTCTATGGGAAATGTGAACTGGTTAGCTTCACACTTGACTTCCCGCAGAGCACACATGGGAGGAGAGAGGCAGGGGGAGAATGAGCAGACCAGCTGTCTCCTCTCTCATCCCGTGCTAGGGAGGATGGAGGGGGGAGGGAGGATAGGAAGCAGTATTCAATAGAACACTGGCTCTGAGCTGTATGAGAGAGACGCTCTCTGCTCAGAGCCGTGCGACTAGCAACCCCGCTGGGGCCCCGGACAGTGGCGGAATGTCAGGGCTCGGTCGCAAGTGCGACTGTTGCAACCCTGGTAGTTCTGCCACTGCATTATCCCTTGCATATTCCGTGAATAAAATTATAATCCCTGTTGTATCCTGCTGATACTGCTTACATTTGACTTCCTTGTCCTTGAGTAACTTCAGCTATACAGTACATCCACTTTTGCCCAGGCTCTGGGGTTAGTTTGGTATCCCAATCAGTAGTATATATTACACTTTCTTGCATCCTATACTGCAAGTAATGAGCTAGCAGTCATTTTTTTGTTTTTGTTTTTATTTGTCTTGTCCAATTGTAGACCAACATCTCCAAACACATTATGTTCCAAACCATACCCAATAGCTGTCTGGGTGTCCCAAATCTTCAAATCTTCTACAATACCATCAAACAGCACTATTGGTACAATATCATGCTACCATTGAAACCCTACGCTGGGTGACCCTAGAAGCTGTGGATCTATATGTAGCGCTGGTAGATTTTTAATCTACTACTGATAGGTAAATTTAGTGGGTTGCTTGTTAGGTGAAGTTAGATTTGCCTCTGTTCCAGCTTGGCTGAGTTGTGTGTAGTTCTGCACTGCGCCGGTGTGTGTCGTTGTCCCCATGGGCCGGTGTTGGAAAGGCAACGTGTTGAAGTGTATGAGTGCTCCTCTGTCCCGGAGACAACTCGGTGGAGGTGGTTCTCCGAGTTGCATTCTGGGAGAGGGTATTTATGGGATAGACGCCATGTTTAGGGGTCTTTTCCCGTCCACCTGCTGGCCCTCCTGGCCGACAGGTATGCATTAGAAATACCACCTCGTGGTCCTCCGTTCCGGAGGCCCACGTCGCTGCAGCGTGTGGGTGGGCCCAGAAGCCTGTCTGGGGCCTACCACAGCGGCAGAGGAATGGTCCTGGGCTGTCTATCCTAAGAGAAGAAGCTGGACAACTGAGGAGATCCCAGGCGAGGACCCGTCATGGAAGGATCATGCAGAGTGCTGGTCTGGAGAGGGGCCTGGTGACTCAATTGGAGGACGTATCCTGAAGTAATCTTACTGCATAGTACTGCCGGGTTGGCTTAAAGTGCTGTGTTTTATTTCATCGTAAACCATTACATCCTGTGGCAGAGGATCGTATCGGTTTTGTTCCAAACAAGTCTGTGGCGGAGACTTTTGTTCGTGCTACGTACTGGCTGCTAGGCAAGTGAGAGAGGCCTATCCAGGCGGGCAAAGATTGAATCCCACAAAGGGAGTGCATTCAACTACAAGTGTTCAATTCCTAACAATGTACTAAAGAATACTACGGAAAGGTATTTGAGCTTCCCTGCAACTTTCCTTCTACCTCTTTCCTGCTACTTCCTTTATTACCTGTTCAATAAAGCATTGGAAAAGATACTCAAGTGTTTGGTGCCTACATTGTCTGGAGGTAAGCTCAACGGGACCCTAGACCCGGTGCCGGTGAAACAGAGGTGGCGAGAGTGAAGACAACAGCACGCTTTAAACCAGCAGCTCCACCGAGAGTTAGTGCTACATATGCATACATCTATACATAATTTACTATGGCTTCACCCCTGGGACAGGTGCCCCATTTTGAATCCTTTCACTTCACAATCCCTTTTATTATAGGATGATCCATCGGATGATTATGGGATGATTTTAAATAGACCATAGGTCTTCTTTCCCCACACCTACTTCTCTTATCCTTCATTCAGAATTCTTTGTTTCTCCCAGGACCTCACCCCCCAAGCACCTTTAAACACTAAAGGAGGAGTGACTATATTACACCACTTACTAACCCCTGAAGGATAAAAACCCCTTTTCCACTTACAAAAATATTGCTTAACTCTAACTAATTTTGATATTTACAAGTTGAACACTATGGAGGGGATTTAATTAAACTGGTGCACACGGAATCTGATGCAGCTGTGCATAGTAATCAGCTTCTAACTTCAGCTTGTTCAATTAGGCTTTGACAATAAAACCTGGAAGCTGATTGATCACTATGCACAGATGCACCAGATTCTGTGTGCACCAGTTTAAATAAATCTCTCCCTATTTTTCCACCACTGCCCATCTGTCAGGTGAGAATTTAACATTCATATCCATTGACTCTAAATGCAAAAAAAGATCAACATTATTCAGGGCTGATCCCTTTACTTTAAAGTATCCTGATATCTAAATACATGCCAGCACTTCTCTCTATGTACAGAAATGGGAATCCAAGTATAAGATATTCCTATGATGGAACATGGAAATTAGCATGAGTATTCCTTGGCAACCCTATCACATGTTTTGAGGCTGTTCAGAAGTAGGCACATATACACATTCATGATAGAACTATCCCATTCTTCAAAGATTATCCAGTCTCATGCTTGCGTTTGTAAGTTTTCCAAGCTCCCTGTTTGTCTGCCCTGCTCTACTAGAATGTCTTACCTCATTAATGACCCAGGATCAGAACTCTGCCTGCCTTTTGACCTGGATTTGTCCCTAACTATTCTGAACCTCGCCTGCCTTGTACTTGGACTGTCACTGAACCTCTCTGCCTGTCTGCAAATCACAAGTATCTGTTTGCTGTGCTAAGTTCATGCCTGCCCCGGCATGGTGGCCAGGCACTACAGCATTGTGTATAAGTTCTGGGGGCAACCGAGTACCAGTAGGCCTGCTTGCCTTATGGGAAAGGGGGCTGCTAAAGGTGAAGTACAGAGAAGCTAGCTAAAGTGTCTGACCGACTGACCACCTGCGTTAGGGGTAAGGTAAAACTTAGTCACTGAGAATTTCTGAACCCCACCTCTAAGTCCCCCGAGGAGCAAAACCCCACACCCCACCTTTGATTCCCTTCTTATCTATCTCCACTATAACTTTTATTTGCCAGGACCCCTATCAGTTCTACTTATCAACCATTTCCCTAACAGATAGCATCTTATGACAGTATAATCAATGTAATCATATTCTTTAATATTATCTGAAGCTTTCATGATCCTACTGTCCACACGCTGTAAAGTAATGTTCTTTTTTACAAAACAAAAAAAATAAAAACATTTTGGAAGATGTGCTGATTTGCAAGCAGTAAATAATGAGTTGCCCTGCAGGACCTACAGTATGTGTAGTTTTACTAGCTGTCCCTGCCACTGCTCTCAAAATAGATATGGCTTACCAAGGCAGAAGTTTTGGAAGAAAGGTAAGGTGAAGATTGCATCAAACATTCAGTCATGTTCATGGCAGTTTAAAAAAAAAATATCAGTAGTTGTCCTGCATATAATGCTTGATGTGATCTTTATTTCATTCATCCACAAGCTTTAGTCAAGTGACAGGGATCTGCTTTTGATCATGTCCTCTCTTCTTTAGCTTGTAGAAACAGACAAAAACTCTATCCAGCAGCAGCAACGAAGGAGTCTGTGAAACATGCAGTCAGGCCTTGCATTGCCATTTCCACTGTCGCTAAGTTAATACTGTACATTGTTAATAAAAGTTAATAAAAGGCGGCATCTCTGTGCAGGATCACGTACCTGTATGTGATCCTATACTTCCGGGTCTGAGACCCGCTTATCATTCCCGAGAGAAGCAGCATGGCGGTCTGCCTATGTAAACAAGGCAGATCATCCAGTGTTTCTGAACCTTTTTCCAGTACAAGGCATCCATTAAATAATTGTACTATTCCAAGACACCCCAGTCTAAAATGTCTAAAACTAAACTAATCGTTTTATATGTAGCAGCAGCATCCACACACAGGGGCCACTGACCATTAGAGATATATTCCTCCACACTGGAACTGACTAGTATTCTAGCGTTTCCCTCCTCCTTCAGTTTCTCTCTGAAAATATGTCAGTGCTGACAGAGAGGAACAGGGGAGTGTCAAAAAAGAATGCTGTGGAGGCATCCTCCTTATCAACTGATGACAAAATTGGCTGATTGGATGCCAGTGGCTCGTCTGCACGGTGCCCAAGGTTATATATCTGCACGATAAAAACCTGTTGCTTTGGGTAACAAAAAGGCAGGATTAATCCACCTGTTGGCTTGTTGACATTTTCGGAGCAATTTGTGGCAATTATTTTTTATGCATTTTGTCAAGGCACCCCTGAAGATCCCTGAAAGCATACCCGGATGCCACAACACCCCAGTTGAAAAAGGCTACTCTACTCGAAAAAAAATGCAACTGCTTTCCATTTAGCCCCCTTACCTAGTTGATGTTAGAATACTATACAATGCTTGTGGCACCAAAATAAAAAACAAAGGTCTGGTCACCAATAAACAGTTATTCTGCATAGTAAAAAAACAGTTAAGGTGTTATTGGCATTTTATTTTAAAGAAAAACAGTTTTTTAAATGTGTTTTCTTTTTTTATTCTTTATATAGTAAAATATAAAAAAGTGGTTATATAGTAAAAAAAAAAAATGTTTGTTAAACACCACCCAACCAAGTTCCATCTGTATCTACCTGATATAAAATTAATTTGGGTATAGTGTTGAATAAGCTAGTATTTGCCAGTCAAAGTATCATAGCACTGAATCTTACAAAATGGCCAGGTAATGAAGTTGGTAAACCATGCAAATGCTGATGTGGTTAAGGAGTATGCCAGTTTTAATATGTCACCAGTGACTGTAGTATGCCACTGTGTAACAAAAAGAAACACATATAAATTGTTTTTTTTTACGCTCTTAAATGTTTCACACTATTCAGTTTTCCTAAGCAATGACATTTTCAGCAAACAGTTTAACTAAATGGCCACTTATTTTCTGTGAGAGCTGCATACTTACAGTATATAAACACAAATTGTTGTTTGATATGCTCAATTAAATCTATGAAATATTGAATCCAATACCTTTTGTTGTTGACTATTAAATATACTTTAAAACAAATAGAATATACAGTATATAAATACTGATATTATACAGTATAAAGTATCTATAATGGAAAAACCACACTCTGACCTTTCATCAGTGCATTTCAACATGTATATTCTATTCAGTGGAAGCCTAATCACTACCCGTCAGCAATAGAAAGCAACAAGAACAAAGTAGCAACTACTTTTGCAGTCCCTGGAGAGATCAAAGCCAGAATGCAACGCTGTGCTTCGTAGAACAAAATCTTAGTCATATTTGCCTTATTTCAAAGCTTGGTCCAGGATGTTATGTTGTTGTTTTCATTCTGTTATTTTATTACAGTGTAAAGGTTATTGCTTGATTATATCTACCATGGCATTATACTGTAAGCTTTTTGCTCTATTGTTTATATGATCATATAAATAATATGAAGCTATTTGTGACATATCCGCATTACATTTTACCCTATGTGCTATACAATGCTTTGTTATTGTAACTGTTTATAGCAAATGTCATTTACTGAACAAGACTACTTTAATCCCACACCTTTTTGCAGCACATACCTTCCCTTTGCTAGCCCCACAACCCTACTGAGTATTAGGAGCCAATACATAAATGGGAAAAAGTAAGCAGTACTTAACAAAGGTTTTACTTGATCTCTAGTTCTAGAGTCCAGTTTAAGGTAACATAGTGTGGTGCAGGGTGTCAAAGGTCATTGGCCCTCAGAATGAATCTTAGTTTGTATGCTTTGCTTCACTGGATCAGGATAGCTGAAAAGCTGTAATTGTACCAGTATTTTGTGGAACGTATAACCACGACCAGAAGAAACCAGAGACCCAGTCAGGAACTTTGGCCCCAAGCATATAATAGCTGCCTCATGGACACATGTGGCTTCAATTTAGAAAAATAGTATAAACTTTATTAATTATAAAAAAATAATGTACAAAAAGACCCAAATAAATAGAAAACACCTAACAAGACATTACAAGGGGATGTCTCGACCCCCCCTCTTTTCCTGTGACCTGCCAGGTTGCGTGCTTGGATAAGGTTCTGGTATGGATTTTGGGGGGGGCCCCTACGCCATGTTTTTTAAAAATTTGGCGCAGGGTTTTCCTTAATATCCATACCAGACCTGAAGGGCCTGGTATGGATTTTGGGGGACCCCCACGCAATTTTTCTTTTTCTTTTTGATTCGGGGTTCCCCTTAATATTCATACCAGACCCAAAGGGCCTGGTAATGGACTGAGGGGGGGAATATATATATATTGTGGGAACCTGACAATTCATTACAGCCGCGATCAGTTTTATGTTACTTTTTTTCCTTTAGAAATGTCATTTTTCTGTGGTACTGTTCTAAACATGGGAAAACTGCGCCACTTTACAGGCATACTATAAACACCCCCAGGCATGATTTTTAAAGGAATATTTCATTTTTATTGTTTCACTTTAAGTTTTCTTAAAATCACTGCTCCCGAAAAAATGGCTGTTTTTTAAACTTTTTTTGCATTGATACATGTCCCCTGGGGCAGGAGCCAGGTCTCCAAACACTTTTTATGACAATAACTTGCATATAAGCCTTTAAAATTAGCACTTTTGGTTTTTCATGTTAGTGTCCCATAGACTTTAACGGGGTTCCGCGGCTTTCAAATTTGCCGCGAACACAACATAATGTTCGTTGTTCGCCGAATGTCCAAACAGCCAAAGTTCAGTCCAAACCTATGCTTGGGCTGAACCGTTCGCCCATCCCTACTAAAAATAATTCACCCCAAAGGAGAGTCCCAAACTACCTCCCCATTACCTTGCAGGACAACCTGAATAATGCATATGCACATAGAAAGCAGCGTATATCACTGTCATAAATAAACAATGTTGCGGTAAACCCCACAAGATTGTGCAGTTAGATGGAACACTCTCTGAAGCAGCAGGAAGATCCAACTGGAAAGTGAGGGCATTCAGCAAATGCAAGGCTGTAATAGTGTAAAGCTATTAGAAGCTTCCTGATGTCCCCCAGATAGGGACTAATGCCGCGTACACACGAGCAGAATTTCCGTCAGAAAAAGTTTTATGGGAGCTTTTCATTGTATATTCCAACTGTGTGCATGCCCCATTGGACTTTTTCTGTTGAAAATTCAGACGAACTTAGATAGAGAACATGTTCTATATTTTTCAGACGGAACTAATTACTATCGGAAAAAACGCTCGTCTGTATGCTGTTCCGACGAGATTAGCAGAAGGAGCCCAAAGGGTGGCGCACTGGTTATTGCACTTCCTTTTTCTAGTTCCGTTGTACGTGTTGTACGTCACCACGTTCTTGATGGTCGTACTTTGGTGTGACCATGTGTATGTTGAGCAGAATTCCATCGGAGAAACCTTCAGGGTTTATTCCGACGGCAAAACTGCTCGTGTGTACGTGGCATTATAAGTCAATGCCGTTTGGCCGGTGCACTAACAGTTGCAGCAATGGCACTAAAGTCACTCCTCAGTGATATTACACCAGACTTGTAAGTGATAGTGCAGCGGTAGGCAACTTACAAATAAAAATGTATATTGCATGTCAACACAAAGGTAAAACTCATATGCAAATAAATTAACTGTGTAAATTGCCGAGATCAGGCACAGCTTGCAGGAGGAGCCCTTATGCAGAGCATTATGTGAGCACATGTATGAAAATGATGATTGCTGCCAAACATGCCAAAGTATGAAAAATTATTCTAAGGTCATCATTCCTGTTCACTATAAACTTATTAGCTGTAAAGATTTTTACAATTCTTCTTTATTACATGTTTACAATTCTGGATGTTTTTTTTGGAGGTGGACGCTATTTTGAGGCTTTACATATTTTCACTCAACACAACCTCATCTTTTATACCTTACCAAAAATAGGGATCGTATTTTGTTTCTGTGCAATAAAAATAATTTGAGTGTATTTTTTACTGAAACTATAGATTTGATAAACAGTAGCTCAAACATCTTGTGATATAAAAAACTGTAACTGCCACCATTTTAGTTTAAATGGTCGCTTCTTTCAGAACATGTATAATGTTTTTGGAGTTTTTATTAATGATTAGGCCTAAAATGTGCATATTACCTTGTGAGCAAAAAAAAAATAAATAAAAAAAGGGCTCTGGCACGCCAAATAACAGATGTACTTTAAAGCCTAACTCTAGTCAAGTTATCTTTTTAGTTTTAGAGGAATAGTTAAAGTTATTTATTATTTCTGTATCTTTTATTGCCCATACAGGAAACAGGAGGTACAGTCAGGCCAGGAGGGCACAAACAGTACTAACCCCTGACTGTAATGAAAATCTGCTTTAGTATTTATTCTCCTTGGAGAATTTTTCCAATAATTCAGATCCTGACAGAAAGCAGTAGGGAAATCACCGCATTGGGGACAAAGAATGCCATTAAAACCTGACAGGGGCTCTTACCATATCACCTTATAAAATTTTAAATAAAAATAAACAACAGATAAAAATAATAAATACACATCTGACTGGTGTTTGTTATGAAATATGCAATTTCTAGCAATAGATTCCTTACTGAGATGGATTCAAATAATGCAATCGGTTAGTGACTGGCTAGTGGTGAACAAGTCAATAATCACAACCGACTATACAAATAATGGGCAAGGAGGTAGGCTATGATCCCATTAAGTATAAGGTCTGCAATTCATTGGTCTATATATTTTATATATGTACATAAAATATTTAATTAATTTTATTAAAATATTGCAGAGGGTAATCTAGCTGTCTCTATACCTATTGCATGTATAAAAAACAAAATGGAAGTTTGTACTGTACTTGAAGAAGGGGGTGTGTACAAGGCAGCAGCCCTCTAGGCCAGTGATGGCGAACCTTGGCACCCCAGATGTTTTGGAACTACATTTCCCATGATGCTCATGCACTCTGCAGTGTAGTTGAGTATCATGGGAAATGTAGTTCCAAAACATCTGGGGTGCCAAGGTTCGCCATCACTGCTCTAGGCTCTCTTTCTCCTCATTGGATTGATAGGCAGCAGCAGGAGCCACTGGGGGTTGGAGGCGAACACACAGAACCAGCTCGGGAGCAGGCACACATGAGTGCCCCCAGAGCAAACAGCTTGCTCTGGGTGCACTCGCCAAGGGGAATGAGCCAGGAACACCAGTGGGGTACTGGAGAAGAGGCAAATAAGGGCTGCTATGTGCAAAACCATTGTACAGAGAAGATAAGTCTAGCATGTTTATTATTAAAAATAATTCCTTTAGAATCACTTTAACCACTTGACGACCGCCTCACGCCGATGTACGTCGGCAAGGTGGCACGGACAGGCAAAATCACGTACATGTACGTGATTTGCCTTCCGCGGGTGGGGGGTCCGATCGGACCCCCCCCCCGGTGCCCGAGGCGGTCGTCTTTTGTCCAGCGGCGATCAGAGGTGAGGGGGAGACCATCTGTTCGTGGCCCTCCCCTCGCGATCGCCGCCGGCCAATCGAATCATTCCTTTGCTGCTGTATGCTAAACAGCAGAAAAGGAAATTATGTCATCTCTCCTCGGCTCGGTAATTTCCGTTCCGGCCCGAGGAGAGAAGACAGGTATGTGAGTGCACAACACTACACACACACAGTAGAACATGCCAGGCACACAAAACACCCCGATCCCCCCCCCGATCACCCCCCCCCCCCTGTCACAAACTGACACCAGCAGTTTTTTTTTTTTTTCCTGATTACTGCATTGGTGTCAGTTTGTGACAGTTACAGTGTTGGGACAGTGAGTATTACCCCCCTTTAGGTCTAGGATACCCCCCTAACCCCCCCTAATAAAGTTTTAACCCCTTGATCACCCCCTGTCACCAGTGTCACTAAGCGATCATTTTTCTGATCGCTGTATTAGTGTCGCTGGTGACGCTAGTTAGGGACGTAAATATTTATGTTCGCCGTCAGCGTTTTATAGCGACAGGTACCCCATATACTACCGAATAAATGTTTTAACCCCTTGATTGCCCCCTAGTTAACCCTTTCACCACTGATCACCGTATAAGTGTTACGGGTGACGCTGGTTAGTTTGTTTACTTTTTATAGTGTCAGGGCACCCGCCGTTTATTACCGAATAAAGGTTTAGCCCCCTGATCGCCCGGCGGTGATATGCGTCGCCCCAGGCAGCGTCAGATTAGCGCCAGTACCGCTAACACCCACGCACACAGCATACGCCTCCCTTAGTGGTATAGTATCTGTACGGATCAATATCTGATCCGATCAGATCTATACTAGCGTCCCCAGCAGTTTACGGTTCCCAAAAACGCAGTGTTAGCGAGATCAGCCCAGATACCTGCTAGCACCTGCGTTTTGCCCCTCCGCCCAGCCCACCCAAGTGCAGTATCGATCGATCACTGTCACTTACAAAACACTAAACGCATAACTGCAGCGTTCGCAGAGTCAGGCCTGATCCCTGCGATTGCTAACAGTTTTTTTGGTAGTATTTTGGTGAACTGGCAAGCACCAGCCCCAGGCAGCATCAGGTTAGCGCCAGTACCGCTAACACCCACGCACGCAGCATACGCCTCCCTTAGTGGTATAGTATCTGTACGGATCAATATCTGATCCGATCAGATCTATACTAGCGTCCCCAGCAGTTTAGGGTTCCCAAAAACGCAGTGTTAGCGGGATCAGCCCAGATACCTGCTAGCACCTGCGTTTTGCCCCTCCGCCCGGCCCAGAGCAGCCCACCCAAGTGCAGTATCGATCGATCACTGACACTTACAAAACACTAAACGCATAACTGCAGCGTTCGCAGAGTCAGGCCTGATCCCTGCGATCGCTAACAGTTGTTTTGGTAGTATTTTGGTGAACTGGCAAGCGCCAGCCCCAGGCAGCGTCAGGTTAGCGCCAGTACCACTAACACCCACGCACGCACCGTACACCTCCCTTAGTGGTATAGTATCTGAACGGATCAATATCTGATCCGATCAGATCTATACTAGCGTCCCCAGCAGTTTAGGGTTCCCTAAAACGCAGTGTTAGCGGGATCAGCACAGATGCCTGCTAGCACCTGCGTTTTGCCCCTCCGCCCGGCCCAGCCCAGCCCACCCAAGTGCAGTATCGATCGATCACTGTCACTTACAAAAGACTAAACGCATAACTGCAGCATTCGCTGAGTCAGGCCTGATCCCTGCAATCGCTAACAGTTTTTTTGGTAGCGTTTTGGTGAACTGGCAAGCACCAGCGGCCTAGTAAACCCCGGTCGTAGTCAAACCAGCACTGCAGTAACACTTGGTGACGTGGCGAGTCCCATAAGTGCAGTTCAAGCTGGTGAGGTGGCAAGCACAAGTAGTGTCCCGCTGCCACCAAAAAGACAAACACAGGCCCGTCGTGCCCATAGTGCCCTTCCTGCTGCATTCGCCAATCCTAATTGGGAACCCACCACTTCTGCAGCGCCCGTACTTCCCCCATTCACATCCCCAACCAAATGCAGTCGGCTGCATGAGAGGCATTTTCTTTATGTCCTCCCGAGTACCCCTACCCAACAAACCCCCCCAAAAAAGATGTTGTGTCTGCAGCAAGCGCGGATATAGGCGTGACACCCGCTATTATTGTCCCTCCTGTCCTGACAATCCTGGTCTTTGCATTGGTGAATGTTTTGAACGCTACTATACACTAGTTGAGTATTAGCGTAGGGTACAGCATTCCACAGACTAGGCACACTTTCACAGGGTCTCCCAAGATGCCATCGCATTTTGAGAGACCCGAACCTGGAACCGGTTACAGTTATAAAAGTTACAGTTACAAAAAAAAGTGTAAAAAAAAAAAATATATATATAAAAAAAAAAAAAAATGTTGTCGTTTTATTGTTCTCTCTCTCTCTATTCTCTCTATTGTTCTGCTCTTTTTTACTGTATTCTATTCTGCAATGTTTTATTGTTATTATGTTTTATCATGTTTGCTTTTCAGGTATGCAATTTTTTATACTTTACCGTTTACTGTGCTTTATTGTTAACCATTTTTTTGTCTTCAGGTACGCCATTCACAACTTTGAGTGGTTATACCAGAATGATGCCTGCAGGTTTAGGTATCATCATGGTATCATTCTTTTCAGCCAGCGGTCGGCTTTCATGTAAAAGCAATCCTAGCGGCTAATTAGCCTCTAGACTGCTTTTACAAGCCGTGGGAGGGAATGCCCCCCCCCCACCGTCTTCTGTGTTTTTCTCTGGCTCTCCTGTTTCAACAGGGAACCTGAAAATGCAGCCGGTGATTCAGCCAGCTGACCATAGAGCTGATCAGAGACCAGAGTGGCTCCAAACATCTCTATGGCCTAAGAAACCGGAAGCTACGAGCATTTTATGACTTAGATTTCGCCGGATGTAAATAGCGCCATTGGGAAATTGGGGAAGCATTTTATCACACCGATCTTGGTGTGGTCAGATGCTTTGAGGGCAGAGGAGAGACCTAGGGTCTAATAGACCCCAATTTTTTCAAAAAAGAGTACCTGTCACCAGAGCCGGTACAAGGGGTGGGCAGAAGGGGCGGATGCCCTGGGCGGGACAATTTATTGGGGGTGGGGGGGCGCAGTGAAGTGTCCTAAAACGGGCATCACTAAATGGGAACCTCGGGCCAAATGCGGACCACCTCACTCTCCTATGTGGCTCGCCGCGGTACTGCCATTTAGCAGTCTTTTCTTCCCCCTGCCGTCTCTGTAATCCTCACACAGAGCCGACAGCGGGAGGTGGGACAGTTCTGGATGGAGGGCGGAGCTGCCAGAGGTTAACAAGCAGGTGATTGGCTGCTAGGATGAAGGGCGGTCTCAGCAACCAATCACCATCTTGCAACACCAGCCCTCCATCCAAGACATGCCGTGCCTCCCTCCGATCTTCGGTCTGTGCAAGGTAAGTGAGGGAGGGGGCAAAGTTACAGGGAGTGAGGACACTGATAAGGGGGAAAGTTTGTGCTGACTCGCTGAGGACATTAAAATTGAGTTGTTGAGGGCTGTGATGTGGTGGGCTGACAGGTGGGGGGGGGGGCTAAGCGGACTGTGATGTATTGATGTATGGGTAGATGTGAATATTACAGTGGGGGAGATGTGGATATTACAGTGGGGGAGATGTGAATATTACAGTGGGGGAGATGTGGATATTACAGTGGGGGAGATGTGAATATTACAGTGGGGGAGATGTGAATATTACAGTGGGGGAGATGTGAATATTACAGTGGGGGAGATGTGAATATTACAGTGGGGGAGATGTGGATATTACAGTGGGGGAGATGTGGATATTACAGTGGGGGAGATGTGAATATTAAAGTGGGGAGATGTGGATATTACAGTGGGGGAGATGTGGATATTACAGTGGGGGAGATGTGGATATCACAGTGGGGGGAGATGTGAATATTACAGTGGGGGAGATGTGAATATTACAGTGGGGGAGATGTGAATATTACAGTGGGGGAGATGTGGATATTACAGTGGGGGAGATGTGAATATTACAGTGGGGGAGATGTGAATATTACAGTGGGGGAGATGTGGATATTACAGTGGGGGAGATGTGAATATTACAGTGGGGGAGATGTGAATATTACAGTGGGGGAGATGTAAATATTACAGTGGGGGAGATGTGAATATTACAGTGGGGGAGATGTGAATATTACAGTGGGGGAGATGTGAATATTACAGTGGGAAGATGTGAATATTAAAGTGGGGAGATGTGAATATTAAAGTGGGGGAGATGTGAATATTACAGTGGGGGGAGATGTGGATATTACAGTGGGGGAGATGTGAATATTACAGTGGGGGAGATGTGAATATTACAGTGGGGGAGATGTGAATATTACAGTGGGGGAGATGTGAATATTACAGTGGGAAGATGTGAATATTAAAGTGGGGAGATGTGAATATTAAAGTGGGGAGATGTGGATATTACAGTGGGGAAGATGTGAATATTAAAGGGGGGAGATGTGAATATTAAAGTGGGGAGATGTGGATATTACAGTGGGGAGATGTGGATATTAAAGGGGGGAGATGTGAATATTAAAGTGGGGAGATGTGGATATTACAGTGGGGAGATGTGGATATTACAGTGGGGGAGATGTGAATATTAAAGTGGGGAGATGTGGATATTACAGTGGGGAGATGTGGATATTACAGTGGGGAAGATGTGAATATTAAAGGGGGGAGATGTGAATATTACAGTGGGGAGATGTGGATATTACAGTGGGGAGATGTGGATATTACAGTGGGGGAGATGTGAATATTACAGTGGGGGAGATGTGGATATTACAGTGGGGGAGATGTGGATATTACAGTGGGGGAGATGTGGATATTACAGTGGGGGAGATGTGAATATCACAGTGGGGGAGATGTGGATATCACAGTGGGGGGAGATGTGAATATTACAGTGGGGGAGATGTGAATATTACAGTGGGGGAGATGTGAATATTACAGTGGGGGAGATGTGAATATTACAGTGGGGGAGATGTGAATATTACAGTGGGGGAGATGTGAATATTACAGTGGGGGAGATGTGGATATTACAGTGGGGGAGATGTGAATATCACAGTGGGGGAGATGTGGATATCACAGTGGGGGGAGATGTGAATATTACAGTGGGGGAGATGTGAATATTACAGTGGGGGAGATGTGAATATTACAGTGGGGGAGATGTGGATATTACAGTGGGGGAGATGTGGATATTACAGTGGGGGAGATGTGAATATTAAAGGGGGGAGATGTGAATATTAAAGTGGGGAGATGTGGATATTACAGTGGGGGAGATGTGGATATTACAGTGGGGGAGATGTGGATATTACAGTGGGGGAGATGTGGATATTACAGTGGGGGAGATGTGAATATTAAAGGGGGGAGATGTGAATATTAAAGTGGGGAGATGTGGATATTACAGTGGGGGAGATGTGGATATTACAGTGGGGGAGATGTGAATATTAAAGTGGGGAGATGTGGATATTACAGTGGGGGAGATGTGGATATTACAGTGGGGGAGATGTGGATATTACAGTGGGGGAGATGTGAATATTACAGTGGGGGAGATGTGAATATTACAGTGGGGGAGATGTGGACATTACAGTGGGGGAGATGGGGGGGGGGGGGCGCAGTTTGCCATCTTCGCCCTGGGCACCAAATGGCCTTATCCCAGCACTGCCTGTCACTACCTATTGCTATCATAGGGGATATTTACATTCCCCGAGATAACAATAAAAATGATTAAAAAAAAAAAAAAAATGAAAGGAACAGTTTAAAAATAAGATAAAAAAGCAAAAAAATAATAAAGAAAAAAAAAAAAAAAAAAAAAAAAAAAAGCACCCCTGTCGCTCCCTGCTCTCGCGCTAAGGCGAACACAAGCGGTGGTCTGTCGTCAAACGTAAACAGCAATTGCACCATGCATGTGAGGTATCACCGCGAAGGTCAGATCGAGGGCAGTAATTTTTGCAGTAGACCTCCTCTGTAAATCTAAAGTGGTAACCTGTAAAGGCTTTTAAAGGCTTTTAAAAATGTATTTATTTTGTTGCCACTGCACGTTTGTGCGCAATTGTAAAGCATGTCATGTTTGGTATCCATGTACTCGGCCTAAGATCATCTTTTTTATTACATCAAAAATTTGGGCAATATAGTGTGTTTTAGTGCATTAAAATTTAAAAAAGTGTGTTTTTTCCCCAAAAAATGCGTTTGAAAAATCGCTGCGCAAATACTGTGTGAAAAAAAAAAAAATGAAACACCCACCATTTTAATCTGTAGGGCATTTGCTTTAAAAAATATATATAATGTTTGGGGGTTCAAAGTAATTTTCTTGCAAAAAAAAAATAACTTTTTCATGTAAACAATAAGTGTCAGAAAGGGCTTTGTCTTCATGTGGTTAGAAGAGTGGGTGATGTGTGACATAAGCTTCTAAATGTTGTGCATAAAATGCCAGGACAGTTCAAAACCCCCCCAAATGACCCCATTTTGGAAAGTAGACACTCCAAGCTATTTGCTGAGAGGCATGTCGAGTCCATGGAATATTTTATATTGCGACACAAGTTGCGGGAAAGAGACAATTTTTTATTTTTTTTGCACAAAATTGTCACTAAATGATATATTGCTCAAACATGCCATGGGAATATGTGAAATTACACCCCAAAATACATTCTGCTGCTTCTCCTGAGTACGGGGATACCACATGTGTGAGACTTTTTGGGAGCCTAGCCGCGCACGGGACCCCGAAAACCAAACACCGCCTTCAGGGTTTCTAAGGGCGTGAATTTATGATTTCACTCTTCACTGCCTATCACAGTTTCGGAGGCCATGGAATGCCCAGGTGGCACAAACCCCCCCCAAATGACCCCATTTTGGAAAGTAGACACCCCAAGCTATTTGCTGAGCGGTATAGTGAGTATTTTGCAGACCTCACTTTTTGTCACAAAGTTTTGAAAATTGAAAAAAGAAAAAAAAAATGTTTTTTCTTGTCTTTCTTCATTTTCAAAAACAAATGAGAGCTGCAAAATACTCACCATGCCTCTCAGCAAATAGCTTGGGGTGTCTACTTTCCAAAATGGGGTCATTTGGGGGGGGTTTGTGCCACCTGGGCATTCCATGGCCTCCGAAACTGTGATAGACAGTGTAGAGTGAAATCAAAAATTTTCACCCTTAGAAATCCTGAAGGCGGTGATTGGTTTTCGGGGTCCCGTGCACGGCTAGGCTCCCAAAAAGTCCCACACATGTGGTATCCCCATACTCAGGAGAAGCAGCTAAATGTATTTTGGGGTGCAATTCCACATATGCCCATGGCCTGTGTGAGCAATATATCATTTAGTGACACCTTTGTGCAAAAAAAAAAAAAGTGTCACTTTCCCGCAACTTGTGTCAAAATATAAAATATTCCATGGACTCAATATGCCTCTCAGCAAATAGCTTGGGGTGTCTACTTTCCAAAATGGGGTAATTTGGGGGGTTTTGTGCCACCTGGGCATTCCATGGCCTCCGAAACTGTGATAGGCAGTGAAGAGTGAAATCATAAATTTACACCCTTAGAAATCCTGAAGGCGGTGATTGGTTTTCGGGGCCCCATACGCGGCTAGGCTCCCAAAAAGTCCCACACATGTGGTATCCCCATATTCAGGAGAAGCAGCAGAATGTATTTTGGGGTGCAATTCCACATAGGCCCATGGCCTGTGTGAGCAATATATCATTTAGTGACAACTTTTTGTAAATATTTTTTTTTTTTGTCATTATTCAATCACTTGGGACAAAAAAAAAAAATATTCAATGGGTTCAACATGCCTCTCAGCAATTTCCTTGGGGTGTCTACTTTCCAAAATGGGGTCATTTGGGGGGGGTTGTACTGCCCTGCCATTTTAGCACCTCAAGAAATGACATAGGCAGTCATAAACTAAAAGCTGTGTAAATTACAGAAAATGTACCCTAGTTTGTAGACGCTATAACTTTTGCGCAAACCAATAAATATACGCTTATTGACATTTTTTTTACCAAAGACATGTGGCCGAATACATTTTGGCCTAAATGTATGACTAAAATTGAGTTTATTGGATTTTTTTTATAACAAAAAGTAGAAAATATCATTTTTTTTCAAAATTTTCGGTCTTTTTCCGTTTATAGCGCAAAAAATAAAAACCGCAGAGGTGATCAAATACCATCAAAAGAAAGCTCTATTTGTGGGAAGAAAAGGACGCAAATTTCGTTTGGGTACAGCATTGCATGACCGCGCAATTAGCAGTTAAAGCGACGCAGTGCCAAATTGGAAAAAGACCTCTGGTCCTTAGGCAGCATAATGATCCGGGGCTCAAGTGGTTAAGGAGACTGTGTCACTGGGATATTTTTTTCTGAAAACTGCTCATAATTACCTCTCTAGCAGTTGCTACCTTATAGCATCCATATGATGCAGATTTACAGCAATTGATAAATTCTTCAACATCCAACACACCCAGAACACTTGGTCATATATTTTAGCTGTGATTGCACTCATCTGTAGTAACAGAAGGGTTGGTTGGATGAACTGCGTATATAGCTAAAGTCGTTTTTGTAGTTTGGGTTAGAATTTTACTGTTGTGTTCCCTAATGGAGATTTACCTTGTATACTAGTTATTGTGACCATTATGAAAGTGATGAGAAATACAATATTTTAGTAAATTAGAAAAATTCATCTTCTAACTTCTGTTGAAGCGAAACAAGATGTACACACAGACAAGACAGACAATGCATCGCCATGGCCCCATTCACACACTGCATTTAGCGATGGTTTCATTATATGCTGTTTTGTGTGGTTAGAAAAAAATTGAAAAAAGTTGACAACATCCAGGAGTGATGAATTGCAGCAGAAGCAGCAAGAAAAAAAAAAAGACTGGAAGCACATGAGGCTACCTCCTCAAGTTTATTAAGCATATAAGGTCTATAAAACAGCACATAATTAAATACAAAAAATTCCCAGTCCTAACATACCCCACCTCCCCCCCTAAAACTATAGACCCCCCCACCCACTAATTCTCCTACCCCCTAAGCCTATGGATCAACTCGCTGGGACCTCCCCGAGGAGCTGACACTGTGCGGTTATACTGCTGACCCCTCACAAAGATGAAAAATCCCCTGGTGACTAAACCTGCAAAAATGATGTGTATTGAACAGTGGGGACTCAAGCATCCACACAGGAACCTGAATGGAGAGCACTACACCTTAAAACTGCTATGGGTGAATGCAGTGCATTCTAACAAACAGGTAAACCTGAGGGATGAGTGCAAGATCTCACGAATTAATAAAAAGCCCCGATAATTTGTCCTGTATTCAAACACAATGAGTCTGTGTCCAATTTTGAGCCAATATAAGTGCCTGTAGGACCTGATCACAGTGGTAGATGGTGCTAAGAGGTAATGTCCAGCTAAAGGTATGTGTATAATTGAACACCACATAAGGGGAAAACAAATGTATCCACTGCTTGCTCCGCTTAATTGGAAATGTAAATAAGGCAGTAACATCTATGCTTAAGTCACCATTTGGACATAACTTCAAAGAACATGAGCTGTAACAAATCTGGAAGCACAATAGACATCTGATCCAGCCAGTATTAAAACACTGTGTCCCATGAACTCTGGGTACCTCATAAATACTGCTGGTATGATTGGTCTGCCTGTGTGTGGGTTATTCACTATCCCGTTTTCTTCCAGCGGCTCTTATGAGATGTTCATATGATCCGTAGTCCTTAACCACTTGCCGCCATATAGCAAAATGACGTCGACAAAGTGGTTGCGATATCCTGACTGGACGTCATATGACGTGGTCAGGATAACAAGCCGCTGCGTGCCCCTGGGGGCGTGCATCGCGGCGATCGTTGTTGCGCCGTGTCAGTATGACACACCGCAACTCTAATCTAGGTAAAAAGTCTCTGACAGAGACTCTTTACCACGTTATCAGCTGTGTCCAATCACAGCTGATCACGATGTAAACAGGAAGAGCTGTTTATCGGCTTTTCCTCACTCGCATCTCACAGACCCAAGTAGAGGAGAGCTGATCGGCTGCTCCTTTGATAGGGAGGGGGTTCTGTGCTGATTGTTTATCAGCGCAGCCCCCCCACCAGGGATGGCATACCTGGTGGCCATGGGTGGCAATGTGTGCCCACACATGATGCCAATGTGTGCCCACACATGATTCTAATCAGTGCCCACCAGCAATACCTGCCAGTACCTCCTAATCAGTGATGCCAATCAGTGCCAACTATCAGTGTCAATCAGTGCCACCTATCAATGCCTATCAGTGCCCACCTATCAGTGCCTATTAATGCCACCCATAATTACCCATCAGTGCCACCTTTCAGTGCCTATCTGTGCTGCCTATGAGTGCCCATCTGTGCCGCCTATGAGTGCCCATCAGTGCTGCATATCAGTGCCACCTATCAGTACCCATTAGTGTTGCATATCAGTACCCATCATCAGTGCCACCTCATTAGTGCCTCCTGATCCATGCTCATCAGTGTCACCTTATCAGTTCCCGGCAGTGCAGCCTCATCAGTGCCCATCAGTAAAGGAGAAAACATACTTATTTACAAAATTTTATAACAGAAATGAAGAAAAACTTTTTTTTTTCAAAATTTTCTGTCTTTTTTTATTTGTTTAGCAAAAAATAAAAACCACAGAGGTGATCAATACCACCAAAAGAAAGCTCTATTTGTGGGAAGAAAATAACAAAAACTGTGTTTAGGTACAGCGTAGCATGTCCGCGCAATTGTCATTTAAACAGCGACAGTGCTGAAAGCTGAAAATTGGCTTGGGCAGGAAGGGGGGAAAGTGCCCTGTATTGAAGTGGTTAATGAAGATAGCCAGAAGGCTTCACAACCAATTCATTCAGCAGACAGGTGTAGTGGAAATCCTCCCTGGTGTCCTGTGCGGGTAATGCAGGTGTTGGATATCCCCAGCGAAGGGTCCAAACCACTAGCATCCCATGTAGAGAAATGGAGGGTGTCCAAAAAAACGCATAGCAAATGCAGGCAGCAGGCTTGGATACATGTAGTCTCGTATCACAGATACCAAAAGCCTCTGGTAAGTCCACCTGGTGAACAAAATCAATCAGGCAGGCAATGCAGGATGCAGTACATCAGGGGGTGAGAGGTTCTGCTCCTATATGGATCTACATGTTCCGTTCCGCCCCCGGAACTTCATCAGGATAAAGAGCAATCAGGCTATCCCTGGTATTTAAGCCATCCACATGCAGCCAATTGGCTGTCTTTCTTAAAGTGGCAATTCCAGCGTCAACCCATACATCTATTATTCCATATTGTCACCAGGAGATTTCACCAATCTAATACTACACACAATATAATCTTAACTTAAAATCTATATAATGTATAAATACCATACATATGTATCCCACAAACACTGCTAAAATATTCAAGGGACACCAATTAATTGTACATTTGTCCCCCGGGGTTGTACTAAATCAGGGATATGTTACCCAATTTGATAATAATGAACTAAAGTGATAATATATACACACATCCTCCACAGGAGGTTCTTCTGTCAAACAAGGGGTGTAGCCATGGGAGCCGCATGTGCCCCTGTCTATGCATGTCTTCATCTGGCATGGTGGGAGAGGGAGGATGTGTATACTCACCCCTCCTTTGACCTACATGTGATCCTCTGGGTCTGATATATTGATGATGTGCAGGTGGTGTGGAGTGGCTCTTCTGAACAACTTCAATACTTTATCTGGGACCTCAATAAGAACAATAAAAATATATTTTTACATTTAAGATCACACATCAAATTGAATTTTTAGATCTTTTGATCATTTAAGAGGGTACTTTAGAGACATGCATGGGGTATATGTAGAAGGATTCAAATGTGCAGTCATGTATAAGCTTGAATTGCCAGATAGGAGAGGAGACAGGGACCAAATACTGCTACAAAAAGATGCTAGATGGATGTTCCTTTTGGACTCCATTTGGGATGTCGCCCAAGGGGCTTAACCTCCCTGGCGGTTTTCCCGAGTGTGGCTCGGGTTTGTAATTTCAGTCCCATTGCGGTAACCCCGAGCCACACTCGGGATTACATCTCAGGATCCTGGTTTGGCTTTACTTACCTTGTCCCCGGGATCCTGCGATGTCCCCCGCAGTGTTCGTGGGCTCTGTCCTCCTCCGAAGCCTCTCCTTGCCAGGCTCCGTTCCCTGCGAGCGTCGCGACGCACGGGGGCGGAGCCTGGCGGCAAATTCAAAAAATTGTAAAAATCATAACACATACAGTACTGTAATCTTACAGATTACAGTACTGTATGAAATGATTTCACATCCCTTTTGTCCCCAGTGCTTTGGCCCATGCCCTGCATGCAATTTTATATTATATAAACTGTTCTTTCTGCCTGGAAACTGGAGATTGTCCATAGCAACCAAAAAGTGTCCCTTTACGTCAAAAGTGGCTTTAGACCAGCTAGAAAACAGCGATAGTAAATTAGAACACTTGCAGAATTGAGCGATAGTGAATCAAGGGGAAATTTATTTTATTATTATTTATTTTTATTTTTTTTATTATTTATTTTTATTTATTATATTATAATTTATGTTTTTGTGTTTCAAACTTTATCATACCCGGGATATCTACTAGACTCTTGTTTGGACAGATTTAAGTGTGTTATTGTTAAGAATTACAGACCTACAATATAAAACGCCAAATTTCCATGCAAAATAATTGTACCGCTTTCAGCACCTAAAATCCGAAAGAATCATACCGCCAGGGAGGTTAATAATGATTTTTTATTGCATAGCTTTTTATGAACAGTGTGTTATTATCCTCCTCAGACCTGGCCATATACTGGCTAGGTTAGACATTGGATACATCCTTGTCTTAGGTCCTTCGTGTTTGTATATGACTGACACATAGCTGTGTAATTTACTCCCCTTCTGTGTAGGATGTGTGTATATATTATCACTTTAGTTATTATTAAGTTGGGTAACATATCCCTGATTTAGTACAACCCCGCGGGACAAATGTACAATTAATTGGTGTCCCTTGAATATATTGCCGGTGTTTGTGAGATACACCTTATGCTTTGAATCTGTGTCTCATATCTATACTTTCCTGGTGGAAGTCTTTAATATTAGAGCAGTTCCTGCGAATCCTCAGGAACTGCCCTGATTAAGGGCCAAGGATGATGGCTGGTGGCGTGGAGGAGAGTATTGCCCGCAGTGGGCTTTCTAAATGTTTTAGTCTTAATCCTGGTACTCTCTTTACTGATCAAGTATTCTAAAATTTAATTTGATGTGAGTCTACCTTAAATGTAAGAAAGATAAGATACTTTTATTGTTCTTATTGAGGTCCCAGATAAAGTATTGGCTGCGTGTGGATGGCTTAATTGCTCGTTATCCTGATGAAGTTCCGGGGATGGCACGAAACATGTAGATCCATATAGGAGCAGAACCCCTCAACCCCTGATGTACTGCATCCTGCATTGCCTGCATTGCCTGTGTCAGGGAAATGGCCGTGTTGTGGGCAATTCCGCCAGTAACCGTCATGGTGGCAGGCGAGTCTAGTGAGCACGCCCTGATCTTGTGGGCACACCCCTCCGGCCTATTTAAACCTGCCACTGACACTTGCAGTTTGCTGGATTATCAAACAGCTCCTGTGTTCCTGTGCCTTGTATACTCTGAAGACCCCTGCTTGACCTCTGCCCGGCTTGACCTGTGTTCCTGTTTATCTCCTCGCTCTGACCCCAGCTTGGATGACTACTCTCTGATCTTCTGCCCTCTGTGTATGACCCGGCTTGTTCCTGTACCTCTCTCGGACTGTCTTTTGGTATCTGACCCCTGGCCTGGCTGCGGACCCTGTTCCTGGTTTACCCTGCTGTTACCGTTCAAGACTTCTCTCCGCACGGCTGCCACAACGCACTCTAGCTACTTACAGCCAACCAGCCAGCTTGCAGTATCCCTGGCAACCCGTGCACCTCTGTGCATCGCATTCCCTGTACCCAAATCCAGGGACGCGCTGCACTCAGCCGCAAGGGGCGCCCTCTCAGCAACCCGGCCTCACACTACAGACTTGACAGTATAATCCAGCCATGACTGAGGCCGGCGGAGGTGCGTCCCCATTAGAGACTTTGTGCCAACAAGCCATCACTCTGACCCAAGCAGTTCAGAAATTATAGGAAGGTTATCTGCAACTAACGGATAAGTTGTAACACATGTCAGAGTCACCTGCTCACGAACAATCCTCTGCGGCTCCCTTGATGATGTTCCCGCCTCCAGAACCCCGAGTTCCCGTTCCGGAGCGATTCTTCAGAGACCGGAAAAAGTTCAGATCATTCAAGACTGCCTGTCTATTGTACCTAGCCCTGCAACCCCAGACTTTTGCTTTAGAGACTGTTAAAGTCGGGTTCCTCATCTCTTTGCTTTCCGATGAACCTCAGGCCTGGGCCCACAACTTATGGGAACAAAAGAGTCCAGTCATTTGCACGGTGGATGCATTCCTGGCAGCTATGGCACAGCTTTACGAGGATCCCCAGCGTACTGCCACCGCTGAAGCCGCTCTGCACTCTCTGCAGCAGGGTAGGCGACCAGTAGAGGACTATACCCTGGACTTCCGGCGGTGGTCCGCAGACACAGCCTGGAATGAGGCAGCTTTACTACACCAGTTCCATCTAGGACTCTCCGAATCCCTCAAGGACGAGTTGGCCAGGATCGAGATTCCCACTACACTCGAGGGTCTCATCCAATTATCCATCCAACTGGATCAACGTTTGCGGGAGAGACAGTCCGAACGATCACGAACCTGCAGACCCGCCAGTACACCCACCTTTGGATCAGTTCCCAAGCAGATTGGCGTGTTACGTTCCGCACTAACTCCTGATGAAAGACGTCGTCGTATCCTAGCCAATCTTTTCTTCTATTGTGGAGGTAATGGACATTTTCTATGCGACTGTCCCAGGAAGTTCAAGAAGCCACCTACCTACTCTCCAGCATATTTCCAGGTTTCTGGGACTTCTCCCTCACAACTCGTTCTTCCCATTTCACTGCAGTTGGGAGAAGAAGAGATCCGGCTCCAGGCTATAATCGACTCTGGAGCATGCAGTTGCTTCATGGACTTGAACCTGGCAAGGAACCTTAGGTTGCCCCTCCTCCACAAGAAACGGTGTCTGGAAGTCCGTTTAGCAGATGGCACCCTACCTAACTCCAGCCTTGTTACTCAAGAGACTTCTCCTCTCCTTATTACCTCTCCCGATGGCCATCGGGAATTCATACATTTTGACGTTTTGAGTTCACCTATGTCTCCAATTATCTTGGGTATCCCTTGGCTCCAAGCCCATAACCCCCAGATCGATTGGATCAAGAAGGAAGTCCTGTTCACTTCCCCCTATTGCCAACAACATTGCCTCATCCCTGAATCCAGAGATACCACCAGTTGTCTGACAGTCCAGTCGGTATCATCCACTAACCAGGATGTACCCCAGGCGTACCATGAATTCCTGGACGTTTTTGATAAGAAAAAGGCAGAGGTTCTACCACCACATCGGCCATATGATTGTCCTATCGAGCTGCTTCCAGGGGCCGAAGTTCCATTTGGACGTATATTCCCCCTCTCTGAAGTGGAATTGGGGACACTACGACAGTACATAGACGAAAATTTGGCAAAGGGCTTCATTCGTCCTTCTTCTTCTTCTGCCGGTGCCGGCATTTTCTTTGTCGAAAAAAAAGATAAGACTCTAAGACCATGTGTGGACTATAGGGAATTAAATAAAATCACCATAAAGAACCGATATCCACTCCCACTGGTCCCCGAACTCTTCCAGAGACTTCGTTCAGCCCAAGTGTTCACCAAACTCGACCTCCGGGGTGCCTACAACCTCGTTCGCATCCATGAGGGCGATGAGTGGAAGACGGCATTCAGAACGAGGTTCGGGCACTTTGAGTATTTGGTGATGCCGTTTGGGCTCTGTAATGCCCCGGCTACTTTCCAGCACTTCGTAAACAACATCTTCCGGGAATATCTTGACTACTTTGTCATCATCTATCTGGATGACATCCTTATCTTCTCAACCACCTTGGAGCTCCATCGGACTCACGTAAAGACAGTATTACTCACACTAAGAAAACACGGACTTTACGCGAAAGCTCATCATCTCTACCGGTGGTGTAGCTATGGATCCACAGAAAGTGCAGGCAATCCTAGACTGGCCAACTCCGTCAGACAAGAAGGGTGTACAAAGGTTTGTAGGGTTTGCAAACTTCTATAGATGGTTTATAAGGAACTTTTCTTCCATCATCTCGCCCATAACCCAAGTAACCCGCCTACATGTTCGCTTCCTGTGGTCCTCCGAAGCCCAATCTGCCTTTGAGAAACTGAAGTCTTTGTTTACTTCTGCACCAATTCTTCGACACCCCGATCCTGCCCTGCCCTATATTTTAGAGGTCGATGCCTCAGAGGTAGCTACAGGAGCAGTACTTTCACAGCACATGGGACCCAAGTCGCTGCTTCACCCTGTGGCCTTCTCCTCCCGGAAAATGAGCCAGCCCGAGAGGAATTACGACGTAGGTGATCGTGAGCTTCTGGCCATTAAGACAGCCTTAGAAGAGTGGAGATACCTTCTTGAGGGAGCCACGCACCCAATAATGATATTCACAGATCACAGAAACCTCGAGTACCTCCGCACTGCCAAACGCCTGAGACCCTGTCAAGCTCGCTGGGCTCTGTTCTTTTCACGATTCAACTTTCACATCACCTACCGCCCTGGCTCCAAGAACGGCAAGGCCGATGCTTTATCCCGAATGTTTCCTGATACCCCAGAAGAAACAACATCCAGTACAATCTTGTCTCCACAGAACTTTCTTTTGATTCAACCTGATCTAAGGTCTTCTCTTGAACAGGCCTCCCGCCAATGCCAGGAACCAGAGACTTCCTCTTTAAGAAGCCAGGGGGGGTATCTCTGGTATCAGGACAAGACCTTTGTCCCACAACAAGCCAGAATCCAGGAAATGGCCGTGTTGTGGGCAATTCCGCCAGTAACCGTCATGGTGGCAGGCGAGTCTAGTGAACACGCCCTGATCTTGTGGGCACACCCCTCCGGCCTATTTAAACCTGCCACTGACACTTGCAGTTTGCTGGATTATCAAACAGCTCCTGTGTTCCTGTGCCTTGTATACTCTGAAGACCCCTGCTTGACCTCTGCCCGGCTTGACCTGTGTTCCTGTTTATCTCCTCGCTCTGACCCCGGCTTGGCTGACTACTCTCCGATCTTCTGCCCTCTGTGTATGACCTGGCTTGTTCCTGTACCTCTCTCGGACTGTCTTTTGGTATCTGACCCCTGGTCTGGCTGCAGACCCTGTTCCTGGTTTACCCTGCTGTTACCGTTCAATACTTCTCTCCGCACGGCTGCCACAACGTACTCTAGCTACTTACAGCCAACCAGCCAGCTTGCAGTATCCCTGGCAACCCGTGCACCTCTGTGCATCGCATTCCCTGTACCCAAATCCAGGGACGCGCTGCACTCAGCCACAAGGGGCGCCCTCTCAGCAACCCGGCCTCACACTACAGACTTGACAGCATGCCTGATTGATTTTATAGACAAGATGGACTTACCAGAGGCTTTTGGTATCTGTGATATGGGACTTAATTTCTTTATCACAGCCTGCTGCCTGCATCTGCTATGCATTTTTTTTGGACACCCTCTGTTTTCCTACATGGGATGCTAGTGATTTTTAACCCTTCGCTGGGGATATCCAACATTACCCACACAGGACACCAGCGAGGATTTCCGCTGCACCTGTCTGCTGAATGAATTGGCTGTGAAGCCTTCTGGCTATCTTCCTTAAGGACTACGGATCATTTGAACATCTCATAATAGCCGCTGGAAGAAAACGGGATAGTGAGTTAGTGAGTGAGCCACACACAGACAGACCAATCATATCAGCAGTACCCAGAGTTCATGGGACACAGTGTTTTATTACTGGTCAGATCGGATGTCTATTGTGCTTCCAGATTTGTTACAGCTCATTAGGGATGAGCCGAACACCCCCCTTTTCGGTTCGCACCAGAACCTGCGAACGGACCGAAAATTCGCACGAACGTTAGAACCCCATTGACGTCTATGGGACTCGAACGTTCGAAATCAAAAGTGCTCATTTTAAAGGCTAATTTGCATGGTATTGTCCTAAAAAGGGTTTGGGGACCCGGGTGCTACCCCAGGGGACATGTATCAATGCAAAAAAAACTTTTAAAAACGGCCGTTTTTTCGGGAGCAGTGATTTTAATGATGCTTAAAGTAAAAAAAAAAGTGAAATATTCCTTTAAATATCGTACCTGGGGTGTGTCTATAGTATGCCTGTAAAGTGGCGCGTGTTTCCCGTGCTTAGAACAGTCCCTGCACCATATGTCATTTTTAAAGGAAAAAATCTAATTTAAAACTGCTTGCGGGTTTAATGTAATGTCGGGTCCTGGCAATATGGATGAAAATCAGTGAGACAAACGGCATGGGTACCCCCCAGTCCATTACCAGGCCCTTTGGGTCTTGTATGGATATTAAGGGGAACCCCGCACCCAAATTAAAATAAGGAAAGGTGTGGGGCCACCAGGCCCTATATACTCTGAACAGCAGTATACAGGCGGTGCAAACAAGACAGGGACTGTAGGTTTGTTTTTAAGTAGAATCTGTTTGTAATTTTGAACGGGTACATTTTTAACGTGTTTAGCTCCAGCCAAAAAATCTTTTTTAAGCTTTTTGGAAAACATAGGGAAGGGTTATCACCCCTGTGACATTTGTTTTGCTGTCTTTCCTCCTCTTCAGAAGATTTCACCTCACTTTTTGTCCCAATGACAAATGTTTTTTGAAAATTTGGGTTTTTTTGTGGAACAAGGATTGTAAAGCATCAGTGGAAAGGAGAAATGTTTTTCCCATATTAACTCTTAAAGGAGAGAATTTCCCTTCCTAGGGGTAGATTTCATCTCACTTCCTGTTGTCTCCTACCGTTTGCAAGTAGGAGTCGTTTGTAAGTTAGATGTTTGAAAGTAGGGGCCTGTCCTATATACTCAGGAGAAATTTGGGCCTTAGGTGTTGTTGTGGCCACAACACTGTAAGCCCTCACAGGGCCCTGCTGTGAAATATTAGATCAAGAATTGTAATTACATGCCCCTGTTGAACAGGGGCTGAAAAATTAGACCTTAGGCACTGGTGCTGGTGCCACAACACTGCAACCCCTCACAGACACTCTAGTTGGAACGCAGGAACGAGCCCTGCTGCAAAGTATTGCATCAAAAATTGTAATTAAACGCCCCTGTTAAACAGGGGCTGAAAAATTGGGCCTTAGGCACTGGTGCTGGTGCCACAACACTGTAAGTCCTCACTCGCTCTTGGTGGGTGCAGAAATGGGCCCTGCTGTGAAATATTAGATCAAGAATTGTAATTACATGCCCCTGTTGAACAGGGACTGAAAAATTAGGCCTTAGGCACTGGTGCTGGTGCCACAACACTGCAACCCCTCACAGACACTCTAGTTGTAACGCAGAAGCGAGCCCTGCTGCAAAGTATTGCATCAAAAATTGTAATTACACGCCCCTTTTAAACAGGGGCTGAAAAAATGTGCCTTAGGCACTGGTGGTGGCGCCCAGAACCAAAAATGTTCTTACAAGCTATCAGCGTGATCATTGAGGAGGAAGAGGATAATTACTCAGGGATAGTCACTCAGTATCAGCATAGGCAGTCTTTGAAGGGATCTGAGATTTCAAAAAAAATTATTCGGTTACATCAGCATCAGGTGCTTGGTAGCTGGTTGTGATCCAAGACTGATTCATTTTTATGAAGGTCAGTCGATCGACCGAGTCGGTGGACAGACGCACCCTGTGATCGATTACAAAGCCTCCAGCAGCACTGAATGTGCGTTCCAAAAGAACGCTGGATGCAGGACAGGCTAGTAGCTCAATTGCATACTGTGCAAGCTCTGGCCAGTGATCCATCCTCAAGACCCAGTAACCCAGAGGATTTTCGGTGGGAAAGGTGTAAAAGTCAGATCTTGCCCCTAGGTATTCCTGCACCATGTAAAACAGACGCTGGCGATGGTTGCTGGAACCGATCATGCCTTGGGGCTGCGGACCAAAAAATTGTCTGAACGCATCGGTCAGACGGCCACCTTCTCCACAGCTCCTTCTTTGACTGACCGAAGCCTCAGCAACACGTTGTCCAGAATCAGGAGTTTGTAACCTCCCAGTCTCTGGGAACGCGTTGCACAGACCTTTCTGCAAGGCCTCCCGAAGATGTTTCATCCTCTGCTCCCTCTGCGATGGCAAGATAAGGTCCGCAACCTTACCCTTGTAACGTGGATCAAGGAGGGTTGCCAGTCAGTATTGGTCCTTCTCCTTGATACCACGAATACGAGGATCCTTACGCAGGCTTTGCAGGATCAGGGAGGCCATGCAGCGTAGGTTTGCTGAGGCATTCGGTCCGGAGTCCTCTGGGTCACTAAGGACGACATGGTCCGCAGCCACCTCCTCCCAGCCACGTACAAGTCCATGTGTTTCTTGGGACTGATCCCTTAAAGACTGCTGCTGATGCTGAGTGCCAGGCTCCACCTCCATACTGACACAATCTTCCTCCTCCTCTTCGTCCTCTTCCTGTGTGATCGGCGGGCATGCAGGAACACTGTCTGGATAAAGGGGGCCTTGAGAGCTAAGGAAGTCTTCCTCTTCCTGCCTCTGTTCTGCCCCAAATTGCCCTGTCCATTATTCCACGCAGCGTGTGCTCCAACAGGTGGACAAGGGGGACAGTGTCACTGATGCATGCACTGTCACTGCTCACCATCCTCGTGGCCTCCTCAAATGGTGACAGGACAGTGCATGCATCCCTGATCATGGCCCACTGGTGTGGGGAAAAAAAACCAAGCTCCCCTGACCCCGTCCTGGTGCCATAGTCGCACAGGTACTCATTGATGGCCCTCTGCTGCGTGTGCAGCCGCTGCAGCATGGCCAACGTTGAGTTCCACCTGGTGGGCATGTCACAGATTAGGCGGTTCTTGGGCAGGTTAAACTCCTTTTGGAGGTCGGCCAGCCGAGCACTGGCATTATATGACCGGCGGAAATGCACACAGACTTTCCTGGCCTGCCTCAGGACATCCTGTTCTTGGGTATCTGCCCAAGAACCGCTGCACTACCAAGTTAAGGACTCGAGCCAAACAGGGCACATGGGTCATTTGTCCCTGTCGGAGGGCAGAGAGGAGGTTGGTGCCATTGTCGCAAACCACCATTCCTGCCTTAAGTTGGCGTGGTGTCAACCACCTCTGAACCTGCCCCTGCAGAGCTGACAGAACTTCTGCCCCAGTGTGGCTCCTGTCCCCCAAGCACACCAGCTCAAGCACCGCATGGCATCTTTTGGCCTGCGTACTTGCGTAGCCCCTTGAACGGCTACAGAGCACCGCTGGTTCCGAGGACAAAGCACAGGAAGAGGCCATGGAGGAAGAAAAAGAGGAGGGGGTGGAGGAGAGAGGTTTGTCACAATCATTAGCATTTTGGAGGCGTGGTGGCGGAACAACCTCCAACACTACTGCACCTTGTCCTGCATCCTTCCCAGCTGCCAGCAGAGTCACCCAATGCGCCGTGAAACTTAGGTAATGTCCCTGTCCATGCCTGCTGGACCATGAGTCAGCGGTAATATGCACCTTACCGCTGACCGCCCTGTCCAGCGAGGCATGGACATTGCCTTCCACATGCCGGTAGAGAGCCGGAATCGCCTTCCGTGAGAAAAAGTGGCGTTTGGGTACCTGCCACTGAGGAACCGCACATTCCACAAACTCACGGAAGGGGGCAGAGTCTACCAAAGGAAAAGGCAGCAGTTGAAGTGCTAGCAATTTTGCCAAGCTAGCATTCAACTGCTGGGCATGTGGATGGCTGGGAGCAAACTTCTTTTGGCGGTGCAGCAGCTGGGGCAGGGAAATTTGCCTGGTACAATCTGACGTCAGTGTACCAAAAGCAGATTGCCCACAAGTACTTGGCTGTGACACACCTAATTCTACACCATCATTCCTCTCAGTGCAGGTCTCAGAGAGGACTGAAGGTATAGTGGGGTTGGAGATCTCAGCTGATGAGGAGCAAGGAGAGGTCCTCTTTGTTCTTTGGTGTGGGTCTTTTAGATACGCTTGCCAACGAACTGCATGGCAGGTCAACATATGTCTGGTCAAGCATGTGGTACCCAAGCGGGAGATGTTTTGGCCACGCGAGATACGCTTGAGACATATGTTGTAAATAGCAGCAGTGCGATCTGATGCACTCGTCTCAAAAAAGGCCCACACAAAAGAACTTTTTGAATAACACGCAGAGACTGCAGCGCCCTGCACATGTGGAGCTTTGGGGTGTGATGCAGTCAATGTGATGCCCTTAGGCTGGCCCCTGGAGGGCATCCTGCCTCGTTGGTGATGTGCCGCCTCCTCCTCCTCCTCTCTCCTATCAGGCACCCATGTTGAGTCAGTGACCTCATCATCCCCTCCCTCCTCATCACTGGAGCAAACCTGGCAGTATGCTGCAGCAGGGGGAGCATAACTGCCAGATTGCTGTCCTTCTTGGGCACCCCCTCTGTCCTTGCTCATGTTACTGCCTTCATCGAGCTCAGTATCATCATCAGAGCCTTCCAAACGCTGGGCATCCTCCTGGAGCATGTACCCAACACTGTGGTCAAACAGTTCGAGGGACTCCTCAGCAGGACATGGTGGGGCTAGGGAAGGAGTCACTGATGACATTGAGCCGAGGGAAGAGGCCGCTGCTTTGCCAGACAAAGTACCCTGGGCATGGGTGAGAGAGGATGAGGAGGATGAGGACGGCTTGGTCATCCACTCGACCAAGTCTTCCGCATGTTGCGGCTCAACACGGCCAGCTACCGAAAAAAAGGCCAAGCGTGTCCCACGGCCACGTGTTGATTAGGGATGAGCTTCGAAATCGAGTCGAACTCATGTACGACTCGAACATTGGCTGTTCGCAAGTTCGCCGAACAGCGAACAATTTGGGGTGTTCGCGGCAAATTCGAATGCCGAGGAACACCCTTTAAAAGTCTATGGGAGAAATCAAAAGTGCTAATTTTAAAGGCTTATATGCAAGTTATTGTCATAAAAAAGTGTTTGGGGACCTGGGTCCTGCCCCAGGGGACATGGATCAATGCAAAAAAAAGTTTTAAAAACGGCCGTTTTTTCAGGAGCAGTGATTTTAATAATGCTTAAAGTCAAACAATAAAAGTGTAATATTGCTTTAAATTTCGTACCTGGGGAGTGTCTATAGTATGCCTGTAAAGGGGCGCATGTTTCCTGTGTTTAGAACAGTCTGACAGCAAAATGACATTTCGAAGGAAAAAACACATTTAAAACTACCCGCGGCTATTGCATTGCCGACAATACACATAGAAGTTCATTGATAAAAACGGCATGGGAATTCCCCACAGGGCAACCCCGAACCAAAATTTAAAAAAAAAATTGACGTGGGAGTCCCCCTAAATTCCATACAAGGCCCTTCAGGTCTGGTATGGATATTAAGGGGAACCCCGGCCAAAATTTTAAAAAAAAATGACGTGGGGTTCCCCCTAAATTCCATACCAGACCCTTCAGGTCTGGTATGGATTTTAAGGGGAACCCCGTGCCAAAAAAAAAAAAAAAACGGCGTGGGGTCCCCCCAAAAATCCATACCAGGCCCTTATCCGAGCACGCAACCTGGCAGGCCGCAGGAAAAGAGGGGGGGACGAGAGTGCGCCCCCCCCTCCTGAACTGTACCAGGCCACATGCCCTCAACATTGGGAGGGTGCTTTGGGGTAGCCCCCAAAACACCTTGTCCCCATGTTGATGAGGACAAGGGCCTCATCCCCACAACCCTGGCTGGTGGTTGTGGGGGTCTGCGGGCGGGGGGCTTATCGGAATCTGGAAGCCCCCTTTAACAAGGGGACCCCCAGATCCCGGCCCCCCCCTGTGTGAAATGGTAAGGGGGTACTTACCCCTACCATTTCACTAAAAAAACTGTCAAAAATGTTAAAAATGACAAGAGACAGTTTTTGACAATTCCTTTATTTAAATGCTTCTTCTATCTTCCTTCATCTTCTTCTGGTTCTTCTGGCTCTTCTGGTTCTTCCTCCGGCGCTCTCGTCCAGCATCTCCTCTGCGGCATCTTCTATCTTCTTCTCCTCGGGCTACTCCGCACCCATGGCATGGGGGGGAGGCTCCCGCTCTTCTCTTCATCTTCTTCTTCTTCATTTCTTCTTCCTTCTTCTTCTCTTCTCTTCTTCATTTTCTTCTCCGGGCCGCTCCGCAGCCATGCTGGCATGGAGGGAGGCTCCCGCTTTGTGACGGCGTCTCTTCATCTGACGGTTCTTAAATAACGGGGGCGGGGCCACCCGGTGACCCCGCCCCCCTCTGACGCACGGGATATGACGGGACTTCCCTGTGGCATTCCCCGTGACGTCACAGGGAAGTCCCGTCATGTCCCGTGCGCCACCCGGTGACCCCGCCCCCTGTTATTTAAGAACCGTCAGACGAAGAGATGCCGTCACACAGCGGGAGCCTCCCTCCATGCCAGCATGGCTGCGGAGCGGCCCGGAGAAGAAAATGAAGAAGAGAAGAAGGAAGAAGGAAGAAGAGATGAAGAAGAAGATGAAGAGAAGAGCAGGAGACTCCCCCCCATGCCATGGGTGCGGAGCGGCCCGAGGAGAAGAAGATAGAAGACGCCGCAGAGGAGATGCTGGACGAGAACGCCGGAGGAAGAACCAGAAGAGCCAGAAGAACCAGAAGATGAAGGAAGATAGAAGAAGCATTTAAATAAAGGAATTGTCAAAAACTGTCTCTTGTCATTTTTAACATTTTTGACAGTTTTTTAGTGAAATGGTAGGGGTAAGTACCCCCTTACCATTTCACACAGGGGGGGGGGCGGGATCTGGGGGTCCCCTTGTTAAAGGGGGCTTCCAGATTCCGATAAGCCCCCCGCCTGCAGACCCCCACAACCACCGGCCAGGGTTGTGGGGATGAGGCCCTTGTCCTCATCAACATGGGGACAAGGTGTTTTGGGGGGCTACCCCAAAGCACCCTCCCAATGTTGAGGGCATGTGGCCTGGTACGGTTCAGGAGGGGGGGGGGGCCGCACTCTCGTCCCCCCCTCTTTTCCTGCGGCCTGCCAGGTTGCGTGCTCGGATAAGGGTCTGGTATGGATTTTTGGGGGGACCCCACGCCTTTTTTTTTTTTTTTTGGAGCGGGGTTCCCCTTAAAATCCATACCAGACCTGAAGGGTCTGGTATGGAATTTAGGGGGAACCCCACGTCATTTTTTTTTAAATTTTGGCTGGGATTCCCCTTAATATCCATACCAGACCTGCAGGGCCTTGTATGGAATTTAGGGGGACTCCCACATCATTTTTTTTTTAATTTTGGTTCGGGGTTGCCCTGTGGGGAATTCCCATGCCGTTTTTGTCAAGGAACTTCTATGTGTATTGTCGGCAATGCAATAGCCGCGGGTAGTTTTAAATGTGTTTTTTCCTTCAAAATGTCATTTTGCTGTCAGACTGTTCTAAACACGGGAAACATGCGCCCCTTTACAGGCATACTATAGACACCCCCCAGCTATGAAATTTAAAGGGATATTACACTTTTATTGTTTGACTTTAAGCATTATTAAAATCACTGCTCCTGAAAAAACGGCCGTTTTTAAAACTTTTTTTTGCATTGATCCATGTCCCCTGGGGCAGGACCCGGGTCCCCAAACACTTTTTATGACAATAACTTGCATATAAGCCTTTAAAATTAGCACTTTTGATTATTCATGTTCGTGTCCCATAGACTTTAACGGTGTTCGCGTGTTCGAACAAACTTTTTTCCTGTTCGCATGTTCTGGTGCGAACCGAACAGGGGGGTGTTCGGCTCATCCCTAGTGCTGATGAGGATGCACCGTCTCCACGACCAGCACTGATCAGGAAAACACCACCAACCTTCTACAGGTAGCTTTAGGTGAACACTGTGCAGAGCTCGCAAAAAAATAACTTGTAGGTTTAGCTGAACACTGTGAGGTGGACGCACCACACTAACTTGTAGTTTTAGCTGAACACTGTGAGCAGGACGCACAGCACTAACTTGTAGTTTTAGCTGAACACTGTGAGCAGGACGCACAGCACTAACTTGAGTTTTAGCTGAACACTGTGAGCAGGACGCACTGCACTAACTTGTAGCTTTAGATGAACACTGTGCAGAGGTCTCACTACACTAACTTGTAGGTTTAGCTGAACACTGTGAGCAGGACGCACAGCACTAACTTGTAGTTTTAGCTGAACACTGTGAGCAGGACGTACCGCACTAACTTCTAGGTTTAGCTGAACACTGTGAGGTGGACGCACCGCACTAACTTGTAGTTTTAGCTGAACACTGTGAGCAGGACGCACCCCACTAACTTGTAGGTTTAGCTGAACACTTTGAGCAGGACGCACCCCACTAACTTGTAGTTTTAGCTGAACACTGTGAGCAGGATGCACTGCACTAACTGTAAATAGTCTAGCTGCCTGACTGTTGTACTAATAGGATCAAAAGAACACCAGCAATTTTCTTCAGGTAGCTGTAAATACTGTAACAAGACAAGCCTGCCTGTCAGTAAGAAGATAACAGGAACGGATCTAGCTGAATACTGTGAGCAGGACGCACTGCACTAACTTGTAGCTTTAGATGAACACTGTGCAGAGGTCTCACTACACTAACTTGTAGGTTTAGCTGAACACTGTGAGCAGGACGCACAGCACTAACTTCTAGGTTTAGCTGAACACTGTGAGGTGGACGCACCCCACTAACTTGTAGTTTTAGCTGAACACTGTAAGCATGATGCAACGCACTAACTGTAAATAGTCTAGCTGCCTGACTGTGGTACTAATAGGATCAAAAGAACACCAGCAATTTTCTTCAGGTAGCTGTAAATACTGTAACAAGACAAGCCTGCCTGTCAGTAAGAAGATAACAGGAACGGATCTAGCTGAATACTGTGAGCAGGACGCACTGCACTAACTTGTAGCTTTAGATGAACACTGTGCAGAGGTCTCACTACACTAACTTGTAGGTTTAGCTGAACACTGTGAGGAGGACGCACAGCACTAACTTGTAGTTTTAGCTGAACACTGTGAGCAGGACGCACCGCACTAACTTCTAGGATTAGCTGAACACTGTGAGGTGGACGCACCACACTAACTTGTAGTTTTAGCTGAACACTGTGAGCAGGACGCACCGCACTAACTTGTAGGTTTAGCTGAACACTGTGAGGTGGACGCACCACACTAACTTGTAGGTTTAGCTGAACACTGTGAGCAGGACGCACCCCACTAACTTGTAGGTTTAGCTGAACACTGTGAGCAGGACGCACCCCACTAACTTGTAGGTTTAGCTGAACACTGTGAGCAGGACGCACCCCACTAACTTGTAGTTTTAGCTGAACACTGTGAGCAGGACGCACTGCACTAATTGTAAATAGTCTAGCTGCCTGACTGTGGTACTAATAGGATCAAAAGAACACCAGCAATTTTCTTCAGGTAGCTGTAAATACTGTAACAAGACAAGCCTGCCTGTCAGTAAGAAGATAACAGGAACGGATCTAGCTGAACACTGTGAGCAGGAGGCACTGCACTAACTGTAAATAGTCTAGCTGCCTGACTGTGGTACTAATAGGATCAAAAGAACACCAGCAATTTTCTTCAGGTAGCTGTAAATACTGTAACAAGACAAGCCTGCCTGTCAGTAAGAAGATAACAGGAACGGATCTAGCTGAACACTGTGAGCAGGACGCACTGCGCTAACTGTAAATAGTCTAGCTGCCTGACTGTGGTACTAATAGGATCAAAAGAACACCAGCAATTTTCTTCAGGTAGCTGTAAATACTGTAACAAGACAAGCCTGCCTGTCAGTAAGAAGATAACATGAACGGATCTAGCTAAACTGAATACAGTGTATATATATATATGCAACACCTGGGATGCATATATATACACAATACACTGTAAGTGCATTGTGTATATATAACTAACTGACTGACTGTTCTGCCTAATCTGTCTAACTCAAATCAAATGACACTGTCTCTCTCGCCGGAACACACACTACACAGGGCCGCCGTGCAGGCGGCCTTATATAGTGTGGGGCGTGTACTAAATCCCCTAAGCCATAATTGGCCAAAGCCTCCTTCGCTTTGGCCAATTACGGCTCTCTGTTCAGACGGCACTGTGATTGGCCAAGCATGCGGGTCATAGTGCATGCTTGGCCAATCATCAGCCAGCAATGCACTGCGATGCCGCAGTGAATTATGGGCCGTGACGCGCCACACGAATTTGGCACGAACGGCCCATATCGTTCGCAATTCGGCGAACGGGCGAACAGACGATGTTCGAGTCGAACATGGGTTCGACTCGAACATGAAGCTCATCCCTACAGCTCATGTTCTTTGAAGTTATGTCTAAGTTAAATGGTGACTTAAGCATAGATGTTACTGTCTTATTTATATTTCCAATTATGCTGAGCAAGCAGTGGATACATTTGTTTTCCCCTTATGTAGTGTTTAATTATACACATACCTTTAGCAGATTGCTGGACATTACCTCTCAGCACCATCTACCACTGCGATCAGGTCCTACAGGCACTTATCTTTACCTAATATAAAAAGAAACCGCGCTAAATAGAATTAAAAGGAAGTCAATGTACACCAAGTTAATGAGTCCATCAGAAACATCAAAACGGTGTCAAACGTCATCCGGCAGGAGATCCCCATAGGACACATATCTTCATCCCCAGCAAAAGTGACATCACACCCAAAATCACCGCAGAAAATAGTGTTGGAGATAGGACAGTCCTTTACCTTCAAAACAACTGCCTCTTACCAGCTCCCTTGATCTCTGGTCAGGAGATCAAATACGCCTTTTAGCTTTTAAACCAGCCACAGTCTCCGGATGAGATGGATGAAACACCAGATCAGGACCTCTTATTTTTCTGCTGTCCTGTTCTCCAGGTCTCATCTGGTCACTTCTAAGCTGGGACTTCAGAAAATCTTTCCACCTGAGGGCGGTGAACATACAATCAGCCTGTACAAAGTCCTCTTCCCCCGGAGCACACGTGTGCTCTGGGGGAAGAAGACTTTGTACAGGCTGATTGCATGGTCACCGCCCTCAGGAAAGTGGAAAGTAATTCTGAAGTCTGCGGTGATTTTGGGTGTGATGTCACTTTTGCTGGGGATGAAGATATGTGTCCTATGGGGATCTCCTGCCAGATGATGTTTGACACCGTTTTGATGTTTCTGATGGACTCATTAACTTGGTGTACATTGACTTCCTTTTAATTCTATTTAGCGAGGTTTCTTTTTATATTATCTTGTTTAGTGTGGGTATCTCACATTTTGCAACCGCAGCTTATTTATTCCACTCATGGTATAGACAGCAGATAATTTTTGCATGTCTTATTACTTTTGCTGACAGCGCTGTATTTTTCTTATATTTTACTTATCTTTACCTGAGGCTCTGGATTGGACATAGACTCATTGGGGTTGATTTACTAAAGGCAAATCCACTTTGCACTACAAGTGCACTTGAAGTGCACTTGTAGTGCAGAGTGGATTTGCCTTTAGTAAATCAACCCCATTGTGTTTGAATACAGGACTAATTAGTGTGGCTTTTATTCATTCATGACATCTTGTACTCATCCCTCAGATTTACCTGTTTGTTAGATTGCACTGCATTCACCCATAGCGGTTTTAAGGTATAGTGCTCTCCATTCAGGTTCCTCTGTGGATGCTTGAGTCCCCACCGTTCAATACACATCATTTTTGCATGTTTTGTCACCAGGGGATTTTTCATCTTTGTAAGGTATCAGCGGTACAGCCACACAGTGTCAGCTCCCCGGGGTCCCGGCGAGTTGATCCATAGGCTTAGGGGGTCGGAGAATTAGTTTTTGGGGGGTCTATAGTTTTAGGGGGGGGGCAGGGTATGTTAGGACCGAGAATTTTTTTGTATTTTGATTATGTGTTGTTTTATAGACCCTTAATTGCTTAATAAACTTGAGGATGTAGCCTTTTGAGTGTACACAATTTTTGTTTTTTAGTTCTGATGGTAATATGCTGTGTTAACACACCCTGCCTGTATCTTGGGCGGCACCACCCATTAATTACCACATCAGGTTCCCAGATTTTTTCTTTTTGCCTTTTTCTTTATTAGCACATAAGAATCACAATGCTGGGGTATCGGAATGCGGGGGGAATGATCAAGGAAGTTCCAGGGAGGGTACAAATAAAGAGAGGGGCTATGGCTGCCCATGATATATCTCACAAGACCATTACAGCTATGCATGACCACCCTGAGAATTGGGACCATGAATGTCCTGGATACTCAAACAGGGTAAAGAAAAGGCTGAAATGGGAGGAAGTGCACTGATTTCTGACTCCAAACTGGAAAAAAAATGCCTGTAAGAGAGCAGGAAAACAGAGGTGAGTAAATCAATTCTGGGTGTGGGGCAGGAGTAGACATACACGAGAGCCATTGCCCAAAGCAACCATACCTGAAAAATAGCAAATTAATTTTTCCTAAGCTCATTGTTTGCTATGGTCAGTCAATGTTCCATCTGTCATGTTTGACATTATCTATAATATTTGCAAATGGTATATATTGTAGGAAAGGAAATATCGACAAGATGGAGGTCCCTACATGACCACTACAAGAAAGAATTCCATGAAGAGAAGTCTGTAGATAGAAGTGGAGCTGCTGGATCACACCATAGACCAAACCCCCATGCAGAGGCCTTGTATTTTTGAGGTGCACCACAGAGATGCGACCGTAAGGTTATGTTGCATCCAATAAACAGATATTGCCTACTTGTAACTTACTATCTTATGTACCTTAATATTTGCCCTGTCTCTGGATAATGCAATATTGCCCGAAGCTATCTTGAACACCAGTCAATAGTCCAGCATTATTTTCCTATAATCACTTCATATCCTGAAGTCATCTAACCTTTTTTTTGTAACGCTCCAGTGTCTGTTGCTACAGTGCAATCTTGTTTCAGCTAACTTTACGTTGGAATAGGAATGACAGTCTTTAAAAGGATGTATACTGAAACAACTATAGAACCATCTCATGCAAGATCAAGACGTGTGAGTGTGTCTTCAGACAATAGAATCGAAGTGGAAACAAGCCAATCAAGAGACAGTTCCTCCTGAGGAAAATGAGGAACCTACTCAAGCAGCTGTGGCATGTTTATTTCAAGATGAGTTTATTGTATGGACTAAATATATATTGTCATGTCACAACCATAGTACTGCAGCTTCTGAGAACCACCCTGAACTTACAATTAATATTGTTTACAACTTCATATATAATGGCAGTTGGTGTGTTGGTGTTGTGTCTTATTTGCAGATAGTCATGTCGCTTATTCTCATTATATTTACAGTCAAATGTTGATAAGAGAGTACAATCAAGTTTCACCACCCATTGAACATGCCATCCTCAACAAGAGTCCCCATTAAAGAATATTTTGATTTCCTCCTTAGAGAATTAAAAAAACAGTTGCAAACTTCAAATTCAGAAGTTACTGATGAATTCCACAATTTCTCAGACCCTAATGTAATGTTTTGCAGAACGTTGCTGTCTGTAATTAGGCAGGTTCCTCCTGAAAAGCGTACTGAAGTAAAAGGTGATATACAGTATATGCATATATTATGCACAGTGTTTCTGTTTGCAAGGTGCAATATCTATTTCATAGATTTCAGCCTTGGGATTGTTATTTTTTTTTTTATACGTCTAGTGCCTCTTTTGCAAAATAAAAGTCTAATAATGCAGCACCAATAGAACAATCAATATAGATCTTTCTCTAAAATACCACTGAATCAATCACAGTGAAAGACACTGCTTTATTATTAAAACAGGGCAAATATTATATAAAATGAACAAGTAAAAGGATTGAGCCGGCAACTATGTAGTCCATATAGCAATTTTAATGGTTGGTTACATGAAGTGACAAGCAAAACAGCTGATGTGTTTCGGCAACAGCCTTATGGGGCGTACACACGGTCAGACTTTTCATCTACAAAAGTCCGACAGCCTGTCCGACAGACTTCCGGCGGACTTTCGGCGGACTTGCGGCGGACTTGCGGCAGACTTTCTAACGAACGGACTTGCCTACACACGACCACACAAAAGTCCGACGGATTCGTACGTGATGACGTACACCGGACTAAAATAAGGAAGTTGATAGCCAGTAGCCAATAGCTGCCCTAGCGTGGGTTTTTGTCTGTCGGACTAGCACACAGACGAGCGGATTTCAGGGTCCGTCGTAGTTACGACGTAAAGATTTGAAGCATGTTTCAAATCTAAAGTCCGTCGGATTTGAGGCTGAAAAAGTCAGCTGAAAGTCCGGGGAAGCCCACACACGATCGGATTGTCAGCCAGCTTTAGTCCGTCGGCGTCCGTCGGACTTTTGTAGCTGAAAAGTCTGACCGTGTGTACGCCCCATTAGTCGTAGCATACATAAATCACTCACACTGAAAGCCACTGCTGATCTGTAATCGTACAGCGGAGTGAAGTCAGTGCTAGAGCTCCGCCCTCCACTCTAGCGCTGACATCACACACTGCTGCACAATTGTGTGTTCATTTTATATATAATGTGCCCTGTTTTTAATAATAAAGATTTTAAAATGCTACACTATGAGCTTTGCCTGCTCCATGGGAAGCTATTTGTTTTAGTGAGACTGATTCCTGCCTTTGATGTGAGAGGTAATCCTAGGGAGTGGAGTTGCAAATACACAAGGACAGCTTGTGACCATAACACTTGTTTCCCTGTTGGCTTTATATAAGCTAATTTTTGGTGAGTGTACCAAATGTGGCAGTGCTTTTTCACTTAAACATGTATAGTGATTATTGACAATTTCTACTGGAAGCAAATGGTAAGTTTCTATATCAGTGTCCAAACACAGAGCTGTATACTAGGCTCACAATGCCCATATGTATTTCAAACAAAAAAAATATGGCCACATCACATGTGACAGTGGAATACTTGAATTTGTAGTAATAGAAAGATATTAGTGATTGTTATTCCCTAACGTGCCACATTCCTTTATACAAGGAAGCGAGAGAACCCTGGGGGAGGCACTCAGTAATAGTACAGTAAAGTAATAGTAAGATTAATTTATTAATAGAAAACATATTAAAATTTCTGTTTATCGTAACTTATCTTATCACACCTGCAATATTGAGGCACAAAAGTGTTGAATACTTGAAGCTGAAAAGCATTCTTAACATTCCAATTATTTTTTACATTGAAACATATACAGTGCCTTGAAAAAGTATTTATACCCCTTGACATTTTCCACATTTTGTCATGTTACAACCAAAACCTAAATGTATTTTATTGAGATTTTATGTGATAGACCAACGCAAAGTGGCACATAATTGTGAAGTGGAAGGAAAATAATAATTTGTTTACAAAATATTTTACACATAAATATATGAAAAGTCTGGCGTGAAGACCCCTAACTAAAATCTAGTGCAACCAATTGCCTTCAGAAGTCACCTAATTAGTAAATAGTGTCCACCTGTGTGTAATTTAATGTCAGTATAAATACAGCTGTTCTGTGAAGTTCTCAGAGGTTTGTTAGAGAACCTTAGTGAACAGGTGATGAGCATCATGAAGGCCAAGGAACACACCAGACAGATCAGGGATAAAGTTGTGGAGAAGTTTAAAGCAGGGTTAGGTTATAAAAAAAAATATCTCAAGCTTTGAGCATCTCACGGAGCACTGCTCAATCTATCATCTGAAAATGGAAAGAGTATGGCACAACTGCAAACCTACCAAGACATGGTCATCCACCTAAACTGACAGGCTGGGCAAGGAGAGCATTAATCAGAGAAGCAGCCAAGAGGCCCATGGTAACTCTGGAGGAGCTGCAGAGATCCACAGCTCAGGTGGGAGAATCTGTCCACAAGACAACTATTAGTCTTGCACTCCACAAATCTTGCCTTTATGGAAGAGTGGCAAGGAGAAAGCCACTGTTAAAAGAAAGTCATAAGAAGTCCCCTTTGCAGTTTGCATGAAGCCATGTGGGGGACACAGCAAACATGTGGAAGAAAGTCCTCTGGTCAGATGAGACCAAAATTGAACTTTTTGGCCTAAAAGCAAAATGCTATGTGTGGCGGAAAACTAACACTGCACATCACTCTGAACACACCATCCCCACCGTGAAACATGGTGGTGGCAGCATCCTGTTGCGGGGATGCTTTTCTTCAGCAGGGACAGGGAATCTGATCAAAGTTGTTGGGAAGATGGTTGGAGCCACATACAGGGCAATCTTAGAAGAAAACTTGTTGGAGTCTGCAAAAGACTTGAGACTGGGGCAGGGGTTCATCTTCCAGCAGGACAACAACCCTAAACATACAGCCAGAGCTACAATGGAATGGTTTATATCAAAGCATATTCATGTTTTAGAATGGCCCAGTCAAAGTCCAGACCTCAATCCAATTGAGAATCTGTGGCAAGACTTGAAAATTGCTTTCTATAGACGCTCTCCATCCAATCAGGCAGAGCTTGAGCTATTTTGCAAAGAATGGGCAAAAATTTCACTCTCTAGATGTGCAAAGCAGGTAGAGACATACCCAAAAAGACGTGCAGCTGTAATTGCAGCAAAAGGTGGTTCTACATAGTATTGGGGGGCTGAATACAAATGCACGTCATACTTTTCAGATATTTATTTGTAAAACATTTTCAAAAACATTTATCATTTTCCTGAAGCTTCCTGATGACGCAAACCCTATTGTGAAATGCGTAGAGGCTGCTGGGGACTTTCCTACCGCGTCCGATCATACGGGTGTGAGGCTTGGAACACACACCTCTGTGAGGAGACACTAGGACAGATTGAGACTCCGCTCTCCACATACACTGCTGTATTAGCTTGGTGCCGGCTGAGGGGTACCAAAACATGTGAGTTTGACTATGTTTTTTTAATTTTTTTAATAAATGAGAGTTACATACTACACCATGATGGCTATCCACATGTTTTTGTGAGCACTATATAGAGCAAGAGTACACAGCACAGCATGTATGTTGTGTACAATTCTTATTGTGTAAACACAAAACCCTGCGCTACCAAGAAATGAATTAAAAAAATTATGAAAAAAAATCCCAAAATGCGTGTTAGATAAATGTCAGGTTGCCGCTAAGTCACTTATATGTGTTCCCACATCCAAAATATCATATAGCACAAAAGTGCAGTGCAACCTAAATCAATATCTGTGCAATCTCATAAGTATGATAAATATGGTAAGTATAATGAATACAGTAAAATAAATAATAAAATAAATTCCTGCAACAAAAAGTGTCTTTGTGATTTTTTAAAGTCCATGTCTTGCCATGCATGCTTCAAGTTCACCAGTGAGAAGATTGCACTTTTTAATGTGAATTTTTGGAATCCATAATGACCTATATACTATTATGGGGCGTACACACGGTCGGACTTTTCGTCTACAAAAGTCCGACAGCCTGTCCGACAGACTTCCGGCGGACTTTCGGCGGAATTGCGGCGGACTTGCGGCAGACTTTCTAATGAACGGACTTGCCTACACACGACCACACAAAAGTCCGACGGATTCGTACGTGATGACGTACACCGGACTAAAATAAGGAAGTTGATAGCCAGTAGCCAATAGCTGCCCTAGCGTGGGTTTTTGTCTGTCGGACTAGCACACAGACGAGCGGATTTCGGGGTCCGTCGTAGTTACGACGTAAAGATTTGAAGCATGTTTCAAATCTAAAGTCCGTCGGATTTGAGGGTGAAAAAGTCAGCTGAAAGTCCGGGGAAGCCCACACACGATCGGATTGTCAGCCAGCTTTAGTCCGTCGGCGTCCGTCGGACTTTTGTAGCTGAAAAGTCCGACCGTGTGTACGCCCCATAAATGTTTGTTTTTTGCATGTCTGTTATTGCAAGATACAGTGGGGAAAATAATTATTTGATCCCCTGCAGATTTTTTAAGTTTGCCCACTTACAAAGAAATGAAGGGTCTAACATTTTTTATCATATGTGTATTTTAAATGATAGAGACAGAATATCAACCAAAAACCCTGAAAAAAACACATGATACAAATGTTATAAATGGAGTTGCAGTTCAGTGAGTAAAATAAGTACTTGATACCCAAGCAGAACATGACTTAGTACTTGGTGGAGAAACCCTTATTGGCAAGCACAGAGGTAAGACATGTCTTGTAGTTGATTACCAGGTTTGCACACATCTCAGGAGGGATTTTGGTCCACTCTTCTTTACAGATCTTCTCTAAATCATTAAGATTTCTTGGCAGTCACTTGGAAACTTGAAGTTTCAGCTCCCTCCATACATTTTCTATAGGATTAAGGTCTGGAAACTGGCTGGGCCACACCATGAGCTTAATGTGCTTCTTCTTGAGCCACTCCTTTGTTGCCTTGGCGGTATGTTTTGGGTCATTGTCATGCTGGAAGACCCATCCATGACCCATCTTCACTGTTCTGGAGGGAAGAAGGTTATTTTCCAAGATTTTCGAGAAGAAGAGAGGCTTGGAGGAAGAAAAATGCTGACTACAACCCTAAAAACACCATCCCTACAGTCAAGCATGGTGGTGGCAACATTATGCTTTGGGGCTGTTTCTCTGCTAAAAGTACAGGCCGACTTTGCCACATTGAGGGGCCAATGGACGGGGCCATGTATTGTAAAATCTTGGATGAGAACCTTCTTCCCCCAGCCAGAACACTGAAGATGGGTTGTGGACTGGTCTTTCAGCATGAAAATGACCCAAAACATACCGCCAAGGCAACAAAGGAGTGGCTCAAGAAGAAGCACAATTAAGGTCATGGAGTGGCCTAGCTAGTCTGCAGACCTTAATCCTATAGAAAATATATGGAGGAAGCTGAAACTTCAAGTTGCCAAGCGACAGCCAAGAAACCATAGCCTCCCTGACGATATTCCCGAGTGTGGCACAGGGTTAAATTTCAGCATCATTAGCGGTAACCCCGAGCCACACTCGGGATTACATCTCAGGATCCTGGTGCAGGTTACTTACCTTGCCCCCAGGATCCTGTGATGTCCCCCTGCGCTGTCTGCGGGCTCCGTCCTCTGCCCGAAGCCTCTCTGTGCCAGGTTCTATTCCCTGCGAGCGTCGCGATGCATGGGGGCGGAGTCTGGCGGCAAATTCAAAAAAAGTAATAATCATAACACATACAGTACTGTAATCTTACAGATTACAGTACTGTATGAAATCATTTCACTTCCCTTTTGTCCCCAGTGCTTTGGCCCATGCCCTGCATGCAGTTTTATATTACATATACTGTTCTTTCTGCCTGGAAACCTGAGATTGTCCATAGCAACCAAAAAATCTCCCTTTACGTCAAAGTGGCTTTAGACCAGCTAGAAAACAGCGATAGTAAATTAGAACACTTGCAGAATTGAGTGAATCGTGGGGAAATTTATTTTATTATGATTATATTATTATTTTTTTAATTATTTATATTTATTTATTATATTATAATTTATGATTTTGTGTTTCAAACTTCATCATACTCGGGATATCTACTAGACTCTTGGTGGACAGATCTAAGTGTGTTATTGCTAAGAATTACAGACCTACAATATAAAAAAGCCAAATTTCTATGCAAAATAATTGTACCGATTTAAGATGCAAAAATCTGCCAGGGAGGTTAAGGATTTGGAGAAGATCTGTACAGAAGAGTGGACCAAAATGTGCAAACCTAGTCACTAACTACAATAAACATCTTACCTCTGTGCTTGCCAACGAGGGTTTCTCCACCAAGTACTAAGTCATGTTTTGCTTGAGGATCAAATACTTAATTTACTCACTGAACTGCAATTCAATTTATAACATTTATATCGTGTTATTTCTGGAATTTTGGTTGATATTCTGTCTCTTTCATCTAAAATACACCTATGATAAAAATTATAGACCCCTTCATTTCTTCATTTCTTTGTAAGTGGGCAAACTTACAAAATCTGCAGGGGATCAAATAATTATTTTCCCCACTGTACATGGACTTTGAATAATCACAAGGACAATTTGTTGTTGCAGGAATATATTTTAGTTATGTATTTTACTGTATTCATTATACTTACCGTATTTATTATACTTATGAGATTGCACAGATATTTATATAGGTTAAGCTGCACTTTTTGTTACATACAATTCCTATTGGCTGTCCAGGTGGAGGGTTCAGAACAAGACTGATAATTAGACAAGGTTTCCGCTGGATTTTCAGCACTGGTCACAATTCAGTTATACCAAGAAACAGCAGATGAGGAAACTAGTTCTTGGGCATTCTTATACATACCTTCAGCAGGTTAGGAAAAGACAAAGCCTAGGGGGAGAGGTTTGCAGTGGGAATGAACAGTGGCATCTCCAGCTTTCATATTTAAGGGGGCACATGGGGGGACAGGGACAAAAACAAAAATAGGGGGCCAACTATAAAACACAATTATATATACATCCTGGGGCCCTTTACTTACTTTACTTTATTACGATCCCGCAATGGGACCCTTTCACATGTGCTGAAATGAGCCCCCTTCTTACTGTATTGGGGTCCCCCAGGGTGGCAGAAAACAAGAGATATGTCACCAGCACACCAGAAAAATATAAGGGTCCAAAGCAGTGAGAAAACTACCAGGGTTGAAAAGGTAGCACGTGCAACCGGGCCCTGGCGTTCTGCCACTTTGGGGTTCCCCAGCCTTCTCTTGATGTCCTGCCCCTGCTATTGACAGTGGTGGTCTGGCGTCTGTCTCCCTGTCTCTAGCAGACAGCAGCAGCAGTCTACTAGAATCTAGTGCTGGTGACATTGTGGGTGCATGCAGCGAAAGGTTGCCACTATTGGTTGTAGAGAGCTGAGCCCTCAACTGGTCACCTAGCAGCAGTAATGCTGTATAACCTTCTCTGTTGACATGCTGATCGGGCTGTGATCCAGGTGATGTTCCCAGTCTGATCTAATAAACACAGTATTTATTAGAATCAAGAGTACATATATATACAGTGGGGCAAAAAAGTATTTAGTCAGCCACCAATTGTGCAAGTTCTCCCACTTAAAAAGATGAGAGAGGCCTGTAATTGTGATCATAGGTATACCTCAACTATGAGAGACAAAATGTGGAAACAAATCCAGACAATCACAATGTCTGATTTTTGAAAGAATTTATTTGCAAATTATGGTGGAAAATAAGTATTTGGTCAATATCAAAAGTTCATCTCAATACTTTGTTATATATCCTTTGTTGGCAATGACAGAGGTCAAATGTTTTCTGTAATGCCCTGTACACACGGTCGGATTTTCCGACGGAAAATGTGCGATCGGAGCTTGTTGTCGGAAATTCCAACCGTGTGTGGGCTCCATCGGACTTTTTCCATCGGATTTTTCGACACACAAAGTTTGAGAGCAGGCTATAAAATTTTCCGACAACAAAATCCGATCGCGTCAATTCCGACCGTGTGTGGACAATTCCGACGCACAAAGTGCCACGCATGCTCAGAAGAAATTTCTAGACGGAACAGCTCGGTCTGGTAAAATTAGCATTCGGAATGGATATAGCACTTTTGTCAGGCTGCAATGTTTAAAATTGTTTAATGCAGCGCACTCTGTTCTTCTTTATAATGCTAGAAGAATGAAGTTGTTTTGCTGCTCATATTCACACAGACTTCTCACAAACTTCTTTCTTTATTATTTATCGTGATTTCATCAATATATTTTGATTTGTCACATCTGACAAAAAAGATATATGTTTTTTTTTTGTGTTTGTATTTTTTTCAAGCCTGATCGTGTTTTTATTATTTTATTTCTTTTTATTTACTCGAGAATATTTTTGGGTGTTACCACAACACCATTATTATCTAGTATTATTTAATCTCAAGGATATTGCTTGGTGTTGGTGTCTCCTGTTAATTTCACATTGTATTTTTGAAATGTACCTGCCTCCTCACAAACAAACTGTCCTTTTTGAAGGAAAACACACATAGGCAATTATAATTGAAACAAAAATTCCTTTATTAAGGGCTCACATAACCAAACAAAGAGGGAGGCAACGCTGGAGAAACAGCAGAAATTGGTGAAGCCTTTGACCCCCAGGGCACACATCAATTATTTTACTGCAAAATTGGTGGCCTGAGGAGTCCATATATAAGGGAGTGCAGTCTGGTCCAGAAGTCCAAGAGATCATGAAAGCAGCAGATGACATGTATGTCCCCAGGTTGTGGTCATACAAGAGCCTGCATCTTTTGTCAGAACAGACTGAACCCAGGTCATCACTCTCTGGTCTTCCTTCCACGCTTCCTTCCCGGCTGTGGCTCTGGTGGTGGAGTTGTGGCAGGAGGAGGAGTAGGACCTGGAGGAGGAGGAGGACCTGGGGGAGGAGGACCATGGGTGAGCTTACAAATGTGGGTTTCACATGTGAGTTGGCCCCTCAACCCCTTATTTAGTGCTTCTAAATTAAAAACTCACATAAGAGTCATTGGCCCTCCTCCATCTGCATCATTTTGCATGCAGTTAGCTCTACAAAATCATCTTCCACGCTGTGGGGTGTTCTGAGGGCCGCAGTAGCCTTCCAAACAAGGCCTACTGCTGCCTCCTCCAGGTTACTCCTCTTCCTGCCACTTTGTCTTTGAAGGTGGAGGGGAGGGACCTGGGTATCGGGCAGCCTACTTGGCCCAGCCACCTCCTGGCTGAGACTTCCCTGTGTATGAAAAAGAGACATGGTTTTCGTTTTTGCTTCATCAATCACAATCATGAATTAGTACTGCAAACTAACATCTATTTAACATCATTAATTTGACAACCAGAAATATTTAGAAGAATGCTATACCTGGCTCAAGCTGGGCTCCTCCACATGTTGCTGCCTGGAAGGCCCAGGTTGGACATCAGAAGCCTCAGCTGGGGGGGAAGGAAGCATGGAAGGAAGAGTGGAGAGTGTTGGCCTGGGTTCTGTCTGACCTGCCAGAAAATGCAGTCTGTCATAGTACCACAGCCTGGGGACATAAATGTCATCTGCTGCTCCTGATCTCAGGGAATCCTGGACCTTCTTGCACTCCCTTAGATAAGTGCTTCTCATGCCACCAATTAGGATCTTCAAATAGGCGATGTCTGTCATGGGGATCACCGGCTTCACAATTTCCAGCAAATTATACAGCGCTGCCTTCCTCTTTGTTTGGTTCTTATATTCGGGGTGGTTTACCTGCCACAGACAGGGCAGCTCAATGAACATATCTATGAAGATTGGCATAAAGTCCTGATCATTGACTAGATCAATTTTCACTGCAAGACACAACACCAGACAAACCCTAATGTCAGCCTAAAGTCTTATAAACTTGTCCAAATACAGGCCTCAATCAAGAAGCAGTATAGGCCCAAATTTAAATCTTACCTTCGTTATCACGATCGGCACCTCCGATACTCCTTCCTCCGCTCACAGATCATACGTACTACGCACGCGTGTTACGCTTTATATACACTTTATATACACTGCGCATGCGTGAAACTCCGCCCACCCCTGATGTTCTTTCTAGTCTATTCCCCGCCCCTTATCATTCGGCGCAATGAGGGAAGAGCACATGGCGGAGACACAGCAGGTGCGTGCTAATTACATCAACGAGGAGGAGGAAAGCCCGAAGCCAGAAACGTCCCAATCCCGGAAAAGATGATTTAAGGCATCAAATATGTCCTTTGGGGAGATGTTGGAGATGGCCGACATCCTGAAGAGGGCCGACTATGACAGGAAGTATGGACCTTACCCCAACCCAAATGTCAGAAAGGCCAAAATCATGGCGAAAGTGGTCAAGAGTCTGCAGAAGAATTTCAGGGTACGATGATCCAAGGATCAGCTCAGGAAGCGGTGGTCGGACCTCAAATTAAGGGAGCACGATCAGTACAGAAGGATCAGGACAGTGCTGGAAAAAAGTAAGTAGTTGTCCTGTGTTCCTATTCGTTATTTTTATTATGTTTGTGCTGCTCCGTGTGCTTTTCTTTACTGTTGTACAGTTTAAAATGGCAACTTTCATGTTCATGGGCACATTGTTCGTTCGTATGAAACATTGTTCGTTCGGCATAGAAAACCCCATTGTTTTGGCCATATGCATTTGAATACATATTTTCGGGCCTACTTCTCTTAAAATAATTTTGGAGTCTAGATGGGTTTGTAACTAGAATGCAAACTAGATTCTGTGTAAGGAGAGGACACTCAGCAGCTGTTTACACATCTGGACGCTGGAGCACTAGTGTGGGACACAATAACACCCTTTTTATTAGGGGGCCCACACAGGTGCTCCAGTGTATACTATAGGGGTGTCTCCATCTGTGAAGCTTGTACAAAACAGGTAAGTATTCACGCTTGACAAATATAAACAATATTTCTTTATCTTGGAACTCTGCCAAAATAGACAATTGTACCCCAATTCCAAGCAATGTTTCATATTCCTATTTCTGCCATCACATATCTGTGTGCTAAGTATACCAATTTTTTTTTTACATAGGGGAGAAAAGACTCAGAGGACAACACTCATCCGAGGAGACCACAGACCCCCCACCTCATGAGGAAGGTGAAATCCACCAAAGACAAGCAGAGGAGGAGGAGGGAGACGTGGTGGAAATAGTCAGCACAACAGGTGAGTGTCTGTGACCACAGGCTCAGGTAAGAGATGGATGCCGGCATATTTATAATACATGGTGTGTTCTTGTTTCTCTATTTTTAGGTGATCATGATGTTGTGGATCCAGGTCATTTCACCAGTGAGAGTGCCCAGATCCTCATCGGGGAGATCATGAGGTGTAATAGAGACTTGGAAAACATCCAGAAAAACATCAATGATGTTCAAAACAAAATGAAGAACATCATTGATGTTTTAGGGAGAGTTTAAAACACCTCCAAATCCCTGACTTTGTTTTTGTTTTTGGAATCGAAACATTTTTTGCACCTTTTTGACATATTCTCAAAAAGCCAAAGTGTGTCAACATGTGTTTTGTGGGTGCAACCCCTTCCTCAATAATAAAGTAGCTGTGAGGAAGGGGTTGCACCCCCAAAACATGTCCCTTGATCCCCCGTGATGGCAGCTAGCACATGTTGACATTCGGCAATTTGTGTGCATCTTCAAAATTTGGTTTTTCCAGGGGTGACTTCACCCCATCTGAACGTAATATCAAACACAGTTTATAAATACTCATGTCTGATATTGCCTTCAATTTCTACAAAAGTTGAACTTTGTAAGTTCCAAATTTGTGTATTTCTTGTTTGTTTGAAACATGCCTGTTTTACCTTAAATGGACATTTCAATATTTATTAATGTGACCGAAAAAATTGTTATAAAACAAACATGTTGGTTTGTTTAAAAAACCTTTTAGAAATGCACATGTGATTGTGCTGGTATTAAAAAGATTGATATTTAAGAATGTGTGGATTATTGTTTCAATGCTCCTAAAATTTTGTTAAGGTAAAATTGGTGTTTTCAGTGACAATAGGGGTTATTTCCTAAGGGCAAATCCACTTTGCACTACAAGTGCAGTTTCAGTGCAGGCTCAAGTGCACTTGTAGTGCAAAGTGTATTTTCCTTTAGTAAATAACACCCAACAAGGCTTTTTAAGGTTACACAATCACAACCTTTTCAGGAATCCCCATATTTCTGTCAGGGTCAGCTAAAAGAAATACAATCAGTAAATGTCACCAAAGATTTTAGTAGTTAAAATGTTTTTTTTATTTTCTAAATGTCTCAGACATTGTCTGGCATATTGATGGCCCCCTACCCGCAAAGTAATCAAGGTATCTAAGACGGACCTCGCGGGCACTCAGGGAGGGCAAGCCAGGACGGTCACTTTCAAGCGCCATCAGGGTTGGTTCATTTACTTGAATTCCAGCCTCAGGCCCAACTGAGGCAGCATAGTTGGCAGAATTTTGCCTTAAAAAGTTGTGTAGAACACAGCATGCCAGGATGATATGATTAAGTTTATATTCCGCCATGTGTATGGGTGTAAGAAATAGGCGGAACCGGCTGGCCATGACTCCAAATGTGTTCTCCATCACTCTTCTGGCTCTGGCCAGCCGGTAATTAAAAACCCTCTGGTCCGGGGTGAGGGTCCTCATCAGTAATGGCCGCATAAGATGGTCCCCCCAGCGCAAACGCTTCATCAGCAATGAAGACGAATGGGAGTCCTTCCACATTGTCTTTTGGAGGTGGCAAGTCCAAGCTGCCATTCTGGAGACGCCTGTAGAACTCCGTCTGGGCGATGACTCCACCATCGGACATCCGGCCATTCTTCCCCACGTCTACATACAGGAACTCGTAAGTAGCCGACACCACCGCCAACATCACAATACTATTGAACCCCTTATAATTATAATAGTATGACCCCGAGTTGGGTGGTGGGATGATGTGGACATGTTTCCCATCAATTGCCCCTCTGCAGTTAGGAAAGTCCCACCGCTGGGCAAAGTGGGAGGCCACAGTCTGCCATTCCTGTGGGTTGGAAGGAAACTGTGGCGTCAAACAAGAAAAATAAATTAATGATTTTGCACATAAACAGGGAAAGCAGATTAGACACAAACATTCTTGGCCAACATCAGTATAACATTTATTTTAGGCAGTATTTAAAGACAAAGGTATAAGGTCCACCTATCAGATTCCTCCTCCCCCCCCCTCTCAAGGGCCATTTGTAAAATTTTATGGGGGGGGGGATGTTTTGGACAGGTAACCCTCTCCACTTCATTGAGAGATGAATGCTTAAATAATGTGTATTACTTTGGCCAGCCCCTCCTTACTTACACTATTGGCAGCCCACTGGACAGGTAAGAAGTGTCATAATACAAACAGATAAATACACACTGTACACATTTTAGCACATTTTTGCATTCTGCTATTACCTATCAAGATAATAATAGGATACAAAAACTTTAAACAGTACCATCTGAAAGTTTTCAGGCAGGCCCTTGCACTACATGCTTTGGGGAATTCATCCATAAATCTGACCACTAAAGAGGTAGGTATAGTGTGTATGGGTTTGGCAAAGTCAGGAGATAGATGATTGGTATCAGCTGAGCTAGCAGTTGGGGGGAGGGAGGGTTCCAAAAGATTTTGGGACACCAAAAAAAAGCCTCTGGCACTCTGCCTGAATTTAAAGCACAAATCACATTTTTACACATTTTAGGGGGTGTTTGGGGTAAAGCTCTAGTATGGAGCTGACAAAATACATTGTTAAGTGACTACATGAGGTGAATATAGGGCCAGGAGAGCATGCTGGGGAGGTAAGTGAAGGCAAATATGTACGAAGGACAAACATTAAAAAAAAAAAAAAACAGCATGCATGAGGACAAAGGGGACATTCACTGCATATTACAATCATGGTAATTAGGGAATGAGGAAAGAAATACAATATATTATCAAACATTCAATACAATAAAATGTAATGTTAAAGCATAAATCTTACCTTAATATACTCCTTCCGCAGGACCTGGATGATGGCAGAACAGGTCTCCGGGATAATGATCCCCAGAGCCTGGGAGGAGATGCCTTTCGAGAACTTGAGGTCCTGCAGGCTTCTCCCCGTCGCCAAGTACCGCAGGGTGGCGACTAGCCTCTGCTCCGGAGTGATGGCTTGCCTCATGCAGGTATCCTGCCTGCTAATATAAGGTGTCAGCAAACCCAACAAATGGTGAAATACGGGGTCCATCATCCGGAGAATGTTCCTGAAATCATCAGGATTATTCTCACGGATCTCACGGAACAAAAGCATATGACAGAACTGGTCACGCTGGAGAAACCAAGTCTTGGTCGATTAATTCCTCCCCACCCTGTTCATGAAGGGATGGGCTGCCCTTCAGTACACCTGCTCTCATTTATCCATCAGAATGCATGTGCCTCCACTGTGGGGACACTCATATTTTAGTGTTAGGACCACAGATATCAGGGTGCCGTGACGAGGCTCTGTGGCTTACGCATGCGTTTGCAAATGCGTGCGGACTAAACCCCTGTTTTTAACGCATACTGATGGACACGTTAATTTGGTTGTCTGCGAGCTGGTGGTAAGTAGGCTTGGAATTTTTTCCTGGGCATTCCCCAGGCTTTGTTTATAACTGGACTTGTGTCAAGGTAAGGACCCCAACACCAAGCCCTGCACAGCACGAACTCTACGAGGAGTACGTATATGCAACATGGCTAGAAAACGGTCGGCTGCTCAAAACAAAGTAACAGAACGCACTGAAGAACAGCAAGGCCTGTGAAGAGCGACCTGAAAAACAGCAACGAGCGGACAAGAACGCACTGAATAATCAAATACAAACTCACTGCACGCACTGAAAACCAGGTACAAACCCACAAGCACAAACTGAACAGCAGAAAACGATCTGAAAACCACGAGTCTGGAAAAAGCGCGAATCGTCTCTCACCAAACTTTTACTAACACGAGATTAGCATAAGGAGCCCAAAGAGTGCTGCTCTTGGTTTTGAACTGCCCTTTTCTAGTCTTGTCGTATGTGGTGTACGTAACTGCGTTCTTGGCTATCGGAAATTCCGACAACTTTGTGCGACCGTGTGTATGCAAAACAAGTTTGAGCCAACATCCATCAGAAAAAATCCATGGATTTTGTTTTCGGAATGTCCGATCAATGTCCGATCGTGTGTACAGGGCATTAGTCTTCACAAGGTTGTCACACACTGTTGCTGGTATGTTGGCCCATTCCTCCATGCAGATCTCCTCTAGAGCAAGGATGTTTTCGGGCTGTCGCTGGGCAACACGGACTTTCAACTCCCTCCAAAGGTTTTCTATGGGGTTGAGATCTGGAGATTGGCTAGGCCACTCCAGGACCTTGAAATGCTTCTTACGAAGCCACTCCTTCGTTGCCTGGGCAGTGTGTTTGGGATCATTGTCATGCTGAAAGACCCAGCCATGTTTTATCTTCAATGCCCTTGCTGATGGGAGGAGGTTTGCAAAAAATCTCACAATGCATGGCCCCATTCATTCTTTCATGTACATGTATCAGTCGTCCTGTTCCCTTTGCAGAGAAACAGCCCCAAAGCATGATGATGCCACCCCCATGCTTCACAGTAGGTATGGTGTTCTTTGGTTGCAACTCAGAATTCTCTCTCCTCCAAACACGATGAGTTGTGTTTCTACCAAACAGTTCTACTTTGGTTTCATCTGACCATATGACATTCTCCCAATCCTCTTCTGGATCATCCAAATGCTCTCTAGCAAACCTCAGATGGGCCCGGACATGTACTGGCTTAAGCAAGGAGACACGTCTGGCACTGCAGGATCTGAATCCCTGGCGGTGTAGTGTGTTACTGATGGTAGCCTTTATTATGTTGGTCCCAGCTCTCTGCAGGTCATTCACTAGGTCCCCCCGTGTGGTTCTGGGATTTTTGCTCACCTTTCATTTTGACCCCACGGGGTGAGATCTTGCGTGGAGCCCCAGATCAAGGGAGATTATCAGTGGTCTTGTATGTCTTCCATTTTCTAATTATTGCTCCCATAGTTGATCTCTTCACACCAAGCTGCTTGCCTATTGCAGATTCAGTATTCCCAGCCTGGTGCAGGTCTACAATTTTGTTTCTGGTGTCCTTCGACAGCTCTTTGGTCTTCACCATAGTGGAGTTTGGAGTGTGACTGTTTGAGGTTGTGGACAGGTGTCTTTTATACTGATAACAAGTTCAAACAGGTGCCATTAATACAGGTAATGAGTGGAGGACAGAGGAGCCTCTTAAAGAAGAAGATACAGGTCTGTGAGAGCCAGAAATCTTGCTTGTTTGTAGGTGACCAAATACTTATTTTCCACCATAATTTGCAAATAAATTCTTTCAAAAATCAGACATTGTGATTGTCTGGATTTGTTTCCACATTTTGTCTCTCATAGTTGAGGTAATAACCATTACAGGCCTCTCTTATCTTTTTAAGTGGGAGAACTTGCACAATTGGTGGCTGACTAAATACTTTTTTGCCCCACTGTATAATCAACTGTATGTTCAGCAGCTATGTGGGTTCCATGCCAGTAAGGTATGGGCTTTGATCAATAAAATCATTATCATATTTAACATTAGATTTGACTAGAAGCATCACCTGGATTGCATCCCAATCAGCATGTCAGGGAAGGCTCCACTGCTGCTGAGCAACCTGCAGGGAGCTCAACTGTCTACAACCATTAGAAATGGGCTCAGGCGTGTTTGAAATCCCACATGACCGATCCCGCCAGGAAACCAACAATGCACACAGGTAGTGAGACATTTCCTGATCTGCACAGCTGCGAACCGGTAAATGTCTCACTGCCTGTGATTAGCCGTGTGGAGTGTCGGTTTCCTGACGAGATCTGTCATGGGATTTCAAGCACACCCGAGCCCATTTCTGACAACCAATTGTGCTGACCCTCCTGTGCATGAGCCCAACAGCCCCATAAAGTAATCAGCACTGGGTCCTAATGTGCTGCCACCACTGCCATGGAGACAGAGATCAGCGCTGTCAATAGCAGGGACAGGACAGCAACCCTGGAAGTTCTGCCGCACGTCCACAGTGGGAGAATTCCCCCATCCACCTGGAATGTGTAGATGGGGGAATTGGAACTTTTTTTTTTCATTCAACCTAATAGTTGAATGAAAAAAGTGATCAATGTATGGGCTGCCTAAGAGCTAAGGCCAGTCATAGATAGTTTAAATCTTGTCCGGTTCATCAGGAAATGGCTGACATTTGAACAATTAACGAGCAGGTTGAATGTACCAAGTTGATCGATTGACTTGGGTACAACCAGCCTGCTGGATACTCTTATGATTATCATTAGCGGTCGCTATAACCGCTAGTGATAATCACTGTTTGTCGAGAGAATTGCTGGGTGGGAGGGATTCCCCTGTCACCACTGACTGTGTTGATGGGGGAATCATGCACATTTCTTTACTGCAATCTGTATTTTCAGGAAAGAAATTTGTACAGGTATTGTGACAATCTGCTCAACCTGGCAGAAACTGCAACCCACGTCACTTCCTGTGATGTATAATCAGCTGTATGGGCAAATCGCCTGCACTGCACATGCGCAACGCGTCATACCTACCTTCAGTGGCTGACATTGTTACAGATGAATATGCCTTGCAGAATGGTACTGCACATACGCACGCCAGAAATTAGCGACTGCTTACGAAAATTACATTGTATGGCTGGCACAATGCTCGACTGACTACTGTGCATGTGCACAAAAAAAAACACATAACCTTTATAAAAATGATGCTGTTAAGAATACCTAAAAAAAATAAAAATAACTAACTTTGCCTGCGTGCACTCTAACAAATGATTTACTGCATATCACATTCTCAAACAACAAGGATGTTAATTTTTTGACAAGTGTTATAAATTGCTGTTGTTTGACAATGTGATATGCAGTCAATCATATGCAGTCTATTACCAGCAACTAAAAACTGAAAGTTTGTGAAGGTCCTGGAAAAACAGGAGGGGGCAAGGAGACAGATGCGGGAGAGATGGGAGACAAGGGCAGTTCATTGATCATAGTGTACTGCAGTGTGCACTCACCCACGGATCCAGGCTCAGACAGGAATCATTGACACAACCAGGAATCTTCTGCAGCTGCTGATTTTCATATTTCCTGCCCACACATCCCCTCTCTTTCAGGCATAGCTGCCGGTGTTCTGTCGAGAAGTGCCTCCCATCGAATAGTGCGCAGGACGGAGCCGCACTTCAGCTGATTTGCCGATCAGCTGCAGTGATGTGACAAGGGCGCAAGTGCACATCGTAGGAGGTATCTTGCGATGGCAGATACCATTTCATGGCCACAATTGATACCTATACAAACAGCGGAGGGAGACCAAAGTTCTCACATTGTGCCTCGCTGTTGCGGGGCGGCTTTACAGTGTGCTGATGGTCCGGTTTTGTCTGTGTTGCAGGGCGGGTTTGCTGTGTTGAACGGCCAGTTTTGCCTGTGTGAAAGGGCGGGTTGCAACACAGACAAAACCAGCTCTTCAACACAGCCACTAGCCACTCTCCAGCAGCAGTGATGCACAATCTAAGAACTACGGTCTCCTCCGCTGTTTGTATAGGTTTCAAATTCTGCCTGTGAAATGGTATCTCCCATCGAGAGATACCTCCTACGATGTGCGCATGTGCCCTGGTTACGTCAGCCCAGATGATCGGCAAATCAGCTGTTGTGCTGCTTCATACGGCGCATGTGCAGTACATACCGGGCACTTCTCGATAGCGGGCACTTCTCGACAAAACACTAGGGATAGTGTGGGTGGGACTGGAAGACACAGGAGGAACAGAGGTGGAAGGAGGAGGAGCTGTATCCCTCTCTGCTCTCCCATTTCATGAGGGGAGTGAGGGGGCGGGGCGGCTGGGCTGTGTAAGAGTGTCATCACAGACACGCGGCTCAACCTTGGAACTTACAGGCGGATTCTTCTGTCCTATGGATGGGAGAAATCAGTCTGTTTTTTCAAACTGTCACTGAGATCATGGGAGGCTTGGGACCCCCCACAGTGGTGGAACTCACTCTCCTCCCTGCCAATGAGGATACAGGGGGAGGGAGCAGATTGGACGGCTGTAGCTGTGCGGGCACTGCTCGTATTATACTAATTAAATATTATAATAAACATTAAACCTATTTAGGAAACAAAAAAGAACACATGAGATGCTTAAGGATCTGGACATAAAAAAGATCATATTGTTTACCAATAAAAGAACGTACAGTAGTACCATTGGAGGGTAACAAACAGGGCTATTTAGTGATGGTATTGTAATAAAATATACATATTTTAAATTTTTACACGTTACTCAAAAAAAAAAAGGAAATAGAAAAACATAAATTTTTTCCAGTGTGGCTTTTATTAGTTTTAATATTGTTTATTGGGGGAAAAATGTGTACATACTGATATACATCAACATGTCCTTGACTTTTTTTTCAAAATAACAAACATGTTATACTTACAGTATCTCAGTGAGTACACCCCTCACATTTTTGTAAATATTTTATTATATCTTTTCATGTGACAACACTGAGGAAATGACACTTTGCTACAATGTAAAGTAGTGAGTGTACAGCTTGTATACCAGTGTAAATTTGTTGTCCCTTCAAAATAACTCAACACACAGCCATTAACCACTTCAGCCCCGGAAGGATTTACCCCCTTCCTGACCAGAGCACTTTTTACAATTTGGTACTGCGTCGCTTTAACTGCTAATTGCGCGGTCATGCAATGCTGTACCCAAACGAAGTTTGCGTCCTTTTCTTCCCACAAATAGAGCTTTCTTTTGATGGTATTTTATCACCTCTGCGGTTTTTATTTTTTGCGCTATAAATGGAAAAAGAGCGAAAATTTTGAAAAAAAATGATATTTTCTACTTTTTGTTATAAAAAAAATCCAATAAACTCAATTTTAGTCATACATTTAGGCCAAAATGTATTCAGCCACATGTCTTTGGTAAAAAAAATGTCAATAAGTGTATATTTATTGGTTTGCACAAAAGTTATAGCGTCTACAAACTAGGGTACATTTTCTGGAATTTACACAGCTTTTAGTTTATGACTGCCTATGTCATTTCTTGAGGTGCTAAAATGGCAGGGCAGTACAAACCCCCCAAATGACCCCATTTTGGAAAGTAGACACCCCAAGGAAATTGCTGAGAAGCATGTTGAGCCCATTGAATATTATTTTTTTTTGTCCCAAGTGATTGAATAATGACAAAAAAAAAAAAATTACAAAAAGTTGTCACTAAATGATATATTGCTCACACAGGCCATGGGCATATGTGGAATTGCACCCCAAAATACATTCAGCTGCTTCTCCTGGGTATGGGGATACCACATGTGTGGGACTTTTTGGGAGCCTAGCCGCATACGGGGCCCCGAAAACCAATCACCGCCTTCAGGATTTCTAAGGGCGTAAATTTTTGATTTCACTCCTCACTACCTATCACAGTTTTGAAGGCCATAAAATGCCCAGATGGCACAACCCCCCCCCCCCCCAAATGACCCCATTTTGGAAAGTAGACACCCCAAGCTATTTGCTGAGAGGCATGTTGAGTCCATGGAATATTTTATATTTTGACACAAGTTGCGGGAAAGTGACACTTTTTTTTTTTTTTTTTGCACAAAGTTGTCACTAAATGATATATTGCTCACACTGGCCATGGGCATATGGGGAATTGCACCCCAAAATACATTTAGCTGCTTCTCCTGAGTATGGGGATACCACATGTGTGGGACTTTTTGGGATCCTAGCCGTGTACGGGGCCCCGAAAACCAATCACTGCCTTCAGGATTTCTAAGGGTGTAAATTTTTGATTTCACTCTTCACTGCCTATCACAGTTTCGGAGGCCATGGAATGCCCAGGTGGCACAAACCCCCCCCAAATGACCCCATTTTGGAAAGTAGACACCCCAAGCTATTTGCTGAAAGGAATGGTGAGTATTTTGCAGCTCTCATTTGTTTTTGAAAATGAAGAAAGACAAGAAAAAACATTTTTTTTTCTTTTTTCAATTTTCAAAACTTTGTGACAAAAAGTGAGGTCTGCAAAATACTCACTATGCCTCTCAGCAAATAGCTTGGGGTGTCTACTTTCCAAAATGGGGTCATTTGGGGGGGGGGGGTTGTGCCACCTGGGCATTCCATGGCCTCCGAAACTGTGATAGGCAGTGAAGAGTGAAATCAAAAATTTGCGCCCTTAGAAAGCCTGAAGGCAGTGCTTGGTTTTCGGGGTCCCGTACGCGGCTAAGCTCCCAAAAAGTCTCACACATGTGGTATCCCCATACTCAGGAGAAGCAACAGAATGTATTTTGGGGTGTAATTTCACATATTCCCATGGCATGTTTGAGCAATATATCATTTAGTGACAACTTTGTGCAAAAAAAAAAAAAAAAATTTGTCTCTTTCCCGCAACTTGTGTCACAATACAAAATATTCCATGGACTCGACATGCCTCTCAGCAAATAGCTTGGGGTGTCTACTTTCCAAAATGGGGTCATTTGGGGAGTTTTGAACTGTCCTGGCATTTTATGCACAACATTTAGAAGCTTATGTCACACATCACCCACTCTTCTAACGACTTGAAGACAAAGCCCTTTCTGACACTTTTTGTTTACATGAAAAAATTATTTTTTTTTGCAAAAAAATTACTTTGAACCCCCAAACATTATATATTTTTTTAAGGCAAATGCCCTACAGATAAAAATGGTGGGTGTTTCATTTTTTGCACAGTATTTGCGCAGCGATTTTTTAAACGCATTTTTTGGGGAAAAACACACTTTTTAAAATTTTAATGCACTAAAACACACTATATTGCCCAAATGTTTGATGAGATAAAAAAGATGATCTTAGGCCGAGTACATGGATACCAAACATGACATACTTTACAATTGCGCACAAACGTGCAGTGGCAACAAAATAAATACATTTTTAAAAGCCTTTAAAAGCCTTTACAGGTTACCACTTTAGATTTACAGAGGAGGTCTACTGCTAAAATTACTGCCCTCGATCTGACCTTCGCGGTGATACCTCACATGCATGGTGCAATTGCTGTTTACATTTGATGCCAGACCGATGCTTGCGTTCGCCTTAGCGCGAGAGCAGGGGGCGACAGGGGTGCTTTTTTTGCTTTTTTATCTTATTTTTAAACTGTTCCTTTCATTTTTATTTTTTTTTAATCATTTTTATTGTTATCTCAGGGAATTTAAATATCCCCTGCGATAGCAATAGGTAGTGACAGGTACTCTTTATTGAAAAAATTGGGGTATATTAGACCCTAAATCTCTCCTCTGCCCTCAAAGCATCTGACGACACCAAGATCGGTGTGATAAAATGCTTTCCCAATTTCCCAATGGCGCTGTTTACATCCGGCGAAATCTAAGTCATGAAATACCTGTAGCTTCCGGTTTCTTAGGCCATAGAGATGTTTGGAGCCACTCTGGTCTCTGATCAGCTCTATGGTCAGCTGGCTGAATCACCAGCTGCATTCTCAGGTTCCCTGTTGAGACAGGAGAGCCAGAGAAAAACACGGAAGAGGGTGGGGGGGGCATTCCCTCCCACTGCTTGTAAAAGCAGTCTAGAGGCTAATTAGCCGCTAGGATTTCTTTTAGATGAAAGCCGACTGCTGGCTGAAAAGAATGATACCAAGATGATACCTAAACCTGCAGGCATCATTCTGGTATAACCACTCAAAGTCGTGAATGGCGTACCTGAAGACAAAAAAATGGTTAACAATAAAACACAGTAAACGGTAAAGTATAAAAAAATTGCACACCTGAAAAGCAAACATGATAAAACATAATAACAATAAAACATTGCAGAATAGAATACAGTAAAAAAGAGCAGAACAATAGAGAGAGAATAGAGAGAGAGAGAGAGAGAGAGACTAATAAAACGACAAATATTTTTTAAAATTTTATATATATATATATTTTTTTTTTACACTTGTTTTTGTGACTAACTTTTATAACTGTAACCGGTTCCAGCTTCGGGTCACTCAAAATGTGATGGCATCTTGGGAGACCCTGTGAAAGTGCGCCTAGTCTGTGCAATGCTGCACCCTACACTAATACTCAACTAGTGCATGGTAGCGTTCAAAACATTCACCAATGCAAAGACCAGGATTATCAGGACAGGAGGGACAATAATAGCGGGTGTCACGCCTATATCCGCGCTTGCTGCAGACATGACCTCTTTTTTGTGGGGGTTCGTTGGGTAGGGGTACTCGGGAGGATATAAAGAAAATGCCTCTCATGCAGCCGACTGCATTTGGTTGGGGATGTGAATGGGGGAATTACGGGTGCTGCAGAAGTGGTGGTTCCCAATTAGGATTGGCAAATGCAGCAGGAAGGGCATTATGGGCACGACGGGCCTGTTTGTCTTCTTCTTGGTGGCAGCGGGACACTACTTGTGCTTGCCACCTCACCAGCCTGAACTGCACTTATGGGACTCGCCGCGTCACCAAGTGTTACTGCAATGCTGGTTTGACTATGACCGGGGTGTACTAGGCCGCTGGTGCTTGCCAGTTCACCAAAACGCTACCAAAAAAAATGTTAGCGATCGCAGGGATCAGGCCTGACTCTGCGAACGCTGCAGTTATGCGTTTAGTGTTTTGTAAGTGTCAGTGATCGATCGATACTGCACTTGGGTGGGCTGGGGTGGGCCGGGCGGAGGGGCAAAACGCAGGTGCTAGCAGGTATCTGGGCTGATCCCACTAACACTGGGTTTTTGGGAACCCTAAACTGCTGGGGACGCTAGTATAGATCTGATCAGATCAGATATTGATCCGTTCAGATACTATACCACTAAGGGAGGTGTACGGTGCATGCGTGGGTGTTAGCGGTACTGGCGCTAACCTGGTGCTGCCTGGGGCTGGTGCTTGCCAGTTCACCAAAACGCTACCAAAAAAACTGTTAGCGATCGATGGGATCAGGCCTGACTCTGCGAACGCTGCAGTTATACGTTTAGTGTTTTGTAAGTGACAGTGATCGATCGATACTGCACTTGGGTGGGCTGGGCTGGGCCGGTCGGAGGGGCAAAACGCAGGTGCTAGCAGGTATCTGGGCTGATCCCGCTAACACTGCATTTTTGGGAACCCTAAACTGCTGGGGACGCTAGTATAGATCTGATCGGATCAGATATTGATCCGTTCAGGTACTATACCACTGAGGGAGATGTATGGTGCATGCGTGGGTGTTAGCAGTACTGGCGCTAACCTGGCGCTGCCTGGGGCTGGTGCTTGCCAGTTCACCAAAACGCTACCAAAAAAACTGTTAGCGATCGATGGGATCAGGCCTGACTCTGCGAACGCTGCAGTTATGCGTTTCGTGTTTTGTAAGTGACAGTGATCGATCGATACTGCACTTGGGTGGGCTGGGCTGGGCCGGGCGGAGGGGCAAAATCCAGGTTCTAGCAGGTATCTGGGCTGATCCCGCTAACACTGCATTTTTGGGAACCCTAAACTGCTGGGGACGCTAGTATAGATCTGATCGGATCAGATATTGATCCATTCAGATACTATACCACTAAGGGAGGCGTATGCTGCGTGCGTGGGTGTTAGCGGTACTAGCGCTAATCTGATGCTGCCTGGGGCGACGCATATCACCGCCGGGCGATCAGGGGGCTAAACCTTTATTCGGTAATAAACGGCGGGTGCCCTGACACTATAAAAAATAAACAAACTAACCAGCGTCACCCGTAACAGTTATACGGTGATCAGTGGTGAAAGGGTTAACTAGGGGGCAATCAAGGGGTTAAAACATTTATTAGGTAGTATATGGGGGTCCCTGACGCTATAAAACGCTGACGGCGAACCTAAATATTTACCTCACTAACTAGCGTCACCAGCGACACTAATACAGCAATCAGAAAAATGATCGCTTAGTGACACTGGCAACGGGGGGTGATCAAGGGGTTAAAACTTTATTAGGGGGGTTAGTGGGGTACCCTAGACCTAAAGGGGGCTAATACTAACTGCCCCACAACATTAACTGTAACAAACTGACACCATGCAGTAATCAGAAAAAAAAAAAAAACTGCTTGGTGTCAGTGTGACAGGGGGGGTGATTGGGGGGTGATCGGGGGTGATCGGGGGGAGATCAGGGGTGTTTTGTGTGCCTGGCATGTTCTACTGTGTGTGTGTTGTGCACTCACATTACAGTCTTCCCTCCTCGGCGCCGGAACGGAAAATGCCGAGCTGAGGAGAGGTGACATAATTTCCTTTGCTGCTGTTTACCATACAGCAGCATAGGAATGATTTCATTGGCTGGTGGCGATCGCGAGGGGGGGCCACGAATGGATGGCCTCCCCCTCACCTCCGATTGCCGCTGGACAAAAGCCGACCGCCTCGGGCACCGGGGGGGTCCGATCAGACCCCCTGCCCGCGGGAGGCAGATCACATACGGGTACGTGATTCTGCCTGCCTGTGCCATTCTACCGACGTATATCGTCGTGAGGCGGTCGGCAAGTGGTTAATGTCCAAACGGCTGGCATCCCTAAGTGAAAGTGTTCAAATTGCGCCCAATTAGCCATTTTCCCTCCCCAGTGTCATGTGACTCGTTAGCGTTACAAGGTCTCAGGTGTGAATGAGGAGCAGGTGTGTTAAATTTGGTGTTATTGCTCTCTCTCTCTCATACTGGTCACTGGAAGTCCAACATTGCACCTCATGGCAAATAACACTCTGATGATCTGAAAAAAAGAACTGTTGCTCTACCAAAAGATGGCCTAGGCTATAAGAAGATTTCCAAGACCCTGAAACTGAGCTACAGCTCGGTGGCCAAGACCATACAGCAGTTTAACAAGACAGGTTCCACTCAGAACAGGCCTCGCCATTGTCGACCAAAAAAGTTGAGTGCACATGCTCAGCGTCATATAGAGGTTATCTTTGGGAAATATACGTATGAGTGCTGCCAGCATTGCTGCAGGGGTTGAAGGGGTGGGGGTATGCCTGTCAGTGCTCAGACTGCAAACTGCATCAAATTGGTCTGCATGGCAGTTGTCCCAGAAGGAAGCCTCTTCTAAAGATGATGCACAAGAAAGCCCGCAAACAGTTTGCTGAAGACAAGCAGACTAAGGACATGGATTACTGGAACCATGGCCTGTGGTTTGATGAGACCAAGATAAACTTATTTGGTTCAGATGGTATCAAGCGTGCATGGCGGCAACCAGGTGAGGAGTACAAAGACAAGTGTGTCTTGACTACAGTCAAGCATGATGGTGAGAGTGTCCTGGTCTGGGGCTGCATGAGTGCTGCCGGCACTGGGGAGCTACAGTTCATTGAGGGAACCATGAATGCCAACATGTACTGTGACATACTGTAACAGAGCATGATCCCCTCAAACACTCTGACACCACTTAATCAGATAGAAAAAATACAAAAGTATATCCGGACGGGCGGTAATTGCAGTTCCCGTACTATCCAGTTACAGATGTATATGTGGGATGCTGTGGGTCAGGTTGTGAATACGCTTCGTTTTCTTACGCGCAACATGTCAAGCGATTAAATGAACAAGTTGTGCCCGGACTCACACCCTGACCCACAGCATCCCACATATACATCTGTAACTGGATAGTACGGGAACTGCAATTACCACCCGTCCAGATATACTTTTGTATTTTTTCTATCCAATTAAGTGGTGTCACAGTGTTTGTATGTAGGGTACCCAATATAGAGTGTTTTATATAAGTACTTATATGTAATAATTGTCTTTCAATTCTAATTTCTACATTAATAAATATTTAAATATTTTTAGTTGGCCTACTTGTGTGCCTTTAAAGTCCATTTTCGGTAGTTTTTAGCTCATTCATATTCATTTTGGGACATTGGCACACTGTTACTTGTACACTCACAGTGTCACCCTGCGAGAGTACCTATTAAATTTGTAAAATCTTTCTAAAGTATATTAATAATTGTTGAGGTCCAATAATTCCCATTGGGAGATGGATTGGATAGTTTAAGTGGCCTAGAGGTCACATAGTACCAGCTCATAGGTAAGATGGAGAAGTTTAAAGTGGAACTACACTCCATCTGAGCACCACAAATCAAAAACGCTATTGAATTCATTTTTAGTATTCAAAGCAAACTCACCAATCCATCCATGTCTCCATGCTTTATTTTGCTGAGAAAGCACTTTGAAAAACACCTCTTTGCATTTCTGGCTGTGGCCATCTTGAGCTAGGGCAGATGATTTGTGTAGCTTTTACTTCCTGGAATCCATCTGCCCTTTGCTCAGGCATGCAGGCAGGAGGGAATACTTAGCTGAGAAAATCCCTCCCCCTTCCTGAAGACTCCTGGGATGTATGACAACATTTGCCTAGGTATGGAAATCAGGAAGTAACTGAAGGAATTAAAAAAAAAAGTTTAAAGCAAGTAAATATAATATACTTTCCTATCTATTCACTGACGCTTGAGGCATAATGATTGAAAATAGTCAATGTTGATTGAGAGAGTAAAGATCCTCTTTAAAGAGTTTTCCCAAAACTCCATGGAAGACGTTTTGCGGGTCGGTGTGGGATTAGGTAGGAGCTGGTATATAAAGGAAATATCCTTCTGGTGGGAGTAGGGAACATCAAAAATTGTATGTAGATCCACTATGAATCCATCGGATCCTCCTAGAACACACTGCAGCATGTGGCGGATTTGGAGATACTGTTAGAAGGATTTGTGATAAAGCAACGGATGCACTGAGGTCCTGAAACAAGATTATTTGGGATCCTTGGAACAAATGTCCGACACTCTTTATGCCCGCTTTAGTCCAAGATTGTAAGAAAATACCATCTTTAAGCAATTTGAAGGTTCAGAGTGGAATATGTGATTCTGCCTGATATGGGAGTGTGGAACTGCCATGGAAGATAGAGGTCTATTTATTTAGAGAGGCAGTAATGGGACCTAGGAACCATCTATGAGGATGGCAATGCAACAGATGAGCTCCCAAAGTCAGATGAAGATCCTATGTTAATGCTATGCATTCGATTTGGATCCATGAGGAGTCAGAAGATGCACACCACCACTGTTTGGAGTGAGCCAATATAGGGCCTTTGTAATATTTGACAATGCTTGGGACTCCCATTCCTGAGCGCCGTGTTTAGAGGTAAAGAATGGTACTCTAAATGCAGGGTTTCTTATAGCCCCAGATGTAAGAGTTGAGAACTTTCTGGAGTTTATGCAGGTGTGATGATAGTATTGGAAGAGGTAGAGAGTGAAACATGTAAAGAATATGTGGCAATAGGAACATTTTGCTCAGAAAGATGTGGTACACCCCAGGAAGCTGTAACATGTTTATGTCCAGCATAGGTGTCTTGAAGTTTGTTTAGGAGAGTAGAATAATTCCGGGGAAGGATCCTGCCATTGGATGTAGTCAATTGGATACCTAAGTATTTAATCATCAACAAGGGTTCCCATGAGAAAGCAGCCATATAAAAGACTTGAGAGATTGAAATCGGGTCTACCCTACCACCAGCATGTGAGACTTTGAAAAGTTAACCTTGTATAGAGAAAGGTCTTCAGTTTAATTCTATCAAGGAAGGGAAATATTCTATCAAGGAAGGGAAAAGAGGCTAGGTGACCAAAAAACCTCATAAAAATAAAGTCATGGCAAAGGCATACCATCAGCCAAATAATTATAAAGAAATCAGTCTACAAATAAAAAATAAACTTGATCACATTGCAGATTAAAGATTACTGTAAATATAAAACATTCCTACACCTTTCCCAATTAAAGACAATGTTGTCTTGACCCTAAAAATAAAAATGTCTGGACACTCAAGATGAATTATATTATTATATATAAGTCTGAGCCAGGCATAATGCCCTCACCTTGCAAATAAACTATCAGTCTCTAAGTATCAATGTGAACCATACTGGTAAAAGGATACTCCTCTCTGTGGAAGATAAGCACTACCTAAAAAATATATCTAGTCCATTTCCCATAAGGGATATATAGTAGTGTCCAAAACCCTTGCAAATGTCAGGCGCCTGTTAACCCCTTCCCGTCGACCATATGCATATACTATATGCGACCTCAGATAAGTGGGTCTATGTGCGTATATATGCACATATGCATATCTCTCTTTGTGCTGGGAGCGCACTGCACAGCACGCTCCCAGCACAGAGACCTGTAGAGGTGAGGTAACACACTTGTTTGATAGCATGATTATAGCAAGCATGGTCCTATAGCAAATATGCCAGTAGTTTTTGGCTCCTATATACTCCTATTTGCTTTATCTGTTTATTCCCACAGTATCTGTGAAACATATACAGTTGTGATCTGCTGGTTGTCCACTTCTTCCCAATCAATGTTACCTTAGAGATCGGCTATACAATATAATATTGACAATTGTTGTTTATCACAGGAACAGCAGGGCAGCCTGTTGGGAGCTCTAATTTTAGCATGTTTTTCTTTAGGCCTCATGCACACGGACGTTTTTACAGCCGCGTTTTTTGCAGCTTAAAAACGCCTGTCTATGTTAGTCTATGGCTTCATGCCCACCTAGACGTTTTTGAGCTGCAAATGGCATAGGCGTTTTTAAGCTGTAAAAAAAACCCAGGACCAGTGCGTTCCGTGGTGCGGCGCTAGAGCTGTAAAAACGCGCAAAAACGCTCAAAAACGCAACCGCAGCGTTTTTTCGCGTTTTTTAGCTCCGGCGTTTTTTTGCTCAAAAAAGATGATTGGACACTGTAATCTCTGTAAAAACAGGAAATTCCTGTCTGGACATTAGATTACCCAAGAGTCCTTTGCACAACCGTGTGACTGTGGTTAGTGAGTTGAAGATGGCAAGTGCTGTTTCGCAAGTGGAGCTCATAAGTGCTGTACAGGCCCACTGTGAACTGTGGGATGTGGCACATCCACTTCATGGAGACCACATCCGCAAAGTGAAAGCGTGGGAGGCTATCAGTGCTGCCATTACCCCTGCCTGGGAAGAATTAAGAAATGCAGAAAGAAAGGAAATAATTAAGTCTATTTTCCTTGAATGCATGATCTGTTTGTGTGTAATGTAAATTGCATATTTAACCCTTTGTTTTCCACGTTATTTTAGGCAAAATTATACAGCACCACTGGAAGTCCCTACGTGACCGTGTCAGGAGGGACCTCACGGACGAGGACAAGGCAGCACGTAGTGGAGCACCAGCGCCTGCGAAGAGACCACATGTGTATCACACAAATTTGCTCTTCTTACGGCAAAATATGATGAGCAACACCAGACCGTAAGTTTTTGTTTTTTTTTTCATATATTTGCCTATGTACATTGCTTTTCAGGCGGTATGTTCCATGGCTATTGTAACCACTTGCCGAATGCCGCATGTACATATACGTCGGCAGAATGGCACGGCTGCACAAATGGGCGTACCTGTACGTCCCTTTTAAGTTGCCGCCTTGGCGGCGCGCGTTCCCATTGCACTGATCGCTGTAAAAATGACAATTTTCCCAAAAATGTGTCAAAATTGTCCAATGTGTCCACCATAATGTCGCAGTCAGGCTAAAAATCGCTGATCGCCCCCATTACTAATAAAATAAAAATTATTAAGAAAAATGCCATAAAACTCTCCCCTATTTTGTAGACGCTATAACTTTTGCCCAAACAAACTTTCTTAACTGAAATCTGTAGAAGAATACATATTGGCCTAAACAAAAAAAACATTTTAGATTTATTTATTTTTTGGGGGATATTTATTACTTAAAAAAATTAAAAGTCAACTTTTTTATAAAAAATTTACACTCTTTTTTTGTTATAGCTCAGAAAAAAACACAAAACTGCAGAGCTGATCAAATACCACCTAAAAAAAGGTCTGTTTGAAGGGAAAAAAAGGACGTAAATTTTTTGGGGAGCCACGTTGCATGACCACGCAATTGTTAAAGCGACACTGTGACGAATTGCAAAAAGTGCTCGGGTCTTTGGCCAGCTAAATGGTCCGGGCTGAAGTAGTTACGTTTATACATTTTGTATTGTCTGAGAGACCAAGCAGTCCCATTAAGAGCACTGGATCTCCACGTGCAATCAGCGAGGGAGGTGTTCAGTGCACAGATGAGGTAACTGCTTAGGTCTGCCTGTCTATCTTATTGTCTGTCTGTCCATGTACATGTCAATGTAAACATTTTTGTTCTTTTGCAGGAATCAAGGGCCTTGGAATCTGTGTCTCCTTCCAGTCAGCAAGGTGGAGAGCAGCGCGGTCGTGGCGGTGTTCGTGGCCGTGGGCGTGGAAGTCAGATGAGGGGCGGGGTCAATCTGGAGGCTGATGACAGAGTGCTAGCACTGCTGCAGGAAGTGCGGCAGGAGAGGCACAGTATGGATGCGTTTTTGGACACCAGCAACCCACGCGCCTGCTTCTGCCGCAGCCTATACCACATCCTGGAGGACATTGGGGGAGACCAAGAGAAGCTTTGTATGGATCGCATGTATGTTATTGCAATGCAATACCGGCATGCAAAACTAAGTGGTGGGCCACCTCCATGCGATCCATATAATGTTTCTCATGATCCCCCAATGGCCCCTGGGTACCTCAGCAGTGCTATCACCCCCCTCTCACTATCAACCCCCTCCTCAACACCAACCACCACCTATCCCGTCCCAGACCTCATTCTATACTCCGCATTCCTATGGTGAATTTCCACCTTCCACCTCCCATTTTCAGCCCTCATACCCTGTACCCCGCTACCAGCAGGATTTTGTGAGTGATCGCCAGGCCCAAGCATTACCCCGTCCCCAATCCCCACATCCCCAAAGTGATCAATCATCCACCACCACCTATCACCAGTTGTGATCCCAAACCTTTTATTTTGTTCTAATAAATACCTTTTTTTCTTGTAAATATGTGTTAAATTTGTCTTTTATATGATGCACAACAGCACTCCTTTGCACTCTGCTTGCCCTGAAGGCAGAGTGCAAAGGACTCTATCGTACTCTGTCTTCGGACAAGCGTAAGCTAGCTCTTTTTTGGGCTTAACCTAGGCTTACCCCGAAGGCAGAGTCAAATTGACTTGTTGAACAATCGTTGATAAATGGACATAAAAATAACAAACTTCAATTTTGAAATGCTTCATTTTAAAAAACACAAGAAAGCAAAGGTAGATGTATTCCAAATATTTTTTACACATAATCATTCTGCTATGATACCTCTCCATCAGGGGATTCAAAAAATTCAGAAAATTGGTTTTGAATGCTCATGACACGTGCAGTTGAACGCAAGTCCATAAATTGAACCCTCTGAAGTTGGTTAATGGGCTCCTGTTCAACGTTATTTCTGTCACTGTCCCGCAGAAAATTGTGCAGAACGCAGCATGCCAGGACGACTTTAATGGCGTTGTCAACATCCAACTGCATACTTGTCAGCAAATTTGGCCGTGCACACCCCGAATGCACATTCAACAACACGGCGTGCACGGCTGAGCCTATAATTGTAGATCTTTTGTCGTCGGCTGAGACCATAGCCACTGTATGGCCTCATAAGATTTTCAGCCAGTCCAAAGGCCTCATCTGCCACCATGACTAATGGCAAGCTGGGTTCTTCAGTGCAGGGTAGAGGCCTGCTTTCAGGAATATTGAGTCGTCCCTCATGTAGACGACGTCCGAAGGCCGACTCGCGGAATATGCGGGCGTCACCTTGGCTTCCATATGCTCCCACATCAACAAAAAGAAATTTAAGGTGTGCATCAGACAATGCCAGTAGGACCACCGAAAAATATTTTTTGTAATTAAAATATGACGATCCAGAGTGGGGAGGCTTCTTGACCCTGATGTGTTTCCCATCAAGGGCTCCTATACAATTTGGGAACTGAGTTTTTTCCCAAAAAGTGTCCACAACTGATTCCCAGATGTCTTCTGTTGGCTCTGGCATTACAGTGTTATGCAATTACTCCCATATTGCCACACATGTTTCCTTTATTATTTTTGACACCATTGAGAGGCCAAGGAGGAAATAATGATGTAACGAGGCATAACTTTGTCCTGTGGCAAGGAACCTAAGATAACATAATAGATGTAGTTATTGAAAGAGAAAAGCATAAACATAAGTCCTAACCCTACCCTTAAACCTAACCCTATCTCCTAACCCTAACCCCTAACCCTATCTCCTAACCCTAACCCTATCTCCTAACCCTATCTCCTAACCCTATCTCCTAACCCTAACCCTATCTCCTAACCCTATCTCCTAACCCTATCTCCTAACCCTATCTCCTAACCCTATCTCCTAACCCTATCTCCTAACCCCTAACCCTATGTCCTAACCCTAACCCTATCTCCTAACCCTATCTCCTAACCCTATCTCCTAACCCTACCTCCTAACCCTATCTCCTAACCCTATCTCCTAACCCTATCTCCTAACCCTATCTCCTAACCCTACTCTTTCAGGTAACTGCACTGATCTTCCCTGCAACACAAAAGTCGCTCTACCTGTCTGCGATTTCCCACCTGACTCTTCATACCCTCTGGTAACTGCAAAGACTCCCCTCTTCTCTTAAACACTGGACTACATTGCCTAACTGAACTTTAATTCTGCCTTACTAAGAATTTGAAACTAGTGCCTATACTTGTTTGTTTTTGAAAGTGTCATTTATTTTGTATTATGCTGCCCTGAACAAGACCAAACATTTAACCTTATTCTGTTGCCCCCTCTTGCACTGCAATCTGTCCAGGCCAGTTGTAAAACCCCACCCCCCACAAGCTTAGTTTTATCAGCTTTATCAGTTTTATCAGCTTCTAATTGAATAATTTTGAATTCCCCCCCCCCCACACACACACCTTCCCACTATAAATTTAGTTGATTTCTTGGGACGGCTGGCGAGGGTTTAGGCCGGTCACTCCTTGCACAAAGTGTCACGCCGGCAACAAGTGTTTGGCACTTGGACACGGGCACTTTGACTAAGGCACTGCTACAAAAAAGTAAGTACAGACATTATTGTTTCACAGCTATTTTGCAGGAAGTTCCACTTCATTCACTAACTTTCCTCAGCCTTCCTTCTATTAGCCTGTCCCCACCCTCTAAAATGCTCACACTAATCTTTGTTATAACGTCCTCTCTCCTCAAACTCTCATGTCTTTACCCCCCTCTCCAGCCCCCAACCTTTACATATCTCCCTCTCTTCTGCCCACTCAATATTACTCAACTTACCACCTCCTGCTCATTCTAAGCCCACACAGTATCACCACGTCCATTCCACCACAGCATCTGCCCTCCTATAAATCCCACTCCCGCCTTACCACCCTCACCCTCCTACTACTCCTAATGTCTGGGGACATCGCACCAAACCCCGGCCCTCCCACACCCAATTTCCAACGCCACGATCGGCCATCTACCTCCTCCAACAGTAGTCGTAACTTCAACCTTCTCATCCCAATTCCCCTGATTCCACAAGTCAGCCCCCCTCTTTCATGTGCCCTCTGGAATGCCCGCTCAGTCTTCAACAAACTAGTTTCTGTCAATGACCTTTTCCTCTCCAAATCCCTTGATCTATTTGCTATAACTGAAACCTGGCTCCAGGAATTTGATACTACCTCTCCAGCTGCACTGTCCCACAGTGGCCTTCTCTGGACTCACTCCACCAGACCCAGTGGACGAAAAGGAGGTGGTGTCGGACTTCTCCTCTCCCCACAATGCACCTTCCAGGTACTGCCCACACCTCCCTCTCTTTCCACCTGCTCTTTCGAAATGCACTGCATTCGTCTTTTCTCTCCAGCTTGTCTGAGGGTCGCAGTCATTTATCGGCCTCCTGGACCATTGTCACGCTTTCTGGATGACTTCTCTGCATGGCTACCCTATTTTCTCTCATCCGAAGTGCCTGCCATCATCCTAGGTGACTTTAACATTCCAATCAATGTTAATAATGCTACCACGGCAACACTCTTGACCTTGTATTCTCCCATCGCTGCACTCCCTGCAATCTCTCCAACGCACCCTTTCCTCTCTCTGATCACAACCTTATCCGTTTCACACTCTCCTCGTCTCCTATATCCCATGCTGCCAACCCACAAACCACTACCCGCAGGAACCTTCGCAACCTCAAACCTTCCCTTCTTCACTCTGCTACTGATGGCCTTTATGACAAAATCGCACCCCTGTCCTGCCCAGACCTAACCACTTCCATCTACAACACCACGTTGTCATCCTCCCTAGATGTGAAAAAAAGAGAAAAAATGTTGGAGCTTTATATGAGGCCATGACATATCGTGCATTGGTCTCCATTCCATATTCGTTGAGAAAAAATAGGAAAAGGGGAATTGGGAAAATAGGACTTTATATGATACACATCACTTAGGTTGAATCAATCAATCAATTAATAGTAGAAATATTTATTGTTAGCCATAATTAGGCACTGTATACCGGTAACATTAATAGTAATAGATCAATATGTACAATACAGAATAAAGAAGGACATGATAAGTACATCATATGACAATCCAGGTAATATAATAGAAGTTGTTGCACACATGAAATAATGAACCGGCAACATCCCTAATGCATGAAAGGACATAATAAGGAATAAAATAGCATATAAGGTTACATGATTGATTCAAACAGTAAAACCCTAGTAAACCCATGATTAATGTGACATAGCATCAAAAATTCATGCTCGACGCGTTTCGTGGGTTGTTTCCACTCATCAGGAGCAGCTATACATTGGAGGTATCTATAATAAAATAAAATAAAAATCTTTCATCAATGGTAATTGATCAAAGAATAGGGAGAAGAGGGACATAGAACTTATAGTCCAATCATTCTTACCTATGGGTAGCTAATGTAGAGTATGGGTAATAATGATATTAAAGATACATCGGAGGTACCAGGGGGCGAAAGACCGCCCCCCCGGGAGCTGAGGTGATGGCTGTGCAGGCGGCGATAGGGCCAAGTGTATAGTAATAGGTGTTGGCCCCGTGGGGCTTCTGTATCAATAAATAAATAGGAAAAGGGTGTTAGCATACAAATAGAAGTGCCATGGTAGTGAATAGGAGAAATATAAGTGAAAAGAAAGGGGGGGGGGGGGTTAGGTGATATGAGGTGATAGGAAATGGAGAGATAAGGTGTGTAAAAAAGCAGTAAAGAATAAGTGTGAGAGGTAGCAGAGTAAGGAGGGTCCCCAGGTAAAGTAGTCAAGATATATGAAAGTAGTAATCATAGAAATAGTAAAAATACTATGAAAGTGCATTTGCCACCATAAGGCCAAGGGTAACATCCATAGGATAAAGATTACCTGAAGTTCAAGTGTGTCTGGGGAAATCCAATTGGGAATAAACAGTGCAAACCGAGTAGACCAAGATAGACCATATCTGGTGTAAACCAAGGGGAGTATAGGTGTAAAAAGAATCTGTCCGCCGGCAGAGCCCCACCAACGTCACGTGGCGTGCTAAGAGAGAGGAGGCGACCATGTCAGAGCGACCAGTGCTCTTAAATGGGCGCCTATCCTCCCTCGTGGTGCACGCAGATGGAAAACACGTCTGCCCGCGGCATCAGAGGTGACGTCGTACGCAAGACGTGTAGGCGTGGCGTCAACGCACAGCGCATGCGCAACCGCAACCCCGACGACCATAATGGTCGAAATGGGGGCTGGGGGTGACCGCGGTGTGCGTTGCAGCTCCCGGGGCTGAAAGCAGCAGCCCCCATAAAATGACCTCACAGAGTAAAAACAAAAATTGTAACAATTCCAGTATAGCAAGTGCCCTACCGCTGGCACTTGATACTAGTCAACAAAAAAATCAAAAAATCATGGAAATAGCAGCACAGATAAGTGTGTGAATCCATCCAATATTACATTTGAAAAAAAGAGAAAAAATGTTGGAACTTTATATGAGGCCATGACATATCGTGCATTGGTCTCCATTCCATATTCGTTGAGAAAAAATAGGAAAAGGGGAATTGGGAAAATAGGACTTTATATGATACACATCACTTAGGTTGAATCAATCAATCAATTAATAGTAGAAATATTTATTGTTAGCCATAATTAGGCACTGTATACCGGTAACATTAATAGTAATAGATCAATATGTACAATACAGAATAAAGAAGGACATGATAAGTACATCATATGACAATCCAGGTAATATAATAGAAGTTGTTGCACACATGAAATAATGAACCGGCAACATCCCTAATGCATGAAAGGACATAATAAGGAATAAAATAGCATATAAGGTTACATGATTGATTCAAACAGTAAAACCCTAGTAAACCCATGATTAATGTGACATAGCATCAAAAATTCATGCTCGACGCGTTTCGTGGGTTGTTTCCACTCATCAGGAGCAGCTATACATTGGAGGTATCTATAATAAAATAAAATAAAAATCTTTCATCAATGGTAATTGATCAAAGAATAGGGAGAAGAGGGACATAGAACTTATAGTCCAATCATTCTTACCTATGGGTAGCTAATGTAGAGTATGGGTAATAATGATATTAAAGATACATCGGAGGTACCAGGGGGCGAAAGACCGCCCCCCCGGGAGCTGAGGTGATGGCTGTGCAGGCGGCGATAGGGCCAAGTGTATAGTAATAGGTGTTGGCCCCGTGGGGCTTCTGTATCAATAAATAAATAGGAAAAGGGTGTTAGCATACAAATAGAAGTGCCATGGTAGTGAATAGGAGAAATATAAGTGAAAAGAAAGGGGGGGGGGGGGGGTTAGGTGATATGAGGTGATAGGAAATGGAGAGATAAGGTGTGTAAAAAAGCAGTAAAGAATAAGTGTGAGAGGTAGCAGAGTAAGGAGGGTCCCCAGGTAAAGTAGTCAAGATATATGAAAGTAGTAATCATAGAAATAGTAAAAATACTATGAAAGTGCATTTGCCACCATAAGGCCAAGGGTAACATCCATAGGATAAAGATTACCTGAAGTTCAAGTGTGTCTGGGGAAATCCAATTGGGAATAAACAGTGCAAACCGAGTAGACCAAGATAGACCATATCTGGTGTAAACCAAGGGGAGTATAGGTGTAAAAAGAATCTGTCCGCCGGCAGAGCCCCACCAACGTCACGTGGCGTGCTAAGAGAGAGGAGGCGACCATGTCAGAGCGACCAGTGCTCTTTTTTTTTTTTTTGACAGAAAAAGGTTTTTTATTTTGTCGGAAATCATAAGAATACAAAACAGCAATAGCATGAAGAGTACAGTGTTTGCAATCAGATTACAGCATTTTATAAAGTATTCATTTTCAGGCAGCATTGAGGTCAGGATACCCAAGGGTGGAAGACAGCCTGTGATGTGAACTATGTCTATAGCTAGTTACAGGTAAGCAATAAAACGGTACAAAACAAAAAGAGGGATGTGTATATGCTATGGAGCGGACAGTAGTCCCGGATGGATCCAAGATCGGTCCCACCATTCCACCTCCAGAAGTATGGAGAGTGGAAAGTATTTTCAGTCTGGGGGAAAGGAAGAGGGGAGGCGAGGGGGGGGAGGAGGGGGCAAAAAACCCCCTGGCTCCCCCACAACCGCTCCCAGCTCCCTATTAACTAATATACACGGTACAATCATATTTACATAAATCAGGAGTTTAATCAGACATCCGACCACTGTGACCATATTTTCTCAAATTTTGCAGGGCAGTTCCTGCTCTCATATGTGATCTTATATAAAGGAAGGACTTTATTAATTGCACTTTTCCATGAGGCTACTGTAGGGAGATCAGTACCCTTCCATCTCAGGAGGATTTCTCTCCTAGCATAATAGAGGGCAAAAGTTAAGCCTAGTTTAGTATAACGGTCACCCTCCACATCCCCCAGGTAGCTAAGCAGAAAGACAAGAGGGTCCAGTGTCAACGGGGCACCGCAAAAGTCTGTCAATACGTCCGCCACCCCTCTCCAATAGGGCTGGATCTTGTTACAAGTCCAGACCATATGGAAGAAGGAGCCCCTCTCAATGGAGCATCTCGTGCAGAGTGGGCTGAGAGAGGGGTAGATGGAAGCCAACTTCTGTGGGGTATAGTATGCCCTGTGCAAAAATTTCAATTGGACAAAACGGTCTCTAGAGGCTATCATAGAGGAGATAAATGTAGAGACACATTCCTCCCATGTGTCTTCGTCCAGGTCAGGGATATCCAACTTCCATTTTCCCATCAGGTGTGAGGTGTCCGTATCAAGAGCTACTGTGAGATACATGTATAGGGTGGAGAGAGGTTTGTGCAGGAGCTCCGAGGTGAGAAGTCGCTCTATAGAATCTGAGTTTAGAGTAATTGGGGAAGGGAACTGGGCGGCGAGAGCATGCCGGAGCTGCCAGTACCTAAATTGGAAGGAGCGGGGGAGTTTAAATGTTTGTCTTAGTTCTAGGAATGTTAGAATCTTCCCACCTGGCATTACGTGCCTAAGGGCAACAATACCCCTCGTCGCCCACGCCGCCGGATCGGGCACTGTATTTAGGTGGGGAAGAAGGGGATTGCCCCACAGGGGAGTGTGAGGGGAGACCACCAAGGGATCCCGGAGAGCCACCCGTGAACATTGCCAAACCCGAATCGTGGTTTTCATAGGAGTCGTGACGCCCGGATGTGCCTTACACCCCCTAAAGGCTAGGTTAGAAAGGGCTGCATATGAACCAATTATTGCTGCCTCTAGGGTGACTGCTGGGTTCTGTCTGGGCTGGGAGAACCACCAGCGGACGGTAACCAAGACCGCAGCCCAGTAGTATATAAGGAAGTTCGGAAGGGCCAGACCTCCACCAGAGAGAGGAAGATAAAGGGTCCGTCTGGCCACTCTCGGAGGCCTCCCAGCCCAGACAAACTCGCTCACAATACTGTCGAGTCTCCGGAACACCGACCGGGGAATATGGACAGGGGTGTGACGAAAGAAGTATAACAGTTTGGGTAGGTACACCATTTTGATTAAATTCCCCCTACCTACTGGCGTAAGCGGAAGTCTACGCCAGGTTGTGCACTGCTTGGTAAGTTTGTCCAACACTGGAATTAGATTACGGTCGAGGTATTTGTCCAGGGACAAGGCTACCCTTACGCCCAAGTATGTGAACTCTTCGACCCATTGAAGGGGTGTTCGTGTGTCGATACGGGGCATGGAAGGGTGAAGTGGAAAGAGGACCGACTTGTCCCAGTTGACACGAACTCCTGAAAAACGGCTGAAGGTATCAAACTGAGACAAGGCAGCCCTCAGGGAATCAGATGCATCCGCCAAATAAAGGAGGGAGTCATCGGCATAAAGGGACAATTTCTCCTCTAACGGACCTACTTTGATGCCTTTAATAGACCTGTCCTTCCTAATGTGGGCCGCCAAGGGCTCCAAGGCCAAGGCAAATAATGCCGGGGATAGGGGACATCCCTGTCGGGTTCCCCTCTCCAAAAGAAAGGGCTCCGACAGGGTACTGCCCGTGCGTATACGAGCCCTAGGCTGCGCATACAACATTTGAATCCATGTGAGGAAGACTGGGCCAAAGCCAAATCTGGAAAGGACCCTCCACAGGTAGCCCCACTCGACCGAGTCGAAGGCTTTCTCCGCGTCGAGTGAGGCCACCACCCCAGGGTTCCCCGGATCAGCCACTGCGATGTGAGTGTGTAGTCTACGTATATTTATATCTGTGCCTCTTCCGGGCATGAACCCCGTTTGATCTGGGTGTGTTAGGGCAGTGACAACTTTGTTTAAACGGATGGCTAAGATCTTGGCCAGGACTTTTGCGTCAACATTTAGGAGAGAAATAGGGCGGTAGGATGCGCAGAGGGTAGGATCTTTCCCCGGCTTAGGGATGAGTACTATGACCGCCTCGCTCATCGAGGCCGGGAGGGTCCCAATTTTTAAAGCTGAGGCAAAAACCGTCTGCAATCTAGGGGTTATTTCTTCCATATAAGTCTTATAGAATTCCACCGGGAATCCGTCCGGACCCGGGGTCTTCCCTGCCTGCATCATTTTGAGAGCTTTTTGTATCTCCTCTAATTGAATAGGGGCGTCTAGTGTGTTAGCTGCAGATTGTGTGAGAACTGGAATGTCAATTTCGTCCAAGTAGTCAGTAAGGTCTTGTTGGTCATATATTACTCGTGAGCTATATAAGTGCTGGTAGAAGTTAGTGAAACATCTATTAATTTCCGCTGGGGAAGAATGAAGTGACCCATCTCTGTCACGAATCTGCGCTATTGCCGTTACCCCTGATTGTTCCCTGGATAGCCAGGCCAAGAGACGACCTGTCTTCTCCCCCTGCTCGAATATTCGCTGAGATTGGTATAACAGCTTCTTTTGTGTCAGGGAGGTCTGTAGCAGAAGGGATTGTTGGGTAAGAGATTGGAGTGCTATGTAGTCTCGCGGGTCACGGGAGCGGACATATAGGGCTTCCTGTCTGATCGCCTCAGTCTCTAGTCTAGTAAGCTCTGCTCTACGTAGTCTCCTCACCTTAGCAATAATACATTGGTAATGCCCCCTTGATGAGGCCTTAAAGGCCTCCCAAACCACATTATCAGAGGCGGACCCCGGATTGACCTCCCAAAATTGCTGCACCGTGTCCCGGAACTGAGAGTCGACATCTGCGTCGGATATCCAGAACCTGGACAACCGCCAGAGTCTATCTGCTGGGTCTAACGTCAGTTCCAGGGATAACAGCAACGGGGCGTGGTCCGAGATCCCCCGTGGAAGTATGCCTATGTCCCGAACTCTGGGGAGGACAGGCGCCGCGACGTAGGCCAGGTCTATGCGAGAGAGGGATCTATGAGAGGCAGAATGACAAGTAAAGGCCTTGGCCTGAGGGTTCTTCCACCTCCATACATCCACCAGGCCGTACGTGTCAGCCCAGTCCGCCAAGTCACGGCGTGTGGTGTCTCCCCCTGCGCTCCTGTCCAGCCCAGAGTCCGGAACAAGGTTAAAGTCACCCATCAATACAACATTATCTGGGGGGAAGCGGGCCAGCACCCCCGAGATCAAATTGAGGAGTCTGAATGAGGCCGGGGGGGGCAGATATACTCCCACCAACACCCAGGGCGAGTCATATATCAAGGCATGTATTAGTACATATCTCCCATCAGGATCAAGGACTAAATCAAGGAGCTTAAAAGGGAGAGTTTTCAGGACCAGTATACTAACCCCCCTTGCAAAATTGGAGTAGGTAGAGTGGTAGTGATGACCCACCCACGGTTTTTTCAGACTGAGGGTCTTGCTACCAATCAAATGTGTCTCCTGTAACACACAGACATGGGGATTATGCCTCTTTATAAACTGAAACACTAAAGAGCGTTTTAGTGGAGAGTTTAAGCCACGTGTGTTCCAGGAGAGAATATCTAGGTTAGGCATGTATACATCTTATTTATAAGAAAAGCAGGATACAACTTATATACTCTTCCTAATTCGGCACAGGTCATCCCAGGGGATGCCCGAGGCGAATCAGAGCCTGACATTACTTTGAGTACAGAGAGCAAACACAGCACCGTCAAAAAATATAAAACGAAAACGAAATCAAAGACAAAAAACTGGGAGCCAGGAACACGGCTCAACATCCCCAAACCCCCCCCCACCCCACCCGACCCCCAGAACAGGAGGCAGGTCTGTATCCCCAAACTTGCTTCAGCCCGACGGCTGCTCATGGAGGCAGTGAACTAGAGGCAACCGACCTCTGTGAGTCAAAGAAAAGTAAGTGTGCTTTAAGTTCCGGTGAGGATAAAAATGGTGTGAATCACCCGGAGCCCCGGGGGTACAAAACTTGTAGTGGTCCGAATGAACCCCCCGACCCCAGCCGGGGTCGAGGCGATGCTGGAGAAGATGATAGGGGAAGTGCGTGGGAGGGGGGGATGCAACAACAGGGGTGTCTGTACGTAGCGGGACCGGTCTCATTAAGGATAAAGTAACATGACCGAAGTGGCATCGCAGGAAAGAAAGTGGGGTTCAGCTTTTCTTCCCTAATGGACCGCAGCAATGAGGGAAGTCCGTTCGGAGGTGATGATCAGAGTTCAGATCTGGTGTCCTGCTTGCTTCCGAGCTGGGAGTTGAATGGGTATGCTCTTAAGGGAGGGGAAGCATGGCTCAGTCCAAAAGGCATGGAACCCAAAGAAGTGTTGAGCATCTAGGCCCCGCCAGCCGATAATGACATGAGAGGGGTCCGCAGAGGTATACAAAGGGTCAGACTCTCCCCTCCAAAAACAAAATCGCCCGCAACCTCTCCAGCAGTGTACTCACAGTTTCCCCAATAGAATCATCTTTGGATGGTGTCAGCCCACGCGGCAGCTTCTCTGGGGGAGGTGAAGAAGTGCACTTTTTCGCCGTCCTGTACTCTGAGTTTGGCAGGGAATAGCATGTTGTATTTGATCCCTTTTTGTCGGAGCATGGCGCGAACATGGTCGAAAGATTTTCGTTGCCTCTGTGTCTCCACAGAGTAATCCGGGAAGATGAGAAGTTTCGTGTTCTCATAATGTAATTCTCCTTGCATACGAGCAGAGCGGAGCACAGTGTCCCTGTCTCTGTAGTGGAGAAGTTTGAAAATGAAAGTGCGCGGCGGCGCTCCCTGTGGGCCCCGGCTGGCAGGCATTCGATGGGCGCGTTCGATGGAGAAGTGTGAGGAAAATTGTGCCTTCGGTAATAGGGTTGGGAGTAGTTTCTCCATGAAGTCAACCGGATCCGTTCCTTCTGCGCCTTCCGGGAGGCCGAGAACTCGGAGATTATTCCTCCGGTTCCGGTTCTCGGCGTCCTCGGCCCTGAATTCAAGTGCTTTAACCTTCGATTTTAGGATCTGAATGTCCTCATGATGTGCTCTTTGCACATCTTCCGTGGTGGAGATCCGCCGCTCCGCCTCCCCCACACGCTCTCTAAATCGATCCATGTCGCGTCGGATGAGGGCCGTCTCCTCCTGGACATGGTCTATCTTGATGGTGAGGGTGGACTGGCAGGTGGAGATGGCGTGCATCAGAGCCTCAAACGCCTGGGATCCAGCCTGGATCGCGCCATCCGGCGGGGCAGAGGTCTGCGTCTCCATGTTGCAGGCCTTAGGAGGGGAAGGCCCAAATTTCGGCGGCGTTCTTGTATGCTCAGGAACTCGCGATTTCTGTGTTCCTTTTTTGTTCTGCGCATTCCCTGAGCCGCCGGGCGTTTCTAGTGATAAATGGCAGGGAATTAAATGCAGTATCCACACCAGGATGTAAGAAGGAAAAAGTCCGGAGTGGGAGCTCTGGTACTAAACGTCCGCTCCCAGCGCCATCTTGGACACGCCCCCCGACCAGTGCTCTTAAATGGGCGCCTATCCTCCCTCGTGGTGCACGCAGATGGAAAACACGTCTGCCCGCGGCGTCAGAGGTGACGTCGTACGCAAGACGTGTAGGCGTGGCGTCAACGCACAGCGCATGCGCAACCGCAACCCCGACGACCATAATGGTCGAAATGGGGGCTGGGAGTGACCGCGGTGTGCGTTGCAGCTCCCGGGGCTGAAAGCAGCAGCCCCCATAAAATGACCTCACAGAGTAAAAACAAAAATTGTAACAATTCCAGTATAGCAAGTGCCCTACCGCTGGCACTTGATACTAGTCAACAAAAAAATCAAAAAATCATGGAAATAGCAGCATAGATAAGTGTGTGAATCCATCCAATATTACATTTGAAAAAAAGAGAAAAAATGTTGGAACTTTATATGAGGCCATGACATATCGTGCATTGGTCTCCATTCCATATTCGTTGAGAAAAAATAGGAAAAGGGGAATTGGGAAAATAGGACGCCACGTTACGTTGGTGGGGCTCTGCCGGCGGACAGATTCTTTTTATGGATGTTACCCTTGGCCTTATGGTGGCAAATGCACTTTCATAGTATTTTTACTATTTCTATGATTACTACTTTCATATATCTTGACTACTTTACCTGGGGACCCTCCTTACTCTGCTACCTCTCACACTTATTCTTTACTGCTTTTTTATACACCTTATCTCTCCATTTCCTATCACCTCATATCACCTAACCCCCCCCCCCCCTTTCTTTTCACTTATATTTCTCCTATTCACTACCATGGCACTTCTATTTGTATGCTAACACCCTTTTCCTATTTATTTATTGATACAGAAGCCCCACGGGGCTAACACCTATTACTATACACTTGGCCCTATCGCCGCCTGCACAGTCATCACCTCAGCTCCCGGGGGGGCGGTCTTTCGCCCCCTGGTACCTCCGATGTATCTTTAATATCATTATTACCCATACTCTACATTAACTACCCATAGGTAAGAATGATTGGACTATAAGTTCTATGTCCCTCTTCTCCCTATTCTTTGATCAATTACCATTGATGAAAGATTTTTATTTTATTTTATTATAGATACCTCCAATGTATAGCTGCTCCTGATGAGTGGAAACAACCCACGAAACGCGTCGAGCATGAATTTTTGATGCTATGTCACATTAATCATGGGTTTACTAGGGTTTTACTGTTTGAATCAATCATGTAACCTTATATGCTATTTTATTCCTTATTATGTCCTTTCATGCATTAGGGATGTTGCCGGTTCATTATTTCATGTGTGCAACAACTTCTACTATATTACCTGGATTGTCATATGATGTACTTATCATGTCCTTCTTTATTCTGTATTGTACATATTGATCTATTACTATTAATGTTACCGGTATACAGTGCCTAATTATGGCTAACAATAAATATTTCTACTATTAATTGATTGATTGATTCAACCTAAGTGATGTGTATCATATAAAGTCCTATTTTCCCAATTCCCCTTTTCCTATTTTTTCTCATCCTCCCTAGATGTACTTGCTCCTCTTTCTACACGCAGAACCAGGCCCCATCTGCCACAACCCTGGCAAACAGACGACACCAGAAGTCTCAAGAGACGCAGCCGTGCTCTTGAGCGAGCATGGCGTAAATCTAAATCCCTGCAAGACTTTACCCTCTACAAATCTGTCCTTCTCAAATACAACTCCTGCCTCCACACTGCTAAACAAACCTATTACAACACTCTCATCAAAACCCTCTCATCCAAACCTCATCAACTCTTTTCTACCCTTAATTCCTTACTTCACCCCCCACTGCCCCCTCCCACCAACTTGCTTACCGCTCAACATATTGCCAACCACTTCAATAGCAAAATCAACACAATTCGCAAGGAGATATCCAGCATTAAAATTCCTCCCCTACCCAACATATCAGGTCCAACACCACACTCAATACTCTCCTCCTTTTGCCCAGTTACCACAGAAGAAGTTGATAAACTCCTCTCCATGGCCCACCTCACTACATGTCCCCTGGACCCTGTCCCCTCTCAATTACTGCGACCACCTTCCCACTCTATCCTCAACTCCCTAACCCACATCTTCAACCTCTCCCTCTCCTCCGGCACCTTTCCTTCCCCGCTCAAACATGCACTGGTTACCCCCATACTCAAAAAACCCTCACTAGACCCCACCTGTTTGAATAACTTAAGACCTATCTCCCTTCTCCCGTTTGCCTCCAAGCTCATTGAACGCCTTGTTCATGACCAAATGAGTCGTTACCTCACGGACAACAACCTTCTCGACCCCCTACAGTCTGGCTTCCGTCTACAACATTCGACTGAAACTGCCCTACTAAAAATCACCAATGACCTAATAACTGCCAAAACCAATGGCCACTACTCCATACTCATACTTTTAGACCTCTCTGCTGCCTTTGACACAGTTGACCACCTGCTGCTCCTCAGCAAATTACACTCCCTTGGCCTCCGTGATTCTGCATTATCCTGGTTCTCCTCCTACCTATCTCAGCGCACTTTCAGCATCACTTACAACTCCATCTCCTCCGCTCCCCTTCCTCTTTCTGTTGGGGTACCCCAAGGCTCTGTCCTTGGGCCTCTCCTTTTCTCACTCTATACCTCTTCCCTGGGCCAGTTGATCACCTCCCATGGCTTCCAATACCATCTCTATGCCGATGACACACAGATCTATCTCTCCACTCCCCAACTCACCCCCACTATCTCCTCACGGATCTCAAACTTGCTGAATGACATATCGGTAGGGATGTCACACCACTTCCTCAAACTTAATCTTTCTAAAACTGAGCTTGTTATATTTCCTCCTTCACGGTCCCCCTCCTGTGACTTCACCATTAATATCAACAAGACAACCATTGGTCCCTCCACACATGCCAGAGTCCTGGGTGTAATCCTTGACTCTGACCTCTCCTTCAGCCCCCATATCCAATCACTGGCTAAATCCTGCCGCCTTAACCTCCGCAACATCTCCAAAATTCGACCCTTCCTGACTAATGACACTACAAAACAACCTATTCACTCCTTGATTATTTCCCGCCTCGACTATTGCAACTCTCTCCTTAATGGCCTACCCTTAAGCAGGCTATCCCCCTTCAGTCTATTATGAATGCTGCTGCTAGACTAATACACCTCACTAATCGATCCGTGACTGCTGCTCCTCTCTGCCAATCCCTTCACTGGCTTCCCCTACCCCACTGTGTAAAATTCAAAATGCTAACCATAACATACAAGGCCATTCACAACATCGCCCCCATCTACATCACCAACCTCATCTGCAGATATCGCCCAAATCGCCCCCTCCGCTCCTCCCAGGACCTCCTGCTCTCTAGCTCCCTTGTTACCTCCTCCCATGCTCGCCTTCAGGACTTCTCCAGAGCCTCTCCCATCCTCTGGAATTCCCTGCCCCAGTATGTCCGATCAGCCCCTACCCTGTCCACCTTTAGGAGATCCTTGAAAACTCATTTATTCAGGGAAGCCTATCCCACACCCACATAACTGTCCCTGAGCCACCCCCATCAAATCATTCTTTGCAGCTATTACCTTTTGTACCACCACCCCCTCCCTTTAGAATGTAAGCTCTACGAGCAGGGCCCTCCTGTACCTTTTGTATTGAACTGTACTGTAATTGTGTTGTCCCCCTTATACATTGTAAAGCGCTGAGTAAACTGTTGGCGCTATATAAATCTCATATAATAATAATAATAACCCTATCTCCTAACCCTAACCCTATCTCCTAACCCTATCTCCTAACCCTAACCCTATCTCCTAACCCTATTCCCTAACCCTGACCCTATTCACTAACCATAACCCATATGTGTATTCACTTACCTGAGTGTCACTAGCAGCCGTTCCTCCGGTGACACAGAGCTACGCATCACAGTGTCCATCCTTGTGAGCCTTGGCCTGAGCCTCTCCAACAGGTCATCAAAGAGCGGCACTGACATCCTTGTAAAGTTAAGGAATTTTGTCGGATATGAGCGCAGTTGGGAATAAATATTGCCAAAGTACGTCTGCTGCTTCTCTCCTCCTCCTGTCTCCTTCTCCGCAGCCTCCGCAAAACAATCAGAAGGATTGCCTTTATCGATCTTCTGGACGTCAGGATCCATATTTCCCAGAAAAATACACAAATTGAACATAGACTCAAACAGACTCTGAAACACTCTCTCCTCTCTCTCTCTCCTACCAAAATGGCACCGACACATGCTCATTAACAAATTTTCTTTGGTTTCTGTGGAATTGTGGGAAATTTGGGAGTGTATATAGCTGAGAGATGTGTTTTTCATTAAAAAAAACGCTACTTAGTGCTAACGCTAAAAAACGTGCAAAAACACGCACAAACGCTAATGCAAAATGCGGTAAAAATTGCGTTTTTAACGACGGTTTTTCCAGGCGTCAAACCTAGCTTTACAGCTCGATTTTTAAAACATCCATGTGCATGAGGACTAATTCCTGAATAATTTATTTTTTAGGCCTCATGCACATGGGATGTTAAAATAACGTTATGAAAACGCCTGTATCTTTGCAGTGATTTTTTAAACTTTTTTCAGGTTTTTTCAACGTTTTTGCAATAGCGTTTTTGCAATAGAGTTTTTGAGTGCTTTTGAGCGTTTTTGAGCGTTGTTGAGCGTTTTTTCCACGTTAGCGTTTTTTAGCTTTTTTTTTTTCAAAATTTATTTTTTTTTTTTTCAATGGATCAAAAACGTTAAAAAGCGTTGGTGAATGACGTTTTTGAGCATTTTTGAGCATTTTTGAGCATTTATCAGCGTTAGAGCGTTTTTACAGCTGAAAAACGTCTCTCAGAACCCACTGGTCCTGGGTTTTTTTTACAGCTTAAAAACGCCTATGCCATTTGCAGCTCAAAAACGCCTAGGTGGGCATGAAGCCATAGACTAACATAGACAGGCCTTTTTAAGCTGCAAAAAACGCTCAAAAGAGCGGCTGTAAAAACGTCTGTGTGCATGAAGCCTTAATGATGTTCTTGTAATACATATTTTGTGGTTTTATTTTGATATGTTGTTTGTGAAGTTCATGACGGTACCCAGAAAATCCGCACTCCTCAATATACATTTTCCTCTGTGTAAACTAAGAAATTGTTGTGTAACTGGGGGCTTTCCCTATATTTATTTATTTTTTAAAGTGCATTTTTTTTTCTAAGATTCTGCTCTGGCTGCTGCATTCATAATCAATTCTGGCCTCCTACCGCAAGACCCAAAATCAGGTGTCACAGCCAAAACTACCTAAGTAGTAATGCATCATTGGGGGGCTGCTACTAAATTTAAGCTATGCTAAATGTAAAAGTAAAAGAAAAATCAATTATGCAGCCAAAAATATGTGGCCAATGCACTCTGTCACTAAAATGGTCCATGAAAACCATACTGTTTCATAACTAGGGATGAGCCGAACACGGTTTGCACCAGAACAGGCGAACAGGCAAAAAATTAATTCGAACACGCGAACACTGTTAAAGTCTATGGGACGAATAATAAAAAGTGCTAATTTTAAAGGCTTATATGCAAGTTATTGTCATAAAAAGTGTTTGGAGACCTGGGTCCTGCCCCAGGGGACATGGATTAATGCAAAAAAAAGTTTTAAAAACTGCCCTTTTTTCGGGAGCAGTGATGTTAATAATGCTTAAAGTGAAACAATAAAAGTGTAATATTCCTTTAAATTTCGTACCTGGGAGTGTCTATAGTATGCCTGTAAAGGGGCGCATGTTTCCCGTGTTTAGAATAGTCTGACAGCAAAATGACATTTCAAAGGAAAAAAAGTTATTTAAAACTACTCGTGGCTATTAATGAATTGTCGGTCCGACAATACACATAAAAGTTCATTGATAAAAACGGCATGGGATTTCCCCACAGGGGAACTCCGAACCAAAATTTTAAAAAAAATGGTGTGGGGGTTCCCCTAAATTCCATACCAGGCCCTTCAGGTCTGGTATGGATATTAAGGGAAACCCCACGCCAAAATTTGAAAAAATGGCGTGGGGGTCCCCCTAAAATTCCATACCAGGCCCTTTAGGTCCGGTATGGATATCCCTCGCCAAAATTTAAAATAAATGGCGTGGGGGTCCCCCTAAATTCCATACCAGGCCCTTCAGGCCCTTCATCTGGCAGGCTGCAGGAAAAGGCTGCGAGAGAGCGCCCCCCACCTGAACCGAACCAGGCCACATGCCCTCAACATTGGGAGGGTGCTTTGGGGTCCCCCCCAAAGCACCTTGTCCCCATGTCGATGGGGACAAGGGCCTCATACCCACAACCCTTGCCCGGTGGTTGTGGGGGTCTGCGGGTGGGGGGCTTATTGGAATCTGGAAGCCCCGTTTAACAAGGGGACCCCCAGATCCTGCCCCCCTGTGTGAAATGGTAAGGGGGTACAAAAGTACCCCTACCAATTCCCAAAAAAAGTGTCAATAATGTTAAAAATGACAAGATCCTCTGCTTCTTGCTCCAGTGTTCTCATCCAGCATCTTCCTCTGTGGCGTCTTCTTCCCTTCTTCGTTCTCGGGCCGCTCCGCATCCATGATGGGAGGCTCCCACTGTGTGATGCTTCTTGTCTTCTGACACTTCTTAAATAACGGAGGGCGGGGCCACCCAGTGACTCCACCCCCTCTGATGCACGGGGACTTGATGGGAACTTCCCTATTGGGAAGTCCCCGCCCCCTCTGACGTCTCGGGGAAACCCATAGGGAAGTCCCCGTCAAGTCCCCGTGCGTCAGAGGGGGGCAGGGTCACCGTGTCAGGTGAAATGTCAGAAGACGAGAAGCGTCACACAGAGGGAGCCTCCCATCATGGATGCGGAGTGGCCTGAGAACGAAGAAGGGAAGAAGACACCACAGAGGAAGATGCCGGATGAGAACACCGGAGCAAGAAGCAGAGGATCGGAGGAAGAACCAGAGGAAGAAGAAGATGGAGGAAGAAACCAAAGGAAGATAGAAGAAAGAAGATGGAAAGAAGACTTTAAACAAAGGAATTGTCAAAAACTGTCTCTTGTCATTTTTAACAGGAAGGAGGAAGATGCCGGACGAGTACACCGGAGCAAGAAGCAGAGGATCTTGTCATTTTTCCCATTTTTGACACTTTTTTTGTGAAATGGTAGGGGTACTTTTGTACCCCATTACCATTTCACACAGGGGGTGTGCCGGGATCTGGGGGTCCCCTTGTTAATGTTGTGATTCTGATAATCCCCCCGCCCGCAGACCCCCACAACCACCGGGCAAGGGTTGTGGGGATGAGGCCCTTGTCCCCATCAACATGGGGACAAGGTGCTTTGGGGGGGACCCCAAAGCACTCTCCCAATGTTGAGGTATGTTGAGGTATGGTGTGGTATGGTATGGTTCAGGGGGGGGCTCTCTCTCGTCCCCCCTCTTTTCCTGCGGCCTGCCAGGTTGCGTGCTCAGATAAGGGTCTGGTATGGATTTTTGGGGGGACCCCACGCCATTTTTTTTTAAATTTTGGCACGGGGTTCCCCTTAAAATTCATACCAGACCTTAAAGGTCTGGTATGGATTTTGAAGGGGACCCCCACGCCATTTTTTTTTAAAAAAATTGGTGCGGGGTTCCCCTTAATATCCATACCAGACCTGAAGGGCCTGGTATGGAATTTAGGGGGACCCCCACGCCATTTTTTTTTAAATTTTGGTTCGGGGTTCCCCTGTGGGGAAATCCCATGCCATTTTTATCAATGAACTTTTATGTGTATTGTCGGACCGACAATTCATTAATAGCCGCGAGTAGTTTTAAATGACTTTTTTTCCTTTGAAATGTAATTTTGCTGTCAGACTGTTCTAAACACGGGAAACATGCGCCCCCTTACAGGCATACTATAGACACCCCCCAGGTACAAAATTTAAAGGAATATTACACTTTTATTGTTTCACTTTAAGCATTATTAAAATCACTGCTCCCTAAAAAAAACTGCAGTTTTTAAAACTTTTTTTTGCATTGATCAATGTCCCCTGGGGCAGGACCCGAGTCCCCAAACACTTTTTATGACAATACCATGCATATAAGCCTTTAAAATTAGCACTTTTGATTTCTCCCATAGACTTTTAAAGGGTGTTCTGCGGCTTTCGAATTTGCCGCAAACACCCCAAATTGTTCGCTGTTCAGCAAATTGGCGAACAGCCGATGTTCGAGTCGAACATGAGTTTGACTCGAACTAGAAGCTCATCCCTATTCATAACAGACATAATGTATAGTAATTTAAGGCACCCCCCAAGCATGGTATTTAAAGAATGTATTCTTCCTGTGGTATGGTATTTTTTTTAAAAAACATTTTTTTTCATTAGTACCCCTCCATGGCCTTTTTTGACAATACTTTGGCTATTATCCTTATATATGGCCAAAATTTAGTATCAAGATTTTACCCCCATAGACTTCAGTTGGGTTCAATGCTAAGTTTGGGTTTAACAGACTTCACGCAAGATTTAACGAAGTGGGTTGTAAATTCTTTAGTAAAAATGTTACAATATTTGTTAATAAGGCTGTCTGAACCAGGGGCTTTATGTAGGGGTAAATTTTAAATATTTAGTTTCAGTTTAGACTCAGGAAAGGGGGCTGGGAGTTTAACCTGTTGGTCTGGTGATAGAGAAGAAATACGGACTAGATCTTGAGAAGAGGTAATACCACATTTTTTTCCAGATCTTCTAGCAAAATCTGGAATAAGGCATTCTAAAGCGTCATTTGTGGTTATGTTTTGAGTAACTGATGAATGGAGCATATGAAGATCAACCATATTCAAAACATTTAGGGGTTGATTTACTAAAACTGAAGAGTGCAAAATCTGGTGCAGCTGTGCATGGTTGCCAATCAGCTTCTAACTTCAGCTTGTTCAATTAGGCTCGATTCACACCTATGCATGTTGCTTTTGAGCGTTTTTGGAGGTTTTTTTTTCATGCTTGCCACGTTTTTGAGCCGCGTTTTTGCCGCGTTTTTGCCGCGTTTTTGCCGCGATTTGCGTTTTGCGTTTTTTTTTTTTTTTTTTACAGTTTTTTTTACAGTCTAAAAAAAAATGTAAAAAAAATAAAAAAAAAAAAAAACACGGCAAAAACGCACCAAAAACGCATCAAAAACACTGCAAAAACGGTGCACTTGCGTTTTTGATGCTTGTCCATTGAAAACCATTACATGCAAAACGCTGCATTTTGCATGTAAAAAAGTCCCCGACCCTTTCCAAAAACGCAAAAAAACAAAAAAGCATTGATGTGAACATGTTCCATAGGAACCCATGTTAAAAAATTCCCGTGCATTTCTGCAAAATGCAAAATGCATCAAAAAACGCGCTAGTGTGAATGGGGCCTTAGGGTTTGACAAGCAACCTGGAAGCTGATTGATTTCTCTGCAGAGCTGCACCAGATTTTGCACTATCCAATTTTAGTAAATTAACCCCTTAGGATCGCTTAGAGTAAAGTCGTTTGTGGGAAGAGGCATTATTGGTTTAATAGTAAAAAATCATTTGGAGTTGTTTCTAGGAAGGAGATGGGTCTCCATTTCTGACCAGGTTTTCTTTGGAGATGGTTTCCACCAATATTAAATCTAATTTTGCAGAGCATACATGTCCTTGAATGCAGATAGTGTGTGTTTGGGGCTGCTCACCCTCCCCTGCATGCCTGTTGATTTGGGAGTGGCTGTGTTCATACAGCTGCTGTGTCCCCATAGAGCAGTGGTTCTCAACTCCTGTCCTCAGGACCCACTAACAGGCCATGTTTGCAAGATAACTGAAATACATCACAGGTGATCTTATTTGTTGCTCAGTGATTGCAGTATTCTAGTCTGCATCTCCCCCAAGGTAATACTTAAAATCTGGCCTGTTGGTGGGTCCCGAGGACTGGAGTTGAGAACCACTGCCATAGAGGCATAGAGTTAAATAGGTTGCCTTCATGCAGCTCCTGGTGGCTCCAGCTGCATAAATACAAGGCCAAACCATGCTGTACAATAAAGCCCTATGGTATTAATGAATATGTGGGAGGCCTAAGCTGTCTGTTTGTTTTGCCATGATGAAAACTAACCATCTGGGTTTTTTATGTTTTCAGATAACTTGAAAGGAGGGTTGGTATGTCGTTTATGCAGAATAGTGGAAAAAACTGTGCATAAGGCTAGGTTCACACTGCTGCGAATTCTATTGCGAATTTGAGCCGTTGCGATCGCTCAAATTCGCAAGTCATTTAAATTACATAGATTAACATTAGTGCCGTTCACATCGACGCGTTGCGAATATAACCTGCGTGAAAAAAAGGTCCTGTGCGAGTTTGATCCGTGTGCGATGCGAATTCAGCTCTATAGATATAATATCACAAACCAAAATTATCACTGTCCATTGTACTGTATATATACATCATTCCTTTGACGTTATGTACCTTTGTTATTAGGGTTGTCCCGATACCACTTTTTTAAGACCGAGTACAAGTACCAATACTTTTTTTCAAGTACTCGCCGATACCGATTACCGATATTTTTTTTTTAATGTCATGTAGCACTAATGGGTACTGATAGGTGGCACACACTAATGGGCACTGATAGGTGGCATACACTGACGGCTGCCACTGCTAGCTGGCACTGACTGATGAGCCCTAATAGGTGGCACTGATTATGCAGCACCGATGAGCACTGATAGGTGACATGCACTGATAGGTGGCATGCACTGATGGACACTGATAGGTGGCACGCACTGATGGGCACTGATAGGTGGCACGCACTGATGGCTGGCACTGACTGATGGCTGGATGGGCACTGATGGATGGCCCTAACAGATGTCACTGATGAGCACTGGTTGATGGCGGACATGAGAGGAATAATTTTTGTATGCTGCCTCTGCGACGCCCATCTTGGTACACCTTGCACTCGGCCTCAATAAAGCAGCAGCGGACATCTTGTTACACCCAGCCCGAACTATATGGGCTGGGTGTAACAAGATGTCTGCTGCTGGCATATTGTGGCCGAGTGCAGGGTGTACCAAGATGGGCGTCGGGATTTTCAGTTACACTGATGGTGTAACTGCAACATGGAGCGTCACTTCCATTACCGAATGTGACGGCTCCGGTCGCCGATCCTGATGGATGATGCAACTGTGCCCTGCACTCTATACTACCTACTTGAAGACTCGGAGGACCCGCTCTCCGCTCTGCTCTAAGCTCCGCCCTCTGCTCCACCCGCTGACTCCGCCCGCTGACTGTCTCTCCCATCTCAGCCAGGTATCGGCTAAGGCATCGGGAGCATTTGTGCAAGTACAAGTACTCGCGCAAATGCTCGGTATCGGTCCCAATACTGATACTAGTATAGGTATCGGGACAACCCTAGTTGTTATGGCAGCAGCTAGCTGACATAACCCCAGTATTTTTTTATACAGTGGGCGATTCGGCGTCCAATAAAAGTGGTCCTGGTGCGGATTCGCCACAGAATAACTTTTATAGGCAGTGGGAGAGGTGCCTCCCACCACTTCCTGGTCATTTCCCTCGCTCACCAGAGCCACTGGTAAAGGCAGAAACAATCCGATCCCCTGGAGCGATGAGCAGGAAGTCGAGGGAAGGGAAAATGGTCCCCACTCCATTATATGCCCTTGAAGGACCGGAGCGGCTTCTGACGTCACTTCTGCCTAACGGCCCTAAAAGGACAAATGGGTTTTTTTGTAAAAATAAAATTACATTTTGTTTTTGTTTTTTTATTGCTTTTAAGTGTAAATGTGAAATCTGAGGTGATTTTGACCCCCAGATCTCACAATAAAAAGGACCTGTCATGCTTATTTCTATTACAAGGGATGTTTACATTCCTTGTAATAGGAATACAAGTGATAAAAAAAAGAAAAACTAAAGGGACAGTATAAAAATAAAAATTAAAAAGTAGAAAAAAATAATAAGAAAAAAAAAAAAAAAATTAAATGCCCTGTCCCTCCGAGCTCACGCGCAGAAGAGAACACATATGTAAGACGCGCCCACATATATAAATGCTGTTCAAACCCCACATGTGAGGTATCACCATGATCGTTAGAGCAAAAATTCTAGCACTAAACCAACCTCCTCTGTAACTCTAAGCAGGTTATCTGCAAAAATGTTTAAAGCGTCGCCTATGGAGATTTTTAAGTACCGTAGTTTGTCGCCATTCCTTGAGCATGTGCAATTTTGAAGCATGACATGTTAGGTATCTATTTACCTGGCGTAACATCATATTTCACAATATACAAAAAAATTGGGCTAACTTTACTGTATTTTTTCCCAAAAAATTCCATTTAAAACACAGCTGCACAAATACAGTGTGACATAAAATATTGCAACAACCACCATTTTATTATTAGTCTCTGCTAAAAAATATATATTTAATGTTTTGGGGTTCTAACTAATTTTCTAGCAAAAATTACAAATTTAAACTTGTAAACAACAAGTGTCAGAAAAAGACCTGATCCTTGTGGGGTTAGTGTGGGGTGGCGGGCTGGTGGGCACGAGTGACAGGGGGGGGATGTCTGTGGTCAGGTCTGTCTGCCCCCCCCCCCCCCCCCGCCACTGGTAGCATTCTGGGCCAATCAGAGCTCCATTGCTTTGCACATTGCTGAAAGTCAACAATCTGAACTGGACCAAATTATGACCTTATTAGTGATCACTAGACTGGCTGTGTTCTTTGGACAGGAATCTGGTTTTCACAATGGATTTAACACATTAAAAACCTAATTGCAGGTTGGAATGCATATTTAGCTGTTTGCCTAGAGTTCAATTTTAATCATTGTTCTAATGTATTTCTTATTTACAAATCTTATTTCAAAACGTCAAACACCAATAGACCGTTATTATCTATATTTTTCTTTCAAATATATATATATATATATATATATATATATATATATATATATATATATATATATATATATATATATATATATTATATTATCTTATATAATGAAAAATGCAATATTTTTTATGAAAAAATCAATAAGATAATCCTCAGAGAAGGGCTCTTTGTGTTTTCATGCATTTCATATGTTTGAATTCATTTTCCAATCTTTGTTTCATAGCGAAAATAGATTTTGTTTACATTTTTTAAAGCAATTTCTTCTTGCAGCCATTCTATACATATCTGTTCCCATCACTTACAGCAAAATAACCTATTGAGAGAAGAGTGGTAGCATGCTTATAATTGTGTATGAGTCTGTCTGAGATTCAACTCTGATATCTCTTGATAAGATCACACATTCCAAGGAAGGATATTGTGTTTTCTTAAATGACAGAGAAGTTTCACTTCACTATTTCAGTTTTAAATGTACCAGATGGACCTACCTGTAAGCGAGCCATGAATAATGTGGACTTTTTCTAAAAATACAGTCACATACAGCTTTGAAATAAAAATACATTTACTATGCCTATATTAGAATATATATATATATATATATATATATATATATATATATATATATATTGTAACCTGGGGGACAGGTAGCAGGTACAAAGCTCCCTGGGATGAGCAGTCTTTCAGGCACAGATACCAAATCCAGTGGAATAGTGACAAACAGTGCGGTGTTTATTTGTGATATATACAAGTCTATTTACAGGTGCTGTACAGTGTTCCAAAAGAAACAAATAGGAACAAAAATAGCCAAAACAAAACCTAGCCGTGTCTCGGCACTAACTAAACAATATTTACAGATCCTAACTACTAAGCTGAGCAAGCCTACAGCTTGTCAGCTTCCACATACCTTTTTGCACTCTTACACAGAAGTTCTCTGAGTATCCCAGGCCAAGAGCCAGGGCTGTCTTGCTCAGGTGAGCTTAAATTAGCCTGGGGGAGAGGACCAAGAACTGAACTGGACCATGGATCAGAGATCCCTGAACCTGTATGAGAGGAGCCTGGGAGATGTATAAACCCCGAACAGGACTTTTCCTGGCTCTCTCTGGGACGCTCTGCTACATATCCCCCCCCCCCTTGTTTCAACCCCAGGGTTGGAACACCTGTAGCCCAACAGGAGTGAACACGGGACAGGGCATCTACATTCCCCATCTCAACACCTGGCCTGTGTTTTACAGTGAATGAGTAATCCTGTAGAGCCAAAAACCACCGGTTCACCCGTCTATTAGTCTCCTTCTTTTGGGCCATCCATTTCAGAGGAGCATGGTCAGTTATTAACTCAAACCGGCGTCCTAACAAATAGTACCTGAGTGCGTCCACGGCCCACTTTATGGCTAAACACTCCTTTTCAATGACTGCATACCTTTGCTCATGGTCATTGAGTTTTCTGCTTAGGTACACCACAGGGTGTTCTTCCCCGTTGTGTACCTGTGATAGTACTGCCCCGATACCAACATCAGACGCATCCGTCTGAACCAAAAAATCTTTGGAGAAATCGGGGGAGTACAGTACTGGTTGTGCACAAAGAGCCTTCTTCAGGACTTGGAAAGATTCCTCTGCTACTGAGGACCATTTCACCATTACAGAGTCTCTCCCTTTCGTAAGGTCTGTCAGTGGGGCAGCTATAGTTGCAAAATTTGGGATAAATCTTCTATAATACCCCGCAATGCCAAGAAAGGCCCTGACCTGCTTCTTGTTTGCAGGACGTGGCCATTCCTGGATGGCTTCTATTTTATTCACTTGAGGTTTTATTACACCACGCCCAATAGTGTAGCCCAAATACTTGGCTTCCTCTAGACCAATGGCACATTTTTTTGGATTTGCTGTAAAACCTTCTTTGAAGAGGGAATCGAGGACAGCCTGGACCCGGGGCAAGTGAGACTCCCAGTCAGTGCTATGTACCACTATGTCATCTAGATATGCTGCTGCATATTGTCGGTGGGGTCTTAGAGTCCTGTCCATGGCCCTCTGAAATGTGGCGGGGGCATTTTGCAACCCAAAAGGCATTTTTTTATATTGAAAGGAACCCTCTGGGGTCACAAATGCAGTCTTCTCTTTGGCACTACCAGTCAGGGGTATTTGCCAATAACCTTTTGTCAAGTCCAAAGTGGTCAGATAGCGAGCCTTGCCAAGTCGGTCTATAAGTTCGTCCACTCTGGGCATTGGGTACGTGTCAAACTTTGTCACTGCATTAAGCTTCCTGAAGTCATTACAGAACCTCCAAGTGCCATCCGGTTTTGGGACTAACACGATGGGGCTAGACCAGTCACTATTGGATTCCTCAATGACATCTAGCTCCAACATTCTTTTAACTTCCTCGCTGATGTCCTTTCTCCTTGCTTCAGGAATTCGGTATGGTTTTAGCTTGACACGGACCCCAGGTTCAGTAACAATATCATGCTGAACTGCTGAAGTCGTGCCAGGTAACTCTGAAAATTTCTCTCTATTTCTTATCAGGAATTCTCTAGTTTCCTGCTTTTGAGAATATGACAGGGTGTCTGGAATCGTGACCTCAGGGATCAGAGGAGACTCAGTACCCTTAGGCGTTACCGGGAGGGACCTCGCAGTTAACGCCAGCCTATCCTTCCAGGGCTTTAACAGGTTTATGTGGTAAATCTGTTCGGGCTTCCTTTTTCCTGGTTGATATATTTTGTAATTGACCTCCCCAACTCTTTCAATTACTTCAAAGGGACCCTGCCACTTAGCCAGGAACTTGCTCTCAACAGTGGGAACTAACACCAGGACCCTATCACCAGGTGAGAAAACACGGAGTTGGGCCCCCCTGTTGTATATCCTCTGTTGAGCTGTTTGGGCCTGCAGTAAGTGTTCTTTTACCAACGGCATGATTGCTGCAATCCTGTCCTGCATTTGAGCGATATGCTCAATGACACTTTTATGGGGTGTCTGCTCCCCCTCCCAAGTTTCTTTGGCTATGTCCAAGAGTCCCCGAGGGTGTCTCCCATAAAGCAACTCAAAGGGAGAGTACCCCGTGGAGGACTGGGGAACCTCCCTGATGGCAAACATCAAGTATGGTATCAGGAAGTCCCAGTTTTTCCCATCCTTGTCAACAACCTTTTTTAACATGCTTTTTAATGTTTTATTGAAGCGTTCCACCAAGCCATCCGTTTGAGGATGGTACACCGAGGTTCGCAATTGCGTCACCTTAAATAACTTGCACAGCTCTCTAGTTATTCGTGACATAAATGGGGTGCCCTGGTCTGTAAGGACTTCTTTAGGGATTCCAACACGACTGAACACCATAAACAGCTCTTTGGCAATGTTTTTAGCAGACGCGGTGCGTAAGGGAATTGCCTCTGGGTAACGGGTAGCATAATCCATGATTACGAGGATATGCTGATGACCTCGGGCAGACTTGGGGAGTGGACCCACAAGGTCCATGGCAATCCTCTCAAAGGGCACTTCAATAATGGGCAAGGGCACTAAAGGACTTCGGAAGTGTTGTAGTGGGGCTGACATCTGACACACAGGACAGGATTGACAATAATTCTCAATATCCTTCTGTATTCCGGGCCAATAAAACCTGCGCAACACCCTTTCAGTAGTTTTCTCAACCCCTAAATGACCTCCTAGCAAGTGCCCATGGGCAAGTTCCAACACCACCCGTCTGTATGGCTTAGGGACCACCAACTGTTCAACCACTTCATCATTTTTTTTACATACACGATACAATAAATCCTCATTGCTGCTAAAATAAGGAAAACAGAGCCTGTCCCCTGATTCGACAGGTACATCATTAATCACCATTACATTTTCCCAGGCCCTGGCAAGGGTTGGGTCTTTTCTCTGCTCGGTACCAAAATTTTCCTTGTGTACATTAAGGTCAGCAAACTCCAACGTAGGCTCAGATTCAGCAGATGGCTGTCCAGCTCCACTGGTTGTGGGGACCTCCTCAGGCTCCTCCAGCTCTCCTGCCATAACTGAGAAAGGAAAACCTGGGGAGCCCTGAGAAGAGTCCCCTGAACCCATATTGTCAGTAGCGGCCAGGAGTTCTGGCTCTGTCACTGAGTCAGCTACTGCGACCGGGTCGGGACGATCCCACAGTTCCCAAAACTTAGGGAAGTCTCTACCAATGATGGCCTCGTGCACCAAGTGGGGCACAAGTCCGACCGGATGGGTCACCGTACCTAAGCCAGTTTTAAACTGAACAGTGGCTATAGGATACTCGCGGGTATCCCCATGTACACAGATCACAGCAACTTTTTTAGCATGCAAATTCACAGTGTCAACCATCTCAGCTGTAACCAAAGTCACTAGACTTCCAGAGTCTAGCAAGGCCGTAATAGGCTTATTATTAACAGTCATTTGGCACATGTGTTTTCCCATACTTGGTGCTGCAGCGCATGAAACAGCAGCAAACATAGACTGCCTTCTAATAGACAGATCGCACTGCATTGGTTCATCTGTCAATGGACAGTTTGCTGCAACATGTCCCAGTTCTTGGCAACGAAAACACCTGATGTTTCCCCAGTTTGGTTTGCTGACAGGCAGTAGCTTCCCTTGTTTGGGACGCCAAACTTCAGTCCTGGCACCAAAAATCCTCCCCCCTATTTCCTTGCCATGCTTACCACCCACTTCCCCTGGAACAGTCTTACCGGTTGCCTGGGGAGACCGTGGCTTTGGGCGGAAAGTCCGTGCGGCTGTAGGGGTGGTGACCAGGTTCTCTGCAGCAAAGTACCTTTCAACAAGTTCCACGAGGTTGTCCGCCGAGTTGGGGTCTCCTTGACTCACCCACTTCTGCAGGGGAACTGGTAGGGACCTCAGGAACCGGTCCATGACCACACGCTCCACTATTTGTGGCCCAGACAGGGACTCCGGCTGTAGCCATTTTCTCACCAAGTGAATTAGGTCGAACATCTGCGATCTTGGGGGCCTCTCGTCTTGGAAGAACCAGCTGTGGACCCGCTGTGCTCGAACTGCCAGGGTGACACCAAGTCGCGCCAGGATTTCCCGCTTGACCTTTTCATAGTCTCCTGCTTCTGCTGACTCCAAATCATAGTAGGCCTTCTGCGATTCTCCAGACAGCAAGGGGGCGACCAGTCCTGCCCACTGGGTTTTGGGCCAACCTTCCCTCTCAGCGGTCCGTTCAAAAGTTAAGAGAAAGGCCTCTGGATCATCATCTGCAGTCATCTTGGAAAGAAAGCGACCCACATGGATGGCTGAGGGCTTGTCTCCAACAACATTAACTTTAGCAGGTGACCACTGTGCTAGCGTCTCCACAACCGCAGCCAAGGTTTTCCTATCCTCTTTTGCATCAGTGGCTAGCTGTTCAAACAGCCTCTGCGATAGCTCCTGTACAGCACCAATCTGTTGGCACAGCGCCTTGGTTTGCTCCTGTGCGATAGCGTTTGTTTGCTGCAGTGCAACGTTTGCTTGTTGCTGTGCAGCATTGGATTGTTGCTGTGCAGCATTGGATATCACCAATTGTTTTAGGATTTCCTCCATGTTTAGTCACTCTAGGTACTGGCCTTTTAAGTAGTAACTTACTACAGCTGGTCGCAGTCTCCACCATATGTAACCTGGGGGACAGGTAGCAGGTACAAAGCTCCCTGGGATGAGCAGTCTTTCAGGCACAGATACCAAATCCAGTGGAATAGTGACAAACAGTGCGGTGTTTATTTGTGATATATACAAGTCTATTTACAGGTGCTGTACAGTGTTCCAAAAGAAACAAATAGGAACAAAAATAGCCAAAACAAAACCTAGCCGTGTCTCGGCACTAACTAAACAATATTTACAGATCCTAACTACTAAGCTGAGCAAGCCTACAGCTTGTCAGCTTCCACATACCTTTTTGCACTCTTACACAGAAGTTCTCTGAGTATCCCAGGCCAAGAGCCAGGGCTGTCTTGCTCAGGTGAGCTTAAATTAGCCTGGGGGAGAGGACCAAGAACTGAACTGGACCATGGATCAGAGATCCCTGAACCTGTATGAGAGGAGCCTGGGAGATGTATAAACCCCGAACAGGACTTTTCCTGGCTCTCTCTGGGACGCTCTGCTACAATATATACAGTATGTTGGACAGTTTCTAGAGACAGTCCAACACATCCACATCCCTGATAAATATAAAAAAAATTGGAGACAGCACACCACTCCCTCAAAAGGTGGTGGGATTTTTCTTTCAATCATTTTTATTAGTATTATTATTGTTGATACAAATTTGGTCAGTACAAGTATAACAAACGTATCAGTAATATAGGTAAAAGGGAACAACAGGTACATGACATACTAATAAGAGTCTTCGCAAACACTAATTCACCTCAAACAACACATCAGACAACATATTGTGTGATACAATTATCCATGTCTAAAAAAACAACCAGAGACGTCAGGTCCCAATACGACAATGGAGTTAGAGTAATAATCCTACAAATTCAATCAACCTAATAAGGCCGAACGAGCAAATTATTGAAACAGTGCGGTATATTGGAGAAAAGATAGACCACCAGCCCTGGGGCTTGCAGGGGAGCCAGGGTTAGGAGAGGCGTCCACAACCACCCCAAAAGGGATCATGCTGTGGGTATGGAGGCGCCCCCTCCCCCTGGACCCCGGGTCCCAGTTTAAATCACCCCAACAGGGTGTATTCTGTAACTCAAACCTAAGTTGGTAACTTGTAAACTTAGAACTAAAATTATATATGGTCAAGTGACCATTCAAACACAGGTGAGGATGGGACTGTGTGGAGGGAGGCCTAAGAGGTTCAGAATACCTGGTCTCCGAGGAGCCCAATTAGCATAGCGGTAACTCCCCCCGCCACTACAATACATTACTAATAAAGTCTTAGGATAATCAATTATTTAACATGTCCGGTTTGGTTCAAAGAGAAAAGACGAAGGGAAAGTAAGGGGACAGAAAGAGGCGGGAAAAGAGAGGGGAAAGGTAGGAAAGTCTGGAAGAGAAAGTACCCCCAGAGTCACTCAGAGCGCAGGTAGGTCAGGGTAACTAACGCCAGGATATAAGGGGATATGACAGAACTTGGCCCAGGGTTCTCAGGTAAGTTTGAAGAGCCGTGCTTTGTCTTGTATTATACTGACTATCTTCTCCTGAGCCATAATCCAGGAAATTTTATGCTTCACCGCAATAAAAGGGACCCTGTGCTTTTTCCAGCAGGCCGCTATTGTAATTTTAGTGCCAAGTAACATGAAAAAGATCAGTTTTTGGGTATATTTATCCACCTTATCTACCTTCTGATTCAACAAAGCAACAAAGCAATCTCAGGAGATTGAGGAATCGGAAGGGTCGTCACTTTTCGAATCACTGAAAAGACTTTCTTCCACAAACTCTTGATTCTTGGGCAAGTCCACCATATATTGTACATTGTGCCTATATGGTTACACCTTCGGAAACACATCGGGGAAGCATCCGGATATATCTTCGCAAGGAGAGAGGGGACCCTGTACCTTAGTATCTTAAGGCTAGTTTCAATCAGGGAAATATTTAAAATTCCTTTGAAGGAGCGTTGAAAGCAGGAGAACCAGTTATCCTTTTCCCAGGAAATATCAAGGTCCTTTTCCCAGGAGATGGCATAGGGAGGTTTGGACGTCACCGAAGCTAGAGAGGCATAAATGATGGATATCCCCCTCTCTGATCTGTGGCACTTGCACACCATGATTCATAACTAGTGATCTTAGGAGGGTCTGGTTTATTTGGCCAGATGGATTTAAGGAAATGTTGTATTTGCATGAACCGAAAATGTTCAGCGGGGGGCATCTCAAGTTTACTAGTGCAGAAGGCAAGAGATAAAGGACCTGTAGATGTGAAGTAGTTGCCTATTTTAAGTAAGCCTTTATTCAACCACCAACTGAAAGGTAGGATGTTCATTCCCAGCGGAAAGTCAGGGTAATGAAATAAATGTGTCAGGGGCTTAAGGTCAGAGATCAGGGAGGGATTTTTATGTAATCGGTCGCACAAAGCTAATGAGTGGGAGAGCATGGGGGCTAAAATGGGCGGTCTCCGCTTAGTAGGAGACCAGATCAGATAGTCAATAGTATGTAGAGTAATAGCTTGGCGTTCCATTGATACCCAGTCTGGTTTGGGGCCTTTTGAGTACACAATGGAGATCTGGGAAAGCTGAGAGGCCTGGTAGTACCACCATATGTTGGGCACGGCTAATCCCCCATGTGACTTAAGCCTGAATAGAATGCTGTTCGAACAACGACTACCCTTAGATCCCCAAATGAATTGTGTAATTTTGGATTGAAGCATCTGTACTTGAGACTTTTGGATGGTGATGGGTAAGGACCTAAATAGGTACAGTATGCGGGGTAGGAGGGTCATTTTGACTGCATGGATACAGCCTAGCTATGAAAGGTTGTGTTTATTCCAAATAGATAGGTCAGAGGCTAATTTACGGAAGATGGCCGAGTAATTAGATGAGTAGAGGGAAGCTATACTAGTGGAGAGATTAACCCCTAGGTACGGGAGAGATGACGATTTCCAGGAAAACGGGAAATGGTTTTGTAAACTACTTAGAATGTTGGGGGGGGACCGTTATATTTAAGGCTAGTGATTTAGAGACATTAACTTGAAGGCCTCAAATTTCACCAAATTTTTCGAGGAGAGAGAAAATATTAGGGGTCGATATCAGAGGGGAAGTGACAAAACGCAGCAAATCGTCAGCAAAAAGAGCGCATTTGTGCTCTTGTTTACCACAGACTACCCCCTTAATATCCTGGTGATTTCTAATAGCAATAGCCAGAGACTCCATCGCTATGGCGAAAAGGAGGGGGGACAAAGGGCAGCCCTGCCTGGTACCCTTCTCTATAGACAGAGGCTTGGAGTAGTAGCCCTGCATTCTGACCTGTGCACTAGGTCCCGAATACAGGGCTCGTAAAGTGCCCAAAAAATTGGACCAAAACCCCATCGCTCCAGGACACTGAATAGATATGGCCAGGTAATAGTATCAAAAGCTTTTTGTAGGTCAATTGATAAAAAGTATCCTTTTTGTTGGGGTCCTCCATCCCATTGGGAGTTGAGGAGGGAGATGATGTCAACTGCCCTTCTGATCTGATCCGGTCCTTGTCTCTCCGGGATAAAGCCCACCTGGTCTCTATGAATGTAGAGAGCTATGCAAGACGCTAGTCTGTTGGATAGGACTTTTGTAAGAATTTTTAGATCATTATTGATTAAAGAGATGGGACGGTAATTGGAGACCAAAGAGATGTCTTTTCCAGGTTTCGGTATGACCGATATGAATGCAAGGTTAAGGGCTTTATCCAAGGGAGAACCAGACCGGAGAGAATTGAAGAACTTGACCAAATATGGAGCTAGTAATGGTCCGAATTTCTTATAGTACCCGACTGAAAAACCGTCTGGTCCCGGGGCTGAGTTTTGTTTGAGCTGTTTGATCACCCCGAGAACTTCCCATTCCGAAATTGGTTCATCTAGGAGCTCCGAATGTTCAGAGGATAATTTTGGAAGAGGGAGATTGTCTAGGAAGTCTGATATGGGCGGCGAGGCTGCTGAGTGTTCTTTCTTATATAGCGAAGTATAGAAGTCATGGAATACATCCATGATGCGGTTCGGATTTTGAGATAGTGCCCCTGTTAGAGTGCGGATTTTGGGAAAGGTGAAGGATCGAGGTCTTGGAGACAGTTTGGCTGCTAATTTAGCCCCTATTTTATCTGCCTGATAGTAGAAACGAGCCCCTGACCATCGAAGATGCTTCTCAGCTTCGGTGGTAAGTGCTAGGTTTAGGGAGATCCGTGTCGCTTCCAGGGCATCCAGGGATTCCCTGGTAGGGTTCCTTTTATGGGCCCTGCTCAGGGACTGGAATTTTAACTGGAGGTTGCTAATGTCTGCTGTACGTTCTTTTTTAAGGCGGGAGGTGATTTGGATGATTTTTCCTCTGAGTACCGCTTTATGAGCTGCCCACACAGTTTCTGGGGAAACCTCCCCGGTGTTGTTTAGTCGAAAGTATTCTTGTATTTCCTGTGGTAGGATTTTGCAATTGATTTGATCGCTTAAAAGCCCTTCGTTAAGGCGCCATATGAATTGTTTACTATTACCATGAGAATGCTGCAAGAATAATAGGACTATGGAGTGATCTGAGATGGAGGAGTCCCTAATGACCGCTTTAGTAGCCGACGGGATGTTGCGGGCTTGAATAAAAATATGATCAATTCTAGTGTGGAGATGATCTGGGACCGAATAGTGTGTATAATCTTTGGATCTGGGATTCATTTCTCTCCAGATGTCCACGAGGCCAAGGGAACAAAGTGTAGCGGCTATTTTAGTACTCTGTTTTGGAGGTTTCCTAGATCTAGAGGCGCCTGGCACTGATTTGTCTAGTGAGAGGTCAAAGGGGAGATTTGTGTCTCCACCCATGATTATTTTCCCTTCCAGTTGTGGGCCTAGCGTGGACTGCTATTTTTTGAGATTTGTAGTGATTAAATAATTTACGTCTCTTAACCGGGGAGTTCATCCCTTGAACATTATGCGAAGCTATGCAAATGGGCGGAGGGGGGATAAGTGTGTCAGAGTGCATGGATCAGAGGGAGGGATAAACGCATCGTATAAAGTGAGCTTACCTGAGCTAGGAAGATTTGGGTAAGTGTCCAAACCCCCCGAAGCCGGACAATTTTGGAACCTAGCCTGTAGAACTTCAGCTGGGCTTCTGAGTGACTCTAGGGATAGGTGGGAGAGAGGAAGAAAAGGAGGAAGGACGGTCGAACCTGAGAAGTAAAAACAGGACATATCAAGAACAATATAAAGGATGACATTATAGGCGTTCATCATACAGCTTAATAGTAACCTAAGTTCCCCTGTAGGAGAGGAGGACCTCATGCCTCCTACACGGGTTTTTTTCCCAAAAACCAAAACCCCTAACAGGGGGGTTGTGGAAAAGTCTCAGAGTGGGGGAAAAAAAAATACCACTCCGAGATAAATGGAGGCGAAGTGCAGCCGCTCCAGACATGCCGCCAAAAAGAGGATCGACTACTAAAATTTTTCGAGGAGGAAGGGTGGAAAAACAGGACCAATCAAAGAAAAATGAAGGGAGGGGAAAAACAGAAAAAAAACATTTAAAGAGTTTAATGAGGATGTGAGGCAAAATGACAGTGTCACCTCATCCAGTGTTAGTTAAGGTCCAAACCCTGCAAGAAGGGAGAGGGGGACATAAAAAATCAGTGTCCCAATGCCAGGCGGGTGTGTCATAATAAGGGAAGAACACAGTTGATTGCAGACTGTTCCTTAAGGTGGGCGGCCATCTTTCAATCTCTTAGCCTGTTGCTTGTGCCATAGGGGTTGGATGGGGCTCGTTGGAGGAGGTCTTTTCGCAGAGTTTGGAGTCTTGGGGTCCAGAGCAGAAGCAGAAGTTGGGGAGTGGGATATAAGGCCTAGTTGTAGCATCAGACGTTCACCATCTCCAAAGTTTGTAAAGCTGTACGATTTGTTCAAGTAGGCAAAATTTAGGTGGAAAGGAAATGACCACCTATAAGTGATCGATTTTTGAGACAGGATAAGTAGGAGGGGTTTTAATGATCTTCGTCGTTGTATGGTGAAGGGCGAGAGATCAGCGAAAATTTGAATGGAGTGTCCTTGAATGGAGAGGTTGTCAGTTTCCCTGGCTTTCAGCATGACTTCCTCTTTAACTCTGTAGAAGTGAGGTGTCTCTGGGTAGTCCATCTTGGCGGGGGGGTTGGAGAGCTCTGTGTGCTCGATCCAGTTCCAGCTTATAATCCGGTATGTCGGGGATCAAATTTTTGATGAAAGTGCGGACGATTTTGTCTGTGTCTTTGAACGATTCCGGGAGGCCTCTCAGTCTGAAATTTTATCTGCGTGATCGATTCTCAAGATCGTCGAGCTTTGCATACGCCATATCTAGCTGTTCATGTAGATCATGGATCCTTTCAGTGTTCTGGTTGGCCATAGCAATCGTTTGATCAGTCTTAACTTCGATCGCTTCAATTCTCGCCCCCCAGATGCTGCAGGTCTGCCTGTATGGTAGATTTGTGAGGCAGTATGGGCCAGTCCCTTTGAGAGCATATTTGAGAAGGTTTCCATTAAAGAGGAAAAGTCTGTGGGATTGGGGGCAGGGGGGCTGCTCTGATTGCCTGGGGGAGCCTGGATGTAATTACTTTCATCCATCGGTGTGAGGGGGGAGCCATCAGTGAGTCCACTATTTGTGATGTCAGAGGTGGAGGAAGAAAATAGCCCATCCTGATGGGTACTCACTGTTTGGAGCTGTTTCCCTGTGTTGCGGGAGGGTAGAGGAGGAAAATCTTCCAAGGATTCCTCCAGATGCTGTGTTATGCCTCGCGCCGCGCTAGCGGCCGCCATCTTTGCAGAGGCCGGAATCTAGAAGTCGGAATAAATACCGTCTGACAGAGCCCCCGGTCATGCGGGGGGGTCCCTCAGGTCCTCAGGGACTGTCGAGGGGGTCCGGTCGGCTGTTTCCTCCTCTAATGCTGGCTGCGGCGGCTAAGACAGGCTGGAGCGGAGCGGAGCTTTTAGAACGTGCCACCGCTCATGGAGCCTCCGCGCATGCGCCCTCTGGTGGTGGGATTTTTAGGGATGTGTATAGAACTGTCACCAAGGTAAGCACAACAACAAAACAATATTCATAAAAAATATTACATTTATTACAAAAGTTCATCAGTTAAAAATTGACAATAATGGCATTTAGTCATAGGGTAGACCAGTAATCAATACAGCAAAAACATTTGGTCATAACTTATTCGAACATAGTTGATACTCAATACACAGGATACAACAGATGCTTGTGTATGCAGACATCCGACGTGTTTCACAGACTTGTTATCTGCTTCTTCAAGGCAGCTCGGCATGCATCTATAACATTGTATAAATTATAAAGAAATATCATTAGTACCAACAACAATTTTTTATTATTTTATTCACATTTATGAAGAATTATATAGATATGAGTGTTCACCAAACTTGTAGTATTAATACCTCAATGAACGCAGCACCAAAAAGAGAGCGGAGATGACACACCCTGCAATAATGGGGAGGTGAAGCCATATTCTACCGTCTGGTCTGATGGACGTTGGACCGCATAAAAAGCTTGGTACGAAAGGGGACCAGCAGTCGTCTAGGAATGAGTCCACAACAATCCGCGCTATCCCCAAAAATCCTACGATGCTGTTATACCTTTACAAATATTAGCAAAAAATAATGACAAAAAAAAAATTGCTACTCATAAAAAATGCTGAAAAAGTTATGACAAAACAGTTCTGCAACCAAATAAAACCCAGAATATGGGTTCTGTTAAACAAATAGTTTCAGGTGCGCTACTAGTGTCAAAAACCCCAATATTTAAGGATTTATCTTCAACCTAAAAACCATACCATATAAATGTGAAAAATATATATAAACCATAGGTATATAAAATATATATTGATTTGTAAAAATGTGAATATTAAATAGTCCTAAACAATCAATCTGTATTTCTGTGTAAGTAGTCCTTCCTTCAGCTAGTGGGATTTCATCTTGCTGGGTGATTGTGTGAACCAAAACACAGTGTAAGAAAGGGGGAGGGGGGCGTTTACCAGAAGTGCTGGACCCCTATTACGGGGGTCTTCAGGGCTTCTCAGATGCCGAGTCTCACAGGCAGAAACAGCTGATTTTACTTGCAGGCTTGGATCTGCCTTAGATTCCTCCTGAGCGCTGGAATTCCCGTATCATGAGCTGTATCTCTGTGAAATCCCTCAAATAGACTGGACTCCTATTACGGGGGTCTTCAGGGCTTCTCAGATGCAGAGTACTAAAGGCAGGGACAGCTGATATTGTTTGCAGGCTTGGATCCATCTTTGATTCCTGCCGAGCGCTGGAATTGCCTTAACAAGAGCTGTATCTCTGTGAAATCACTGGTTACATGCAGAGAGAGATCAAAGAAACAGAGGATCCTCCATAGTGAAGTACGTAAAGCTTTTATTAAAATAAATGGGTAGCTGACATCTAAAGCAGAGCAGAAAGTTCAAAAACGTAAAGCTCGGCCGTGGTGAAGCTTAGCCAGCTGATGTGTGGTGACGTCAGGTCCCATGGCTCCGTTCGATGCGGCGTTTCTCCGTAAAAGGCAAATACAGAGATACAGCTCTTGTTAAGGCAATTCCAGCGCTCGGCAGGAATCAAAGACGGATCCAAGCCTGCAAGCAATATCAGCTGTCCCTGCCTTTAGGACTCAGCATCTGAGAAGCCCTGAAGACCCCCCGTAATAGGAGTCCAGTCTATCTGAGGGATTTCATTTTATATGGTATGGTTTTTAGGTTGAAGATATATCCTTAAATATTGGGGTTTTTGACACTAGTAGCGCACCTGAACTTATTTATAGTCGTATACTGTAGGAATGCCAAATAGTATTGTTTAAGGATATATATATATATAGCCTGATTATATATTCATGACCACAATGGTAAATGGGTAAGGAGCATATGTGGTGGATAACAAGGTGGATTTGGGTGTGGGGCATGGATAGATGCCCATATTATAGATAACCCTTAACACCTGAAAAAAAGCATAATCCCACCACTCAAGCAAATGAGGCAAATGGCTTAGGTAAGAATAAAAACCCAAATACACTATATGTACTGGGACGATAAGAATAATCATCCTCATTAAAGTAGCAATAAACCCTATAGCATAGATGGACCCAAGGGCTCAGGGAGATTATCATTGCCACAAAGGTATGCCTATTAAATATACATTTCCAGATAGAATAAAGGAAAACACCAAGGTACCCATGAAAATTAAGATTGTTGAACAAAATATATATGACATTACCTCCAAATGACTGGGCAGGGAAGAACCCCACGAAGAGACCAGAGAATAGGGTGCAAATGCATCTTGATATAGACACGCTCCTCAATCTGTCACAACGGTATGCGTTTCCACGGTACCGCTGTGCAGACGCTGTGCTTAAATGTGCTATCCCAACTGGAAGTGAACAAGCCGGAAACAGCTCGCTGACCTCACTTCCGGTGCGGGTGCCCCTGCCAGTGCGCATGCGTCAGTCTCCCGGTCATGTCACAATGAAACCGGGATACAGAGCGCAGGTCTCACCACCCACTAGATGTTATCAGTGGATGATTACCGAGGAGAAAAAAGCCTCCCCATCCACCAGGGGTACCTGAATGTCCAGACAATAACTTATAGTGCAGGGGGATCACATCGCTCCCAATGATGATACGATCATGACATACCAACCATTAAATTACTAATACATAGTCTGACATTTCTGACAATACAAAAACATATTAAAACCAAAACGAACAGCATTCAAGTGTTATGACTTGGGTATATAGGGAATGTTATTTTTGAAACACGCAATCACCATGATGTTATGAAGTACGTTTTTAACCACTTCAGCCCTGGAGGATTTGGCAGCTCAATGACTGGAGGACTTTTTACAATTTGGCACTGCACTGCTTTAACTGGTAATTGCGCGGTCATGCAATGTTGTACCAAAGCAAAATTTGTACCAAAACAAATAGAGCTTTCTTTTGATGGTATTTTATTGCCTCTGCGATTTTTATTTTTTGCGATATAAACGGAAAAAAAACGGAAATTTTGAAAAAAATTGATATTTTCTACTTTTTGTTATAAAAAAAATAATAAACTCAATTTTAGTCATACATTTAGGCTAAAATGTATTCAGCCACATGTCTTTGGTAAAAAAAGTCAATAATCATATATTTATTGGTTTGCGCAAAAGTTATAGCGTCTACAATTTTTCTGGAATTTACGCAGTTTTTAGTTTATGACTGCCTATCTCAATTCTTGAGGTGCTAAAATGGCAGGTCAGTACAACCCCCCTCAAATGACACCATTTTGGAAAGTAGACACCCCAAGGAAATTGCTGAGAGGAATGTTGAGCCCATTGAATAGTTTATTTTTTTTGTCACAAGTGATTGAAAAATGACAAAAAAAAAAATTACACAAAGTTGTCACCAAATGACATATTGTTCACACATGGCATGGTAATATGTGGAATTACACCCGAAAATACATTCTGCTGCTTCTCCTGAGTATGGGGATAGCTCATGTGTGAGACTTTTTGGAAGCCTAGCCGCATACAGGACCCCGGAAACTAATCACTGCCTTCAGGATTTCTAAGGGTGTAAATTTTTGATTTCACTTCTCACTACCTATCACAGTTTTGAAGGCCATAAAATGCCAAGATAGCGCACCCCCCCCCCCCAATGACCCCATTTTGGAAAGTAAACACCCCAAGCTATTTGATGAGAGGCATGTTGAGTACATGGAATATTTTATATTTTGCCACAAGTTGTGGGAAAATTATTTTTTTTTTTTTGCAGAAAGTTGTCACTAAATGATCTGTTGCTCAAACATACCATGGGCATATGTGAAATTACACTCCAAATTACATTGTGCTGCTTCTCCTGAGTACAGGGATACCTCATGTGTGAGACTTTTTGGGAGCCTAGCCGTGTACAGGACCCTGAAAACCAAGCACTGCATTCAGGCTTTCTAAGGGCGTAAAATGGTGATTTTCCTTCCTCACAACCTATCACAGTTTTGGAGGCCCTGAAATGTCAAGATAGCACAACCCCCCCCCCCCCAAATGACCTCTTTTTGGAAAGAAGACGCTTCAAGCTATTTGCTGAGAGGCATGTTGAGGAATATTTAATATTTTGCCACAAGTTTCGGGAAAATTAAATTTTTTTATTTTTTTTTACATTTTTTTACACAACGTTGTCACTAAATGATATATTGTTCAAACATGGCATGTTTATATGTGGAATTACACCCCAAAATACATTCTGCTGCTTCTCCTGAGTACGGGTATATAAACATGTGTGGAAGTTTTTGGCAGTCTAACCACGTACAGGACCCCAAATTCCAATCACCGCCTTCAGGCTTTCTAAGGGCGTACATTTTGGATTTCACTCCTCACTGCCTATCACAATTTCGGAGGCCATGAAATGCCCAGTTAGCACAACCCCCCCCCCCCCCCCAAATTACCCAATTTTGGAAAGTAGACACCCCAAGCTATCTGCTAAGAGGCATGTTGAGTATTTTGCAGATCTCACTTTTTGTCACAGAGTTTTGAAAATCGAAAAAAGAAAAAAAAAACATTTTTCTTTTGTTTCTTCATTTTCAAAAATAAATGAGAACTGCAAAATACTCACCATGCCTCTTAGCAAATACCTTGGGGTGTCTACTTTCCAAAATGGGGTCATTCGGGGTTGGTTGCGCTATCTGGACATTTCAGGGCCTCTGTAACTGTGATAGGTAGTGAGGAGTAAAATCTCAATTTTACGCCTTTATAAAGCCTGATGCGGTGCTTGGATTTTGGGGTCCTGTACGTGGCTGGGCTCCCAAAAAGTCTCACACATGAGGTAAGGTGTAATTCCACATATAATCATGCCATGTTTGAACAATATATCATTTAGTGACAACTTTGTGCAAAAAAAATAAAATAAAATAAAAAAGTGTAATTTTCCCGAAACTTGTGACAAAATATAAAATATTCCATGGACTCAACATGCCTATCAGCAAATAGCTTGGGGTGTCTACTTTCCAAAAAGGAGTCATTTGGGGTGGGGGTTTGAACTGTCCTGGCATTTTATGCACAACATTTAGAAGCTTATGTCACACATCAACCACTCTTCTAAGCACTTGAAGACAAAGCTCTTTCTGACACTTTTTGTTTACATGAAAAAATATATTTTGTTTATTGTGTATATTTTTTTAAAGCAAAGGCCCTACAGATTGGGTGTTGCAATTTTTTTTTTACACAGTATTTGCGCAGCTATTTTTCAAATGAAATTTTCTTGGAAAAAACACACTTTTTTAAATTTTAATGCACTAAAACACACTATATTGCCCAAATGTTTGATGCAATAAAAAAGATGATCTTATGCCGAGTACATGGATACCAAACACAACATGCTTTAAAAATGCGCACAAACGTACATCGACGACAAACTACATACATTTTTAAAAGCCTTTAAAAGCCTTTACAGGTTACCATTTTAGATCTACAGAGGAAGTCTACTGCTAAAATTACTGCCCTCGATCTGACCTTTGCGGTGATACCTCACATGCATGGTGCAATTGCTGTTTACATATTACACCAGACCGACACTTGCATTTGCCTTTGCATTTCATTTTTTTTTAAATAATTTTTATTGTTATCTCAGGGAATGTAAATATCCCCTATGATAACAATAGGTAGTGACAGGTACTCTTTTTTGAAAAAATTGGGGCCTATTAGACCCTAGATCTCTCCTCTGCCCTCAAAGCATCTGACTACACCAAGATCAGTGTGATAAAATGCTTTGCCAATTTCCCAATGGTGCTGGTTATAGCCGGCAAAAGCTAAGTCATGAAATGCTCGTAGCTTCCGGTTTCTTAGGCCATAGAGATGATTGGAGCCATTCTGGTCTCTAATCAGCTCTATGGTGAGCTGGCTGAACCACCGGCTGCATTCTCGGTTCTCTCTTGGGACAGTAGAGCCCGAGAAAACCATGGAAGACGGTGGGAAGGGGGGGTACGTTCCCTCCCACTGCTTATAAAAGCAGTCTAGGGGCTAATTAGCCACTAGGATTGCTTTTATATGAAAGCCGACCGCTGACTGAAAAGAATGATACCAAGATGATTATTCTGGTATAACCACTCAAAGTCCAGCAACATACCAGTACGTTGCTGGTCCTAGTTGGGCATACATTGTAATGGTTTTTTTTTTCATGCAGCCTGTGGGCTAAACGAAAAAAAGAGATTGATCGGTGGGTATGCCCACCATTAGAATACCGCCCTTCATCCACCCACTTCTAATGATGGGCATACATGCACCATTTTGTTTTTAACTGTGGTGGTGAAATCACCTCCTACAGCGCTGGAGTCGCTGATTTACGTATCGTGGGAGCAAACGATGTTGCTGTCAAGATGAATAAATCAGTGCAGCAGCTGAATGGCCTAAAAAATATATGCTGAAGCATGGGGGCATCCGCTCCAAAAGTTAGGAGCAAATCGCTCCTCCACCCCTGCTGCCCCCATGCTTCGGCATACAGTATATGCTCTTTTTTTAAACTGTGGTGGTTAAATCACCTCCGACAGCGCTGGAGTCACGGGTTTTACGTATTGTGGGAGCAAACGCTGTTGCTGTCACAATAGATAAACCCGTGCTGCAGCTCAATGGCGTACCTGCTAAGCAAATGATGGTTAACAATAAAACAAAGTAACATTACAGTATAACAGTAAGAATTACCATACCTGCAAAGCAAATACAATAAAACACAGAAAAAATAAAACATTGCAATATATGCCTAAAAAAATATATGCTGAAGCATGGGGGCATCCGCCCCAAAAGTTAGGAGCAAATCGCTCCTTCACCCCTGCTGCCCCCATGCTTCGGCATATATGCTCTTTTTTTTAACTGTGGCGGTTTAATCACCTCCAATGCCGCTAGAGTCATGGGTTTAGGAATCGTGGGAGCAAACGGTGTTGCTGTCAAGATAAATAAACCCGTGCTGCAGCTGAATGGCGTACCTGCTAAGCCAATGATGGTTAACAATAAAAAAATTACAGTATAACATACCATACCTGCAAAGCAAATACAATAAAACATAGTAAAAACAGAGAGAACGATAGATATAGAACAATAGTGAGTGAACAGTAGAGCGGAAAGTAGATAGTGAAGAGAGAGAACAATAGAGAGAGAGGAGAAAAATACAACCACTATTTTTGGATTTTTTATTTTATATTTTTTTGTGTTTTTGTGTGTTTTTTTTTTTTTTCACTTTTTTTACTTTTATAAAAACTGTAAAAAAAACTGTAAACTGAACGTTGCAGGTTAGGGTCTCTAAAAATGTGATGGCCATCACATCTTTCGAGACCCGGAGACCCTGTGTTAGTGTGCCTATGACTGTGTGGTGCTGTACCCTAGGCTAAAACTCCACTAGTGTGTGGTAGCGTTTGAAACATTCACCAATGCAGAGATCAGGTTGGTCAAGACAGGAGGGACAATAAAAGCGGGTGTCACGCCTAAATCCGCGTTTGCTGCAGACACAACATATTTTTGGGGGGTTTCTTTGGGTAGGGGTACCAGGGAGGACAAAAGGAAAATGCCTCTCATGCAGCTGGCTCACTGCATTTGGATTGGGAAGTTGGGCAAGAGCACCGTCTGGAAACATTAGGGCTCTGACGATCTCTTCCTGGAATTTAAGGAAGGATCCAGTCCATCCTAAAGCCCTGTATAGCACATGAGCGTTCAGCAAAGCCAATTGAAATAAGTATACAGATAATTTCTTGTACCAGCATCTGGCCTTACGGGCAATTAGGTACGGTGCTAACAACTGGTCGTTGAGGTCCACCCCTCCCATATTAAGGTTGTATTCGTGGACACAGAGGACTTTCTCTACAACACCAGTCGCCCTAGGAATTTAGACTGCCGTTTCTGCGTGAAGCGAGGACAAAATGAAAACATTCCGTGAATCCCTCTACTTCACTGCTAACAAATTATTAAACCTCAAGCAGGCTCTCTCTATCCAACTAAGACAGGATTCTAAAAGCCGTTGGGGGAAGCCACGGCAATTAGATCGCACGGTGCCATATGCGCCAATTCCATAATCAAAAAGGTGACTAAAAGTGTCACGCTCATGTAATAATTGTCCACATACAAGTGGTACCCCTTTCCAAACAAGGGTGACACAAAGTCCCACACTATCTTACCAGTGCTTTCTATGTAGTCAGGGCAGTTCTCCGGCTCTACGTGACTATCTCTTCCCTCGTAAACCATAAAACTATATGTAAAGCATGTGGCCCTGTCGCAGAGCTTATACATCTTGACCCCGTATCTGGCACGCTTGCTGGGAAGATACTATTTGATAGACAAGTGGCCAGAAAACTTAATCAGGGACTCATCAACACAGGCAACTTGATCGGGATTAAACAAGGCTGCAAAGCGTTGGTTGAAGTGGTTTACGAGGGGCTGAATTTTGTAGAGCTGATCAAATCCAGGGTCACCCCGAGGATGACAGAGTTCATTGTCACTGATGTGCATGAACCACAAGATCTGCTCATATTGTGTCCTCATCATGGAGGCAGAGAACACGGGCATATGGTGAATTGGGTCAGTGGAGCAATATGACAGCAATGCACTCTTTTTGGTTATGCCCATGAGCAGGGATAGGCCCAGAAAGGTCTTAAATTAAACCCGTAATTGGTCTCCAATCTCTGGCAAGGGAAAACTGGGGATTAGCGGCGATGTATTGACCAGCATACAAATTGCTTTGGTCCACAATAGATCTATAGAAATCTTTGGTGAAAAACAGTGAATAAAGTGATGTAAAATCAACTGTTTCCACCTGAATTTCGAGTTGGCCAGTGAATGGGGGATGTACGGGTGCTGCAGAAGTGGTGGTTTCCCAATTAGGATTGGCAAATTTTGCAGGAAGGGCACTATGGGCTCAACGGGCCTGTGTTTGTCTTCTTGGTGGCAGCGGGGCACTACTTGTGCTTGCCACGTCGCCAGCTTAAACTGCATTTATGGGACTCGCCACATCACCACGTGTTACTGCAGTGCTGGATGTACGACCAGGATGTACTAGGCCGCTGGTGCTTGCCAGTTCACCAGAAGGAATAGCAGCGCTATTACTGGCTCTCTGCTGCATATGAGGGACCTGTGGTTCTTGCACCTCAACGACAACAGAAGAAGATCGGGGTCTGGTGCACCTGACCTTGGCAGGGACCACAACTCCGTTGTCAGAGATATCTGTCAGGGTGCCGCTGCTGTCTACAGGTTTGTGTTCTGAGCCTAAATCTGACAGATGAGTGACTTACTCTTCACTATCTGTCATGCTCAGTAACGTGTAGGCCTCTTCACTAGTGTACCTTCGATTTGCCATTTTGGGCTCTAAATTTATTGGTACACTAGTGAGACTCACAGGTAAAAAAGCTCCTGACTGTTAGCGGCTGTATCAAACGCTACCAAAAAAACTGATAGCGTTCGCAGAGATCCGGCCTGACTCTGCAAATGCTGCAGTTATGTGTGTTGTGTTTTGTAAGTGACAGTGATCGATCGATACTGCACTTGGGTGGGCTGGGCTGGGCTGGGCGGAGGGGCTAAACGCAGGTGCTAGCAGGTATCTGGGCTGATCCTGCTAACACTGCGTTTTTGGGAATCCTAAACTGCTGGGAACATTAGTATAGATCTGATCAGATCAGATATTGATCCGTTCAGACGCTATATTACTAAGGGAGGCATATTGTGAGTGCGTGGGTGTTAGCAGTACTGGCACTAATCTGACACTGCCTGGGGTGACGCAGACCCTATCTGGCGCTAAAGCCTAACTTTGATCACCCGCCGGGTGATCAGGGGGTTAAACCTTTATTGGGTAAAATATGGCGGGTGCCCTGATGCTATAAAAATAAACTAGCTAAACTGCATCACCCGTGACACTTATACTGTGATCACAGGTGATGGGGTATTCAAGGGGTTAAACCTTTATTGGGGGGGTAGGGGGGGGTCCCTAGTCCTATCTGGGCCTAAGACTAATTACCCTAACACTGATTTTTGTCACTAATGACACTAGTACAGCGATCAAAAAAAAAATCTGATTGCTGTACTGGGTGACACAGTGACAGGTGATGAAGGGGTTAATTTGGGGGGTGATCGGGGGGTGATCAGGGGTGAAATTATGTCCCTACCTGACCTGGTGTCGGTGTAGTATTGGTGCACTTACTTGTATGTCTTCTCTCCTCTCAGTCTGGAACGAAAAGACCGACAGGAGGAGAGATGACATCACTTCCCCTGTCAGTGTTTACAGTTACACAGACAGGGGAAGGATATCATTCGTCAGGTGCAATTACCGGGTCCAGGCTAGATATCATTGGCCTGGGCCTGGGGATTGATCAGCTCCTGATCGAATCCGATCATCGGGACCATGGGGGGCGCACGCGCATGCCCCCTGCCGGCCACGCATATCATGTATAGTAACGTGATCTTGTGCAGCCGGACCAACCTGTCGCAGTAACTGCGGCGGCTGGTCCGGAACCGGTTAAAGGAAAAAATACATAGTCCAGAAATGGGATAATGTAAATGGTCCTTGATGCATCTCACAAAAGTGCGTTTGGTCTTACCAATATAAAACGCACCACAGGTATAGGTGGCCAAATATACTACACCTATAGTGCAACAATCAACATATCCTAGACTTGTGGTATGCTCCCCTCGGTAATGGACAGCCTTCTGTCACTATCTGTCACCAGAAGGAGCAGTGGGCGGGAAGGGAACATATAGATGTGGAAGTTGTGACCAATGCCCTTGGGTCATGGAGGGTGAAGGCTGTCCATTACCGAGGGGAGGATACCACAAGTCTAGGACATATGCTGATTGTTGCACTATAGATGTAGTATATTTGGCCACCTGTACCTGTGGTGCGTTTTATATTGGTAAGACCAAACGCACTTTTGCGAGACGCATCAAGGACCATTTATATTATCTTGATGCAGGCCTGTTATACATACCTATTTGTAAACATGTAGGTCTTAATCGTAGCTATGATCCTACATTTATTTATTTTTTTGTGCTTGAAGTAATTCCTGAAATGGAAAGGGGAGATGACTTTGATTAGAAAATCCTCCAACAAGAAACTAAATAGATTTATAATCAAAGAGCAACTAGTTCGCCTGGTATGAACACAGCACTTTCCTTTAAACCGTTTCTCTAAATAGTTTGATACTTACCCATTTCTGGACTATGTATTTTTTCCTTTAAAAATGTACTTCATAACATCATGGTGATTGTGTGTTTCAAAAATAACATTCCCTATATACCCAATTCATAACACTTGAATGCTGTTCGTTTTGGTTTTAATATGTTTTTGTATTATTATTGAGAAATGTCAAACTATGTATTAGTAATTTAATGGTTGGTATGTCATGATTGTATCATGACATACCAACCATTAAATTACTAATACATAGTTTGACATTTCTCAATCATTGGGAGCAATGTGATCCCCCTGCGCTATAGGTTATTGTCTGGACGTTCAGGCACCCCTGGTGGACTAGGAGGCTTTTTTCTCCTTGGTAATCATCCCCTGATAACATCTAGTGGGTGGTGGATCCTGCGCTCTGTATCCCGGATTCATTGTCACATGACTGGGAGACTGTTGCATGCGCACTGGCAGGGGCACCCGCACCGGAAGTGAGGTTAGCGAGCCGTTTCCAGCTCGTTCACTTCCGGTTGAGATCGCACATTTAAGGGCAGCGTCTGCACAGCGGTACCATGGAGATGCCCAGTCATTTGGAGGTAATGTCATATATATTTTGTTCAACAATCTTAATATTTATGGGTACCTTGGTGTTTTCATTTATTCCATATGGAAATTTATATTTAATGGGCATACCTTTGCAGCAATGATAATCTCCCTGAGCCCTTGGGTCCATCTATGCTATAGGGTTTATTGCTACTTTAATGAGGATGATTATGCTTATTGTCCCAGTACATATAGTGTATTTGTGTTTTTATTCTTACCTAAGCCCTTTGCCTCATTTGCTTGAGTGTTGGGATTATGATTTTTTTGGGTGGGAAGGGTTGTCTGTAATATGGGCTAATTGGACGTTTCTATCCATGCCCCACACCCAAATCCACCTTGTTATCCACCGCATATGCTTCTTACCCATTTACCATTGTGGTCATTAATATATAATCAGGCTATATATATCTCCTTAAATAATATTATTTGGCATTCCTAGACGACTGCTGGTCCCTTTTATACCAAGCTTTTTATGCGGTCCAATATCCATCAGACCAGGAGATTGAATCTGGCTTCACCGCCCCATTATTGCATGGTGTGTCATCTCCGCTCTCTTTTGGTGCTGCATTAATTGAGGTATCAATACTCCAAGTTTGGTGAGCACTCATATCTATATAATTCTTCATAAATGTGAATAAAATAATAAAAAATTGTTGTTGGTACTAATGATATGTAACAAGTCTATGAAGCGCGTTGGCTTTCTGCATACACAAGCATCTGTTGTATCCTGTGTATTGGGTATCAACTATGGGTATCAACTATGGTCGAATAAGTTATGACCAAATGTTTTTGCTGTATTGATTACTGGTCTACCCTATGAAAAAATGTCATTATTGTACATTTTTAACTGATGAACTTTTGTAATAAATTAAATAATATTTATGAATACTGTTTTGTGCTTACCTTGGTGACAGTTCTATACACATCCCTAAAATTCCCACCACCTTTTGAGGGAGTGGTGTGCTCTCTCCAATTTTTTTTTTTTTTACCTATATTACTATATAATCAAAATGTAACTGTGCAAGTTCACCTTTCTTTTTAATTATTTACCATTACATAAAAACATAGAGGAGATGCTGCTGCAAAAAAGTCCCAGCTCTTCCCCTGGGACTTTTTGGCAGCAAAAGAATAGGGGTTTCTTTGGGAAGAATTTATTATTGAGAAATTTGTTTGTAAACTGCTATGTATACACTTTGTACAATATAGGTGTTGCTGGTACACCAGAGCCTACATTTTCATTGTTTTAATTTTTGTACGACTGAAGATGTTATCAACTTTTAATATATTATTATATTTGTTGGGTGTTCACTTGACAAACTGTAAATGCAGATAACAGAGATTATAGAAAAAATTATATATATTTTACATATGTTGAGTTTAACAATTGTAAGATAAAAAAAACAAAAAAAGTTAACAGTGTTGTCATCCCCAAAACAACCACCTCTTATTCCACCTGATCCAAAGTAGCCAAAAAGGAAAGGAGAGGGTAGTGTCAGGTCTGTATTATCCAAGAAGGTTCAGCAGTAGGGTATGTGGCATACAAAGATCAAGGGTGTAAGACAAATTAAGAGGAAGGGAAGCAAGGGCAAAATATAAAAAGGGTGCAAATGAGGAGCAAGTCGCAAAAGTGGATCCAACAAAAATTAAAAGTGTAGCGCTATGAGCTCAATAAATGTATACAGTGAAGGAATGTATAACCATAAGTAGTTAATCTGCAAAACTACTAAGTGAAACCATGGTGCACCAAATAAGCAAATGTAACAGTGACTGATATGAAAGAAACAATAACAATTCTATGCATTCAACACCTTGAATAATAAGTGAATAACCTCAAAACATAATAATCCATATCAAATATGTGAAATAATTGTGAAAAGAACCAAAAGTCTATGGGAGTAGTGCATAGGCAATGATGGACGAATGCCTCCCAGGCGCACAGGGGGATTGTTAGACCCAATCTGGCAGGTAAGTGGACGGTAGAAGGACCATAGGTGCACGGAAGATGGAATCAGTGCCGGGACCATCACCAGAGAATGTGGAGGCTTACCGGAATTTAATGGCCTGAAATGGCATACGCCATACAGGTCAAAAAAGCTTGATGACCAACAGGTCTAGGCAGTATGTCTGGTCAGATGTCATCACCACACGGCAGGAAGGAATATAAGCACAGCTTCCACATCAATAGACACTCCAACATAAGCCAAACGAATGGTTCGTATTACATGCGAGGAGTAGAAATACTCACATAGCGTGATAACGTTTAAACTTGGATTTATTAAAAATGATTAAAAACAAACTCACATTTTCAGAAGATAGGAAACAGTATAAAGATCATATAGCGGCAGTCATGAGAGGTCCACCCGACATGTTTCAACTACAAAGTCGTCATCTGGGGTGTGGAACACTCTCACCCCACCGCTCTATAAACAAGTGATGACCAAGTGATGACCCCATTTAAAGGACACCAAGGACGTGATTAGATTACTATCTAATGTCTCTTATTCTGGTGATCTCATTATGGCCACCACGGATGTGGCGTCCCTTTATACCTGCATTCCGCACCGTGAGGGTGTGGATGCGGTACAATGCTTTCTTAATAGGGATGCCTCCCTTGCCTTACCCCAGATGAACTTTATTATTGATTTAATTGAGTTTGCAGCGCAACACAATTATTTCTGGTTCGATGGCAGATTCTATCGCCAACATAAAGGGGTGGCAATGGGAGCAAAATTTGCTCCCAGCCTGGCCAACCTGTTCATGGCCAAGTGGGAGAAGGATGTCGTCTATGCCATGGAGAACCCACACCTTCTGTTGTGGGCCCGGTACATAGACGACATCCTCCTCCTGTGGACAGGTAGTCATGATGATCTGGTTGACTTTATTGCGACTTTGAACAATAATGATAGAGGTATTGCCTTATCATTTGAGGCTAGTACAACCTCGGTTCATTTCTTGGATTTGGTTATTGAAAGAAAAGGAATGTGCATTTACATTTAGTACCTATTTTAAATCCACCGACAGGAATGGGTACATACCGACCGATAGTTGTCACCATAGCTCTTGGATCAGATCAGTTCCTAGGAGCCAGTTTTTACGACTACGTAGGAACTGTACTGATCGTGACACTTTTAATGCTCAGGCCAGGATCTTGAAAGACAGGTTTGTAGAGAAGGGCTACAACCCGTCCGACCTGGATAAAGAGATTGGGAACGCCTGTGAGATGGACCGCCAGTTATTATTGCAGGACAGACCCAAGCAACCAAATGATGAATTCAAATGGTCTTTTTTTACGTCCTTCTCTGTGCAACATAAGCATGTTAAAAAGATCTTTGAACATCATTGGGATGTTTTAAAAACTGACAAAGTTTTGGGACCCTTGTTGCCCAAGACCCCTAAGGTGGTTTTTAGGGGTGTACCATCCCTTAGGAATAAGCTGGCACCTTATGTCATTAACCCACCGAGAAAACCATCTTTCTTTCATGACTGGACCGGATTCTATCCCTGTAAAAAATGTTTTGTTTGCCAATTTAACACCTGTGGTAGAAGGGCAAGTCATAGTTTTTCTTCCACTGTAACTGTAACATATGCGATTAAACAATTTTGCACTTGTGCCACCACAGGAATAGTGTACCTTCTAACTTGCCCTTGCGGCAAACAATATGTGGGCCGTACTATTAGATCATTCAAGATATGGGTTTCGGAGCACATTAACCTCATCAAAGCAGCCAGTACCAAGCATACTGTCCCTAGGCATTACAGGGAATTTCATGATTGAAACCCTGCAGGCACTCAGTTTCTTATCATAGATAGATATGTGGCCCCTTGGCGGGGGTGGGTCGACTCTTAGGGGTGTCTCCCGTTTGGAGACATACTGGATATACAAGTTGGGGTCCCATTTCCCGCAGGGTATTAACGTTGAATGGGACATCAACTCTTTTATTAACCAGGCTTAGATATTGATATGATCTCTCCTTTTAAATCAAGCAAAGCTATGTGTGATTTAACCAAGCCCAAATACTGACATGATTTCTTTTCTATAATTAAAACTTTAATATTCAAGCAATGTTATGATTAATCACCTTTATGGATTTTGGATTAATTATATATACTTTGTATGTGATTTGGGCTGGTCAGTGGCTAATTTCTTATAAATGTATGGATGCCCCCCATTGGCAATGTCTTTTAGATCCTGTTTATGAGTTTATAATTTGTACCATTGGACGTTGGGAGGATGCTCCCCCTTATAAGCTCATTATTTTATTTTTATTTTATTTTTATACAAATTTAATTTTTTAAGTCTAATAATTTGAGTAATCCAAACTCTCATATATCTCACCATATCCTCTGTTGCCTCAACTTTTTTTTTTTTTTTTAATAAATTTTATTGAGGGATGTAACATACAGGGAATGACATCAAAAGACAGTATCATTGTATTTTGTGTTTTTTACAAAAATAACAAAGAAAACATCAGCTTGGTACAAAATAGAAATATAGAACAGCTGATAAAGACAATTTTCCTGGGGAGTGGAGAGAAAGGTAACCTTCTATGTGGAAGAGAGGAAATAAAACTGGATGGATCTAGGTGGGGGGGGGGAGAGAAGGAATCCCTGAGATAGCTAGCAGAATGTTACTGGATGTACCCCGCATAGGGTGGGGGGGGGATGAGTGGGGGAAAACCAGGTAGATGCAGATTATCCACATCAGGGGGGGGGGGGGGTAAGGAGAAAAGAGCACCAAGATCATGTTTTGGATGGAACAATGCAGCCTGTGGGTGGAAAATACAGGTTAAAATGATAATAATAAGGTTAAAATGATAATAATAGTGATAGTTATGATTTTTGTGGTAATGGCATTTGTGTCCTTTGTAGCAGTTGTGGTCATCACCTTCCTATATGGGGAGAATATGGGGTTTTGAAGAGCATGAAGACGTCCTGGATTATGTTGTAGTATTTGGTAGGAGTTGGATTCCTTGTGTTGTAGAATCTTGGTTTGGGGGGATCATTCCATCTACGGTGGGGGGGGGGGTTCATGATATAGGAAAGAGAAAGTCTCAAGATGAGCTATATCCGTGGGAGAGAGTGTTGAGGTCATGAAAGCTCCCCATTTGTGGTGGAAGCGTGTCCTGGTTCTTTCATTCGTAAAGTCCATGTTGATCCTGTCTTTGTAGAGCAACTGTAGGAGATCCCTTTTGATTTGAGAGGTGTTGGGACATGCGTCGGAGATCCAATTTTTTAATATGGCTCTTCTAGCGAAAAGGAGGCATATCAGGATCCAATCCTTGCAAGAAGGGGTAGAGATCAGAGACCAGGGTAACAGTTGGGGGTCCCAGTGTCCGAAAATGAGGAGTAGGGGGTCCTTAGGTATTTTTAGCAGGGTCACATCAAATATGTATTGTAGGACCTGGTCCCAGAAGCTGGATATGTAAGTGCATGACCAGAAACGGTGGGTCAAAGAAGGCCTGGGGTGTAGACATAAGGGGCATGTGGAGGAGGTTTGAGCTTGTTTGTTCGAGAGGAAAGGTATGTGGGCTCGATGGACGATTTTAAGTTGGGTTTCCCTCCAGGATTCGTTGGGCACCAGTTTGTGAATAGTGTTGAGGCCTTGAAGTATTTTGTTGACCAAGGCGGCATCAGGGAAGTCTTTTGCCTAGTTAGCTGCTGATGAGGTCTCCAGTGAGGGGATGGCTTTTAGGAGGAGAGGCTGGTATATATCTGAGATTTTGTAGGAGCCCTTTAAAAAAAGAAGAGAGTCCGATAGGGACGTTTTAAATCTTTTGTGATCGTCTCTGCAAGCATTTTTGAGAAAGCTGATACATTGACCATAATGGAACATGTGTGACTGTGGAAGTTGGAATGTCTCCGCTAATGACTTGAAAGGGATGGGGCGGCCAGACTCTGAATCACAAAGCGAAGAAAAGTTGGAGATGCCTTTCTGTTGCCAGGTGGTATATGGCTGACGTTCCAGACCTGGGGGGAAGCTCGGGTTTCCTTGTATTGGGAGGTGTCTAGAAATAAACGGTGAAAGTTTGAGGCTTTTCCGGATCTCCCTCCAAGCAATTGCTGTGTCCCGAAGTAGCAGGTTATGTTGAAGGGGCGGAGGGATGGATTTCCACTTGCAGTGGAGGAGAGCTACCAGGGAGTATGGGTTGACCATTTCAGTTTCCAGGTAAAAGTTGGAGTAACGAGATGTTTGCGCTACCCAATCTAAACTTATCCTCAAGAGGCAGGCTAAATTATAGATCCTGACATTAGGGAGACTAATACCCCCTTCGCGCCTGGGAAGGTAAAGTTTAGTGAATGCAATTCATGGTCGCCTATTCCGCCATAAAAATTTGGATATTGCCTCGTTAAGAATTTTTGTATCTTTATGCTGAAGGAGTAAGGGAATGGTTTGTAGTGGATAAAGTAGGCGGGCGAAGCTGACCATTTTCACTAGATGACATCTTCCCAGTAGCGAAAGAGGCAGATCCATCCAGTTTGCTAGTTCTTGAGAGATCTTTTTGAGTAAAGGTGGGTAGTTGAGGTGATAGAGAGAGGAGGGTAGTTTTCCTATTCTTATGCCTAAGTAGGTGATATGGGATTGTGCTACCGAGAATATGGAATTCTGTGTCCAAGGGGGGTTGGATACGGTGCCTAGGGGGAGGATTTCACTTTTGTTATAGTTTATGCGAAAGCCCGAGCATACTCTAAATTGGTCAAAGATTAGCTTAATCGTGAACATGTCAGAGGAGGGGTTTGCTGTGAATATAAGGACATCGTCAGCAAATAGTGAGGTGCAAAGCTCCTGTTTGCCGATGGGGATGCCGTTTAGTGGGGCTACGTGTGATAAATACCTAGTTAGTGGTTCTAATGCAATGTTAAAGAGGAGTGGTGATAAGGGGCAGCCCTGCCGAGTTCCTTTGTGTAGGCGGAATTCCTCTGATAGGAGGCCTGCCGCCACCAGTCTAGCGGCTGGGGCGGTGTACATGGTGTTTATAAGATGGGCGAAGGAACCGGAGAATCCCATTTTGTTCATGACCAGAGAAAGCCATTCGAAGCTGACGTTATCGAAGGCTTTCTCCGCGCCCAGAGTGATGATAGCATACTTTCCCTCTGAGTTGCATTTGGCATGTTCCAGGGCCATTATTACCTTCCTGATGTTCATGGTGGCAGTTCTGCCTTTCACGAACCCTGATTGGGCAGGGTGTATCAGAGAGGGTATGATGTCTGCTAATCTTGTGGCAATAATTTTGGAAAGGATTTTGACATCCAGGTTTAGAAGTGAGATTGGCCTATATGAGCCTGGTTCTTGGGGGTCTTTACCTTTTTTGGCTAGTAATTTGATAGTGGCTTGATTGCCCGTGGGTAGGTATGTTCCCCCTGACCATATATACTGGTATACTTCATGAAGTGTGGAATCTACGAGTGGTTGTAGTGACTTGTAGAATTCTCCCGTGAATCCATCAGGACCTGGGGCTTTCGAAGGAACTAGGTTTTTAATTGTAGTAGATATTTCATGGAGGGATATAGGGGCGTTTAGAGCTTCTAACTGTGAGGGTGATACTTGAGAAAGGGTTACCTTTTCAAGAAAGGATTGTGCTGTCGCATGGTTTATGGGATCTGGTCCGTATAGGGATGAGTAGTATTGTAGCATGGTTCCATTTATGTCTTTTTGGGTGGTTTTTATGTTACCCAGAGGGTCACGGAGAGATGAGATGTGTGTCGGGCGATAGGGTCCCTTACATAAATTGGCGAGGAGTTTACCTGCCTTATTGCCAAATTTGTGGAGGGTGGCATCCATGTTTGCTTTTTTTGTTTGTTCTAGGGTTTCGGCCCAAGTATCAAAGGATTGTTTTGCTGATTTCCATGCCTTTCTGTTATCATTGGAGTTATTTATGTATAGTAATCTTTGGGCTAGGTGTAGTTGGGAGCTGGCTTGTTTGTATTTTTTGAGTGCGTTTCTTTTAAAGGATGCTGCATAGGAGATTATACGGCCTCTGAGGAATGCTTTGCCTGCTTCCCAGAATAAATTGGGGTTGTCGGAGTGCTCAGCATTGATCGAGGTGTATTCTGACCAGACGTTTTCCATGTATTGTCGGAAGTCAGAGTTGTTGTGGAGATAAGAAGGGAAACGTCATATTTTAGGATTCGGGTGTAAGTCAGGGTTATCAATCGTGGTCGAGATTGGTGCATGGTCGGATATGGCAATGTCGTGAATGTCCGCATCGGATACCAGTGGTAGAAGGTCGTCTGAGCAGAAGAGGTAGTCAATTCTGGTGAAGACGTTGTGGGCATTGGAGTAAAAGGTAAAATCTCTGTCAGCTGGGTGCCGGAGTCACCAAATGTCGTGTAGATGGAGGGATTCCATCGTTGAGGCTAGTAAAGTTTGTGAATCGAGATCTGAGGGGAGATATGTGCGCTTAGAAGTGGATCTGTCGTCTATCGGGTGTATTGTGGAGTTAAAGTCTCCGCCAGCTATGTGTGGGAGAGTCGGGTCGCTAAGGAGCCATGTTGAAAGTTTGATGTGGGCTGATATAAGGCGACCCTGAGCATCTGCTTTGATGGATAGGACCTCACATGGCAGGTTTTTGTGAATGAGTATAAGGACTCCTGCTTTGCGTCCATTGGAATCTGAGCCTAGTACTGTGCCTACCCATAATTTTTTCATTCGGTGGAAGTCAGGGGAGGAGAGGTGGGTTTCTTGGAGTAGAGCAATGTCGGTTTTGAGTCTTTTGAGGTGACGGAGGATTTTCATTCTCTTATTGGGTGAACGAAGCCCTTTAACATTCCAGGAGACTAGTTTCATATAGGAGGGGTCACTGGGGGGATATGTGAAGATTAGGGATGAGCCGAACACCCCCCGGTTCGGTTCGCACCAGAACCTGCGAACGGACCGAAAGTTCGCACGAACGTTAGAACCCCATTGACGTCTATGGGACTCGAACGTTCGAAATCAAAAGTGCTCATTTTAAAGGCTAATTTGCATGGTATTGTCCTAAAAAGGGTTTGGAGACCCGGGTCCTACCCCAGGGGACATGTATCAATGCAAAAAAAACTTTTAAAAACGGCCGTTTTTTCGGGAGCAGTGATTTTAATGATGCTTAAAGTAAAAAAAAAAAAGTGAAATATTCCTTTAAATATCGTACCTGGGGGGTGTCTATAGTTAGCCTGTAAAGTGGCGCGTGTTTCCCGTGTTTAGAACAGTCCCTGCACCAAATGTCATTTTTAAAGGAAAAAATCTCATTTAAAACTGCTTGCGGGTTTAATGTAATGTCGGGTCATGGCAATATGGATGAAAATCAGTGAGACAAACGGCATGGGTACCCCCCAGTCTATTACCAGGCCCTTTGGGTCTTGTATGGATATTAAGGGGAACCCCGCACCCAAATTAAAATAAGGAAAGGTGTGGGGCCACCAGGCCCTATATACTCTGAACAGCAGTATACAGGCGGTGCAAACAAGACAGGGACTGTAGGTTTGTTGTTAAGTAGAATCTCTTTGTAATTTTGAACGGGAACATTTTTAACGTGTTTAGCTCCAGCCAAAAAATCTTTTTTAAGCTTTTTGGAAAACATAGGGAAGGGTTATCACCCCTGTGACATTTGTTTTGCTGTCTTTCCTCCTCTTCAGAAGATTTCACCTCACTTTTTGTCCCAATGAAAAATGTTTTTTGAAAATGTGGGTTTTTTTGTGGAACAAGGATTGGAAAGCATCAGTGGAAAGGAGAAATTGTTTTCCCATATTAACTCTTACAGGAGAGAATTTCCCTTCCTAGGGGTAGATTTCATCTCACTTCCTGTTGTCTCCTTCCGTTTGCAAGTAGGAGTCGTTTGTAAGTTAGATGTTTGAAAGTAGGGTCCTGCCCTATATACTCAGCAGAAATTTGGGCCTTAGGTGTTGCTGTGGCCACAACACTGTAAGCCCTCACAGGGCCCTGCTGTGAAATATTAGATCAAGAATTGTAATTACATGCCCCTGTTGAACAGGAGCTGAAAAATTATGCCTTAGGCACTGGTGCTGCTGCCACAACACTGCAACCCCTCACAGACACTCTAGTTGGAACGCAGGAACGAGCCCTGCTGCAAAGTATTGCATCAAAAATTGTAATTACACGCCCCTGTTAGACAGGGGCAGAAAAATTGGGCCTTAGGCACTGGTGCTGGTGCCACAACACTGCAACCCCTCACAGACACTCTAGTTGGAATGCAGGAACGAGCCCTGCTGCAAAGTATTATATCAAAAATTGTAATTACACGCCCCTGTTAAACAGGGGCTGAAAAATTGTGCCTTAGGCACTGGTGGTGGCGCCCAGAACCAAAAATGTTCTTACAAGCTATCAGCGTGATGATTGAGGAGGAAGAGGATAATTACTCAGGGATAGTCACTCAGCATCAGCATAGGCAGTCTTTGAAGGGATCTGAGATTTCAAAAAAAATTATTCGGTTACATCAGCATCAGGTGCTTGGTAGCTGGTGGTGATCCAAGACTGATTCATTTTTATGAAGGTCAGCCGATCGACCGAGTCGGTGGACAGACGCACCCTGTGATCGGTTACCACGCCTCCAGCAGCACTGAATGTGCGTTCCGAAAGAACGCTGGATGCAGGACAGGCCAGTAGCTCAATTGCATACTGTGCAAGCTCTGGCCAGTGATCCATCCTCAAGACCCAGTAACCCAGAGGATTTTCGGTGGGAAAGGTGTCCAAGTCTGATCTTGCCCCTAGGTATTCCTGCACCATGTAAAACAGACGCTGGCGATGGTTGCTGGAACCGATCATACCTTGGGGCTGCGGACCAAAAAATTGTCTGAACGCATCGGTCAGACGGCCACCTTCTCCACCGCTCCTTCTTTGACTGACCGAAGCCTCAGCAACACGTTGTCCAGAAACAGGAGTTTGTAACCTCCCAGTCTCTGGGAACGCGTTGCACAGACCTTTCTGCAAGGCCTCCCGAAGATGTTTCATCCTCTGCTCCCTCTGCGATGGCAAGATAAGGTCCGCAACCTTACCCTTGTAACGTGGATCAAGGAGGGTTGCCAGCCAGTATTGGTCCTTCTCCTTGATACCACGAATACAAGGATCCTTACGCAGGCTTTGCAGGATCAGGGAGGCCATGCAGCGTAGGTTTGCTGAGGCATTCGGTCCGGAGTCCTCTGGGTCACTAAGGACGACAACATCCGCAGCCACCTCCTCCCAGCCACGTACAAGTCCATGTGTTTCTTGGGACTGATCCCTTAAAGACTGCTGCTGATGCTGAGTGCCAGGCTCCACCTCCATACTGACACAATCTTCCTCCTCCTCCTCCTCGTCCTCTTCCTGTGTGATCGGCGGGCACGCAGGAACACTGTCTGGATAAAGGGGGCCTTGAGAGCTAAGGAAGTCCTCCTCTTCCTGCCTCTGTTCTGCCTCAAGTGCCCTGTCCATTATTCCACGCAGCGTGTGCTCCAACAGGTGGACAAGGGGGACAGTGTCACTGATGCATGCACCGTCACTGCTCACCATCCTCGTGGCCTCCTCAAATGGTGACAGGACAGTGCATGCATCCCTGATCATGGCCCACTGGCGTGGGGAAAAAAACCAAGCTCCCCTGACCCTGTCCTGGTGCCATAGTCGCACAGGTACTCATTGATGGCCCTCTGCTGCGTGTGCAGCCGCTGCAGCATGGCCAACGTTGAGTTCCACCTGGTGGGCATGTCACAGATTAGGCGGTTCTTGGGCAGGTTAAACTCCTTTTGGAGGTCCGTCGGCCGAGCACTGGCATTATATGACCGGCGGAAATGCACACAGACTTTCCTGGCCTGCCTCAGGACATCCTGTAAGCCGGGTACCTGCCCAAGAACCGCTGCACCACCAAGTTAAGGACGTGAGCCAAACAGGGCACATGGGTCATTTGTCCCTGTCGGAGGGCAGAGAGGAGGTTGGTGCCATTGTCGCAAACCACCATTCCTGCCTTAAGTTGGCGTGGCGTCAACCACCTCTGAACCTGCCCCTGCAGAGCTGACAGAACCTCTGCCCCAGTGTGGCTCCTGTCCCCCAAGCACACCAGCTCAAGCACCGCATGGCATCTTTTGGCCTGCGTACTTGCGTAGCCCCTTGAACGACTACGGAGCACCGCTGGTTCCGAGGAAGAGGCCATGGAGGAAGAAGAAGAGGAGGGGGTGGAGGAGAGAGGTGTGTCACAATCATTAGCATTTTGGAGGCGTGGTGGCGGAACAACCTCCAATACTACTGCACCTTGTCCTGCATCCTTCCCAGCTGCCAGCAGAGTCACCCAATGCGCCGTGAAACTTAGGTAACGTCCCTGTCCATGCCTGCTGGACCATGAGTCAGCGGTAATATGCACCTTACCGCTGAGGCATGGACATTGCCTTCCACATGCCGGTAGAGAGCCGGAATCGCCTTCCGTGAGAAAAAGTGGCGTTTGGGTACCTGCCACTGAGGAACCGCACATTCCACAAACTCACGGAAGGGGGCAGAGTCTACCAACTGAAAAGGCAGCAGTTGAAGTGCTAGCAATTTTGCCAAGCTAGCATTCAACCGCTGGGCATGTGGATGGCTGGGAGCAAACTTTTTTTGGCGGTGCAGCAGCTGGGGCAGGGAAATTTGCCTGGTACAATCTGACGTCGGTGTACCAAAAGCAGATTGCCCACAAGTACTTGGCTGTGACACACCTAATTCTACACCTTCATTCCTCTCACTGCAGGTCTCAGAGAGGACTGGAGGTCTAGTGGGGTTGGAAATCTCAGCTGATGAGGAGCAAGGAGAGATCCTCTTTGTTCTTTGGTGTGGGTCTTTTAGATACGCTTGCCAACGAACTGCATGGCAGGTCAACATATGTCTGGTCAAGCATGTGGTACCCAAGCGGGAGATGTTTTGGCCACGTGAGATACGCTTGAGACATATGTTGCAAATAGCAGCGGTGCGATCTGATGCACTCGTCTCAAAAAAGGCCCACACCAAAGAACTTTTTGAATAATGCGCAGAGACTGCAGCGCCCTGCACATGTGGAGCTTTGGGGTGTGATGCAGTCAATGTGCTGCCCTTAGGCTGGCCCCTGGAGGGCATCCTGCCTCATTGGTGATGTGCCGCCTCCTCCTCCTCCTCCTCCTCCTCTCTCCTATCAGGCACCCACGTTGAGTCAGTGACCTCATCATCCCCTCCCTCCTCATCACTGGAGCAAACCTGGCAGTATGCTGCAGCAGGGGGAGCATGACTGCCAGATTGCTGTCCTTCTTGGGCACCCCCTCTGTCCGTGCTCATGTTACTGCCTTCATCGAGCTCAGTATCATCATCAGAGCCTTCCAAACGCTGGGCATCCTCCTGGAGCATGTACCCAACACTGTGGTCAAACAGTTCGAGGGACTCCTCAGGAGGACATGGTGGAGCTAGGGAAGGAGTCACTGATGACATTGAGCTGAGGGAAGAGGCCGCTGCTTTGCCAGACAAAGCACCCTGGGCATGGGTGAGAGAGGATGAGGAGGATGAGGACGGCTTGGTCATCCACTCGAACAAGTCTTCCGCATGTTGCGGCTCAACACGGCCAGCTGCCGGAAAAAAGGCCAAGCATGTCCCATGGCCAAGTGCTGATGAGGATGCACCGTCTCCACGACCAGCACTAGACACAGAGCCTGCTTGCCCTCTCTTATTGGCTTGTGACTGTCTGCCTCTCCTTCTTGGCCTTCCAGACATACTAATGGCCTGTAGCTGCACTAAGCTGGGATATATATATATCTATATATATCTATATATATATATATATATATATATATATATATATATATATATATGTACTGATACTGCAGCTAGCAAAATCAACTGCTTGCCTGTAGTATGAGAACACCACCAACCTTCTACAGGTAGCTTTAGCTGAACACTGTGAGGTGGACGCACCCCACTAACTTGTAGGTTTAGCTGAACACTGTGAGCAGGACGCACTGCACTAACTGTAAATAGTCTAGCTGCCTGACCGTGGTACTAATAGGATCAAAAGAACACCAGTAATTTTCTTCAGGTAGCTTTATATACTGTAACCAGACAAGCCTGCCTGTCAGTAGGAAGATAACAGGAACGGAGCTAGCTGAACACTGTGAGCAGGACGCACTGTACTAAATGTAAATAGTCTAGCTGCCTGACCGTGGTACTAATAGGATCAAAAGAACACCAGTAATTTTCTTCAGGTAGCTTTATATACTGTAACAAGACAAGCCTGCCTGTCAGTAGGAAGATAACAGGAACGGATCTAGCTGAACACTGTGAGCAGGACGCACTGCACTAACTGTAAATAGTCTAGCTGCCTGACCGTGGTACTAATAGGATCAAAAGAACACCAGTAATTTTCTTCAGGTAGCTTTATATACTGTAACCAGACAAGCCTGCCTGTCAGTAGGAAGATAACAGGAACGGATCTAGCTGAACACTGTGAGCAGGACGCACTGTACTAAATGTAAATAGTCTAGCTGCCTGACCGTGGTACTAATAGGATCAAAAGAACACCAGTAATTTTCTTCAGGTAGCTTTATATACTGTAACCAGACAAGCCTGCCTGTCAGTAGGAAGATAACAGGAACGGATCTAGCTGAACACTGTGAGCAGGACGCACTGCACTAAATGTAAATAGTCTAGAAGATAACAGGAACGGATCTAGCTGAACACTGTGAGCAGGACGCACTGCACTAAATGTAAATAGTCTAGAAGATAACAGGAACGGATCTAGCTGAACACTGTGAGCAGGACGCACTGCACTAAATGTAAATAGTCTAGAAGATAACAGGAACGGATCTAGCTGAACACTGTGAGCAGGACGCACTGCACTAAATGTAAATAGTCTAGAAGATAACAGGAACGGATCTAGCTGAACACTGTGAGCAGGACGCACTGCACTAAATGTAAATAGTCTAGAAGATAACAGGAACGGATCTAGCTGAACACTGTGAGCAGGACGCACTGCACTAAATGTAAATAGTCTAGAAGATAACAGGAACGGATCTAGCTGAACACTGTGAGCAGGACGCACTGCACTAAATGTAAATAGTCTAGAAGATAACAGGAACGGATCTAGCTGAACACTGTGAGCAGGACGCACTGCACTAAATGTAAATAGTCTAGAAGATAACAGGAACGGATCTAGCTGAACACTGTGAGCAGGACGCACTGCACTAAATGTAAATAGTCTAGAAGATAACAGGAACGGATCTAGCTAAACTGAATACAGTGTATATATATATATGCAACACCTGGGATGCATATATATACACAATACACTGTAAGTGCAGCTAACTGACTGACTGTTCTGCCTAATCTATCTAACTCAAATCAAATGACACTGTCTGTCTCTCTCTCTCTCTCTCTATCTATGAACGCCGGAACACACACTACACAGGGCCGCCGTGCAGGCGGCCTTATATAGTGTGGGGCGTGTACTAAATCCCCTGAGCCATAATTGGCCAAAGCCTCCTTGGCTTTGGCCAATTACGGCTCTCTGTTCAGGTGGCGTTGTGATTGGCCAAGCATGCGGGTCATAGTGCATGCTTGGCCAATCATCAGCAAGCAATGCACTGCGATGCCGCAGTGAATTATGGGCCGTGACGCGCCACACGAATTTGGCGTGAACGGCCCATATCGTTCGCAATTCGGCGAACGACCGAACAGCCGATGTTCGAGTCGAACATAGGTTCGACTCGAACACGAAGCTCATCCCTAGTGAAGATATTGTATGATTTTCACCTGTTAATAGGTGATGATATGATGTGAAAGTAGGCTGGGTTCTAGAGGGGGTTGTTTTGTTTGAACGAGGGTTTGTGTAACCACTAAGGGCGTGTGTACCATTAGATGGGGGTGCATAGTATAGGGAGGGGTGTAGGGGGGGGGTAGAAAAGAGAAACAGTAAAACATATTTAATAAACTTCACTTTTTTCCACATGGAGTCGACTGTGTAGTCCAACTCCCATCGCAAGACTCAGAGACTGCTGTATTTGAGAACCCGTATTTGAGGGGGTGAAGTGCAGTGGCAGCTTGGATTGCGCGATATTTGACGGAGGAGTTGGATACACAGGAGAGCCAGGGGAGAGAGTCAATACCTTAGTTGTAACAAAATCAAATTTACCAGTTAGTAAAATGTAAACAGTATGTATAAAACATAAAAGAAACTGATTGGCCTACCAGTAGCTGATTTGCCTGGTGAGGAAGAGAGAACAAGCTTGAAAGAGAAAATTTTAACTTCGTCTCTTGAGTGGGATATCCCGTTAAGAGTGAGACCACCATAGCCGTAGAGGCGAGGCGGTGTGGAGTAGCAATGTGGGACCGTGCTTGGGGTCCTCAGTGAGGAGTGGAGCGGTGTTGGTCCGGTGCCGAAGCTCTGAACCGTTTTGGAGAGTCTTTGCGTGGGCTCCTTTGGTCTAGAGCACGGTTGACAGGAGCCGCTCTAGGAGAGGAGCTGAGGTTGGGGCCTGAGTGTAGCGATCGTAGGAAAGCCTCAGCTTCTTTTGGGTCTTGGAAGGAGAGTTGGTCGCCATTTGGGGCTTTAAGTCGGAGGGTAGCTGGAAAAGCCAAAGTGAATTTGAGTTGTGATGATGCAGTTCCGAGCAAATCTGTTGAAAGGCTTTCCTCTTCTGGGACACTTCAATAGAGTAATCTGCGAAAATCAGGATTTTCATGCCGTCAATTTGGAGAGCTCTAGATTGCCTGAATTTTTGCAAGATGTAAGCTTTATCCGAGTAGTTGAGGTATTTTGCGATTATAGGACGGGGCGATTTGCGTTCTGAGTTGAAGGTTCCCATGCGGTGTGCCCGTTCTACTGTGCAGAGACCTGGCAGGCCTAGTGCTTCAGGGATGCGTCTGGCGCATAGGTCTGTGAGAGCTGAGGGTTGCAGCGATTCTGGGATGCCCACAAATCGCAAATTGCTCCTTCTGGATCTATTTGCCAAATCGTCCAGCTTTTCAAGAATATATTTGTTGGTTTTATCTTGGGCCTGCACTGAGGATTGAGAGTGGTATAGTTCTTCCTCAATATTAGCTATGCAGTGCTCAGTTTCATTCAGCCTGGAAGCATGTTCCCCTAGCTGAGCCTGGAGCTGTTGCATGCCTGCGCTGACAGCCTTCTCCACCGAGGCTGTAATCATTGGGGAGAGGAGGGCTGTCACAGCCTGTGCTATCCTTTCTGTGCTGGATGTGCTGGTATGTTGTGCAGTTGTATCAGCAGATGGGGAGGGGGCCGCAGCGCCGCTTACCTCCATGTCAGGCTCTGGCTCTGTGGGAGGCTCCGTGTAGGCCGAAGCCGGGGCCTCGATTTGCGGCTGTGGGGTCCGCGCCGCCGCGGCCACATACGATCGCGGGCCGGTTTTTTCTACAAATCGGTCCATCCTGTGACCGGGGATGGCGTGGGGTGAGTGCCGGTGTTTTGAGCGGGTTTGCCGGCTTTATAAGCAGATTTTGGAGTCGAGCTGCGGGAGCTGATGAGGAGAGCAGCTACTCCATGCGGCGCCGGAACCGGAAGTGCGCCTCAACTTTTGTTATTGTCCACCTCTGCTGACATTGTAGGCATTTTTGGCCGGCCCCAAATTGAGGCTTGGTTCTACTTTCCTGGAGCGGCGTCTCTATAGGACAGGTTGGATAGCAAACTGAAAGTGAGGCTTGGTTGACGAGTTGGAACGCACCATCGCGGCTCTCGAGGTATGAGAGTGACGTCACTGCGCTACAAGGAAGTGAGGCTTGGATTCGTGTGTGAAGCGCGGCGGCGCCGCTGCGCTCACACTTGTTGTATAGAGACACTGAAAGTGAGGCTTGGTTTCCGGACGGACGAGCCGGACCAATGCCTACTATATTTCACTATATTTTACTATAATTTCTGATTATCAATAAGTCCTGAGGACTAACATTTTAGGATTTTGTCCTTACAGTGTATACATACTTGATTATAAATATTATAGCACTCTATGACCCCTACAACCGGAACTAACGGTCATTCGATGCATTTCCGGTATTCAGACACTCCCAGTGTGGGTCATCACTTGTTTATAGAGCGGTGGGGTGAGAGGGTTTCACACCCCAGATGATGACTTTGTAGTTGAAAAATGTCGGGTGGACCCCTCACGACTGCCGCTATATGATCTTTATGCTGTTTCCTATCTTCTGAAAATGTGAGTTTGTTTTTAATCATTTTTAATAAATCCAAGTTTAAACGTTATCACGCTATGTGAGTATTTCTACTCCTCGCATGTAATACGAACCATTCGTTTGGCTTATGTTGGAGTGTCTATGGATCTGGAAGCTGTGCTGATATTCCTTCCTACCGTGTGGTGATGACATCTGACCAGACATACTGCCTAGACCTGTTGGTCATCAAGCTTTTTTGACCTGTATGGCGTATGCCATTTCAGGCCATTAAATTCCGGTAAGCCTCCACATTCTCTGGTGATGGTCCCGGCACTGATTCCATCTTCCGTGCACCTATGGTCCTTCTACCGTCCACTTACCTGCCAGATTGGGTCTAACAATCCCCCTGTGCGCCTGGGAGGCATTCGTCCATCATTGCCTATGCACTACCCCCATAGACTTTTGGTTCTTTTCACAATTATTTCACATATTTGATATGGATTATTATGTTTTGAGATTATTCACTTATTATTCAAGGTGTTGAATGCATAGAATTGTTATTGTTTCTTTCATATCAGTCATTGTTACATTTGCTTATTTGGTGCACCATGGTTTCACTTAGTAGTTTTGCAGATTAACTACTTATGGTTATTCATTCCTTCACTGTATACATTTATTGAGCTCAGAGCGCTACACTTTTAATTTTTGTTGTTATTACTTTTACCCTGAGTCTACGGGTGTGTTAGCTGCTACTCTAGTATTCTCCCTTTTTTTTAGCGCAGCGCTGTACTTACTCCTTTTATCTGCAAAAGTGGATCCCCCTTGGGGAAGTTTTTCATACATATATGAACCATACCTTCTGGGCACCAAATTGGTTATAGCAAGATAGGAAGGTAGAAATTTGATAATGCACAAGTATTTGTCCATGGTCACAAAAGACTGCCAAGGTCTCCAAGTTGTCCTCTGAAATATGTAGGGTGGAGGAAAAATCTTCCATGGAAAGAATCTCATTCAGTTTGGTATACCACAAAAATTTGGTAGGTGGAGAGGACTTCCACAGCAAAGGTATACAGGCTTTTGCTGTGTTTAACATATGGATAGTGAAAGAGGCCTTGTGTTTTGGGTTGGGTCTTTGCATGATATGGAGTAGACATGCAGCTGGATTTGGGCTCAAATAGTCCTGGGTAAGTTGTTTAATCACAATGATCACATCATACAAAAAGTTTTGGATTTTTGAACAAGACCAAAACACAGTGCCCCAATGCCAGCATGTATCTGAGTTATGATTGTTTATTTTGTAGAGTATGCATGGCACCTTTTACCATCTTGATACAATCTTGTATCCCAAATCCCAACAAAATGTTTCCCCTTTGCTGGTTTGTTGGAGGCCTTACTTGTTTTCCCATTTTTTAGAGGAAAGGGGAAACAATTCTGTATCCAGTATGGTCAGTTGATTATAGAGGAGTGAATATGAATGGTGATTTGGCTGTCTAAGTCAATCTTTTCAATTAAAAAAATTATAAAAAATGTATGACTATCTTTACATGGGGTAATGCATTTTATTTAGATATGTGCATGGCCATAATGGGCCTTAGACATAATTTAATGGACAAGAGCAGGGATAAATACCATGAGTGTGCAGTTGTACACACTCAAAGTTAAGGTGATCCTTGAATCTATCTCACAAATCGTACAATGATTTTCATTGTGCACAGTGCAGTGCTAGTCTGCCATACACATTGAACATCAAAACAATGATGGTTTTGTTCCTTCAGTTTAATAAGGTGCATTATGAAATGCAGGTGCCAATTTTACATGAAAAGGGAAAAAATGTGATAAATTTGCTAAGCAATGACATGTGCATGTGCTAAGCAAAGAAGCAGCAAGTTAGCTATGGAATCTTCATTTCAAACAGCAGGCAGTGGAATATTATACACACATGTACTGTGGCCACAGAAGGCATTTATGCACATGTGCACTGTGATACCTCCAGAAAAGTGTGCACTATGGAGTTTTAATTTTACTGATTGTGCCCAGCACATAGTAAAAGGGAGCTGTTATCACTCACATCACTGTCAGAATCACAATCTGATTCAGGCTCACTATGCAAACAGTGGCGTCTCCAGCTTTCATATTTAGGGGGGGCACATGGGGGGACAGGGACAAAAATAGGGGGGCAATATAAAATGCAAATATATATATATCTATAGATATATCTATATATATTTTATCTATCCTGGGGCCCTTTACCCCTTTACTACGATCCCACAATGACCCTTTCACTTGTTCTGCAGTGAGCTCCCTTCCTACTGTATTGGGGCCCCCCAGGGTGACAGAGAACAAGAGATATATGTCACCAGCATACCAAGAAAATATAAGGGTCCAAAGCAGTGGGAGAACTATCAGGGTTGCAAAGGTTGTCTTGCCATCGGGCCCTGGTGTTCTGTCACTGTGGGGTTCCCCAGCCTCCTCTTGCTGTCCTGCCCCTGCTATTGACAGCGCTGGTCTGGCATTTCTTGGAATTTACAGGCTCGTTCTCCTGTCCTAAGGGCGGGAGAAATCAGTCTGTTTTTTCAGTAACTGAGAGTCCTGGTGGAGTCCTTCCTGCAACTCGCTCTTCTCCCTGCCAATGAGGATGCAGGGGAAGGAGCAGATCGGGCGGCCGTGGTTGTGTGAGCGCTCGCATTATGCAGTGTCAGCGAGCAGAGGGAGGGGGGAGGAATCACCCGCAGGAGCTGACTGGGGACGTTCTCCCTCTCAGTAGAGACTGTGTTACCCCAGCGGTGGCCCGAGTAAAATGCGGCACATCCGATATGAATACAAACAGAAAGAAATTGCCTTTTTGTAAAAAAAATAAAATAAAAAAATAATAATTTTTTTTTTTTTTTTGGGGGGGGGGCACATGGTGGGGTCCAGCATAATGTTGGGGGGGTCAGGGCCCCCTCTGGCCCCCCCTAGGGTCGCCATTGTATGCAAACCTGTAGAGAGAAGCGGCACCCTGATAGATAGCTCTGGCGACGAAGTAGCAGTCCCTGCTAAGGTCAGGCGTACCCGACCCCGTTCTTCTGTTGCTGAGGTACAACAACTGCATGGTTCTCATATGCAGCAGAGAGCCAGTGCTAGTGCTGCTCAACCTTCAGGTGAACTGGCAAGCATCAGCGGCCTAGTACATCCTGGTCATAGACAAACCAGCACTGCAGTGACACTTGGTGACGTGGTGAGTCTCATACGTGCAGTTCAAGCTGGTGTGGTGGCTAGCACAAGTAGTGTCCTGCAGCCACCAAGAATTCGAACACATGCCCGTAGAACCCATAGTGCCCTTCCTGATGCGCTTTCAGTGCCTGTGCTTCCCCCATTCACTGCCCAACCTGGAATTCAGGTGAAAACAGTGAACTTTACTTTCCTTGACTTTTATAAGCTGTTTTTCACGGAAGATCTGTACAGATCTATTGTGGACCAAAGCAATTTATACACTGGTCAATTTGTCGCTGCAAATCCAAATTTAACCCTTGCCAGAGAATTTGGCTAGGAACTTATAATGGTTTCCGAATTTAAGACTTTCTGGGCCTATCCCTTCTCATGGGCATTACTAAAAAGAGTGAGTTGCGGTCATATTGGTCCACTGACCCAATTCACCATATGCCTGTGTTCTCTGCTGCTATGGCCAGGACTTGATATGAGCAAATCTTGAGGTTCATGCACTTCAATGACAATAAACTCTGTGGCCCAAGGGGTGACCCTGAATATGATTGGCTCCACAAAATTCAGCCCCTTGTAAACCACTTCCCGATCAAGATGTCTGCATTGATGAGTCTCTGATTAAGGTTTTTGGCCACCTTATGTTCAAACAGTTTCTCCCCAGCAAGTGTGCCAGATATGGGGTCAAGATGTATAAGCTCTTTGACAGTTCACAGGGCTGGTATACGAAGGAAAAGATAGAAGACTACATAGGGAGCAGCGGCAAGATTGTTTGGGACTTGGTGTCACCCTTATTCCGAAAGGGGTACCATTTATACGTGGACAATTTTTATACAAGCGTGCCACTTTTTAGACACCTCTTTCAATTAGGAATTGGCGCATGTGGCACCATGCAATCTAATCACCAGGGCTTCCCTTAATGGCTTGTAGATACCTGACTAAGACGGGGGGAAAGAGCCTGCTTGAGGTCCAATTAATTATCTTGCAGTGAGATGGAAGGACAAACAACATTTTCTTTCTGTCTTCCATTCACCCAGACAAGGCAATCCAAATTACTACAGCGACTGGTGTTGTTGAGAAGCCGCTCTGTGTCCATGAATACAACCTTAAAATGGGAGGGGTGTACTTCAATGACCAGATGATGGTGCCATACTTAATTACCCATAAGGCCAGAAGCTTTTACAAAAAAATGTTGACTCTGTTCAATGCTTATGTACTATACAAAGCGTCTGGACGAACTGGATCCTTCCTAAAATTCCAGGAAGAGATCATTTCAGCCCTTCTGTATTCAGAAGGTGCTGTGTCCCAATTTCCCAAACCAAATGTGGTGAGCCGACTGCATGAGAGACATTTTCTGGATGTCCTCCCTGGTACCTCTACCCAAAGGGCACCCCAAAGAAGATGTGTCTGTAGAAAACGCGGACATAGGCGTGACACCCACTATTATTGCCCCTCCTGTCCTGACCAACCTGGTCTCTGCATCCGGGACTGTTTCTGTCGCTACCACACAATAGTGGAGTATTAGCATAAGGTACAGCACGGCACAGTCCTAGGGCACACTTTCACACAGGGTCTGGAAAGATGAGATGGCCATTGCATTCTGAGAGACCCTAACCTGGAACCTTTACAATTACAAATAAAAGTGTAAAAAAAGGAAAAAACAACATAAAAAAATAAATAAAACTATATATAAAATAAAAAAGACGGGGGCGTGGCCTGGCCTGACACGAAGATGGCTGCTTAGTTCCTCAGCTCCTGCCACCACACGACCTGAACTCACCTTAAAGGAGGCTCAACTGAACGGAACCTACCTCACAACATGGGGACTGCGTCCAGGAACACCTCAGCCTCACGTTCCCGATCACGGAGGGAACACACGGAACACAATATCCCTGAAATGTTCCGGGCAGGTAGAGGTAACATGGCGTCTTCCCGCCACAGGAGCTCACAGGCCGCATCGTCCTCACAGCAGGGAGCGCCGTCTCTCGCTCCCCCGGTCAGCTTCCCGGGAGAACTTATCTCGGTGGAACAACCCCACCACCAACTGAACATAAATGACCTGCGGATGATAGCCACTGATATAAAGGACACACTTTCGGCTGCCATATCAGAACTTCGCCTGGAATTCCGAACCCTGTCTGACAGGGTTACAGCGGCGGAGCAAATGGCTGATCAACAAAATCTTCAATTGCGCAAAACCACCCGCCATGTCGATGCACATACCCTACAGATGAGGGATATGCAGAGACACCTCGAGGATCTTGACAATCGGGGCAGAAGACGCAACTTGAGGGTCCGGGGGCTCCCGGAGTCGATTGAAGGAGATCAACTGACTCCATCTGTTACAAGCCTATTCAATGGCATTCTACACAGGCCCCTTCAGACACCTGTTGACTTTGAAAGAACCCAAAGGAAGGGACACTGACCCGCCCAGGGATATAATATGCTGCCTGACTGACTACAAGGTCAAAGAAGATATTCTCAGACAGGCTAGAAGCATTCCACAGCTAATACATGAGGGTAAACCTATCCAGATATTCCAGGACCTGTCAGGCATTACTCTCCAACATCGAAGAGACCTGAAACCCCTACTAGACACCCTTCGTGCCAAAGGCATCAACTATAAATGGAAGTTCCCCTTCTGCCTGGCTGCCACCTCGCAAGGTCGCACCGCTTTCCTTAAAGTGCCTGAGGATCTTCAATATTTCTGCGAGGCTCTAAATATTCCCACTGTGGAGGTACCTAACTGGTACGCAGACTTTCGTCGCTCAGCCGTGCGGAGAGAACAGCAGCCTGAAATGCCTATGGAAACCATGAATACTGGACACAGGAGGAGAAGATCACTTTCCACCTCAGCGTATAATGGCACCCGCCGTTCCCAGCACCGTGACTTCAGCACAACCGACTCACCCACATCGAGGAGAGCCAGAAGAGATCGCTAAAGTCACAGGGTAGTACTTCATTTTACAGTAACCCTCTTTCTCTTTTAAGCCACGTTAGGCTCTCTTTGTTCTCCATTATAGTTAACCGGAGCTAATTATTTGTCATAACCCTCAACTGCATATCACCCTCAACGCTGTCATCTTCCAGCGGGGTGTACAGAGAATACACATGCCATATACGCGTAAAGCAAGTTTATTGTTGGGACTTGAAAGAACCTCTAGATAACGTGCCTCTTTCGTTGACGCCCCACAGCATGAGCAGCAGACTACAACTACCATAATGCAGCGCGAACCGGAAGCGCGAGGTGGCTCTCTTACAAGACACGGAAATCTACTTGCCCTCATACAGACAAACACTATCATACCCGTCACCACAGTGACGAAGGTAAACACACAACGCGGCCTTTGTCACAGCCCAAACAAGATATGATTATGGGGTACTTTGTCGCAGTAAGTGGGCTTAGCACCATATAGCAATATGGTGTGACCAAATCCCCATATTTTTTGAAAATGTTTTTCTAGAAATGCTTAGGTGTTTTTAAACTAGCCTTGCTTCAGGTAAATGTCTTTTTTGCATGTGTGCGCTGTAATATTTTCTTCTACTGTATGGTCTTATGGCTGCACCATCTTTAATGCATTTTTTAGAGTGTGCCCCCCAAATATCTTGTTTGTATATTGTATGGATTCTGACCAAATCATTTTGGGTGCGGAGCACCTCACTACATAACATAAGTACCTTTAATTAGTGTCCACTTGTGTCATGGGTGGAGACCTTATGATTCTCCCATTTAGAAGAGTGCAATGCTCTCATGGTTCAGAGATGCAGGTTCTCCCACTCCATGGATAGTGTAGGACCCACTGATTATGGGGTACTTTGTCGCAGTAAGTGGGCTTAGCACCATATAGCAATATGGTGTGACCAAATCCCCATATTTTTTGAAAATGTTTTTCTAGAAATGCTTAGGTGTTTTTAAACTAGCCTTGCTTCAGGTAAATGTCTTTTTTGCATGTGTGCGCTGTAATATTTTCTTCTTTGTCACAGCCCATCCCGCTTACCTGACATCCGGAACCACGACCGAAGACGCCAAGCTTGAACAGGAGGACGACATACGGAACTTCCACAACGCTCCCCATGACCAGCGTCAGCAACAGTCACCTGATACCACGCTACGTCATCCTGAGCCTACAGACAACTAGCTCTTCACGGACGAACGCTCCAGAGACAATCGCCTGCAGAAGCACTCGTCATACACATCCCCAGCAATGGATTCCAGTGAAGCAGCAGCATCATACTGCCATGACATCTGCCTGATAGCTGGCGGGACACTCCCCTCACTCCGTCCGTTTAACAGGACCTGCAATTACCCTGAAGCCTAACTTCGGAGAGAGCAATGGACCCCAAGAGGTATTTGGTAACCCACCACACATACCTCAGAATGGCTCCCAGGACACATTTAAGGTCTTAAGATATGAAATTACTTTATAAAAGCATAGTGTCTTAGATTCTCCCATCCCATGGGGTGTAGGGATGGAGGGGGTATACAACACTGAACAGGGTGACACTCTAATGTATCCATTGTCCTGAGCAACTTTAGGCTCCGGATCCCTACATACGGATATACCCCTAGTCTACCTTATCGTATGTTTATATGTTCTCCATGGATGATATGCATATAGTTCAGGGTTACTACTCGTTATTCCAAACTTGATAGGTAGTTTCAGTTGCTCAAGCTGTAGAATTCTCAACATCCTCAGTACTTGCAGACCTGCGTGATACTCCGTGACTCGCTCCCTAGATTCTCCAGTACATTCTCCCACTGGTATGGGCGCGACTCCAGTAGTCTGATTTGATATCTCGCAGAGTTTGATACTGACGACCATATCCGTTTTGTTCATACTTACAGGAGCGTTTACTGATGTTATAGCTGTTCTTAGATCTCCATATTTTTGTTTTGTATGCACACTCTCATTGGCATCGGTTGTACACTTACGCCATACAGGCTCTTTCCACACTCCTCCAACCATCCTCATCCTGCTCAATGGCCGTGAGGTGGCGGGACACTCATTTCTCCTGTTCCTCTGCCAAATCTCTCGTGTCAGGCTTATTCCAACCCCCACACAGCATCGGTGTAGTGTACCAGCCTGTCCATAACGGGTTGTGCACTACACCTGAGCTGTACATTACCGATCCCTTTGCTAAAAGTGAGGACACAGGATAGTTTACTATCCCGGTGGACTCGTCGGTTACTCTACAGAGTTCTTAGGTACACAACATCAACTAACCTCATTTAAGGATAGAAAAAACTCTAACCAGATCACACCCCCCTCCCCCTTACTCATCCTTTTATAATTTTTGTTTGTTTATCTCGGTCCTTTATTTTTGACCCTGACGGAAGTAATGGACACCAATCGAACACCAAACACTGAGGCGAACTCACACCCATTCCTGAATCTCCAATCTATCAATATCCGTGGCCTAAATACGCCCGAAAAACGTTCTCTCCTACTCGCTTCGCTACATAAGTCCAAAACACATATAGCTCTAATTCAGGAAACACATTTTAGAACAGACGCTATCCCCAAATTACACGACAAACAATTCCCAACAATATACCATGCAACCAACAATGAAGCGAAATCAAAAGGAGTTTGCATTCTCATCTCAAAAGACTGCCCACTCATTGTCTCAGACACACACAATGACCCACAAGGACGCTTCATTTTCATAAAAGGTACCTTACACGGGAAAAGAATCACGATCGCCAACTTATACACCCCGAACACACACCAAGTTTCCTTTTTACGCGACACGTTACAGTCACTCACGACCTTTAGCTCGGGCACGTTAATAATCGGAGGCGATTTCAATGTACCCCTCAACCCCACCCTCGACACCTCTAATGGCCATTCTTCTATCACTTACAGAGCCCTTCGTGCCATAAAAACACAACTTAGTGACCTACTAGTACATGATACCTGGCGCACCATGAACCCAACGAAAAGGATTACACATTCTTCTCTACGCCACACTCTAAATCAGGGGTCTCAAACTGGCGGCCCTCCAGCTGTTGCGAAACTACAAGTCCCATCATGCCTCTGTCTGTGGGAGTCATGCTTGCAACTGTCAGCCTTGCAATGCCTCATGGGACTTGTAGTTTCGTAACAGCTGGAGGGCCGTCAGTTTGAGACCCCTGCTCTAAATATTCGCGAATCAACTATTTTTTTATATCTCAAGATGATCTACCATTGCTGAAAAATACCACTATAGAGCCGATGGTTTTGTCAGATCATAACCCTATTACTTTGACCCTTCACCTTCCTAATAAGTCGGTGCGTCCTCATATATGGCGATTAGACAACTCCTTACTTACCGATATTGACATCTCAAGCAAGATTTCCCAACACCTCACAAATTACTTCACAGAAAACGGACTGGGTGATACTTCACCAGATATGGTCTAGGCCGCACATAAATGCGTTATAAGGGGCACACTCATCTCAATAGCAGCACATCGAAATAGACTCAGAAAAGCTAAACTGGAAGAACTGACTACACGTATCTCTAAACTAGAACAAAAACATAAAAAATCTCTGGCATCTGACGCACTCACAGAACTAACACAAGCTAGAACTGAACTACTGAACGAATTACACACCAGAATTAAGCGCAAATACACGTTGCAACAAAAATGCTTCTACGAATATGGCAACAAATCGGGGAAGCTCCTAGCGAGAGCCCTACAAGCTAAATGTGCGGCTTACACCATACATACAATCAAAGACCCTTCAGGCAAACCCTCTGTTACTTCTGGTGACATAGCGAAACAATTCGTGAACTACTTCACGGACCTCTACAATTTACACTCTCCTCAACAGGCCGATACCCCAGAAGATAGACGGGAAACAATCCAAACATTCCTCTCCCAATACGCTCCCACACCCCTAACGACAGAAGAATCCGACGCACTAGACTCCCCATTGACACCAGAAGAACTCACACTAGCCCTGCAACAGATGAAACCAGGCGAACGTCCCGGACCTGACGGGCTTACTGTCGCGTATTATAAATCCTTCTCAGACATACTCATACCCCCCCTAGTCAAAGCGCTGAACAACCTCTCACCCCATAGTATAGCATCCAAGGAAGCATTAGAAGCACACATCACACTTATCCCCAAACCAGGTAAGGATGCTACCATGGTCTCCAACTACCGTCCAATTTCCCTCCTTAATGTAGATATTAAAGTATACGCCAAAGCTATTGCCAACCGTCTGTTACCGCTAATTCCCAAACTAATATCCACAGATCAAGTCGGTTTTGTCCCGGGAAGGGAGGCCCGAGACAACACCACCAAAGCCCTAGATATCCATCATTGGATGACCACCAATAACACCAGCGGCTTTTTCTTGTCCTTGGATGCGGAGAAGGCGTTCGACAGGGTTGCTTGGGACTATATGGAAGCTACGTTACACTCTATAGGCCTTCCACTCCAACTAATCCATATGATTATGGCTTTATATTCCTCACCCACGGCCAAAATAAGAGTGAATGGGCACCTGTCGGACGCCTTCTCCGTCTCCAATGGAACGCGACAGGGCTGTCCCCTGTCCCCCTTAATCTTCATTCTCACAATGGAACCACTACTTCGTAAACTTAAGGAAAACCCAAATATCAAAGGTGTGTAAATAAACCATAAACAATTTAAAATTGCGGCCTATGCGGACGATATCCTATTATTTCTAACGGACCCAATCATTACTATACCCAACCTCCTCAAAGACTTTGCTATATTCAAATCTCTATCCAACCTGCAGAAAAATCTATCTAAATCTAAAGCCCTCAATGTTTCTTTACCCGTCGAAATAGTCATACAATGCAAACAAAATTTCCCTTTCGGCTGGGAAACCCAGGCACTCACATATCTAGGCATTAACATACCCACCAAACTGACAGAGATCTATAGGTTGAACTTCCTACCTATCCTAAGCAATATCCAGACAGACCTACAAAAATGGATCTCGGGGCCGTTTTCATGGTTTGGAAGGGCAGCTGTCCTAAAAATGAATGTGCTACCCAGACTGCTAAATTTATTTCAAACTATACCCATACAAATTCCCCCTGCCTTCTTCTCAACACTCAAAAGGCTTTGTAGGAATTTTATATGGTCCTCCAAACAACCCAGATTAAATTGGAAAAGACTAACGAACCCCAAGTTACAGGGGGGACTAAACATACCGGACATGCAAAAATACTATTGGGTCTGCCACCTTGCCAGAATTGTAGACTGGCATGCTACCAATACCAGCAAAGACTGGGTTTATATCGAGAATGCTTTTACCCCGATACCGATACACCAACTACCATGGCTCAACCAAAAAATAGTACCGATGCAAGCCACACTAAATCCACTTATCAACTCCACGTTAACAAATTTCAAAGCAGCCTGCAAACCACTCAAACTGAAACCCTTTGCCGGTCCCATGACACCGCTGGAAAACAATCCGGAGTTTACCCCAGGAGTACACACCCTCCACCCTGTAACTGATCCCAACAGACCACGACTCAAGTTACACCAAATGTTCCACAAAGGAAATTTCTTGACGTTCCAAGCCCTAACTTCCGCATTCCCAGACTACCACATTCCCTTCCACAAATACTTGCAAATACGTCACTTCATCTATAGCCTCAAACCCGTGGTAGACTTGCACAGAGAACTCACGCCTTTTGAACTCTTATGTAACAATTCTGAACCCCAAAGACACCTCATCTCATCCATATATAAACTCCTATTTTCAACAGAGGAAATCAAAACTGATGAATTAATTAGAAGGTGGGAGCAGGACTTGAATATAGACCTCTCCGCCGAGGAGTGGCAGCAAGCCCTCTATCATATGCATAAAGGTTCCTGCAATATATCAACTCAGGAAAATAGATATAAAATCTTTACAAAATGGTATAGGACCCCGGACAGAATTCATAGGTATCAGCCTAACCTCCCTCCCCTATGCTGGCGTTGCAATGCATCGAGAGGCACACTACTTCATATATGGTGGGACTGCCCTCTCATCCAAACTTTTTGGACTGAAATCCACCGATTAATTACTCAGATAACGACATTCACCCCAGACTTCACTCCGGCCCAATATCTGCTTCACCATACCTCACTTCCACAACATAAATATAGGAGATCCCTGGTTCTACACCTCATCAATGCAGCAAACTTATGTGTCCCAGTACACTGGAGAACCACATCTCCCCCCACCATAACAGAATGGATTGAGAGGGTTGACTGACAGAGTGGCTGAAATGGAAAGCCTTATCCATCAAACATCAGATACTCCATCCAAATACATGAACATCTGGGCTTGCTGGGTTCATTTTAAATCGTCCCAAATACAGATCAGTTCAGCCAGTCCCTCACCCACCGACTCACGGGAAATCACAAACACACAAATGCCTACATAATTTCATAAATAAATACTTCACGGACCATTACTCTCCGCCCCCCCCCCCTTCCTACCCCCCTTCCCCACATCATTACATCACCTGAAACTTGAACACTTAAAAACTTAACAGGCAAAATAAATGCTACCCAATACGTTGGGGAGATACCTCAACATTAGAATAATCTCCATGGCCAGGATTGCTACACCACTGACTAGCATTTCCATATACTCCTCCTCCCGAGCACAGTTAGTTCCCATACAGGGGTGCCTGGGTGCGGGAGTGGAGGCGTTCCGGCCAGGAAAACTACATCTAGATGTGTTATCTTACGCCACAGGGATAATTCAGGCATAGTGAAACCCTCACTTAAGATTCTCAATCAACACCACTTATTTTTATTTTCATTTTTATTTTTACTCTTATTTACGGACAATAACAGGCCCGTAATATGCCAATTATTACTGTTATTAATATTGTGCTATAATATGTACAAAATAGACCTTCACGATGTAACTGTTAACTTTCTCTACTGTTAACCTGTAACATGTGCATATATTTGTTTCACTTGCTGTACTTTTGTGAAAACTTAATAAACTACTTTTAAAAAAAAAATGTTACAAAACGAATGTTGGTTTGTTAAAAAAACCTTTTATAACGCACATGTGAATAAAACAGAGTAAAATGTTTTATACTCAAAAAAAAAAAAAAGACAAAAATAGTTGTCGCTTTATTATTTATTTGACTGTTTTACTGTATTGTATGCTATACTGTAATATTTTATTGTTACTGTGTTTTATCATGTTTGCTTTGCAGGTATGGCATCCTACTGTTTTACTGTACTGTTACTGTATTTTATTGTTAACCATTGTTTGCTTTGCAGGTACGCCATTCAGCTGCAGTACTAATTTGTTTATTTTGGCAGCAACAGGGTTTGCTCTCACGATACATAAATTAGCGACTCCAGCACTGTAGGAGGTGATTTCATTAAAACAATTTAAAAAAAAGCATATATGCTGAATACCCTCCTGTTCGGTTTGCACCAGAACATGCGAACAGGCAAAAAATTAGTTCGAACACGCAAACACCGTTAAAGTCTATGGGACTCGAACATGAATAATCAAAAGTGCTAATTTTAAAGGCTTATATGGATGGTATTGTCATAAAAAGTGTTTGGGGACCTGTGTCCTGCCCCAGGGGACATGTATCAATGCAAAAAAAAAGTTTTAAAAACTGCAGTTTTTTCGGCAGCAGTGATTTTAATAATGCTTAAAGTGAAACAATAAAAGTGTAATATTCCTTTAAATTTCATACCTGGGGGGTGTCTATAGTATGTCTGTAAAGGGGCGCATGTTTAGAACAGTCTGACAGCAAAATTACATTTCTAAAGGAATAAAAGTTATTTAAAACTACTAGCGGCTATAATGAATTGTCGGTCCAGCAATACACATTAAAGTTTATTGATAAAAACAGCATGGGATTCCCCCACAGGGGAACCCCAAACCAAAATTAAGAAAAAAAAATTTGTAGGGGTTCCCCAAAATTCCATACCAGGCCCTTTAGCTTTTCCAGTCGCAAATCTGACGGACTTTAGATTGCTTCAAATCTTTACGTCGTAACTCCGCTGGACCCAGAAATCCGCTCGTCTGTATGCTAGTCTGACGGACAAAAATCGACGCTAGGACAGCTATTGGCTACTGGCTATCAACTTCCTTATTTTAGTCCGGTGTACGTCATCACGTACGAATCTGTCGGACTTTGGTGTGATCGTATGTAGGCAAGTCCGATCGTTAGAAAGTCCGTTTAAAGTCCGCCAAAAGTCCGTCGAAAGTCAGTCCGTCGGACAGGCTGTCGGACTTTTGTAGCCAAAAAGTCCGACCGTGTGTACGCCCCATTAGAATAGATTTTTAACCTATTTTTTTTGCAGTCGAACTTGCTTTAAAGTCTTTCAAGTTGGCTGATGAGCAAGTATAGATTGTTATATTCTAAGAATTTCTATTGTATTTGCCTCTAATTGGAAGCTTCCCATTATAGTTAATACCACTTTATCACACACTGTGAACGGCTAATAATGACCTTTTAGAAGGTGCAGCTTTTTCAGACCTACATAGCTTTTTCATCTGCTTTTTTAAAAAAGGACAAAAAACTAGACACGGTTAAAAAGAACACCAATTAGCTTATATATAGAATGAAGCTTGTAATTGAAAAAAGGCTTTCTTTTCACTTTCCTTTTTGTATGTTTAGTGTATTTGTACATGATGAGATGAGAAAACTTCTTAAAGGTTAACATGTTTTTATACTGTATCTATATGTTTAAAATATATATGTAAATGCTAAAATAAAAAATGTGTACTTTGTAGGTGCCTGCGGTCATTATATCCTTGAGATTTCTCTGTAAAACAAGCAGCATTAAAAAAAAAAATGACACGTGGTATGGAGAAACAATTTTTCTGTGTATTAAAACCTGCACAGATTTTTCTTATGGGGCGTACACACGGTCAGACTTTTCGGCTACAAAAGTCCGACAGCCCGTCCGACAAACTTACGACGGACTTTTGACGGACTTGCGGCGAACTTTCTAACGAACAGACTTGCCTACATACGATCACACAAAAGTCTGACGGATTTGTACGTGATGACGTACACCAGACTGAAATAAGGAAGTTGATAGCCAGTAGCCAATAGCTGCCCTAGCGTGGGTTTTTGTCCATCGGACTAGCATTCAGACGAGCGGATTTCTGGGTTCGGCGGAGTTACGACGTAAAGATTTGAAGCATGTTCCAAATCTAAAGTCCATCAGATTTGCGACTGGAAAAGTCCGCTGAAAGTCCGGGGAAGCCCACACATGATCGGATTGTCCGCCGGATTTGGTCGGTCGGCGTCCATCGGACTTTTGTAGCTGAAAAGTCCAACCGTGTGTACGCCCCATAACAGTAGGAGGGTCTAAAAGCAGTAAGATTAAAAAAACAGGCACAGATAAAACTCAACATAATGTTTGGGACATTAACCCCTCCAGCATTAGTGGTCAGTATCTAGCTGTACAAAATACTTCTCAGCATTGATGGTCAGGTGGCTAACTGGAGCAATAATGCCCCAAAGAATTGGGGGTTAGTGGCTGGCCGGAACAATAACCCCTCCCAACATTAGTGGTCAGTAGTTTGATGGAACAATACCCACCCAGCATTGGAGGCCAGTCGCTGGCTGGAAAAATAAACCTTCTCCAGCATTGATGGTCACTGACTGACTGAAAGGCATCCCTTATATATCCTGGTGGTCTAGTGGGCAAGACATATAGAAAAACAGCTCTTCCTTCACATAGTGATGGCACACACCACAGTGTACCGCCACTATGGCAACAATGCCTCAGAGCACGTCATGGAGCCAGCAGCCCTATCTCTCTGATACCAGGAAGTTCTGAGGATTGAGCTGTGGGGCATCCAATAGCATGCAGAGAGTGATCCAGTAACTGGTATATTCTGCATATTGCACCTGGGGAACCCTGTAATTAGTGATATCAGGTGTGGACCACACCCACAATGTGTGAAGTCAGTGAGCAGTGGGCCCCATACACCTTGAGGTCCATCTGAACTTCATGCACTGCACACATTATAGATATTCAAGGAATAACCCTGATTGTCATTCATTATTATACACAGCACAGTAAGAGCTGGTATAAACCTGTTGTCGTGGAGATTCTGGACTAAAATACAAAAGGTATTAGCCTACAGACACAAGACATGAGCACAATGGCAGAGGTAGTCTCTAGGAAACAATGGGAGTTCTCAGTTGAACTGGAGTTGTGTTGCAGAGAGGAGTTGAGAGGCTAGTCATGAAATATTGAGGTTCAAGCTACAAGGCAAGGCCAAGTAGGGCTGCTTGTGGAATTGCATGTACATAATGCAAACCAGCAGAATTCTTCCTCCAGGTTAAAAGTGGGAGAAGTTTCTAAAGAAAATAGTACCACCAGTTCATGTGACTGGATCAGAACAGGTAATAATTCTACTGTAAAAATATCAGTGACCTGAAACCACTCTAGAGATAATACCTTTATAAACAAGGTAAACAGCTCTGGTCCCAAGACAGAACCCTTGAGCACTCTACACACAATTTTAGACTAATACTGCAACCAGTTTTCTGTTCATGTACTGTACATACCATTTCTTACACACCAATGAAACTTAAATTGTTTGTAACTCTAACAAAAAAAGAGCTCCTGTTCCCTTATAGCAGGTTAAACAGCACAATGCTTGTGCTATCTAACCTGTCCCTCTCTAAGCTGTAAAAAAACTGTCTGGTTCTGCCCACCTCCCTGTAAACTGACCATGGTTTATCATAGCTGCTGAGCCCCAACACCTTCGTCAGTTTACGTGCCTCCATTATCCACAGCTCTCCTTTCTCCCCCCCCCCCTGTCTGTCATCTCCGTGTGCCTCTGTGAGCCGTCTACACTCCCCCGCCTTCGGCCACTATTAGTACTGAAGTAAACTTTAAAAAATGTCCCTGGCAGCCCATCTGTTTTATCTAGACATACCACACTGTGTAAGTTTTTTTTTTTTTTAAACAAAGCCTCTAAATACCTATTCAGAGATCTTCAGGCCGGTCACATGACTGCCAGATGCTCTCCTACTCCTATCCAGGACTACAGCGGGGCTGAGCGGCCAGTATAGTGGTCACGTGACCCCCTGTCTTACGTGGGAGGGAGATCTCGGCCCCTCCTGCTGTAGCCCCAGATCGGAGTAGGAGAGTGGCAGGGAGTCACATGACCGGCCTGAAGAGATCAGAAAAAGGTATTTAAAGGCTTTGTTAAAAAAAAAGAAAAAAAACTTATACAGTGTGTTATGCCTGGATACAAGAGAGGGACTGTCAGTGAATTACATTTTAAAGGTTACAAACACTTTAATTTGTAAATTAAGCAATTTGGGGTACTGTATTAAAATGCTTAATCCAGATAAACTATGACCACTGGCTCCAGACAAAAACTCTGTCTAATTCCATTTAATGCATTGAGTCCTTGAGGAAGTCCCACTAGGATGCATCACAACAAGGGGGACTGGTATGTGACATCAGCACGCTACTGGGAAAAGTTTTGGCAAAGCCTTCAGGTGAGCTGAACAGCTGTAGTGATTGCAGTGAGACCAGGCTGTGAAGTAAATGCACAGGTGTCATTACATGCAGTATTACAAGTTTTTTTCTGATGTGAGTACTATTTTGACAATTGAGTGCTCTATGATACAGCTGGGATGTTTTGGGTGCCAGTAACTTGAGCCATATTCATATATTAAAATGCATTCATTTTATTCATATATTTCATATTAAAACATAAGGAAAAATAAAATAAGAGGAATGTTTTGAATATATTTAAAAACATTTTGATATCCAAATTGTAGATTCATTACAGTTGCTTCTTCACAGTGTAGCAATCCTGACATGTTTCGCCATTTGATAGGCTTCCTCAGGGGATATCTGCTACCACACCAGAACTTGCACTTGATTTAATTAGCACTGAATCCACAAAGAGTATTCAAACAATGGTTGATATTCAAATTTCACACCAAGCAGGGGGGAGGGAGGAGGAACTGTCCCTCCCTATGGGCAGATGGTAGAGCTGTTGAACAGTTAACCACAGGAGGAGCAATCAGAGCAGGTAAAAGGCTTTCATATTAACCCAGCCCTCAATAGGGGAGTCTGGTCCAAAGGCTGTTTCCAGGAGGAATAAACAAACTTGCAATGATAAACATCACTGTTCAAACACCACTTGCCACGATCGTGCCTGCCGCTACCCCCATCGACACAAAGTACATTAGATGGTCCTTGTATGTTTTTATTTTACTATTTTTATATTATAAGAATTGCTGTATGTTGTAGAGTCTGTATCACAAAGGCAGATGTCTCCCTAAAAGGAGGATTTTGCGATATGCTGAAATGGCAAGCATTTATTGACCTTTTATATATACTGTACATAGATGTCAAATCCCAACCATGAGTGCATTTTTTTGCACATGTGTGGTGATTACAGGGTGACACCGAATTAAGAGCATGTTGGATGAATATTTGTGAATGCTTTGATTTCTGTGGACACTTTAATTAACTTGTAAGCGTTTATAATCACATATTATTGGAGCACATGTTTGTGACACTTTTAGGTGCAGTGCTATTTTAAGTGTTTTTTTTTTTCACTAAATTTGGGATCATGAATGTTTTAGCAATTTATTTGATGTAAATGTTTTTAGTTGAGAGATTTATTAGTAATTGATTTTGGTGTGTTTATAAACATTTTGATTTCATCACTATAATAAGTAGAGCACTACACTTTTTTATCAATTAGTTTTGAGGTGTATGTGATATCAGTGGCGGATGGAGCTCAAAATTTTTTTGGGGGTGCAAACAAACTGAAAAATTCTGAAAAAAAACCCTATCAATTGCAGCCTTACTGTGCCCATCAGACGCAGCCACTGTGCCCATCAAACTCAGCCACTGTGCCCATCAAATGCAGCCACTGTGCCCATCAAACACTGCCACTGTGCCATGAAACACTGCCACCGTGCCCATCAAATGCTCCCACTGTGCCCATCAAATGCTGCCACTGTGCCCATCAAATTCTGCCACTGTGCCATCAAATGCTCCCACTGTGCCCATTAAATGCTGCCACTGTGCCATCAACTGCTCCCACTGTGCCCATCAAATGCTGCTACTGTGCCCATCAAATGATCCCATTGTGCCATCAAATTTTGCCACTATGCGCATTGAATGCAGCCACTGTGCCCATCAAATGCTTCCACTGTGCTATCGAATGCAGCCACTGTGCTCATTGAATGCAGCCACTGTGCCCATCGAATGCTGCCACTGTGTCCGCCCACCTGCCCGGCACTTACTCTGTCTCGGTGGAGATGTGGGTGATGGTGGCGGGCGGCGACCGTGTCCTCCATGCTCTTCCATGTACTCAATGTCTTCTCCCGTTCTCCCCTATGATTGGACACCAGCGTTTCAGCCTGATGGGTAACAGACCCAAGCACCTGATTGGCGCAGAGGTGGTTCAGTGTTAGGAAAGTGAACATTCATTCGCTTTTCTAACACACCTGGGTGAACTGCGAGCACCAAGCATGGCGCTCGCTGTTTACCTTTTTTGATGCCTATTAGAGCCTATGGCTCTAATCAGGTGCTTTAAAAACACCCCCCGCCCCTGTAATTTAGATGCCCGAAGAGGGGCCAGGTGCCTGAATAGGGGGTGGCAATGGCAGCCATGGATAGATTCATGCACTGCATGAATCTATCTATTGGTGATAGAGGGGGTGGCTGGAGGGAGGGGGCGGCGCCCGCGCACCCTTATGGACCCACTGCCACTGTGTGATTTACTTTTTGGTGTTAGCTAGCTCTACAAACAAGTTATTGTTGGTCTTGTTAGCTGCTTGGGGATATATTTATATTTTATTTCTCTAGTTGGGGCTTCTACCATTTGACCTATGTAGGTGCCCTGTAATGTTCAAGAAATGAGAAGCCTTAGTTGTGTATGCAGTTCCATCTGCCCAATAAATATCAGGATAGCTGAAGTCTTCCATGATAATAACATTGCCCTATTTCCCAGCCAATGGAATTTGTTAAAAGGGATGAATCTGCATCTCATCCTTTATGCTAGGAGACCTAAAACATACATCCACAATTATCTTACAATTACTTTCATTCATATGTAACGCCAGCCATTAAGACTCTGCCCCATCACAACTCTTATTACATATATCTTTCACAATAATTTTCAGATCGTTCTTTACATACAGGCATACCAGGGTTCTTTTACTCCCATAAAGTCAAAGTCCTCCTCGAGTAGTTGCATTAGCACTGATGGACAGCATGGTTTCCACTAGCATTATGGGGATACACAACATTTTTTATTACTGCTACAATTTATTATACTGGTGTAGATTAGTTACCAACATAAATCCTGGTCTTGTTCAGCTTCTCCTTATAATGTACTTCTGCCTTCACACCCTAGAACCCAATTTCTCACAGCTGCCGCTTGCAAAGCAGACCTAAACTCTCTTACCCTTCCTAACTGTTAATTGCAAGTTCCTCACAACTCCATCTAGATCTCACCCTGCAGATCTTTGCTCTCTCACAGTGCATTGCAGATCGCACAGTACCCAGTTATTATCACTGTGCCCAGCAGTTATCACCATGCTCAACTGTTATTATAAAGTGTGTTATCATCACAGTGTTCAGCTGTTACCATCATGCTCAAAGGTTATCATCATACTCACCAGTTATTACAGTAACCAGCTGTTGTCAATATGCTGTGCTATTATCACAGTCCCCAGTATTCATCTTAGTGCCTAGTATTTATCACTGTGTCCAATATTTATTACCTCGTCCCCAATATTTATCTCCATGCCCAGTAGTTACAAACAACAATGCCCAGTATTTATAAGCTTGCCTAGAATTTATCACATGCCCAGTATATATCAAATGAACCCAACAGTTCCTAGTAGTTATCGCAGTGCATAGTAGTTATCACAGTGTCCAGTATGTATCACAGTGCCCAGTTTGCATCACAGCGCCCATTATTTATAAAATTAAAAAATAAAACATTCTAATCTGTAAAGAGTGTAAAAAAAATGAAAACATAAAAAATAGTAGTGGAGGGTGGAAAATTGTCTGGGTCTGAACCAGCAACTGTCTCTTAGTGCTGTCTAGGGATGAGCCCACAGTTTGAGTTGAACATAAGTTCGACTCGAACATCGGGTGTTCGAATTGATGCTCTAAAACAAACCAAACATATGGGGCGTTCGTGGAAAATTTGAGCGCCGTGGAATGAACAATAATGCACTGCGAGATCGCAGTGCATTGCTGTATGATGATATATATATATATATATATATACTCTGCATTTAGCATGGACTATATATTCAGTGTTTACTTGATATTCAGTCAGTGCAGGCAGTGTATTAATATATATATACAGTCTCGTATATATACATCCAGTGTAGCCTATATCTACAGTGCATTCCATGGTGTACAATTGCTAATACAGTGAAGGCGGTGTACACAGTATCTAATACAGTGTGTACTGTTTCTAATAGATGTCAGGCAGTGTATTAATATATATATATATACAGTCTTATAATATATATATATATATATATATATATATATATATATATATATATATATATATATATATATATATATAAATATATATATATATTTATATATATATATATAATACTCTGCATTCAGTGTAGCCTATATCTACAGTGCATTCCGTGGTGTACTGTTTCTAATACACTTCAGGCGGTGTACACAGTATCTAATACAATGTGTACAGTTTCTGCTACACTTCTGGTGGTGTACACAGTATACAATACAATGCAGCCGTTGTACACTTTCTAATACACTTCAAGAGGTGTACACAGTATTTAATACAGTGTAGTCTGGTGTTGCAAAACAAAAAATACATCATGTCCGGAAGGCCACCAAGGAGAGGCAGACGCTCACAGGCCACTAAAAGAGGGCAAGCAGCCTCTGTGTCTACAGTCAACAGTGGTGTTCGTGGACATGGTGCATACTACGCAGGTGGCCATGGGGCACGCTTGTCTTTTTTTGCTGCTGCTGGCCATGTTATTGAGCCAGAACATGCAGAAGAATTGGTGGAGCGGATAACGAAGCCGTCCTCATCCTCCTCATTCTCTGTCACCCAGGCTCAGAATTAGTTTGCCTTCCAACGCAGCTGCCAAAGTGACCTATTCCACCGGCTCCTTGTCCACAGTCACTCCTTCCGTAGCCCCACCATCATGCACGAAGTCCCCAGAATTATTCAACCACAGTGTCAGTTATATGCTTCTGGAGGATGTGCAGTGATTTGAAGGCTCCGATGTTGGTTCCCAGGTTGAGGAAGGGAGTAAAGTGTGCCTGGAGAGAGGGGGTGCCACAGAAAGACAAGAAACTGGCAGTCATGTTTCCCAGCAGGGCCTGTTCCTGTGCCAAGCAAGAGTATCTGTAAGGGGTTACAGTGTTATGGTACCACCACCACCACCCAAGGCCCAATTTTTCTGCCCCTGTTTAACAGGGGCATGTAATTACAATTCTTGATGTAATATTTCACAGCAGGGCCCGTTCCTGCACTCACCAAGAGTAACTGTGAGGGCTTACAGTGTCCTGGTACCACCAACACCTAAGGCCCAATTTTCTGCAGAGTATATAGGGCAGGCTGTATAGTATATATACTGCTGTTCAGAGTACATAGTGCCTGGGGGCCCCCCGACGCCATTTAAAAAAAAATGGGTGCGGGGTTCCCCTTAATATCCATACCAGACCTGTATGGATTTTGGGGGGGACTTCCACGCCATATTGTTTTGGTATCATTGGTATTTTTGTCTATATTGCCGGGATCTGACAATACATTACAGCCGCAAGCAGTTTAAAATGACATTTTGTCCTTTAGAAATGTCATTTTGCTGTGGCACTGTTATAAATATGGGAAAGATGCGCTACTTTACAGGCATACTAAGGACACTGCTCCTGAAAAAACAGCCATTTTTAAAACTTTTTTTTTGCATTTTTACATGTGCCCTGGGGCAGGACTCGGGTCCCCAAACACTTTTTATGGCAATAACTTACATATAAGCCTTTAAAATGGGCACTTTTGATTTTTCACATTCGTGTCCCATAGACTTTAACGGTGTTCGCGTGTTCAAATTTTTTGCCTGTTCGCATGTTCTGCTGCAAACCGAACCGGGGGGTGTTCGGCTTATCCCTAGTGCTGTCATAGCTCAGTTTTCTGTCCTTTCTATCTCATTTAAAAGACTGCCTCACCCCTTTAATAAAACCTAATCTGTATTGCAGCAGTAAAACAGATCTGCTACTTGTAGTTCTCTTAGCATGTAGTCTTTCATTCCTTTCTACAGCATGCTTTCTTCCAGGACTGGTAGGTAAAGGTGTAGGTGGAACTTACCTCCCAGTTTATATACTGTAAAACATATAGGATCCATCCCAGCCCCGTCCAGTCTGTCAATGAAGCTTTATATTTAGCTGTGCTCAAACCAACACTTATTGCTGGAACATTAGATTCATTTCCTAGCCCCAGTCCATGTTGTTTCCTGCATTCCTGTTTTTCCATTTACCAGCTTCAGCTTGCACCCGACTATGCTTGTTCACAGGCCACCCTGAACTTTTGCCTGTCCTTATTTCCTTGTCGACTAAGTACCACTCTCTTTTTGTTCTTTTCCTGTTCAGTTGACATCTGCACAAGTGTGTCTGAGGGCAGTAACCTGGTAATGGCACTGGTAATGTCCATCACTTCTTTGTTAAAGATTTGGTGTGTGTGCTTGTGGGTGGGCCAACTTGCCAGATGCACACAAGGCCATTTTGCTCTTACTTTTCTCTTTCTTCTGGATTTTCTGGTGTATGCGCTCGCTAATGCCCGGGACCAGGTGGGGCCACATTCATGTGGCATCAACATTATGGTGATGCTTAGAAGTATGCCATACACCCCTGTTGCCTTATGAGTTTATGTGAAATCTCCATTAATAACTGTAAAATATTGTAATGATGAATATATTTAATTTAGCTGGCATCTATGAAAGCCGGGCTAAAAAGGGTTTCATTTAAGCTTTTGCTAAGAGCAGAGAATGTGGGCCAAGGCTTGTATATATAAACAATGGAAAGCCAATTCCATTGTTTTACACCTACTCCTTTCAAAAGATCCCATACTGGGATATGCATTGGACCTAACTTCCTGGGGAAATTCAATTAACTCACTTTGCCAGCATATTCACAAGGATTTGCATGAAAGGGGGCCGACTTATGGAGTAAGCCCTCCAATCATGATCCAAGCTAGGCCAACCAATGAGACATCAGCCTGGTTTGATATACTCAGAGCAAAGGGGAGGTAACTCGCTCTCTTTCTGATAGACCAGCAAGCTGAAAGGAACTTGGGTAAGGATGGGTAATTATGGGAAAGGAATGCCCTTTTACTTGTAACTAAATATGTGTGTACATTACTATATTGAGGAATATACCCTGTATTCCTTCATGTAAATACTTTATTTCAACCTAATATTTTCTTCCTTGGTGTAAGACGTTAGATAGATGATTGTGTATTAGCTAGACTTTCAACTGCTTCCTAATAAATGTTATTATATTTGAAGCTTTCACTCTTGGTCGAAAATAACTCTTATTTAACCCACATCATATCTATGAGATATAAAAAAAATTAAATGTAGATTTTTCAGGGTAACACCCCTGTGTCTCTGTATCATGACCTGGAGTTGCATACAGGTGTTTTCTGATCCTACGATACATACACCTTCTCCGGATGCGACATTTTGAAGGAGACATCAACATTGCGGTGTCCTGTTCCACCAGTCCAGCTAGACTCCCAGTGACAGAGTGTGTCCCACTGGGAACCAGCACGGACTCCATGTGCACACATAATTAACACTTCTGTACCATACAGCTAGTTCCCTAGGTCTCCACAATGAGGATCTGGTCCCAGTTGCTGGGGCACGGACCACTCGGGAGGTAGGCTATGAACCACTTAGCTCACTTTACATGAGACCCGTCATTCCTGATGGTACTGTTTTCCCACAGTCTACCTGTTATATATCCTTCTCTTGTGTACTTGTTGCCCCTAGCAATGGCATGTTACCTCTTCACCCCATGTGTGTGTATTACAACCCTGTTCTTCTATATGCCATTACCACCATGCACCCCTTTAAGTAACTTCAGATAAGCCATGGACAAAATTTCAAATATTTTACTTGAATAATGCAAGGTAACAGTTTAACATAAAATGCAGTCTTCCCTTAACATCCCTAGTCCTTAACTACAAGCCTGTGTCTGCCCCGGCATACCTGCTTAGGAAAGAGTCCATGGCTGGTATCTTCTAGGAGGACCGCTGGTCACAGCAATCCCCAAAAATGTAGAAGGCTCCAGGACACAAATTTGTAGCAGCTTACTGGATTCAGGACAGAGGCACTCTCCCACACCTTGCTGGCTGTCTGTGTCATTCCTTCAATTCAGCAGACTGAGTGTTGTAGGACTACAGGTCTCAGCAGCCCCAGACATATTGGCAGGCTCCTAATTTCAGGCATACTTCATTGATGACAACTGGATGAGAAGATAGCTGAAGGAGAGCTGAGCAGGGTCCCCCTTGGGCTAGTGATTTCTGGAGGATCAGATTACATTGCAGCAGTCAGCCTCTTTTCTTCCCACATGGCTGGTCTTTGCCAGGGTAAAGCTCCCTCCAGCTTTTATATGATGTGCAGAGGAAAGGTAAGGCAGAGCCCAGCAGAAGTACCAAGGGAGAAAACTGGGAAAAAGTTAACTCCTTCCCTCCCTGCCTGGCAGCAGCTAGCTATCAGTTTCTTCATAAATAACTATAAAGGGCAGACAGGGCTAAATTACTCAGAGGCACCCTGTCAGCACCTGCTCACAAGCTTACACTCTTAGATGCTCTGTGCCTCTTTCCTTTTTAAGGGTCTCCAACATGCAGAAAACACAGACAGCTCACTATTCATTGATTCCACAACAACCTGGTTCTTTCTGCCCTTTATACATTGCCTTTTTAACCCATTAAAGACATTCCTTTACCCTCACCTACAAGGTATTCTTTGTACCCATCACCACTGCCAGTCCAGTGTCTATATATATATATATATATATATATATATATATATATATATATATATATATATATATATATATATATATATATATATATATTTTTCTACTATAAACCATGGACAGTTTTGTTGCATTTATCTGACAATTCCATATTGCTGCTTTGTAGCAGTTTCCACCCCAGCTGACTTTTAAGTCCTTTGATTGTCTTTGACTGGATGCAATTCAATCATCCGTGTACAGACTTGTATTTATCCAATGTACAATATTTTTTTCAGTTCAAAACTAGATAAATACTTTTTATCTAATGACTTCAATAAGACAAATCTCTTCATCAATCTGTTTATAGCTCTGTTATATGCATTAATTATAATTTTCTGTTCTCACTCAAGTAACCCAATGAAAAAGACTTCCACCCCCTTTGAAATGTTATTGTCCACCTTTCCATCATGCTAGCAATACACTCCCTCACGTTGTTAGTAGACATGTGCGGTTCGTTTCGAATTACAATTTACCAAATTTATAAATTTTACCGAATGCTCCGAATAATTAAACAAAATTTTGGAAATTTGAATCGAATTTTACATCGAACTCCAGTCGAATTCTAACTATACACATATTGCTGACATCAAAGACTCTGTGTGTTATTAGAGTACCATTTCAAAATAATGCTGTTTTAGTTAATTCAATGGTGATTTAAAAAGTCATTGTAATCATTTAATCATTGTAATCATTTAATGAATATTTTTCTTGTTTGTTCACTTTGCCACATTTGAATCGGGAAAAAAAAAAAAAAACTAAAGTTTTAGATTTGGCCAATTCAAAATTTATCGATTTGAGTGTTTCAAATAAAAAAGGTAAATTCCGAGAAAATTTGAAAATTTCCAAATATGAATTCCGAATATGAATTCCGAATATAAACCCAGAATACGAATTGAATGAATCAACCGAATTTAACGAAACTAAATAACTAAGTTACCAAATCTAAACTAATTTTATCGTCATGCACATGTCTAATTGTCAAAAAACCCCAGGGATTCAGTTAAGGCCAAAAAATATGTTTTACATCAGAGAACCTTGTGCAGACAATGCCAAAAGAACTCCTTGTAGCCAGTGTTTGAGCTAGTGAACTCATCTTGCAAGAAACTCCAGTTTACATTTTTGCATAGGGACAAAACAGTGTTTAGGCCCAGGACTTTGTTTTTTTCACAGTTGTACCCAGGTTGTATAACCATTCCTGCCCATTTTAGCTTCAACTGAACAGGGATGGCTACTACCTCAGCATGCAGACCATATGTCATGGTTATGCAGTAATCTTTCTCTGTCAGCTTACCTGCTCCCAATGTGTTCAGACTAAGAGGCCGGCCACTCAAACCTGGCTGGTTTTATAAACTCTCCTCTAAGCATGGCGCCACCCCAGGCCCTATCAGGGAACCCTATATTAACCTGTGCACTGCAAGCCAGCAGTGCTGATCATTCATTGTGTATCCATTGTGTGTTTGGCTTCCTGTTCCTGCTTGCCGTGTGCTCTACGTTTATTTCTGTTACCGACCTTGGCGTGTGCTCAACTATTCCTGTCTGCTCGTGACCCTGACCTTTGGCGTGTCTCCGACTATCCCTGTTTGCCTGTGACCCTGAACCTTGGCGTGAACTCTGTTGTCCTTGCCTGCTTGTGGCCCCAGACCTTGGCTTATTCCCTTACTATCCCTATCCTCCTGTTGCCTACTGTGGGTGTGAGCTGGGGGACCCTGGGGGTCGTGACATGGAGCCAGTTGCAGCCCAGTCCATCCTCACCACTAGAGGCTCTGGTGAACACCTGCTGGCTCTTAGACTCCGTGCCCCAGGGAATCTTATGCTCTAACCCCGGTGGGATCCGTGTTGGTGTTCCAGCGGCCCTGCCTTCCTTACCACCCTGACTCCCATCCACAGCAGTCGGCCGTAGGGTCCACTATCTTGCGGTGCACTCCTGATCTCAACGGTGTGCATCTGTCACCTAGCCTCAAGGTGACACCATCTGCCTCTCACTTTAGGTCTAGCAGACCTTGTTTTTTTAATTAAGAGGACTGACTAAATTTAATAGCAGCTTTAGCAAATGGGGAAATGGGGAATGATTTGGCGCACACAACTGTGCCATAAAAGCATGCTGTGACTTGCTGTCCACAAAGAGAAGCTTTGCCTGTGTAATGCCTAGTACACATGATGAGAAAATCAGATGAAAAATACCGCTTTGGGAGAAATTGTCTGATAATCTGACTGTTAGTACACAACTTTGGAGAGCTGATCATGACAGTTCATGCAAAATTAACTCAAGTGACAAGCACAAAAATGTTTCTCTTAAGATAACAGAACGAACGATTTTAATTTATTCAGTACAGTATTCGTCTGCAAAAAATCGAATGATCAGGACCGCACATGCACGGAAATGAAAGAATATATTACAATACAATATAATACATTACATCATCGTGGGAAGTTGTATTCTGCCTTACGAGAATTTTCGTAACTCTAATAACCTATTTGTTTTCAATATGAGACTAGCATGCAAATAAAAACAGATGATCATTTGTCCGATGTTCTCATCCTGTGTACCAGGCTGTTGAAACAAATGTCAACCAAAGCCACTTTGTGAAATAATTTTCCCCTGTGTTGTTGAAGTAGGTGCCGCCTTTTCTATTTTAGCATACAAACAAGAGAATTTATATGCCCTATAAATTTCCTTTTTTTTATAAGGGAGCACACAAGTTGCATTGCCATCCCTGCCCATGTTTGCTTCACCAGAACAGAAAGTATAGAAAAAAGGGGGGAGGAGTGGAGACCAACCAGAGATATATGGGGGACCCAACCCCCTGTATCACATCCTATGCAATATTGTCTGAAAAAAGGAAAAAAGCCCCAAGGATATTGCGGATACAGGGAAAGGTAAGTAAAGGTATACCCATAAATAAAAAGAATATATATTTTATTAGTACAAAAATAGTGAACAATACATAAATTATCCTGTACAAAAATCACCTAAAAACAATATACAATAGAAACTGTAGGAAATGAAACAGCTGCTGAACTGGAAGAGCACCACAGATCAAAAACATGAAGTTCGACTAGTGGGACATGTATGCCAGAAAACCCAACATGTTTCCGAGGGCAATTTTTATGTATATTTCCTTCTTCAGTGGTAAAAAATAGACATGCTGTCTCATTTTTATTAGAAAAAAAGATATGTATAATCAATAAAGTGTATGTTAGTGTATATTCATAACAAACCAGTTGGTTCATGGCACCAAAGTGGTACATGTAAAATAAGATTGTCTATACTTACATAACAGTATTTATATTCTTGTTTTACACACCAGCAGACATAGCATCAGGACTTGGATCTTGCTTGATCCCATTTTCAAAGTATGTTCATGTTTAGAGAAAAGCACTCTCATATAATTGACAATGAAAGCCAAAAAGTCCGAACTAGGTCAGTATAATTGGGGTTGGTAGGTGCACCCAGGCGGTCCAACAATGCTCACGGGGATATCCCTATTAAATGGGGACGAACACCTAGTGAAAAGATGGTAAATAGCAATAAGCCTACATGTGCTGAAAGTGTGGGGTTAAGTGAGCAGAACAGCATCACTGCCCCAAGGTAAAAATACATAGATGGCAGTGCTGGGGAGAATAGCAGATACATATAGTGTACAATACCTGCGATAAGTATGTCGGTCAGTGTCCACAAAGGTTCCCGGCGTTTCCTGGCTGTGTAGCAATGATTGCTCACACAGTCTGGCATATATACGCCCAGAGATCAAAGAAGGGCCAATCAGGGCAGTAGTATTACAGAAGTGGGAGGGGGGGAGAAGGAGGCAGACAGACACAGGTGTTGGGGATCGTAAACCAACGTCTCCCCATATCACCTGTGCCGCTGACTCCAACCCCTTGTGCGTCTCCAATGGGAATCCTCTGGCCGATGCGGCGTCAGACGTCGACACAGCCACCGGCACAGAAGTGGGCGCATACACTGGACGGGAAGGCATCCAGTGCACAACTGCAGAAAACAATTGTCTGCACAAGTGTACTCGCCCAAGACACCCCCGCAAAGGGGGGCGAGACTACCCCAAGGTGGCACACAAAGCCCCACCATGGGGCCCCCCGTGCCGGGGAGCCTCGGTGGTCCATCGAGAGCACCAAAAAACCAACCCCAAAGAGATAGATAAATAATTATTTGTTTGAATGTGGTTATGAGCAATCCAAACCATCGGCTGTTGTCTGGACGACTAAAGTATATCTCTAGTCATCTTCTAAGGGGAGAAAACAATGGAATAATAATAATTACCATACAAAAATTGCAAGTTTCCAATACATTACTGATCATTGTCAAATGATAGACCTGTAAGCATATATGATATATATCAAACAATTAACAAATATTACATGTACACATAACAACACATTGTGCTGATGATTTAGGAGAGAGAAAAGAGAACAGGAGAGAGGAAACAGAGATACAGAGAATAGCGGTGACAAAAAAATTATTGTTATTAGATAGCCTAAATTTATTGATCTTTATCATAAGGGCCTGATATGAAACCAGGTAGAAAAGGTTTAAAATTAAAAGCCTCAATAAGGCCAGGGGGCACCTTGGCATTGAGGTTTAACAATGAATGTGAGATATGTGGCGCTACTCTATCGATCAGTACCAATCAAACAATTACAATCCTAGCCGTAATCATCTAAAATAGAGAATAAAATTGACAAAATTGACTCCAAAGCATTAAATCATACCAAGAAAAATTAAAATAAACTTCAGACTAGTAACACCAACCCGGAATCCATCAAAGCAGACATCAGTTCCAATATATGAAGATAAATGGGTGAACAGCAACCATAAAAGTACTCAGTAAAAATAAATATAAATAGGTACTGTTTAGGCCGCCCCACCTAAAAACGGGGGGTGGGGGGGGTGACAATGTTCAATGAGACTGAAAATAAGAAGTGATAACTTTTCAAATAAACTGAGAAGCAAAAAAATATATATGAATAAAAAATCCCTGGTGCTAAAAAATGCCAAACAACTCTAGAAAGTGTGACACATAAATAACAGCTGAAAATCAATAGTGATGATCACAAATAAATTATGACAGTAAATCACATAAGAAATGTATAAGAAACTAACATAATGTGCAAAAAATATTGCGTGTAGGGATTCCGTATCAATCTGGATCCACAATACCAAAATCAAAATTCAATCAGTGACAATGGTGCAGTCATAGCATACTAAAACGTTCTAATGCGCTATCAGTGAAATAATTAATAAACAATAAATAAATAAATAAATATGAGGGCAGACAATCCCACAGCAGAGATGCCGCCCCAAAGAGTGACAATAGCGCAAATCAGTCCATAAATAGCAGTGTGCAGCTGTGATAAGAGATGTCTACAAAGGATCAATCTTTAGATAAAGTGCAAAGTGTGCAGTGACTGGTTTTCTTCATTTTAATTCTTTTTGTTTCTTATTATTGTGGTTATTATTCTTAGTCACCACAAGATGGCGATGATGGCGCTGTGGCTACATGAACTAAGAATATTTATCATAGGAACCTGCAAGGCTAATTTGTTTTTAAAAAATTATGGTTTTATATATGTAATTTTTATCTTCGTTTACGGAAAGGAGATATTGTTGACTGATCATGTATTTATGAGTATGATTGCACACATTATTTATACCCTTCTTATTGCTCGGTATAATACACGAAAGCATTGTTTTAAATGTTGTTTAGCCGTTGCTATGTCAACGGCGCGTATATAAGTTGTATGGCTGGCACCGGACTCCTCATCCCTTTGATAAAGTCACGTGGTGTGACGCAACGCGTCAGGGTAGGAGGAGTCAGGTGCCGACGCTTCTCGGGGACGGCCGAACCCGGAAGCTCACGAGATCCACTGATTGCTGTGATTTTATATGTAAGTTTCTACATTTTTTAATAAAACCTATTCGTAAATACTACACCATGAGACCTCTCCTTTGTTCCTAAAACAACTGCTGGGATTACTGGGAGCGGCGGGAGGAGTTCCAGAGAGACAGATCTACTAACATCGCTCCAGGAAACCCATCCTCTCCTAGAATATCTACCCGCTCTACTTGGCCCACTGGGGGTCGCAGCTGGAGGTGAGAGGCTGGGGGAAACACTTGGTGTGTACACCAGAATGTGTATATAAGAAGAGCACCAGTCACTGCACACTTTGCACTTTATCTAAAGATTGATCCTTTGTGGACATCTCTTATCACAGCTGCACACTGCTATTTATGGACTGATTTGCACTATTGTCACTCTTTGGGGCGGCATCTCTGCTGTGGGATTGTCTGCCCTCATATTTATTTATTTATTTATTTATTGTTTATTAATTATTTCACTGATAGCGCATTAGAACGTTTTAGTATGCTATGACTGCACCATTGTCACTGATTGAATTTTGATTTTGGTATTGTGGATCCAGATTGATACGGAATCCCTACACGCAATATTTTTTGCACATTATGTTAGTTTCTTATAAATTTCTTATGTGATTTACTGTCATAATTTATTTGTGATCATCACTATTGATTTTCAGCTGTTATTTATGTGTCACACTTTCTAGAGTTGTTTGGCATTTTTTAGCACCAGGGATTTTTTATTCATATATATTTTTTTGCTTCTCAGTTTATTTGAAAAGTTATCACTTCTTATTTTCAGTCTCATTGAACATTGTCACCCCCCCCCCCCCCGTTTTTAGGTGGGGCGGCCTAAACAGTACCTATTTATATTTATTTTTACTGAGTACTTTTATGGTTGCTGTTCACCCATTTATCTTCATATATTGGAACTGATGTCTGCTTTGATGGATTCTGGGTTGGTGTTACTAGTCTGAAGTTTATTTTAATTTTTCTTGGTATGATTTAATGCTTTGGAGTCAATTTTGTCAATTTTATTCTCTATTTTAGATGATTACGGCTAGGATTGTAATTGTTTGATTGGTACTGATCGATAGAGTAGCGCCACATATCTCACATTCATTATTGTCTTTCTGGGGGAACTGAGTGGACCCATCTATGTTGGCAGCTGTCTACCGGGTACCTTATTGCTATTTTTAGATTGCTCGGTTACATTGTGGTTTTTGCGCACTAGTCTCCATACACTCATTGAGGTTTAACATCCACCTGAGCTCTCGTTGTAGGAGGAATTTGTCAAGATCTCCTCCCCGAGAGCTAGGGTGTACCCTATCCAAAACCAACACCCTGATTCTGGGGCAAGTGCCATTGTGGGAGATTTGGACATGTCTACCCAAGGGTACCTCTGGGTTACTCGTTTGCATGGCTTTGATGTGACGGTAAAGTCTTTGCCAGAGTTTCTGTACGGTCTTACCCACATAAAAACAATTGCAGCTGCATATTATTAGATAGACAACTGCACTTTTCTGGCAGTTAGAAAAATGTTTGGGCGTAAATCGTATTCCATTGGGTAAGTAAACATTTCTTCTGTGGTCCATGTATTTACAATATGCACATGAGCCACACGGAAACATTGTTTTACATGGGTCTCCCCTCCCCATCCTCTGAAATTCGCTTTTTACTAAGAGATCATTGAGAGATGTAGCGCGTCTATATGTGACAGTTGGAGCCGGTGGCACGTAAGGTCCCACCATGGGGTCGGATTTTAAAAGGTGCCAGTATTTCCTACAGATCTGAATAATAGATCTGTGGTCACTAGAATAAGTAGTAATAATACGGCTATGAGTCTCTGAGGGTTTCTTTTTAGTGATCAACAAGTCGTGTCTGTTTTTGTCTTCTGCATGTTTAAAGGCCTTTTTCAGGCTTTTGTGGCTGTATCCTCTTTCCAAAAGATGTCGCTTGAGGTTGTTTGCCTCACATCTGAAATCTAAATAATTGGAGCAGTTGCGCTTGATTCGTAAGTATTGTCCATATGGGGTGGATTCAACCAAGGGTCTGGGGTGGAAACTGGAGAAGTGAAGAATAGTGTTGCCTGCAGTAGTTTTCCTGTATAATTTGCAGGACAGCATATTCATGTCACTTTTGAATATTTCAACATCCAAAAATGTAATTTTGGATGGATCAGAAATCATAGTAAATTTAAGATTGAAATCATTTATATTTAAAGCCATTAAACATTCATCCAATAGCTTGGACGGTCCATCCCATACAATGAAGATGTCATCTATGTACCTGTGCCACATAACAATGTGGCACAGGTACATAGAGAGATCCTCATCACTAAAAATGCAACGCTCCCATTCCCCCAGGTACAGATTGGCGTAGCCAGGGGCACAACAGATGCCCATGGCTACGCCCTGCACCTGGAGGAACAATCGATCGTCAAATGAGAAGACATTGTGTCTCAAAATGTAATCTAAGGAAAGAAGTACAAAATCATTGAAAGAACTTTCATGAGGGTTGGTTTGTGAGAGAATTTTTTGTACACAAGCAAGTGCCTTTGAATGGGGTATAGAACTGTAAAGTGCTTCTACGTCGATACTGGCAAGAATACATTCTTCAGGGATCTGTATACCCTCAATGATCTGTAGTAGGTGAATGGTGTCACGTACATATGAGGGTATGGAGAGGACAAAGGGTCTAATATGTTCGTCTACCAGGCGTGATAAGTTTTCGGTAATTGAGCCATTGCCAGAAATTATTGGTCTCCCTGGGGGGTCACTGGTGTGTTTGTGGATCTTAGGGAGAGCGTAAAAGGTAGCAAGCCTGGGGTGGATTGTGCGGATAAATTCAAGGGTTTGTTTGGAAATGACTTTGTTTTGAAATGCTTCATCTACTAAAGCGTAACATTTTTTATTGAATGCTTGAACAATATCAGAACCAACTGGACGATACCAGTCACGGTTGGTAAAAAATTTCATGCACATACAGCTGTATTGGTCATTGTCCATTAGAACAAATGCTCTACTGAAATGATGAAATTACTAATTGATGAGTACCAGAAACGTCTGATTGATATTAATTGTAATATTGATAGAATTTATTCTAAAATCAAACCATTACAGGCTCATCCCTCGTTTCAGGAACTGAATGACAAACTGAAAACTCACATAGAATTGTTTAACACATCTATTCTTTCTAAAAAAGAACTCAAATACATGAGGGATAAAAAGGCCTTTGACGAGGGAAGACCCTATAAGTGGGCATCCAAAAGCACTAACAATAAAGGCAGTCCACGCTAATCTAAGCCAATACACAATACTCCTTATACAGATATATCACAGCACAAGACAACCCAAAAGGGGACGCGACAATGATAATTCTTCTGCCACAGGCACGAACAAACGCCCACCTAAACATCACTCTGACACACCCCCTATAGGAGCTAGAAATGACCCAATGCCACAAGATCCAATGGATACTGGCGCAGGGTCAGGACTGGCGACCAATTCTGATGCACCTATTTCTGTCACCCACAAGATCCCAACAATGTTCACCCCTAAAAATCAGGGAAACTCCCCCACCACAATACCATGAATACCACTTTAGCACCCCACCATTCCACAAATTGAAGTTAACCAAGGATAACCAATAACCAGCGGAAACTTAGGAGAGGAAATCACTTGGAATTGGATTATCTCATGGTGAAGAGCCCCTACAGCCATGGACAACGGAACCGTCTCATGAGTCACATGGGCAGGCTGTAGAGGTCTCCTGTCAAGAGCCTCAATGGTAAGTGGAGTGTCACGCAGCTGCAGTGGAATTGAGTGCTTTGATACAAAGGCAGCATCAATGAACAGGTCTGCAGCCCCAGAGTTGATTAGAGCCTTAGACGACTTAGCCCAAGAAAGGGTGACCGAAACCAGGGGCTTATCCTTCTGGATAACTGGGGACGACACAACACCACCTAAGGTCTGTCCATGACAGGACTTCAAGGTTCGGGTGTTCCCAGGACGGGTAGGACAAGACTTCAAAAAGTGACCTGCCTGGCCACAATAAAGGCACAATCTCTCTCTCCTCGTAAAGGCTCTCTCATCTCAGAGAGATGCGTGAAGCTCAAGTGCACGGGTTCATCTTCACTGATCGACTCGGTACCAGGAGGCATGGGAGGCACGGGTGGGACTGCAAAGCTCAGAGGTAAACGTACAGGAGGCTTCCGCAAGCGCTCCTTAAAAGAAAGTCTTTCTCTGAGTCTGGAGTCAATGAGGATGGCAAACGAGATCAAGCTCTCCAGCTCAGTGGGTATATCTTGGGCTTCTATCTCATCCTTGATGGAATCTGAGAGACCATGAGAAAAATCAGCCAGGAGGGCCTCATTGTTTCAAGCAACCTCTGCTGCCAGAGTACGGAACTCAATGGCGTAGTCGTCAAAAGTTCTCGTACTCTGTTTGATGGACATGAGGCACTTGGCAGCAGAATCGGAGCATGCGAGAACGTCAAATTCCTTTTTAAAGGAGGCCACAAACTCTGGGTAACTTAGGACAACAGGTTTTTGCGTCTCCCATAGAGGGCTAGCCCAGGCCAAGGCTCTCACAGAAAGCAAAGATATCACAAAATGGACAGTTTCCCCGGTGGGGCTTTAGACAGCAATATCTTGATATTCAGAAATAATAACAAAAGTATAAACAGTAAATGCTTTTATTGAACCATGAACAATTGTAATGCTATAATTCAATTGGCATTACAACATAGAGCGCTGGCCAAGTAGTACAATACATATTCCACAATATAAAGTCGACACATCTTTACACAAAATTATATACAGTCATACATTTCCGGGCTGTTGACGGTATAAATCCCCGACGCGTTTCGACCTGTGTACGGTCATCATCAGGGGGATAGTTGGTTCTATAAAATACATTGAATATCTTCAAAATTTAAGAACATGTCATCATAAATCTCATTATAAGGTTACAAGTGGTAGTATATTTACCGCTGAAAAGTAGAGGGAATAATCCTTTGGCCAGTAAAAGCCGTAAATGGATCCGGGGGGCCCCCATATTCGCCCCTGTCTCCCCAGAGCACATGAGTCCAGCCCAAGGGGCTTACAAGGAGCCACATAGACGCCCTCCAGGGGAAGGAGAAGTCAGCACCTGCGACAAATACCCAATAAGTCAAAATGATTCTCAGCACATTGGCAAAAGTATGAAGTGTATGGGCTAACTGCAATCCTAGTGATCAATATATATTGATCTGGTGTCCTAAGGTTTCATGATTGTAATTAATTATATAGAAAGTGGCACAACCATAAAAGAAATGGTTGTATAGTTATAGGGTTGTTTGAGTGGTGTGGTGTGTAAACACAGGTGGGTGGGAAGTGATATGTGGTACTAGGAATATGAGAAACCCTTTGAGTGATAAAGTAAAATTAAATGGATGGCCAGCACAATGCTGACTACAGTGCTATGTCAAGGTGAATGAAATGAGTGTATGGTGTCAGCCAACACATGGTGGAATAAAAGTGAAAAACAAGTCAAAAGGAGAGTGTGTGAATGAATAAAACCAAATAAAACAATCAAAAACATGTGTGGAAGATCTAAACTGATTATAGGAATAGGAGTATGAGTGTAGTGTTATAATATTAGAGTAGTAAGGGTATATGTATAGTATAATAATTTACCTTGGGCCACAGTGTGGCTGATGTAGTAAAGTTTGACTTGTATGAACCAAATTGCAATGGAGCAAAAAAGGTAAAAAGCTGGAGCCAAAAAAAAGGATTTGTGCAGTGCCATCCATTACGGTCTGCATGGAGTCATAGTAAGACTCACAGGCAGCCGATCATGGATATATGCCTAAAGTAGGCAAATAATTGAGTAGGCACAGGTGCTGATCTCCTCCCCCCCAGAGTGAGCAGCCCACATGTGGCTCCCCCGGCATCCCTGTAGGAAAAAAAAAAAAAAACCCCGGCAGCTGCCGTCAACTCCGCCGCAAACCGCGAGATGTCGCGGCGCCATGCACACGCCAAAGTAACTCGCACATGCGCACCTCGCCGCGGCTCATCCGGAGGTGATCAAGGGATGCCGCCGGCAGAGTGAAGCTCACGTCGGCGGACGATGAATACAAACGTCCGTCAATCAGAGCATGGGGGGGAGAGCTCAGATCCTGCATCACCCCCACATTCTCACCCTGCCGGGAAGCCTTCAATTGGACCAGGACTCACCTCCATGAAGCCGACAGGGGCGGCAGAGGTCCACCATGATCCATGACGGCCATAATCTAAAGTGCATATGTAAATGCAGTAGGCACTAAATTGTAGATGATGAGGTAATCATTGAATTTATGCAGGAGCTGAGTGATAGCTCACTGACCCTAGATCCTAACATGTATATTTACAGAGCAGGTGTTAGTTGAACATCTGATCTACTGCAATAACAGGAGTCTAAAATAGATCTATCCTGATGCATGAGGTGGGGAAAGATACAGTTACGATCTACTCCCCCATTTTGGGGGGCGTTTCCTCCGCAAGAGGCAAACAAAGTGTCACCCCCAAAATGCGTATCGTATCAAAAGAGGTTTTAAACATGTGAGGGTTTGAAGGGCCGTGTAAGCAACACAAAGTTCCTGCCATGTCTCTCATGTGTCATAGGGGGGAAGGGGTGTTTAACCACCCAAAATTCAGTAATAAAGAGAAAAACACATGTGGGAGAGACGCATGCGCTGCACACCCCGAAACAATAATGTTAAAAAATGGACAGTTTCCCCGGTGGGGCTTTAGACAGCAATATCTTGATATTCAGAAATAATAAAAAATGTATAACCACCTCCGGATGAGCCGCGGCGAGGTGCGCATGTGCGAGTTAGTTTGGCGTGTGCACGGCGCCGCGACATCTCGCGGTTTGCGGCGGAGTTGACGGCAGCTGCCGGGGTTTTTTTTTTTTTTTTTTGCCTACAGGGATGCCGGGGGAGCCACATGTGGGCTGCTCACTCTGGGGGGGAGGAGATCAGCACCTGTGCCTACTCAATTAATTGCCTACTTTAGGCATATATCCATGATCGGCTGCCTGTGAGTCTTACTATGACTCCATGCAGACCGTAATGGATGGCACTGCACAAATCCTTTTTTTTGGCTCCAGCTTTTTACCTTTTTTGCTCCATTGCAATTTGGTTCATACAAGTCAAACTTTACTACATCAGCCACACTGTGGCCCAAGGTAAATTATTATACTATACATATAGCCTTACTACTCTAATATTATAACACTACACTCATACTCCTATTCCTATAATCAGTTTAGATCTTCCACACATGTTTTTGATTGTTTTATTTGGTTTTATTCATTCACACACTCTCCTTTTGACTTGTTTTTCACTTTTATTCCACCATGTGTTGGCTGACACCATACACTCATTTCATTCACCTTGACATAGCACTGTAGTCAGCATTGTGCTGGCCATCCATTTAATTTTACTTTATCACTCAAAGGGTTTCTCATATTCCTAGTACCACATATCACTTCCCACCCACCTGTGTTTACACACCACACCACTCAAACAACCCTATAACTATACAACCATTTCTTTTATGGTTGTGCCACTTTCTATATAATTAATTACAATCATGAAACCTTAGGACACCAGATCAATATATATTGATCACTAGGATTGCAGTTAGCCCATACACTTCATACTTTTGCCAATGTGCTGAGAATCATTTTGACTTATTGGGTATTTGTCGCAGGTGCTGACTTCTCCTTCCCCTGGAGGGCGTCTATGTGGCTCCTTGTAAGCCCCTTGGGCTGGACTCATGTGCTCTGGGGAGACAGGGGCGAATATGGGGGCCCCCCGGATCCATTTACGGCTTTTACTGGCCAAAGGATTATTCCCTCTACTTTTCAGCGGTAAATATACTACCACTTTTAACCTTATAATGAGATTTATGATGACATGTTCTTAAATTTTGAAGATATTCAATGTATTTTATAGAACCAACTATCCCCCTGATGATGACCGTACACAGGTCGAAACGCGTCGGGGATTTATACCGTCAACAGCCCGGAAATGTATGACTGTATATAATTTTGTGTAAAGATGTGTCGACTTTATATTGTGGAATATGTATTGTACTACTTGGCCAGCGCTCTATGTTGTAATGCCAATTGAATTATAGCATTACAATTGTTCATGGTTCAATAAAAGCATTTACTGGTTATACATTTTTTATTATTTCTGAATATCAAGATATTGCTGTCTAAAGCCCCACCAGGGAAACTGTCCATTTTTTAACATTATTGTTTCGGGGTGTGCAGCGCATGCGTCTCTCCCACATGTGTTTTTCTCTTTATTGCAAAGATATCACAAACCCTACTTTGCTTCTGTCAATGGGAAACGCCTGGGGCAGCATCTCAAAGTATATCTCAACTTGGTTGAGAAACCCTCTGCATTGAACTGGATCACCCCAAATCGCTGGGGAAGTGGGGCGGAACCAGAAGTACCTCTTATAGAGGTAATACTCAAGGCAGCTGCCTGCACAGAGACTGGCGCAGCAGCAGGGACAGTCTGCAACTCGGGTTGTACCGAAGCAGCCACAGTGGGGGATTCCAGGTGAGCCATACGACTCAGGAGCGTTTGTAATGCCATGGCAAAATGATCCATGCGGTGATCTTGCTCATCCAATCTGGAAAAAATATTACCAACAAGTGGATTAACTGTATCTTCAGAATTCATGGCCTTCGCCTACTGTCAGAAACCATGAACCAGACCAAGACAGAAGTACAGTAAAATCACACTTGTTTATTAATAAAAATAAAAAGGTAAATAGAGTAAGCATAGTCAAAGCATAGCCAGAGTCCAGTAACTGGATCGGGTAGTCAGCCAAGCCAGAGTTCAGTAACCAGATCGAGTAATCAGCCAAGCCAGAGTTCAGTAACCAGATCAGGTAATCAGCCAGGCAAGAAGTCAGGGATCCAAGTAGAGGAACAGCAAGCAGGATAAGGAGCCAGAAGGGATGTCAGCAAAGCCAGTCTTTAAACATGAATGCAGGAGATATTTTTTTGTGATGTGACCAAGACGAAGGCAGGAATGAAGTGAGCTGGAGATCTTTAAGTAGGCGGGACTGACAAGCAGATCCACAACAGCTGGTTAACTGTGGAGAGAGATGAGAGCTGGAAATTAGCCGACAGCTGAGCGGCCAGCTCAGAGAAGGAAGGGCTGAGCCAGTCCTGACAATATGATAATGATATCATCGATGTGGCGTCCATAATAGATGACTTGAGCAGCAAAGGGGTTGTTGTGCGAGATATGCTGTAGTTCCCAATATTTTTTGCCAATTTTAATATTTTATTCTATTTTTTTTCGCTTCCACTTAGTACCGAAGTGCACTAATACATGGTAATGGAGCTCATTATAGAAATTGAAAAAGCCAAACTTAATGCCCTAGTTGAATTTTATTCTCTGTTCCCCACAAACTTTTTTAGACCCACTCCCCCCCCCCCACCCAGGTTCCATGGCAAATCCCTGTGTAAAAAAAAATTGAGATTAGAAGACCTTATTTCCTCCGCCAACCAACACTGGTGGGACGGTTTTTCTTGGAACAGTATCTTCTTCACAAAATCAGGCCTCAGAGTCCCCAAACAATGCTCATTTCTAGATCCAACTTTGTCAAAAGAATGGACAGTTGTGTCCGAATTCTGTACGGAAAAATGGATCAAAATCATTATAACACAAAGAAAAAAGAAATATGAGACCATGGTGGTTGGGATCAGGGAGCTGTGTGGTAACATTCTACAATGTATCACGCAGCTCCCTCAAACCTTAGGACTCTCAAAAGAAATACCATCAGGCAAGAAAATGACCTAATTGCCAATAAATTGGGGAAATGTAGGAGTGACATTAGTGATTACACGAACAATAAGGTTTTTTGCTGGAAAAAAGCTTTTAATACATCTGTTGCCCCTCCACCCTGGTACCCTGAACAAAAGACAGTCCTAGATGGCAAACCATCAATAGCATCAACCCAGCATATAAATTCAAATACATTTCCTATTCCCACTCACCCCCCCACCCATTCATTCTTAAACCCAAGCATTTGATTAAAAAAAAAAAAGATAAAACACCCAAAGCCCCCCATTCCACCAACAATTTCAAGTTAACATCTACAGTACACCACCCCCTAGTACTCAAATGAACATTGATTACTCATCACAACCATCCGCAACACTGAAGCTTGCGGAAGATAGGAACTCCACAACACCTTGCCCCAATACTGCTCTTATTACAAGAGTAGAGACAGATACACAGCCCAATACAACTACATCATCTTTTACTCCATGAACCAGTCACACTGGGACAAACAATTCAGCCATCATCCCGGTTGATTTTTTAGAGTCAGCCCCCACCCAGTACTACCAAAAGAAAACATTGATCATTGATAAAAACGGCATGGGAATTGCCCACAGGGGAACCCTGAACCAAAATTAAAAAAAAAATGAAGTGGGGGGTCCCCCTAAATTCCATACCAGGCCCTTCAGGTCTTGTATGGATATTAAGGGGAACCCCGGCCAAAATTTTTTTTAAAAATGGCGTAGGGTCCCCCTAAAAATCCACACCAGACCCTTATCCTAGCACGCAACCTGGCAGGCCGCAGGAAAAGAGGGGGGACGAGAGAGCGACCCCCCCTGAACCGCACCAGGCCACATGCCCTCAACATTGGGAGGGTGCTTTGGGGTAGCCCCCCAAAACACCTTGTCCCCATGTTGATGAGGACAAGGGCCTCATCCCCACAACCCTGGCCGGTGGTTGTGGGGGTCTGCTGGTGGGGGGCTTATCGGAATCTGGAAGCCCCCTTTAACAAGGGTACCCCAGATCCCAGCCCTCCCCCCTGTGTGAAATGGTAAGGGGGTACCTACCATTTCACTAAAAAACTGTCAAAAAATGTTAAAAATGACAAGAGACAGTTTTTGACAATTCCTTTATTTAAATGCTTCTTCTTTCTTCTTTCTTCTTTCTTCTATCTTCTATCTTCCCTTGGTTTCTTCCTCCATCTTCTTCTTCTTCTGGCTCTTCTGGTTCTTCCTCCGCTGTTCTCGTCCGGCATCTTCCTCTGCGGCGTCTTCTTCCCTTCTTCTCCTCGGGCCGCTACGCATCCATGATGGCATGGAGGGAGGCTCCCGCTCTTCTCCTCATCTTCTTCTCTTCATCTTCTTTTCTTCATCTTCTTCTCTTCATCTTCTTGTCTTCATCTTCTTTTCGGGCCGTTCCGCATCCATGATGGCATGGAGGGAGGCGCCGCGTAGGAGATGCCGGACGAGAACACTGGAGGAAGAACCAGAAGAACCAGAAGAAGAAGAAGATGGAGGAAGAAACCTAAGAAAGATAGAAGATAGAAAATAGAAGATAGAAGATAGAAGAAAGAAGAAGCATTTAAATAAAGGAATTGTCAAAATCTGTCTCTTGTCATTTTTAACATTTTTGACAGTTTTTTAGTGAAATGGTAGGGGTACTTTTGTACCCCCTTACCATTTCACACAGGGGGAGGGCCAGGATCTGGGGGTCCCCTTGTTAAAGGGGGCTTCCAGATTACGATAAGTCCCCCGCCCGCAGACCCCCACAACCACCGGCCAGGGTTGTGGGGATGAGGCCCTTGTCCTCATAAACATGGGGACAAGGTGTTTTGGGGGGCTACCCCAAAGCACCCTCCCAATGTTGAGGGCATGTGGCCTGGTACGGTTCAGGAGGGGGGGCGCTCTCTTGTCCCCCCTCTTTTCCTGCAGCCTGCCAGGTTGCATGCTCGGATAAGGGTCTGGTATGGATTTTTGGGGGCACCCCATGCCATTTTTTTTTTAATTTTGGCGCGAGGTTCCCCTTAAAATCCATAAGATTTTGAGGGGGACCCCACGCCTTTATTTATTTATTTTTTTGGCGGGGTTCCCCTTAATATTCATACCAGACCTGAAGGGCCTGGTATGGAATTTAGGGGGACCCCCGACGTCATTTTCTTTTTTTTTAATTTTGGTTCGGGGTTCCCCTGTGGGGAATCCCCATGCCGTTTTTATCAATTAACTTTTATGTGTATTGTCGGACCGGCAAGTCATTAATAAAGACGATGTCTAAGAGGACGAAGCGCGTCGGGTAGGAACCCACTGCCGCCATACTTTTACAGCGCTGATTTTAAAAGACTTACATGTGAGTGTATCTCTTATTTTAAATAAATTTGATACTTGCTTTATGGAATTACGCTATGTGGCATTTTTCCTTCTTGCTTTACATCATTGCCACCCACTCCTGAGGAACACACCAGTCCATGGTTTATCCCTAGATGTCCATCTCCATCATTCTTCCTGAATATTTACCATCACCCACCACCCAAGTCTGATTTGACCCAATTGGGCGTACGTCCTCTTGGGTCCACGAGATTTGGTAAGCCTTCTCATTGTCGGTGGTGGTGTGCTTCTTCTGTTTTCACTTCAGATGTCACGCATTTGATCCGTTCTTCACATGAAGTCACTGTATTTATATGGACCTTTAACCTTTATGAGTCATATAACATTGAGGACTTTTTTCTTAAATGCTTCTTACTATTAGTTGGACTACAATACCAAAAGAGGGGGGGAAAGGGGAGGTGGGACTTTAAATGAGGCACCTGAAGTGCCTCCATCCCTGTATGCGAAAATTAATAAGAGTTGGGACTTTGAATGAGGTGAAGGAAAACGTGCAGGTACCAGGGGTAGCAGTGCAATTTTATTAATCAAGTAACATGCATAAAAACAATTCAAGACAGAACCACATACTGTAGAGAAAGACATTGTAATAAATATCATATCAAAAATCACAACACATGTATATGTGCATATGCGATCGGCATCAAGGGTACATACAGCTTGGCGCCACATAGTGGTCTCGTTGAAAGATTAGTGCATGTGCAAAGATTACATAGTATGTACAAATAACAATACCACAGCACAACAAAAGAAATAGGTAATATAATATATAAAAAAAACCATAGTAATTGTTCTTGAGATGTTGTAATGTAAACATATGTTTGTATCCCGAATGCCCGACGCGTTTCGTGTAGAACACACTCATCAGGGCCAGATGATCAGGGATTTCTAAAAAATGTAATACAACATATAGTCAGTCTAACTGGTAGCTCATACTAGCAGCGAAAGAGGGGTGAGTCACCCTAAAACACTTACATGTGAATGGTACAGTGGGACATGGCAGGTACAGAGCCAAGACCAACAGGTATCTCTCCCGGGAGCTGAGCTGCAGCGGAATGTGCGCTGGCGAGCCGGGTACACAGAGTCCCCCCCGGGGGCAGCGCGGGAACCACAGAGCCGACATGGATAGGACATCAACAACAAGGTGCCAGTGTGAACTGCCTGGGGGAAAATTTGAAGCGATGTGTCAAATTTAATGTTGATAAGATAGACCAATAATGTCTCTCTAATAAGCATGGTGAAATACGGGAGTCTGTGCCGAAAGAAAAAATATATGGATATAATTGGAACATAAAACGTATCCACATCTGACCATAGTGGACTGTGGTATATGCACAAATAAAAAAGAAAAGAAATTGAAGCAAACAGCAGAGACAAACCCGATTTCGACCAGCATTGAAAAAAACTAGCTGGCAAAGAGGTGGATGAAGTAACCATGTGTGGGCTTACATGCATCCCAGGCAGGAGGGAAGGCACTGTGGATTGAAGGTGATGATGAACCATCTCAGGACAAAGGCGCCCACACTGTGTCAGGGGTAGGGATGAGCTTCGTGTTCGAGTCGAACCCATGTTCGACTCGAACATCGGCTGTTCGATCGTTCGAACGATATGGGCCGTTCGCGCCAAATTCGTGTGGCGCGTCAGGGCCCATAATTCACTGCGGCATCGCAGTGCATTGCTTGCTGATGATTGGCCAAGCATGCACTATGATCCGCATGCTTGGCCAATCACAGCGCCGCCTGAACAGAGAGCCGTAATTGGCCAAAGCCAAGGAGGCTTTGGCCAATTATGGCTCAGGGGATTTAGTACACGCCCCACACTATATAAGGCCGCCTGCACGGCGGCCCTGTGTAGTGTGTGTTCCGGCGTTCATAGATAGAGAGAGAGAGAGAGACAGACAGTGTCATTTGATTTGAGTTAGATAGATTAGGCAGAACAAAAAGAAAATAAGAGGTTGCGCTAATACTAGTGAAGCATAATGAATAATTTACAGTGAAGAAAAATTCATATGAAAATTATAAATAAATCAATGTGCAGAACTTAGTGGTGAAAGAAAAGTCCATAAAATGAAACATCGATTGAGTGTTATGAAAAGTCCATAAAATAAAACATCAGTAAAGTGTTATAAAACGTCCAGATCACCAACAACAAATAAAAAATCCAAGTGGTAAAAAATGAAGATCGGTGACAACGAGGAAGGGTCCACCACCAGATATGGAAGGGGTTACTCCTTACCAGAAGGCCATGACCCCCCACTACAGAGGATCACAGCAAGCAGAGATCTTTAAAGCCAAAATGGGGATTATCAGCGGTGTCCACCAGAGGTCATCTCGTCAGCATCCACTCCAACAACCCGGGGCATAGATACCATAAAATAGAAGGGGCTCACATAGTGTAAAACCACTTTACATTTTATTAAAATAGATAAAAAAACAGATGTACACTTACAGAGTGTCAATGGATAAACAGCCTTAAGTCCGGCTCCGTGGCCACCGGAGCTCGGACAAACCCATCCTACTGGAAAGCAGCTCGCTTGGGGGTGACGTCAGCGCGTCGTCTGGCTCCGCCCTACGCATTTCGTGACATCATCACGTCTTCCAGGGGCACAGGCGGCGCGCTGCGTCACCCGTCTTAAGTAGTGCTGGACCGGACCAAGCCTCGCTATGGATCGCTGTACACGATGGACCGCACGGACCGCCGCACACACTTCCGGTATCCAAGTGCGCTCCACAGTGCAAGCGACCAACGGAGACCACACAGCCCAGACAGCACATCCAAATCAATACATATCCACAAAATCTTGCACATTAAACTGCTACCCAACATGGTGCCTAGTGCAGGATGAACCTAATAACCAATATATATACATACATATGCACAATTCAACACAAAACGGACAGAGCATACTGGAATAAACTATCCCTCCGATTCATACCACCATAGACTCTCCAATCAACAGCAAACAATCTAAGTTGAATGGGTTGAGCCAAACTGAAGTCTTAATAAAGTTAGAGGGGAATTGGTGAGGGGCCAGTAAAAGCCTCCGAAAGAGGGGTTAGTGAGGGGCCGATGAGGGCCTCCAACCTCATCCCAACTTCTGCGAACGACAGCGCCAGAAGGCGTATGTCGTTCTCCCTAATGATCGGAGGAAAAAGTTAACTTTAAACAAAAGATAAAAACGACATGAGTTAAAAAATGAGGCTAGTTAACTCCAGATGGATGGATGGGAACTAGAGCAAAGGGAATCATCAGAAAACCTACACCCGGTGGCTCCAACACAATCCAATGACTCCAAAAATGCTCCTCTCCACCCCAAACACCAGGGCTGTTAAACCGGAAGTGGAGTATTGTGATGGTTGTAGTCACCAACCACCTTCACCTAATGGGTAGCACCATCTAGTGGATGTGTCAGAGAATGCAACAAAAATCCATATTCTAAATGGGAATGTCAGTATATATCCCACTGGTGTAAACCAAAATACCAAAAGGTATATATAAAATATATCAATTTAAGATTGGAGGATTAAAAATGAAGTGAGATGAAAAATAAAATAAAACATACATAAATGGAGTTAGGAATAAACTTCAGCCAATAAACATATGATGTGCAGAGAGGTCATTCGTAACAAACCATGAAATAAAACAGAAGATTGTGCATATGTATAGTCTACAATATGACCCTACAGGTACTGACGTCAACATACGTTAAGAGTTATTAATAAACGCATTGACGTCAGTGTCAACATTTAACCCAAAAGGGGTATAAGTTCGAAGTCGGTAAATCCAAGACATTTCACATTTGGAAATTTCCCTTACGAGAGAACTCCCCCTCCAATGTGGTCTGTACTTGTCAATCCCAACGTACAGAGTATTGGAGGGGTCCCTACCATGTACCTCGTCGAAGTGTCTCGACACAGGGTGCTTATCAAAACCCCTGCGGATATTACCAATGTGCTCGGACAATCTAACTTTGAGGGCCCTCTTGGTCCTGCCCACATATTGCAATCCGCAGGGGCATTGAATAAGATAAATAACCCCCTCGGACGTGCAGGTTATAAAAGGTTTAACCTGATAGGCTCGTGAGGTACTGGTAGACGTAAATTGATTTATTTTCCTACCTCTATCACTGTTAAGGGAGCAGACTTGACAATTCCTGCATTTATAGTACCCTGTGAGGTCGTGGAAAAAGGACCTATTAGTAATGGGTGGGTCCTGCACTGTTGGGGCGATTTTGTTGCCCAACGTAGATGCACCCTTGAATATAATACGAGGATTACTAGGTAGGACCGTACTCAAAACTGGGTCTGTAGTTAAAATGTGCCAGTGTCTCTTTATTAGATCTTTGATCTGGCGATGCTGGGTGGAGAAGGTGGTGATAAAAGGTAAACTAAAATCCCCCTCGTTGTCACGTCGTTGGCCTGTATTTAGTAGCAGGGATCTATCTTTGTCCCTTACTTGTGCCAACGATCTTGATAGTACAACCTGATCGTAGCCCTTCTCAACAAACTTCTTAGTTAGAGAAGCTGCTTGATTATCGAAGGTCTCGATTTCGGTGCAATTCCGCCGGAGGCGTGTGTATTGCCCCATTGGGACCGCCTTCAGCCAAGATTCGTGGTGATAACTGTCAAGGGGAATAAAGGAGTTTCTGTCCGTGGCCTTAAAATGAGTAGACGTCACCAATTTATCCCCCTGAACCTTAACCTTAAGCTCGAGGAAGCTAATTTCCTCCGTGCTCATCTCAAAGTTCAGCCTAATGCCCCTGTCGTTATCGTTCAAAAAGGTCATAAAATTCTCAAGCTCAATCTCACTGCCATCCCATAGGAGGAGGACGTCGTCAATGTACCTAGCCCACAGGACCACCTGTGGTCTGGTCCAGGCCTTGACGACATCCTCCTCCCACTTGGCCATAAAGAGATTGGCCAGGCTGGGGGCATACTTAGCCCCCATGGCCACTCCCCTATCCTGGCGAAAAAATTGGTGATTGAACCAAAAATAATTATGGCTCGCTGCATAATAAAGTAACTCCATGATGAAATTCCTTTGAGGCGGGACGAGGTCAGAGTCTCGAGTTAGGTACATCTCTACTGCCTCAAACCCCAACTCATGGGGTATGATGGTATAGAGTGAAGTCACGTCGGCAGTGACTAGCCTTATACCTGGCTTCCACACTACATGGGACAGCATGTTAATAACCTGTGTGGTATCCTTAATAAAGGAAGGAACCTTTTGAACGAGGGGCTGTAGGAAATGGTCTATATACTTGCCCACCCGGGTCGTTACCGAATCAATACCACTGACGTCGTCAAGGCCTGGACCAGACCACAGGTGGTCCTGTGGGCTAGGTACATTGACGACGTCCTCCTCCTATGGGATGGCAGTGAGATTGAGCTTGAGAATTTTATGACCTTTTTGAACGATAACGACAGGGGCATTAGGCTGAACTTTGAGATGAGCACGGAGGAAATTAGCTTCCTCGATCTTAAGGTTAAGGTTCAGGGGGATAAATTGGTGATGTCTACTCATTTTAAGGCCACGGACAGAAACTCCTCATATTGTAACTCATGTCGTTTTTATCTTTTGTTTAAAGTTAACTTTTTCCTCCGATCATTAGGGAGAACGACATACGCCTTCTGGCGCTGTCGTTCGCAGAAGATGGGATGAGGTTGGAGGCCCTCATCGGCCCCTCACTAACCCCTCTTTCGGAGGCTTTTACTGGCCCCTCACCAATTCCCCTCTAACTTTATTAAGACTTCCGTTTGGCTCAACCCATTCAACTTAGATTGTTTGCTGTTGATTGGAGAGTCTATGGTGGTATGAATCGGAGGGATAGTTTATTCCAGTATGCTCTGTCCGTTTTGTGTTGAATTGTGCATATGTATGTATATATATTGGTTATTAGGTTCATCCTGCACTAGGCACCATGTTGGGTAGCAGTTTAATGTGCAAGATTTTGTGGATATGTATTGATTTGGATGTGCTGTCTGGGCTGTGTGGTCTCCGTTGGTCGCTTGCACTGTGGAGCGCACTTGGATACCGGAAGTGTGTGCGGCGGTCCATGCGGTCCATCGTGTACAGCGATCCATAGCGAGGCTTGGTCCGGTCCAGCACTACTTAAGACGGGTGACGCAGCGCGCCGCCTGTGCCCCTGGAAGACGTGATGATGTCACGAAACGCGTAGGGCGGAGCCAGATGACGCGCTGACGTCACCCCCAAGCGAGCTGCTTTCCAGTAGGACGGGTTTGTCCGAGCTCCGGTGGCCACGGAGCCGGACTTAAGGCTGTTTATCCATTGACACTCTGTAAGTGTACATCTGTTTTTTTATCTATTTTAATAAAATGTAAAGTGGTTTTACACTATGTGAGCCCCTTCTATTTTATGGTATCTATGCACCGGGTTGTTGGAGTGGATGCTGACGAGATGACCTCTGGTGGACACCGCTGGTAATCCCCATTTTGGCTTTAAAGATCTCTGCTTGCTGTGATCCTCTGTAGTGGGGGGTCATGGCCTTCTGGTAAGGAGTAACCCCTTCCATATCTGGTGGTGGACCCTTCCTCGTTGTCACCGATCTTCATTTTTTACCACTTGGATTTTTTATTTGTTGTTGGTGATCTGGACGTTTTATAACACTTTACTGATGTTTTATTTTATGGACTTTTCATAACACTCAATCGATGTTTCATTTTATGGACTTTTCTTTCACCACTAAGTTCTGCACATTGATTTATTTATAATTTTCATATGAATTTTTCTTCACTGTAAATTATTCATTATGCTTCACTAGTATTAGCGCAACCTCTTATTTTCTTTATGCTTTTTTACAATTGATGTTTTTGTGAGGATTGCTGCTTTTCACTGTATTTTATTTTGCACCTGGTTTTTAGCGCAGTTTCTTTCACTATTTTCTCTAGATTAGGCAGAACAGTCAGTCAGTTAGCTGCACTTACAGTGTATTGTGTATATATATGCATCCCAGGTGTTGCATATATATATATACACTGTATTCAGTTTAGCTAGATCCGTTCCTGTTATCTTCTAGACTATTTACATTTAGTGCAGTGCGTCCTGCTCACAGTGTTCAGCTAGATCCGTTCCTGTTATCTTCTAGACTGTTTACATTTAGTGCAGTGCGTCCTGCTCACAGTGTTCAGCTAGATCCGTTCCTGTTATCTTCTAGACTGTTTACATTTAGTGCAGTGCGTCCTGCTCACAGTGTTCAGCTAGATCCGTTCCTGTTATCTTCTAGACTATTTACATTTAGTGCAGTGCGTCCTGCTCACAGTGTTCAGCTAGATCCGTTCCTGTTATCTTCTAGACTATTTACATTTAGTGCAGTGCGTCCTGCTCACAGTGTTAAGCTAGATCCGTTCCTGTTATCTTCTAGACTATTTACATTTAGTGCAGTGCGTCCTGCTCACAGTGTTCAGCTAGATCCGTTCCTGTTATCTTCTAGACTATTTACATTTAGTGCAGTGCGTCCTGCTCACAGTGTTCAGCTAGATCCGTTCCTGTTATCTTCTAGACTATTTACATTTAGTGCAGTGCGTCCTGCTCACAGTGTTCAGCTAGATCCGTTCCTGTTATCTTCTAGACTATTTACATTTAGTGCAGTGCGTCCTGCTCACAGTGTTCAGCTAGATCCGTTCCTGTTATCTTCTAGACTATTTACATTTAGTGCAGTTTGTCCTGCTCACAGTGTTCAGCTAGATCCGTTCCTGTTATCTTCTAGACTATTTACATTTAGTGCAGTGCGTCCTGCTCACAGTGTTCAGCTAGATCCGTTCCTGTTATCTTCCTACTGACAGGCAGGCTTGTCTGGTTACAGTATATAAAGCTACCTGAAGAAAATTACTGGTGTTCTTTTGATCCTATTAGTACCACGGTCAGGCAGCTAGACTATTTACATTTAGTACAGTGCGTCCTGCTCACAGTGTTCAGCTAGATCCGTTCCTGTTATCTTCCTACTGACAGGCAGGCTTGTCTGGTTACAGTATATAAAGCTACCTGAAGAAAATTACTGGTGTTCTTTTGATCCTATTAGTACCACGGTCAGGCAGCTAGACTATTTACATTTAGTACAGTGCGTCCTGCTCACAGTGTTCAGCTAGATCCGTTCCTGTTATCTTCCTACTGACAGGCAGGCTTGTCTGGTTACAGTATATAAAGCTACCTGAAGAAAATTACTGGTGTTTCTTTTGATCCTATTAGTACCATGATCAGGCAGCTAGACTATTTACATTTAGTACAGTGCGTCCTGCTCACAGTGTTCAGCTAGATCTGTTCCTGTTATCTTCCTACTGACAGGCAGGCTTGTCTGGTTACAGTATATAAAGCTACCTGAAGAAAATTACTGGTGTTCTTTTGATCCTATTAGTACCACGGTCAGGCAGCTAGACTATTTACATTTAGTACAGTGCGTCCTGCTCACAGTGTTCAGATAGATCCGTTCCTGTTATCTTCCTACTGACAGGCAGGCTTGTCTGGTTACAGTATATAAAGCTACCTGAAGAAAATTACTGGTGTTCTTTTGATCCTATTAGTACCACGGTCAGGCAGCTAGACTATTTACATTTAGTACAGTGCGTCCTGCTCACAGTGTTCAGCTAGATCCGTTCCTGTTATCTTCCTACTGACAGGCAGGCTTGTCTGGTTACAGTATATAAAGCTACCTGAAGAAAATTACTGGTGTTCTTTTGATCCTATTAGTACCACGGTCAGGCAGCTAGACTATTTACATTTAGTACAGTGCGTCCTGCTCACAGTGTTCAGCTAGATCCGTTCCTGTTATCTTCTAGACTGTTTACATTTAGTGCAGTGCGTCCTGCTCACAGTGTTCAGCTAGATCCGTTCCTGTTATCTTCTAGACTGTTTACATTTAGTGCAGTGCGTCCTGCTCACAGTGTTCAGCTAGATCCGTTCCTGTTATCTTCTAGACTGTTTACATTTAGTGCAGTGCGTCCTGCTCACAGTGTTCAGCTAGATCCGTTCCTGTTATCTTCTAGACTATTTACATTTAGTGCAGTGCGTCCTGCTCACAGTGTTCAGCTAGATCCGTTCCTGTTATCTTCTAGACTATTTACATTTAGTGCAGTGCGTCCTGCTCACAGTGTTAAGCTAGATCCGTTCCTGTTATCTTCTAGACTATTTACATTTAGTGCAGTGCGTCCTGCTCACAGTGTTCAGCTAGATCCGTTCCTGTTATCTTCTAGACTATTTACATTTAGTGCAGTGCGTCCTGCTCACAGTGTTCAGCTAGATCCGTTCCTGTTATCTTCTAGACTATTTACATTTAGTGCAGTGCGTCCTGCTCACAGTGTTCAGCTAGATCCGTTCCTGTTATCTTCTAGACTATTTACATTTAGTGCAGTGCGTCCTGCTCACAGTGTTCAGCTAGATCCGTTCCTGTTATCTTCTAGACTATTTACATTTAGTGCAGTTTGTCCTGCTCACAGTGTTCAGCTAGATCCGTTCCTGTTATCTTCTAGACTATTTACATTTAGTGCAGTGCGTCCTGCTCACAGTGTTCAGCTAGATCCGTTCCTGTTATCTTCCTACTGACAGGCAGGCTTGTCTGGTTACAGTATATAAAGCTACCTGAAGAAAATTACTGGTGTTCTTTTGATCCTATTAGTACCACGGTCAGGCAGCTAGACTATTTACATTTAGTACAGTGCGTCCTGCTCACAGTGTTCAGCTAGATCCGTTCCTGTTATCTTCCTACTGACAGGCAGGCTTGTCTGGTTACAGTATATAAAGCTACCTGAAGAAAATTACTGGTGTTCTTTTGATCCTATTAGTACCACGGTCAGGCAGCTAGACTATTTACATTTAGTACAGTGCGTCCTGCTCACAGTGTTCAGCTAGATCCGTTCCTGTTATCTTCCTACTGACAGGCAGGCTTGTCTGGTTACAGTATATAAAGCTACCTGAAGAAAATTACTGGTGTTTCTTTTGATCCTATTAGTACCATGATCAGGCAGCTAGACTATTTACATTTAGTACAGTGCGTCCTGCTCACAGTGTTCAGCTAGATCTGTTCCTGTTATCTTCCTACTGACAGGCAGGCTTGTCTGGTTACAGTATATAAAGCTACCTGAAGAAAATTACTGGTGTTCTTTTGATCCTATTAGTACCACGGTCAGGCAGCTAGACTATTTACATTTAGTACAGTGCGTCCTGCTCACAGTGTTCAGATAGATCCGTTCCTGTTATCTTCCTACTGACAGGCAGGCTTGTCTGGTTACAGTATATAAAGCTACCTGAAGAAAATTACTGGTGTTCTTTTGATCCTATTAGTACCACGGTCAGGCAGCTAGACTATTTACATTTAGTACAGTGCGTCCTGCTCACAGTGTTCAGCTAGATCCGTTCCTGTTATCTTCCTACTGACAGGCAGGCTTGTCTGGTTACAGTATATAAAGCTACCTGAAGAAAATTACTGGTGTTCTTTTGATCCTATTAGTACCACGGTCAGGCAGCTAGACTATTTACATTTAGTACAGTGCGTCCTGCTCACAGTGTTCAGCTAGATCCGTTCCTGTTATCTTCCTACTGACAGGCAGGCTTGTCTGGTTACAGTATATAAAGCTACCTGAAGAAAATTACTGGTGTTTCTTTTGATCCTATTAGTACCATGATCAGGCAGCTAGACTATTTACATTTAGTACAGTGCGTCCTGCTCACAGTGTTCAGCTAGATCTGTTCCTGTTATCTTCCTACTGACAGGCAGGCTTGTCTGGTTACAGTATATAAAGCTACCTGAAGAAAATTACTGGTGTTCTTTTGATCCTATTAGTACCACGGTCAGGCAGCTAGACTATTTACATTTAGTACAGTGCGTCCTGCTCACAGTGTTCAGATAGATCCGTTCCTGTTATCTTCCTACTGACAGGCAGGCTTGTCTGGTTACAGTATATAAAGCTACCTGAAGAAAATTACTGGTGTTCTTTTAATCCTATTAGTACCACGGTCAGGCAGCTAGACTATTTACAGTTAGTGCAGTGCGTCCTGCTCACAGTGTTCAGCTAAACCTACAAGTTAGTGGGGTGCGTCCACCTCACAGTGTTCAGCTAAAGCTACCTGTAGAAGGTTGGTGGTGTTCTCATACTACAGGCAAGCAGTTGATTTTGCTAGCTGCAGTATCAGCACATATATATATATATCTATATATAGATATATATAGATATATATATCCCACCTTAGTGCAGCTACAGGCTATTAGTATGTCTGGAAGGCCAAGAAGGAGAGGCAGACAGTCACAAGCCAATAAGAGAGGGCAAGCAGGCTCTGTGTCTAGTGCTGGTCGTGGAGACGGTGCATCCTCATCAGCACGTGGCCATGGGACACGCTTGGCCTTTTTTTCGGCAGCTGGCCGTGTTGAGCCGCAACATGCAAAAGACTTGGTCAAGTGGATGACCAAGCCGTCCTCATCCTCCTCATCCTCTCTCACCCATGCCCAGGGTGCTTTGTCTGGCAAAGCAGCGGCCTCTTCCCTCAGCTCAATGTCATCAGTGACTCCTTCCCTAGCTCCACCATGTCCTCCTGAGGAGTCCCTCGAACTGTTTGACCACAGTGTTGGGTACATGCTCCAGGAGGATGCCCAGCGTTTGGAAGGCTCTGATGATGATACTGAGCTCGATGAAGGCAGTAACATGAGCACGGACAGAGGGGGTGCCCAAGAAGGACAGCAATCTGGCAGTCATGCTCCCCCTGCTGCAGCATACTGCCAGGTTTGCTCCAGTGATGAGGAGGGAGGGGATGATGAGGTCACTGACTCAACGTGGGTGCCTGATAGGAGAGAGGAGGAGGAGGAGGAGGAGGCGGCACATCACCAACGAGGCAGGATGCCCTCCAGGGGCCAGCCTAAGGGCAGCACATTGACTGCATCACACCCCAAAGCTCCACATGTGCAGGGCGCTGCAGTCTCTGCGCGTTATTCAAAAAGTTCTTTGGTGTGGGCCTTTTTTGAGACGAGTGCATCAGATCGCACCGCTGCTATTTGCAACATATGTCTCAAGCGTATCTCACGTGGCCAAAACATCTCCCGCTTGGGTACCACATGCTTGACCAGACATATGTTGACCTGCCATGCAGTTCGTTGGCAAGCGTATCTAAAAGACCCACACCAAAGAACAAAGAGGATCTCTCCTTGCTCCTCATCAGCTGAGATTTCCAACCCCACTAGACCTCCAGTCCTCTCTGAGACCTGCAGTGAGAGGAATGAAGGTGTAGAATTAGGTGTGTCACAGCCAAGTACTTGTGGGCAATCTGCTTTTGGTACACCGACGTCAGATTGTACCAGGCAAATTTCCCTGCCCCAGCTGCTGCACCGCCGAAAAAAGTTTGCTCCCAGCCATCCACATGCCCAGCGGTTGTATGCTAGCTTGGCAAAATTGCTAGCACTTCAACTGCTGCCTTTTCAGTTGGTAGACTCTGCCCCCTTCCGTGAGTTTGTGGAATGTGCGGTTCCTCAGTGGCAGGTACCCAAACGCCACTTTTTCTCACGGAAGGCGATTCCGGCTCTCTACCGGCATGTGGAAGGCAATGTCCATGCCTCGCTGGACAGGGTGGTCAGCGGTAAGGTGCATATTACCGCTGACTCATGGTCCAGCAGGCATGGACAGGGACATTACCTAAGTTTCACGGCGCATTGGGTGACTCTGCTGGCAGCTGGGAAGGATGCAGGACAAGGTGCAGTAGTGTTGGAGGTTGTTCCGCCACCACGCCTCCAAAATGCTAATGATTATAATGCCAGTGCTCGGCTGACGGACCTCCAAAAGGAGTTTAACCTGCCCAAGGACCGCCTAATCTGTGACATGCCCACCAGGTGGAACTCAACGTTGGCCATGCTGCAGCGGCTGCACACGCAGCAGAGGGCCATCAATGAGTACCTGTGCGACTATGGCACCAGGACAGGGTCAGGGGAGCTTGTTTTTTTTTCCCCACGCCAGTGGGCCATGATCAGAGATGCATGCACTGTCCTGTCACCATTCGAGGAGGCCACGAGGATGGTGAGCAGTGACAGTGCATGCATCAGTGACACTGTCCCCCTTGTCCACCTGTTGGAGCACACGCTGCGTGGAATAATGGACAGGGCACTTGAGGCAGAACAGAGGCAGGAAGAGGAGGACTTCCTTAGCTCTCAAGGCCCCCTTTATCCAGACAGTGTTCCTGCGTGCCCGCCGATCACAGAGGAAGAGGACGAGGAGGAGGAGGAGGAGGAGGAGGAAGATTGTGTCAGTATGGAGGTGGAGCCTGGCACTCAGCATCAGCAGCAGTCTTTAAGGGATCAGTCCCAAGAAACACATGGACTTGTACGTGGCTGGGAGGAGGTGGCTGTGGATGTTGTCGTCCTTAGTGACCCAGAGGACTCCGGACCGAATGCCTCAGCAAACCTACGCTGCATGGCCTCCCTGATCCTGCAAAGCCTGCGTAAGGATCCTCGTATTCGTGGTATCAAGGAGAAGGACCAATACTGGCTGGCAACCCTCCTTGATCCACGTTACAAGGGTAAGGTCGCGGACCTTATCTTGCCATCGCAGAGGGAGCAGAGGATGAAACATCTTCGGGAGGCCTTGCAGAAAGGTCTGTGCAACGCGTTCCCAGAGACTGGGAGGTTACAAACTCCTGTTTCTGGACAACGTGTTGCTGAGGCTTCGGTCAGTCAAAGAAGGAGTGGTGGAGAAGGTGGCCGTCTGACCGATGCGTTCAGACAATTTTTTGGTCCACAGCCCCAAGGTATGATCGGTTCCAGCAACCATCGCCAGCGTCTGTTTTACATGGTGCAGGAATACCTAGGGGCAAGATCAGACTTGGACACCTTTTCCACCGAAAATCCTCTGGGTTACTGGGTCTTGAGGATGGATCACTGGCCAGAGCTTGCACAGTATGCAATTGAGCTACTGGCCTGTCCTGCATCCAGCGTTCTTTCGGAACGCACATTCAGTGCTGCTGGAGGCGTGGTAACCGATCACAGGGTGCGTCTGTCCACCGACTCGGTCGATCGGCTGACCTTCATAAAAATGAATCAGTCTTGGATCACCACCAGCTACCAAGCACCTGATGCTGATGTAACCGAATAATTTTTTTCGAAATCTCAGATCCCTTCAAAGACTGCCTATGCTGATGCTGAGTGACTATCCCTGAGTAATTATCCTCTTCCTCCTCAATCATCACGCTGATAGCTTGTAAGAACATTTTTGGTTCTGGGCGCCACCACCAGTGCCTAAGGCACAATTTTTCAGCCCCTGTTTAACAGGGGCGTGTAATTACAATTTTTGATGTAATACTTTGCAGCAGGGCTCGTTCCTGCATTCCAACTAGAGTGTCTGTGAGGGGTTGCAGTGTTGTGGCACCAGCACCAGTGCCTAAGGCCCAATTTTTCTGCCCCTGTCTAACAGGGGCGTGTAATTACAATTTTTGATGCAATACTTTGCAGCAGGGCTCGTTCCTGCGTTCCAACTAGAATGTCTGTGAGGGGTTGCAGTGTTGTGGCACCAGCACCAGTGCCTAAGGCCCAATTTTTCTGCCCCTGTCTAACAGGGGCGTGTAATTACAATTTTTGATGCAATACTTTGCAGCAGGGCTCGTTCCTGCGTTTCTACTAGAGTGTCTGTGAGGGGTTGCAGTGTTGTGGCACCAGCACCAGTGCCTAAGGCCTAATTTTTCAGCTCCTGTTCAACAGGGGCATGTAATTACAATTCTTGATCTAATATTTCACAGCAGGGCCCTGTGAGGGCTTACAGTGTTGTGGCCACAGCAACACCTAAGGCCCAAATTTCTGCTGAGTATATAGGGCAGGACCCTACTTTCAAACATCTAACTTACAAACGACTCCTACTTGCAAACGGAAGGAGACAACAGGAAGTGAGATGAAATCTACCCCTAGGAAGGTAAATTCTCTCCTGTAAGAGTTAATATGGGAAAACAATTTCTCCTTTCCACTGATGCTTTCCAATCCTTGTTCCACAAAAAAACCCAAATTTTCAAAAAACATTTTTCATTGGGACAAAAAGTGAGGTGAAATCTTCTGAAGAGGAGGAAAGACAGCAAAACAAATGTCACAGGGGTGATAACCCTTCCCTATGTTTTCCAAAAAGCTTAAAAAAGATTTTTTGGCTGGAGCTAAACACGTTAAAAATGTACCCGTTCAAAATTACAAAGAGATTCTACTTAACAACAAACCTACAGTCCCTGTCTTGTTTGCACCGCCTGTATACTGCTGTTCAGAGTATATAGGGCCTGGTGGCCCCACACCTTTCCTTATTTTAATTTGGGTGCAGGGTTCCCCTTAATATCCATACAAGACCCAAAGGGCCTGGTAATGGACTGGGGGGTACCCATGCCGTTTGTCTCACTGATTTTCATCCATATTGCCATGACCCGAAATTACATTAAACCCGCAAGCAGTTTTAAATGAGATTTTTTCCTTTGAAAATGACATTTGGTGCAGGGACTGTTCTAAACACGGGAAACATGCGTCACTTTACAGGCATGCTATAGACACCCCCCAGGTACGATATTTAAAGGAATATTTAACTTTTTTTTTTTACTTTAAGCATCATTAAAATCACTGCTCCCGAAAAAACGGGCGTTTTAAAAAGTTTTTTTTGCATTGATACATGTCCCCTGGGGTAGGACCCGGGTCCCCAAACCCTTTTTAGGACAATACCATGCAAATTAGCCTTTAAAATGAGCACTTTTGATTTCGAACGTTCGAGTCCCATAGACGTCAATGGGGTTCTAACGTTCGTGCAAACTTTCGGTCCGTTCGCAGGTTCTGGTGCGAACCGAACCGGGGGGTGTTCGGCTCATCCCTAGTCAGGGGAGGCAGGATATACCCGACAAACACCACGTGCACACTAGCCACGTACACCAGCGTCACCCGAGCATGGCAGGAAAAGGGGAGGGGCTCTGACACTGACGGCGACCTCCGTCAGTCAGCAACGTCCGCACTCCCCATCTGATTGGCTACATGGAGTAACTCATGCACCACGCCGTGACGCCAGTATTGGCGTCCAACGTGGGGCAGGGGGGGTTGACGCCGATGCGCTGTGGGCGCCTGCCCAACCCCCCTAAAGCAACGAAGTGCACTCCCTCCCGCACACCGACCGGAGCGGAGGGGAGGGGAGGCAGAGGGGACACACAGAGCGCATCGCAGCTCCCGAGTGTCAGATACAAGGACAGTCCTGGATGTGACACAGTCACGTCTCATCCCTGAAGGGGATGACATATCAAACGGCTGTGCTGCCTGATCTCATGGGCACCTAAGGGGTGTCCAGGATCAGCAGAACCTGGATATGGAAAGTAACCATCCAGGTGCATGGATACCTAACACATGGGCACATATTAGTTGGACTACATTGTCCTTTTGTTTAACTTTTAAGTTTTTTAGCGCTACACATATTTTTTTGTCTTACCGGCAAGTCATTAATAGCCGCGAGTAGTTTAAATGACTTTTTTTCCTTTGAAATGTCATTTTGCTGTCAGACTGTTCTAAACACGGGAAACATGCGCCCCTTTACAGGAATACTATAGACACCCCCCAGGTACGAAATTGAAAGGGATATTACACTTTTATTGTTTCACTTTAAGCATTATTAAATTCACTGCTCCCGAAAAAACGGCCGTTTTTAAAACTTTTTTTGCATTGATCCATGTCCCCTGGGGCAGGACCCAGGTCCCCAAACACTTTTTATGACAATACCATAAATATAAGCCTTTAAAATTAGCACTTTTGATTTCTCCCATAGACTTTTAAAGGGTGTTCCGCAGCATTTGAATTTGCCGCGAACACCCCAAATTGTTTGCTGTTCGGCGAACTTGCGAACAGCCGATGTTCGAGTCGAATATGAGTTTGACTCGAACTCGAAGCTCATCCCTACTCTTGAGCGCCTGTGTCATAAGACTAAGTCTCAGAGAGATTTAAACCAATATAAATCTGCCCTCCAAAAATATAATTCCAGCCTCCTCTCTGCCAAGCAGACCTATTTTACCACTCTCATTAGCAACTTATCATCCCGTCCCCGTCAATTCTTCTCCACCTTCAACTCTCTACTTCGTCCTCCACCGCCTCCACCCGCCAACTCACTCACTGCCCAGAAGATCGCCAATCACTTCAAACAGAAGATTGATACAATTCTCTCCAAGATCTCTACTGTTCCGATACCCTCAATGCTTTACACTTTATGCCCACAGGCACAATCATTACTTCCCTCTTTCAACCCCACCACAACAGACGAAGTTGCTAAACTACTTGCTAATGTCAACCTCACCACCTGCCCTCTGGATCCCGTTCCCTCACAAATGCTACGTTCACCCTCTGGCCCTATGCTACACTCTCTAACCCACATCTTCAATCTTTCCCTCTCTTCTGGCATCTTCCCCAAATCTCTAAAACATGCACTTGTCAGACCCATACTTAAAAAGCCCTCACTGGACCCATCCAATCTTTTTTTTTTCTGTTTTAGTCTGATTAATCTTAAAACCGGACAAGGCTCCAAAGGTGGAAAGTATATCATGTAAAATGGGTAGGGAGGTGTCGGGACGGGTGATGGTCAGTAAGATGTCGTCTGCAAAAAGGGATAATTTGTAGTCTTGTTGGCGTAAAGAAACTCCCCGGACTTCAGGGTTAGATCTGATGGCTGCTGCTAATGGTTCAAGACTTAATATAAACAGCAAGGGTGATAAAGGGCACCCTTGTCTAGTGCCATTGCTAAGGGCAAATCTCTGTGATGTGTGGGAGGACAATTGGACTTGAGATGTGGGGTGAGAATAGAGGGTTCGTAAGGCTTGTATAAAGGGGCCTGAAATTCCAAATTTGGTCAAGACTGCAAACATAAATGGCAAGCTCAGACGATCAAATGCTTTTTGTGCATCTAAGCTTAGTACTATAGTGGGACGTTTAGTTTTAGTTATTAAATCAATCAAATCAATGGTTCTTCTCGTATTATCTCCAGCGTGTCTTGTGGGTACGAATCCCACCTGGTCCCTATGAATCAGGGCTGGCAATAGAGGGGATAGTCTGTTAGCTAATATTTTAGTAAAAATTTTATAGTCCGAATTTAATAAAGCAATGGGGCGATAGTTATCTGGTAATGCAGGGTCTTTACACGGTTTAGGAATGACTGTTATGTTAGCATGTAGGAACTGTGAATGTGGGATGGTACCCTTAAGCAGGGAGGAGTATAGAGATTGGAGATAAGGTGTTAAGGTCTGTGAAAATGTCTTGAAGTAAGTATACGGAAGGCCGTCAGGGCCTGGGGATTTGTGTGTAGGCAAATTTTTAATCACTTCTCCTATCTCTTCTACAGTAATCGGGGAGTTGAGAGATGTGATATGTTCAGCGAAGAGTTTGGGTAATTTTAGAGAAGACATGAAATCGTCAAAATGAGATTGTGAGAATTGAGGATGTGAGTCAGGGCCTAAGCAGTTATACAATCTAGTATAGAAATCCCCAAAGACTTTCGACATAGTTTTGGGACAATATGTGGGAGTACCATCAGGCTGCGTCAAATGATCGGGGATTGCTAGAAAGGGCCGTGGTTTCAATTTGTTAACTAGCACTTTATGTGGCTTGTTTGCAAAATCATAGAATTTCTGTTTGGCCCATAGCATAGATTTAGAGATTTTGTGCAGATCAAACGATTTGATCCGGTCCCGGGTAGCAGTAACGATTCTTAATTTTTCCACCGTGGGGGACGCCAACAGGCGCTTTTCCGCATTCCCCAATTGAGTAAGTAAGTCAATTTTAAGTTTTGCAGAGTCTCTCTTTAAGCGGGAGCTCGCAGATATACATTCACCTCTAAAGAAAGCCTTGTGGGCCTCCCACAAGGTGGAAATCTCCGAGACCGATCCATCGTTAATTTGAAAGAATTCAGTTAGTTTCTGTTGTAGTTGGTTTTGGGATATTGGGTCTTTGAGCAGTAATTCATTAAGACGCCAGTGGCAAGTTTTAATATGTGTTGACGTCAGCAAGATATTGAGTTCAATGGGTGCATGATCCGACCAGGTAATAGGATTAATCTCAGAAGAGACTACATAGGGAAGTAGAGGGCCTGTAACCAGAAAATGATGTAATCTGGAGTACGACTTGTGAGAGTGGGAATAGAATGTGTAACTCTTTTGGGTAGGATGTTTTACTCTCCAAGTATCGAATAGATTGTGAGATCTGGTCAGTTTACGAAAAGAGGCAGACAATTTCTGGTAAGCTGATTGTGTAGCAGTTCGAAATAGGGATCTCCTATCCCTGGTCGGGGACATGCACACATTGAAGTCGCCTCCTAGTATCATAAAAGGCTGAGAGAAAGATTGTAACTTTTCAAAAACGGTTGTGAGAAAACCTATTTGTCCCACATTTGGTGCATAGATGTTAGCTAAAGAAAATTGAGTGTTGAGGTGACTACAATTCAGGAGTATAAACCTGCCATGAGGGTCTAAGTAGGAGGAGAGTATCCGAACCGGGCAAGATCGTCCAATAAGAATAGCTACCCCTGCTTTTCTGGAAGGATCGGATGCCATATAGGCTCTAGGGAAGTATCTGGAAGCAAATTTAAAGGAGCCTCCAGCTTTAAAATGAGTCTCCTGAATCATAATCACCTCTGCTCCAGAGGACCTAAATTCCTTTAATGCTTGCCATCGTTTCCCGATGGAGTTTAGACCTTTAACATTGCATGAGTAAATCTTAAGAGCCATGCCTAATCAGAAGGCGTAAAGCCAACGTTATATAAAATGCAGACAGGTAAATGAACATCTTTAGGTTATAACATACAAAGTTGTACATAAATCGGGGTTGACACATAATTGTGAATATATCATTGAGTACCATATAAAGGTCATACACGGAGAAAAATGAAGACCTGTAAATTGAAAAGTCAAGAAAAAACATAAAAAAAGAAAAGAAAAAAAAATGAATAGAAAAAAAAAATATAACAAATCAAAAAAAGAAAACACTTTTTTTTGAAAAGCCTGAAAATAAAAAAAATTCAGGCTACCCAGGCAGAAGCCATGGGTAATGGTGGGGGGCATGATAGCCTACAGGTGTTGACGAGGGGGGGGGTCCCCGTCTCTGCTCAAAAAAAAGAACAAAACAGAAATTGGCTCACGAAAAGCTGAAGATAAAATGTAGGAACGTAGGAACGTAATATAAAAAGGGGGAAGAAACGTCTTCCAAGAGGTTAACCAGAAAAAAAAACAGCAATGAGGGGCAAATCTCTCTAAGTCCTGAGAGAAAGTGACCTATCTTCAGGGAGATCACCGGTATGGCCATGACACAAGTCATCCAGTCATGGAGTAACAATCAAGAAGAATGGTGATGAGAAGGGGACCTTCAGGTCAGAAATCTGTTGGAGTTGAATCTTTGCGGTGTGGAAAAGGCCTTCTGGGATTTTCGTCGCACTGGGGTCCAGATCTGGACTGGAGCGGTGAGTGGCTTGGGATTCGGAGCTTGAGGTGGAAGATCTTCTTCAGGTAGTGGTGGAAGGCCCAAGTTGCGGATGAAAGTTTCACTTTCGAAAAGATCTCTCAATGAATATTGGACACCATCTTTAGAGGCGGATAGGCGAAAGGGGAACCCCCAGCGGTAAGGGACCTGATAATTCTGTAGGTGTGTAGTGACGGATCGAAGGCTGCGCCTTTTGGCCAGAGTTATCGGGGATAGATCATCGAATATCTGGATCTTATTTTGCTTAAAGTCAATACGTGACTTGTTGCGTGTTGCAGCTGTGAGAGCTTCTTTACTTTCGTAATAGTGGAAACGAATGATAACGTCTCTGGGGTTAGTGTTAGGAGGAGGTTTTGGGGCAAGGGATCTATGTGCCCTGTCCAGGCGCCAATCTATGTCCGGTATATGGGACGCTAGAGTAACAAACAGGCCCAAAAGATAGGGACGTAGCTCCTTGTCATTTACCGCCTCAGAAATTCCTCTAATTCTCAGATTTTGGCGTCTTTCACGATTCTCCAAATCTTCCTGTTGTAACTGGAGTTGGGAGACTGTATGTTTCATGGAGGCATTGTCCTCCTCGAGAACATGTACATATTGAGTCAGTTCATCAAACTTATTCTCCAAAGTATTGGTACGTTCTCCTAACTGGTCAATTTCCCCTCGTAACTCGTGTGCTATTTTACCAACCTCTTTGGCAATGCTGTGAGTCAGGTCATGTAGTAAAGAATTCAGTTTCACATCGAGGACGGCCACCGTCACGACATCTGTGGGGTATTCGGGTGGATGGGGGTGCTGGGTTTGCTGGGATCTGTTGTCTTCCATGGATGTGTTTCCCAATGCGGTGCGGGGGACATCTGTATCTGACTGACCGGGCTGTTCATTCGAGGCCGGGGATTGCGGCTTGAGTAGGAAGCGTTCCATATTGTGAGAGGGCCGCGACGGTGGAGGTGGGATAAAGCCACTATAGATCGTTTTCTGGAAGCCAATCTTACCCATGCAATGCCAGGGAGTATCTGGTAGGTTGTCGCGTCGTTCCTGGGGTTAAAGAAGGTCAATTAGCTTTTGCAGGAGCCGCTAATAAAGAGACAGGGATTGGAGCTATCCTTTTACGCGTTCGCCATCTTGCTCACTGCTCCCTCTCGAGACTTTGGGTTTATTTAGTCATTATTCATCTTATAGGTAAGGTAATGTCTTATTTGGATTGACAGAAACACCAGTTTGCAACTAAACCTTCCCTCACTATCAGCAGGGCAGGAGGGAGACAGTCTCTGCAAGTCCAGATGTCTTATGGGGGGTCGTGTAGCTGAAGGAGAAGGGGGGTAGCTGTAGGGTGTATTATGGAGTCCCAAGATGGCCGCCGGCTTCCAGGAGTAGGCCGAAGCCGCGGTGTATCCTAGTGGATGGCCGCCGTGCAAGGGGATTCAGCCGCCTTTGAGCTCTGGGATTTCTCCAGGACAAGCTGTGGTGGGGAACTGGGTGATCTAACGCCCTCCAGGGACTTGACTATAGGCGGATGGATGTTATAGGTTACTCACTGTGTCCCTGGGGAACGCTCGTAATCAAGCCCGCAGGCTGCGGCTGTGTAGAGGGCCGCAGGATGCCGGAGGCGGCTGTCGGAAGAGCTCCCACGTCTTCTCTGTGCTGCTGGGCTATCCCGGGTGTTCTTCAGAGGTGGATCAGCTGTCCGGTAGGTACAGATGGGCCGTCCACCTTCCGGGTCATGAGTACAGGCCATGGGGATCACCCGTCCGTCTGTAGGCCCCAAGATGGCGGCGGGCCTCGACGGTCTGGAGGGAGTCTCAGGTTAGAAGGGAATCCGGCCGTGTAAGACCAAAATAAGCTCCGGAATTAGAGCAGCAGGGGTCTGGGGTCAGAAAAGTGAGTTTTTCGGCTGCGATAGTGCAATCTAATGCAGCGGATGGCTCTGGATTAGAGCAGTGTGTGAGGAGCTGAGCTACTGCACGTCTCTGCAGCTGAACGTCCGGACACGCCCCGACCCATCCAATCTTAACAACCTACACCCCATCTCCTTGCTCCCCTTCTTATCCAAACTCCTCGAACGTCTGGTCTACAACCGACTGAGCGTCCACCTCGCTGGTAATAACCTTCTTGATCCCCTTCAGTCTGGATTTAGTCCTCAACACTCCACAGAAACTGCTCTCCTAAAACTAACAAACGATCTACTAATGGCCAAAACCAATCGACACTATTCTGTACTCCTACTCCTGGACCCCTCTTCTGCCTTTGATACTGTTGACCACCCCCTCCTCCTCAAAAAACTACACGCCTTTGGTCTTCGTGACTGTACACTTCGCTGGTTCTCTTCCTACTTATCCAACTGCACCTTTAGTGTTTCTTACAACTCTACTTCCTCCTCTCCTCTTCCTTTCTCTGTTGGGGTCCCCCAGGGTTCTGTTCTTGGACCTCTCCTATTTTCAATCTACACCGCCTCCCTGGGTCAACTGATAGCCTCCCATGGTTTCCAATACCACCTCTACGCTGACGACACCCAAACCTATTTCTCTACCCCTCAGCTCATTCCCTCTGTCTCTTCACGTATCACTAATTTACTATCAGATATATCAGTCTGGATGTCACATCACTTCCTCAAACTCAATCTATCCAAAACCGAACTTATAATTTTTCCTCCCCCATATGTCCCTTCCCCTGATCTCTCTGTCAAAATCGATGGCACAACTATAAGCCCATCCCCACATGCCAAGGTTCTAGTTATAGTCCTAGACTCTGAACTCTCCTTCAAGCAACACATCCAATCACTGTCCAAATCCTGCCGCCTCAACATCTCTAAAATACGCCCCTTTCTAACCAATGACACAACAAAGCTCTTAATTCACTCGCTGGTCATCTCTCGCCTCGACTACTGCAACTCCCTTCTCATTGGCTTACCTCTACATAGTTTATCACCTCTTCAATCCATCATGAATGCCACTGCCAGACTCATCCACCTTACCAATCGCTCTGTGTCTGCCACTCCTCTGTCAATCCCTCCACTGGCTTCCGCTGGGCCAAAGAATTAAATTCAAAATTCTAACAACTACGTATAAAGCCATCCACAATTTCGCCCCCAGCTACATCACTAGCTTAGTCTCTAAATACCAACCTACTTGTTCTCTTCATTTCTCTCAAGACCTCCTGCTCTCTAGCTCCCTCGTCACCTCCTCCCACTTTTCCAAAGCCTCTCCAATCCTATGGAATGCCCTACCCCAATCTGTCCGCTTATCTCCTACTCTATTAATTTTTAGACGATCCCTGAAAACCCTTCTCTTCAGAGAAGCCTACCCTACCCACACTTAACAACTGTATTTTCATTTTTTCCATCAGCTCATCCCCTACAGTTATTACCTTTTGTTTCCACTTGACCCTCCCTTCTAGATTGTAAGCTCTAACGAGCAGGGCCCTCTGATCCCTCCTGTATTTATTTGTATTGTAAGTGTACTGTCTGCCCTCATGTTGTAAAGCGCTGCACAAACTGTTGATGCTATATAAATCCTGTATAATAATAATAATAATAATAATAATAATAATAATAAAAATAGATTTTTGACAATCGTTGGTCCGCCAGCCATTACAGTCCCACGGCCTCGGACATCTTGCCCAGGTATTTAAACTGCTTTCCTCCCAAGAGCAGTAGGCCAGTAAAGGAGCTGTGAGCTCGGAGCGCGTAGCCTGTACATTTCCTGCATTACAATCTCCAGCTCAGATGCCTGCCCTGCTTCCGCATTCCAGACTGGTCAGCGTGGAGCTTCCGGCCAAGTGAACAACAACAAATAGAAGCCTGTGACTGAATATCAACATCCTCACAGCTGAGGGATCGATACCGGAACCCCCGGAGCGACATCCAAGTACCCCAGGACTTTTTAACCTCTGATGGGCATCTTCATCGTATGGACTTGTAAGTGTACATCTTACACTGATATACTTAAATGAGTTAGATTCATTCAGTTGGTGCCACCCCTCTCTCTTGCTTTTTCACTTGTTCACAGAGGTACCGGACACCCTCTGAGGATGGCTGCCTCCAGTTTATCAGAATTTATCTACAAGGACTTGCTATAAAAAGCTACTACTATATCTCTTTACTTAGGGCACAAAACCAATTGGAGCGCTAGAACTTTCATTCTTTATATGACTGTTGAACTGTTGTGGTACTAGACCAAGTGACAATGAATTACAAACAGAAAATTCAAAGTTTGGCGCTATAAGCTCCGTAAGTGTATGTGATAAATAATTATATCAAAATAATGCAGAAATTGTATAAAATTAATAACTTCAGAAGAAATCAACAATGTGAACCAGAGTTTGCCACGTAAAATATAACAGTGACTATTGAGCAAAGTAGTAATAATTATATGCATTCACCACTTCGAATAGTAATATATGAAGTCCATATCACAATAAGTGAACTGTTAGTGAAGAAAACAAAAAGTCTGTGGTAGAAGTGCATAGGCGATGATGAACAGATGTCTCCCGAACGTGCAGAGGGGTTGTTAGACCCAACCTGGCAGGTAAGTGGACCGTGAGGAGACCAAAAGTGCACGGAAGATTAAAATCAGTGCCAGGACCATCACCAGAAGTTGTGGAGGCTTACCAGAATTATTGGCCTGAAATAGCATATGCCATACAGGTCAAAAGGGCTTAATGACCAACAGGTCTGGATATTTTATCTGGTCAGATGTCATCACCACACGGTAAGGGGGAAATAACAGCACGGCTTCCTTGTCAATGGATACACCACCATAAGCCAAGCGAGCAATTTGTGTTGCATGTGAGAAGTAAAAAACACTCACATAGCGTGATAACGTTTAACCTTGGATTTATTAAAAATTAAACTCATATTTTCAGAAGATAAGAAACAGCATGTAAATCGTATAGCGGCAGTCGTGAAGGTGGACCCCTTCATGACTGCTGCTATACGATTTACATGCTGTTTCTTATCTTCTGAAAATGTGAGTTTATTTTTTAATTTTTAATTTTTAATAAATCCAAGTTTAAACGTTATCACCCTATGTGAGTGTTTTTTAATTCTTACATGCAACACGAATTGCTTGCTTGGCTTATGGTGGTGTATCCATTGACGAGGAAGCCGTGCTGTTATTTCCCCCTTACCGTGTGGTGATGACATCTGACCAGATAAAATATCCAGACCTGTTGGTCATTAAGCCTTTTTGACCTGTATGGCATATGCTATTTCAGGCCAATAATTCTGGTAAGCCTCCACAACTTCTGGTGATGGTCCTGGCACTGATTTTAATTTTCCGTGCACTTTTGGTCTCCTCACGGTCCACTTACCTGCCAGGTTGGGTCTAACAACCCCTCTGCACGTTCGGGAGACATCTGTTCATCATCGCCTATGCACTTCTACCACAGACTTTTTGTTTTCTTCACTAACAGTTCACTTATTGTGATATGGACTTCATATATAATGTTTGATGTTTTTTCACTTACCATTCGAAGTGGTGAATGCATATAATTATTACTGCTTTGCTCAATAGTCACTGTTATATTTTACGTGGCACACTCTGGTTCACATTGTTGATTTCTTCTGAAGTTATTAATTTTATACAATTTCTGCATTATTTTGATATAATTATTTATCACATACACTTACGGAGCTTATAGCGCCACACTTTGAATTTTCTGTTGCTATTATGACCCTGAGTCTACGGGTGGGTTGGCTGCTGTTTTAGTTTTATTTTTAGTGCAGCGCTGTACTTACCCCTTTTTTATATAGTTTTTACAATGAATTACAAAGCAATGGTATGTAACAAAGGTGTGGACAGAACACCTTCTATGCCAAATGGAGGGATTGCAGAATGGCCGTTGCTCAAGGGCATGTCAGCCCCTGCAAACGTTGATGCTCTCCAGTCTGAAGGAACAGTTCTGGGCGTAGACATGGCAGATGGGTTGTCCACAGCCCAACAGCTAAGTAATGTCAAGTGTCAAGGTGACAATGTGACTAATGCTGACTTGCAGAGGCACATTGTGGTAGAGTTAGAGGTGAAGAGGAGACATGTGTCTGACAACGCTCCAGGGGAGCAACAGGTTGTGACGATGGGTACCTCCAAGGAGGTGGAGGTCTCTTTACAAGTCTTAACCTCTCAAACTGCAATGGATAAGCCCTTCCACATCATTGATAAGGGAAATGTCCCCAGAAAAGTCTGGTATGTAGACATGGGATGTTTAGAAATGCCAGAAACCCTACTTGAAATGCTGGAGTTGGTGAAAACACGTTCACTGTACACTTGGGTGTCTTCACCGCAGTCGGATCAGGTGGTACTGCGCAGTGCCAATGGGTGGAGCTGAGTAGTACAAACTGTGCGTGGCAATATTTATTATGAGAGGAACTGATTGGTACCTTTTTTATTGGCATCGTGGCAAATAGTCTTGAGGTTCTCTAAGAGGGTGCTTCCAATTAATGATTGGTATGGGGGGTGCTCAAGAGAACTGTTGGAGACATCAGAGGTCCCTCCGCCTAAGGCGGTGACTGGAAACATCTCTGCTGGTGTGGTCCGAGGTGCGGCTGAACAGTGGTCAGTAGAGGACGCAGATACTGTCTCAACTGCTAGACCTCATGAAAAGAAGGACCCGGAATGGACGCTGCAGTAGCAGAGATGTTTTCTGTCACTGGCAAACAGATACAACTTAAGGTACCCGGAGACACTGTGAGAGAAAGTGCTAATGTTGGTTGCTGCAACAATGTAATGCGTACACCAGAAAGAAGTGGTTTATGCTTGGATTGAACAGTTACCCATGGAGTGTTGGACAACAAGTAAGGTGGAGCTGTGCTATGGTCCCATGGGCTGTAGTCACTTGCCTGTGTGTGTGTGTGTGTGGTCCCTTCTCAGGTCTGGTTCTAACAAGCACTGAGGTAGACGGCAATGATTGTGTTGGAAAGGGTGCCATTGAAATGTATGATCTGCTAATGGTTAATACTGCAAACAAGGTTTTGGTTGCCGTGGATAACCAAAGAAAGGCATTTGAACTTGAAGGTCCGATGGTAAAAGTTAAAGCTGATATCAGTGAGTTGAAAGGAAGGATCAGGGAAAGCCGAGTTCCCCCAAGAAAAGAGTGTAAGCCCAGAGACCCCAAGAGAAGAGGGAGAAGGCTGAGTATAGGGAAATATAGGACCCTGTTAAGATCCATGGTGGGACATAACTGGAAACACACCCAAAAAAAGGGTTGGGCCTATGTCGCTGTTGGCCAGCACAGAGGTGTCCCAACTGCAATGGTGGGTGCAGGTGTTCCTCCCTCCAGATCAAAACAAGAGGTGGGGGTATGTGGCAGAGCGAGGCTCTGTCCCTATAAAATTGGATGTAAACTGGACACAGTTTGCATATCTGCAGACTGCAAGACTACAGAGAATAGATTCTAAATGGAGAAAACTCGCTCTGGCAGTTCTCTCCAGATTTTGCTACTGCTGGATGGGACACTGTGGTTTGGAGAACCCTAAGAGTTTTGCGTGGGACGGGATCTCCAACCCTGTGTCCGGGTCTTGAGGATAGCCAGCAGGGTGTGTGCCTAGGTGCACACAACCCATATAATGAGGGGCTTGTGAGAGCAGAAGGTGGAATTGGAGAAGTGGCTGCTAGTGAGGAAGTCTCTGTGTGAAGATAGACGCTGTGTGAATTAAGAAGCTCAAAGCTGTGTGCGTTGAAGGGCCTGAAGCTGTGTGCATCCAAGGAGCCAGAAGCTGTGTGCATTGAAGGGCTTGAAGCTGTGTGTATCCAAGGAGCCCAAAGCTGTGTGCACTTGAGGAGTCCAAGACTGTATGCATCCAAGCTGTGTGCATGGAAGTGCTGGTGGTCTGAGGGACCAGTACCTATAGCGGCAGTGTTCCCGAAGAATAGCCAGGTGGGCTGGCATTTTCAGTTATGTCTGAATGAAGTTTAAACCCCTGCATGGGATTCATGAGTGGACTTTTGTTTTGTTTTTTCATTTAATAAACATGGGCTACCAGGCCCTTAACTATAAACGCCTGTCTGATATGGACTCGCTACACAAAAATGCATCTATCACTGAGCTGAACAATCCCCCATGTCACGCAAGTTAAACTAAAAAAAGGTATTTGTCAGGTTGTAATCAATAAGATTTAGGGAGCTACCCCTGTATTTAAGCTACACAGTGATATAGCAGTAAAAAATCCTTTACACATGCAACATGCTCCACCAGCTAACTTTAGGCCTGTACCCTTACTTAATTCAGACTACAAAATCTTTACAAACATTTTAGCTAATAGGCTATCCAAGCTTCTTACCCAGCTTGTATCAGAGACCAAGTGGGCTTTGTTCTCACCCAACAGGCAGGAGATAATATGAGGTACATGAGTGACCAAGTTGATCTGGTGAATAAGACCAGCACCCCTGCTCTTTTGTTGAGCTTGGATGCTCAAAAAGCATTTGATAGATGTAGTTGGCCCTATATTTGTTCAGTCTTGAAACACTTTAGGTTCTGGGGTCCCTTTCTTTAAGCTCCTAAAGCCTTATATTCTTCTCCCATATCTCAGGTCAAACTACTTCACACAAAATCTACCCCTTTTCCTATGTATAATGGAACTAAACAGAGATTCCCCCTATCACCCCTTGTATTTATGTGTATATATATATATATATATATATATATATATATATATATATATATATATATATATATATATATATATATATTGGAGCCTTTGGCTGTAGCCATATGCTCTCACAAGGATTTTAATAGAATTAAAACGAAACTTAAGGGGTACAAACCCTTTCTCTTTGCTGATGATATTAGACTTACTCTTGCACAACCTCATATTTCCCTCTCACATCTAAAATCATAAAATGAATACACTCTTTAGCTGGGTATTTTTAAAGTGTTATAAAAATAGGAAGATTTCTGGGCAGTTCTTTTTACACTCCTAAATATTACCTACGATGTTATTTTCATATTTACTTTTTTCTGTATCACACATATAACTTTTAGAGTTACCTAAAATCAACTGACGCTTGCTTTTTAATTATATACATTATTATATACATTATTATATTTGAATAATTTAACCACTTGTCAACTGCCCACAGTACATTTACTGCGGACATGATCCAGACTGTTTAGGGTTAGGGGCGCACAGTTTGCCGCTCCCCTGATCGCTGTGTCACTCCCAAGACCGCTGTGACATGCTTTCAATGGCCAAAGGATCATGTGATCGCTATGCTGTCACATGATCACAATGTAAACAAAGCTGTTATGAATGAATTTATTCATAACAGCTTTGTTTCCTATAGAGTGATGCTGAGATTGGCCCAGAGCTATCACATGGTACCTGGGCCAATCATAGCACCCTGTACCATATGATTAGCTGCAGCTAATCACAGATCACTAGTATTCACAGCTCTTTTGAATGTAACCCCTTCATGACATTTCAAAACATTGATCATCACTGTACCAGCAATTAAAGTGTAAAAAAATATATATATATATTTATTTTACCATACTGTCACCAGTAAGTATCCCTGATCACCACCACAGCAGTCAAATAATGATGATGTACTGCACTGGTGACAATATGCAAAAACAAATCTGAAAAAAAGATACAATTTCTCAATTTTCAAAAAAATTGTGACAAAAAAAATACAACTTCTAAAAACCTGCCATGCTAAACACCTCAGACAGTCGATTTTCCCAAAAGGGGTAATGTGGGGGTAATTTGTACTACCTTGGCATTTTAAGGGCCTCAAGAAATTAGATAGACCATCAGTACATCAGGATTGATCAATTTTCAAATATATATGCCATAATTTGTAGACACTAGACTTTTCACATAAACCAATTTTAAAAAATGGTTTCAAAAAGTATATATTTATATTTAATCTCAGCCTCAAATTGTATGATATTGTTAAATTTTTATATCTCATGGATCCTTTCATTAATAAATGAACTCATCGATACATCCGGACATGATGGCTTTTATTCTTTTTTTTGCAACGTTCATACATACAATCAAATATCAATTGTTTATGTCCTTAAATGCTTTCTCTCTGAACCAGATATATGCTAATGGTCAAGCTATGATCTATTTCCAGAGGACATGTGAGGTTAGTGAACTTCTTGTTTTAATAACTCACAGTACAATATGAGTCACTGTATAACTTGAAGGAGCTGTCAGGGACTAAAAGTACAGTATATAGCTGGTGTGTAATTTACCAAGGCAGTGAAAATGAATGCTGTCAGCTTCTCCAGAAGAGAGGAACAAAAGCTGTCAAATACTTTGAGAAAGTAATATATCACTAAAGACAGCTAATCTGAAATATATGACCTCTGGTGTCCAAGAGTTAATAGCATATTGCTTGTCAAGCTCTGATTCTACTGCACTGTTTGTTGTACAATATTCTGGATGGCTATCATTTACATATTCATTTGCCAGAGAAGATAATACATATTTGCATTAGCTGAATAGAAGACCAATTTGTTGTGTATTCTCTGAAGCTCCCACATACTAAACTGAGAATCATGATTGTTAAATTTTAGCAGTTATGTATTTCCTATTACTTGTAGCAATGCAAAATACACAGAACATTCTATAGGTGGAGCAGCATGCAGGGGGCTATCTGAGTTACTATAGCCAAAAGCAGCTGCAATTTATGTGGGTATTATTCTGCTAGATTGAATTTACTAGAGTCATGTTCCAAAATGATCTGCTGTTGTTGTCGTCCCTTCTCTGCTTGGTTATCTTCCAGACATATCAACATAGAAAGCAGTTGATGAAGACCATCTTAACTGCATGTGAACTTACAGTAGCCATGCATTATCCAGTCCAGCAAGCAACTTTGATCCTATTTGACTGTGAAGGGTCTTATTTGGCTAGATCATGGTATAGCTAGTAGTAGTTAGTCACAGTCTACTGAACTTGCTCTGTAATGTTGAGTATATTTAAAAAATAAGCTGCTGTGACTCTGTATAGAAATTACATTCTTGTAAAAAGCAGGATTTCCCTTCTTATGCTCCTGACCATGGATAGTCTGATTGATGGAGGAATAATCAAGCAGCAGCAGGGGAGGTTCAGAAAGTAGGGAACCATAAAATGAAAAAGGAACTTTACTTAAAACATTAATGCTTTTCCTCATCCCTCCTTTACCACTTTTGGAGGTTTTTTTCTCAATAACCTCTGCCATAAAACTACAAACTTGTACATCCAAAAGACTCAGAACACAAACACAAGTAAAGTAACTCATATATGCAGTCTAGGGTAGTGATAAAACTAAAATTCCTTACATTGGGGACAAAACAACTTCATAAAAAAAGTGAAGTTGAACATAGGAGGACAAATCTGCAAGCCAACAGTCAGCAGTCTTCCTACATCTTAGGGAAAAGGGAATGCTTTCATAAACATAAGTGAGATACAATTTTGGGCAGCAGAGGACAACAGATTATCAGGAGGTGTGAAACTGGAAAAAACATCCCTAAACAGGGGAGGGGGCCTTCAAAACCATGAGCCACCAACCAATAAAAGCTTTTTAACATTGCCTACTCTAGTAACGCAACCAGCTGACACCTGTTCCAGACTTCATGGCACAGTGGGATTGAATTGTGTATGTAGAACCAGGTAGTTTCCCAATCTTTCACATCTCTTACCATGTTCTTGGATGAACAACATCTTTCACAGTGGCGGCTGGTGGGGTTTTCTTTTTGGGGGGGGCCGCAAACAACTCCCCCGGGCCGCCAGTGGAGCGGCACTAACCCCCCGCAGCACTAACACAGCCCCCCCACCACCACCCGCTGTCCTTACCTTGGATGCGGGCGGTGAGAGCGTGGCAGGCTCAGGGAAAGCTGCTCCGGTGACCGGTGTCCTCTCCTGGAGCTTCCCTGGTGTCTCCTCTCTCTCCTCCCCCCGGCACTAGGCATCCAATAGAATCTCTGACATTTTGGCCAATCAGGAAACAGGTTTCGTACCTGCTTCCCGATTGGCCGAGAGGAGGATCAGTGTTGCAACAGCGAATTTAAATTCGCTGTTGCAACACACCTGGGTGGGCTCCAGAAGTCCACTCTATTTTGAAGCCTATTAGAGCCTATGGCTCTAATCAGGTTCTTAAAAAAAACCCTGGCCACTCTAATTTATATGCCCGGTGACCCGAAGGGGCTATGCATGAGTCTATCCACTGCATATAGGGGGTGGAGAGGATAGGGGAGTAGTGCCCGGGCGCCCCTAATGGACGGGCTGCCCCTGATCTTTTGCAAAAAAATATATGCTGGCAGGCTTGCTCATGAGCAGCTGAACATGGTGGACACAGCTTATGTTGGCTCTGCATCACCTGATCATTTAGTTATTTTTAGCACATGATTTACCCATAGCTTCTATAGTCTGTACTCAGGTTGTGGGTCATCCCCACCCGACCTTATAAGCTAGGCTCCCTTCTTGCTTGAGGACAAGATCCTCCCTCCCTAAATTCGATACATACCACCTCTTGTTATCTATTTAACCTAGCCCCTGGGGGCCAGTGGAGAACATAAGTGAGCCCTAGGTAGCTCTATGGATCATTCTATAGACCTCACACCATTACGTTGTTTCATGTTTTTGTGTATTATTGAAGTTAGAATCTATGCAATTTTTAATAGGGCCAGTGTGTGTCTTTTATGATTGGAGAGATATTCCAAACATTTTTCTCTGATATATTGGCAACCAGATCTCCTCAGATGTTGGGCAGGACAGATTATTGTATATGACATCTTCATCAATTGGCTGCCCTTGATTTCGGTGGCTGTAGTTGCTTTCAGTTTGACCTATGTGTGATACTATATCCTGGTCCTTCTCCCTATCCAAGGGTGATACCATCCTCTCACGCTTATAGTACATGTTCAGTACTCTGGGGTATTCATGTGCCTGTATACATATAATTGCATTTATTTATTTATTTTTACATAAAAGTTTTTATTGGAAAAATAACAGCATATCTAATAATGACAGTTATAGTCATCACAATACAAAATTAGGTGTTACAGATGTATCCATTGATGTAGTCCCCTTTTGAGTATTGGCAAAACAACAAAGTACGAACATAGTCAACTCTTCCAAGGAGACTGTATACTCGGATCTAATATATTATTATTATTATTTTATTTTTTTAAAGGTACTTTGTGGAATAGAGTGAACATAGCAAAACAAATACAGCATATTCATGAATTAGCTGTCTTAGCAGATCTACATCCTACGAACCTGTCTGGTTAAATTATGATAATGGAAAGAAGAAGTCAAAGTGAATGGTGAGAGTAAAGGAGGGAGAAAGATAAAAAAACGGGGAGTTAAGGGGGGGTTGGAGGAAGGTGCCTAGCTGTGCCATTGGGGTTCAATGCGATTACCTGAGGGGAGTAGGGAGGTGACATGAGCAGGGGGAGAAACCCCAAGCATTGACCGAAATTAGATCTAAACACTCCCCTAAAAGGTATAATATAGGGGCGTCACATCTCTTCCGGTAGTTACATTTTAACCACTAATCTGAAGCACAGTGATACATTCAGCCATGGATCTGTAATGAAACCAACATGCTAAATCCTATGATAATGCCAGATTCTGTCTTGAGTAATATGTATTAGTTCCTCCATGTTTGCTATTTTATAATGCAGAAAATCCACTCCATAATAGTGGGAGACTTCAACATTCTCCAGTGGACAGGGACAAATAATCTGGCAGCGGTCACCATGTGCATTGCCAATGCTTTCAAATATTGGTGTTTGGGAAAGCTAGCATGGTGTAGCAAATATTGGGCCAAGGTAATATCTATAGGGAGGCTCGTAACTGAAGAAGTTATATGATGGACGTCATGCCAGTACGTTATTAAGACAGGGCACTGCCACCAAATGTGAATCAGGGTGCCTAACTCCCCATTACAGCACCAACATTTATCAGATGCTTAGGGAAAAAATGTGTGTTCCCCACTGTTATGGTAACTATTTCTGATTGGGACTCTAAAAACATAAGTTAATACCGCAATTGCAGGAACAGATTCACAGGACGCAATCACTGTGTTTAAAATGTCCGTTCAGTGCAAAATGTATTATTACATATTATTTTATACATAGATAAGATAACGCGCACACGTTACATTCATTCGATTGGTAACTCTTGCTACATTGGTGCAGAGAGAAGGTGTCCTGTTCAGCTCTCTCCTGGTATTCTCAGAATAATGGGTTCATCAGGGCTGGTGGACCATTTGTTGGTACAGTGGGTAGTCACACAGAGGCATAACCTGATGAGGAAGTAAATAACAAATATGAGAAATAGGAACATTACAATGTAAGCGCCTAGTTTCTATAACCATGTTGCTATGCCATATAAAAAGTCACCAAAACCTCCTTATCTCTTAAAGGGGTTCCATCCATCTTTAGAAATATCTCTGGCCTTATTCTGTAGTTCTCTTATCTTAGCAAGATGCCCTTTATTAACGTCCTCATTATCAAAAATGTGTATATACAACAGTCAGTGCAAAATATCTTACACATCCCACCTTGAGCTGGAGTGAGATAATTTAGCGTTAATCTGTGCTCTAATACTACTTTTTTAAGATGAGCCATTTCTTCACTTAATAAACCTATATCCATGATGGTGAGGTTAATAATCTCATCTACAATTCTAGTGTAATTATTTATTCGTTTCATTGCTTCAATTCCCCATCCTGTCCAGGAAGGAAACCATGACCATGTTATGTCACCTTCAGTGAACAGATCTCTTTTGAACACTAAAGGGTATTTTGGACTTTGACCTGGTCGAACTGTATCTTTGCGAACTGCCAAAGCAGATGCTAACTTCCCAATATAACATGTACCTGTAACATTAGTAGGAATCCAGGCATAAGCTTTATCTCCACATATATAATATAACCCTCTACGTATGGATGGTATACCTGCTCCTAAAAAAAAATTAGATGCAATAACACGGAATCCTAGGTAACCGATACTTCCACATATTGGGAACTGTGAGCATTTTGTACTATAAAGGGTTCTATTTAGTTCTGGATCTGGGATATAATAATATTGACCATAGTTTCCTCCATAAACTGTAATCTTTGCTCCAGTGCAATCTGTATTGCCCAACCATGTACATTTAGTGTTAAATGGGCATGTAATGTTTAGACAAATCTGTGGAGTGTCTGTGTTTTGAAACCATCAAAGTTACTGATCTGTGCTCATTAGCCATGGAGACCATGTATGAGCCATTTATTCTGGTCCTGTTTAGATCAGTGAAGTTGAGAGGCATTGCTATCATGGGTATTGTTCCTGTTTGGGGATGTAAGTGAGAACACACCCAGCAGTTACTAGCATTGCTATGGGTTGCATACAATTTTAACATTTGGATGAAAGGGTTATTTTTCCATGTCTCAGTTCTCACAAACAGGAAAAGAAACATCATTTTTATTTCAAAGGATATCATCACTTCAGGATTTTCTTGCAGTGACTGGCGTGAATCCAGGTGGGTTTTCCTTCCAACTTGACAGCAGAACCTGTTGTCAAAAGCACCAAATGTGGTCAGTCAAATTTTGGTTCTAGTGGCTTTCTGATGTGTCACTTGACCAACACCCAGTCACCAGGTTGGATTCTGTGAATACCTGAAACAGAATCTGGGTCGGGGATAGATTTGTAAACACCTTCATGTATTTTATTCAATGTTCTTTGCAAAATCTGAACATATTCTAACAGACTAGAGTGAGAAGCCTGCAACCATTGGATAAAATATAGCCCTGTTTTGGGTGCCCCTCCAAATAAAATCTCATAGGGGGACAGCCCATGTGGTTGTTTAGTACAGACTATTGGGCTAATAGCAAAGCTTCCACCAATCCTTTTCCTGTATCTGCTTTAATTTTTGCGCATCTGTTTTTCAAAATTCCATTAAGTCTCTCAACTTTACCACTACTTTGTGAATGATAAGGTGTATGGAAAGCATGCTGTATGTGAAGGGCTTCCATTACCTTCCATTACCTTCCGTTACCTCTTTCATTACTTCCCCAGTAAAATGGGTTCCTCTGTCACTCTCAAAAGTTTCAGGAACTCCATATCTACAAACTATTTCATTCAAAATGTTCTTTGCTGCTGTTTTTGCATTTGCTTTAGCTACCGACCAGCAGTCAGGCCAACCTGCCAACCTGAAAACATGTCGACACACACTAGAGCCCATTAGGGCAATCTGAATGTAGTCTATTTGAATTCTTTGGAAAGGGAAATCTAGTTTAGGAGAATGCTTTTGGGGAACATGGACAGGCCTCCCTGCATTGTACAGAGCACAAGTGAGACATGAAGCACAAAACCTGGCTGCAAATGCACTAAATCCAGGTAGTATTCAATAGCACTCAGTAAGTGCCACCATCACACCCTTAGCAAGATGACTGACGCCATGTCCCAGTTGTGCTAAAACTGGGTACAAACTCCTGGGTAGACACCACCTGTTGTCAGCGCTCCACAGGCCCTGCTGATGTTGGGTAGCATTACATTTGATTCACTTATCCTTCTCTTCATCAGAGATCCGGTTCTGCAACTGAATTAGTTTCTATATCCCACTGCTCTTGATGAGGGTAATCTGTCCCCACTACCTGGGCAACCCCTACAGTGGGTGTGACTCCAAATGCCATAAGGGCAGCATCCTTTACCACTTGGTCCGCTAAAGCATTTCCTCTGGCTGTCATGTCATTTCCCTTTGCATGTCCTTTTACCTTCAAGATGGCAACTTCTGCTGGTTTCTGAAAGGCCTCAAATAGCCGCTCTATGGGTTTTGCATGTCTCACTGGCTTCCCTGCACTAGTCAGAAAGTTCCGTGCTTTCCAAATAGGCCAAAAATCGTGAGCTATTCCAAATGCATATCTGCTGTCAGTATAAATGTTTCCCCTTTGATTCTCTAGGAGATGACATGCTTTGACTACAGCACACAACTCAGCTTCCTGTGCTGACATCTAGGGTATCAATGCTTCCTAATGTAAAAGAGTGTCTGTAGTGGTTACAGCAAACTCTGTGTGTGGCTGACCATCATCAGTGTAAAATTTGGAACCATCTACGAATAAGTGTGTGTCACAATCTGGTAAAGGCTCATCTTTTGCTGGTGTGACAGAGGCCCTTTCTAACTCCATAAGAGCCATACAATCATGAGAACAACTCTCAGGTTCTACATCAGTACCATTTCTTCCATCTTCCTCATCAATTGTAGGAAGAAGAGTAGCCAGATTTAAAGTAACACATCGTTTGATTGCTCTTTTTGCTCCATCAAATTTAACAGACTGGTACTTGTCAAATCTACTGGCAGACACGTCTGGTATTTACTTGATTCATGATTTCTTGTACTGCATGTGGCACATACAGGGTCAGAGCAGAATCTAGTACAAGCTCAGTTACTTTGTCTAGCAGTAAATTGCAGGCTGCTATGGCTTGCATACAACTGGGGTAGCCTTTGGTGACAGGGTCTAATGAGGCTGATACATACATCACAGGCCTCTGTCTCAATGTAGCTGGGTGAGTATGCCTGCAGCAAATCTATTGACTTCATGACAAAACAATGAGAAAGTCTTATGCCCTGTACACACAAAATTCTGCCAGCAAAAGTCCGATGATAGCTTTTGGTCAGAAAATGCGATTGTGTGTATGCTCCATTGGGCTTTTGCTGGCGGAATTTCGATCAGCAAAAGTTGAGAGCATGTTCTCAATTTTTCGGTCGGAAAAAGTTCTGATCAGGAATTCCTGGTCGTCTGTACAAATTCCGACACGCAAAATTCCTACGCATGTTCGGAAACAATTCGACGCATGCTCGGAAGCATTGAAATTCATTTTCTTGGCTCATCGTAGTGTTGTACATCACCGTGTTCTTGATGGTCGAAAGTTCAGAGATTTTTTGTGTAACCATGTGTATACAAGCCAAGCTTGAGCGGAATTCCATTGGAAAAAACACTTGTGTGTACGGGGCATTAGTATAGTTAGGAAGTCCAATGGTGGGGGCTTCAGACAAAATTTTAATAAGCTGCTTTATCTGCAATTCATTGTCCCATGTGAGTTTGAAAGGCTTTGTAGTGGTAGCCTCATATAGAGGAGCAATAAGTTCTGATGCATTTGGAATCCGGTCCCTACAATATCCCACTAACCTCTTGAAGACACGTAGTTGCCATACATTTCTTGGCTTTTCAAATTTTTGTGGAGTTTTAATGTGATCTGGGGTTAGGTGACAGATTCCATGTGAAATGCAGTGACCCAGGAAGATAACTTTCTCTTGGCAGTATTGTAGCTTATCTTTGCTAACTTTGTTGTTACTGTTATAGAGAAACATGAGAAGGCTTATTGTTTCTCTGCTACAAATGTCCTTTGTATCAGAACAAATAAGCAAATTGTCTATGTACTGAAGCAAAACTGTGTTTGAGTGTGAGGGGGGACCATTGGTCCAATACTTGCTTTAACACAGTATTATATTCAGAGGGGCTACTCACACAGCCTTGGGGCAATCTTGTCCATGCTAACTTTTGGGCATCATGGGTAAATGAAAAAAGGTGCCAGCAATCTGGGTGTAGAGGCACCAAAAAGAAAGCATTTGCAAGATTAATCACCGTAAAGCAGGTGCTGGATGCAGGTATTCCACTTAGTAAAGTATCTTGGGGTATCTGCCTCAATTATATTGTTAATGGCTCTCAAATCATGCACCGTGCAGTATGTTACTTGACCATCCTTGTCTGGCTTCTTTGCAATTGGGAACAGGGGTGTATTGGCTTGGGACTTAATTGGTACAATAAATCGTGCTGCTCTCATTTGAGTGATCTGATCCTTTATCCCCTCAGTCTGAGCAATACTCAGTGGGTACTGTTTAATCTGTGGAAGATGGGCTCCTGGTTTAATTTTTATCATAACTTGGGTGCAGTCCAGCAGACCTACATCATATTTGCTGGTGGCCCATAAATCAGCAGGAATCACAGAGTCTTGGATTAAAAATTCTCCACAGGCAAATTCTCCACAGGCAGAATTTAAAACTTCTCCTGACAGACTACTGATCACTTGGACTCCTGTGGGAGTGTAGTCTGTTTGCTAAAATTTGGTTAAAAATGTCAGCTCCCAAAAGATTGGTAGGAACTGTGTCTGAAACTAACACTTTAGTGACAATTTCTGTTTTCTGTCCTAGCCTGAGTTTTAGTGGCTTGGACTTAACCAAATCAGTAGAGGTCCCGGTTAGGCCAACACCAAAGATAACATTTGTAGATGATAATCCTGGAGGTAAGTCCTCTATATTAAAAATGCTTTGGCTTGCACCAGTATCGATTAAACAGGTTAATTCTGTTTATCCTCCAGAATAGGGGATTTCTTGTAAAAATACTTTTACTCTAGCCTCGGGACCATTGTCTACCCTATTTAACATGATTGATATGCCTGATTCACTGCTTTTGGCAGAGAACTGTGATCAGCCTGAGGTGCCTCTAAGCAACTTTCCAGTCTACGGGCAGGAAGATGGCAGAATTTGGCTGTGTCCTTCCCCATTACAATTCTAGCATATAATTGGTCCACGATTGCCATGATTTCTGAACTTGACTTTGCCTCTTCTTCTCTGCTTCCCCCATGTACATAACCTTGGGTTTACTGTCTTTCTGGTTACTCCTGTTTTATATGGATAACAGGATAGGCAGGAGGTCTCGAATAGACATATTGCCTGCTTTAGGCCTTGCTGTGAACAACTTTTCTTTCAACTGGGGTATTAAACCATCAAGAAACCTTTGTTTCACCAGTTTTGTAGATGGACTTGCAGTTTCTCCCACCTTCTCATCCTCTATTTTATGGCCTGCTTCCTCAGCAATATCGCTTAACCGCCTCCAATAAACCCCTGCGGATTCCTCTTTCCCTTGCTTAGCTTTCACAAATCTTCCATCAACTAACCATCTTATCTAGATTTGTGATGTCTACACCACATTCTTTAAGTATATAGCCATGCATGTTGCTTCCTACTGCTTTAATAAGAAGCTGATGAATGTCAGTAGCAGAAGCCTCATATGCTTCCTGTGCAGCACTAAGTTTGTTTGCAAACCCAATTGGATTCTTTCTAGGATCTCCCAATCCCTCTAATAAAGCTCTCATTTCTTGGGGACTAAAAGGTACATGCCATTTGATTTGAGACTTACTATCAAGGGCACTACCTTCAAAAACTAATTGGGTTCTGACAGGATAAACTGCAACAGATTGCTCTGTGACAGGGGCCGAAGGGGTGGTTTCTCCCTTCCTTCTCTCTTCAACTTGCTGCAGCAATTTGGAAATTATGGTTTGCTCCAAAAGTTCAGACTCTATCTCTCTTTCTCTGGCCAAAGCCTTAAGTTCAGAGAGATCTAGTTTTGCATATGTGCCTTTTGATTTATGCCAACCAACTGATTCAGAGAAATTAGCCAAACTGGAAGCCACATAAGGTGGGGGGTCCTCCTCTACAGAGTTTTCTGGCCAAATGTAGTAAATTTGGGCAGTACTTTTATTAAACATCTCCGTCAAGCCAGTTTGATTTTCTATTTTAGCTTGTCTCCCATGTCCAAACTATTCTCCATGTTCCTTCACTGCACAGTAGTGGGCCATAATCGTGCAAAAAAGTTTGCCATACTTGTAAATCAAAAATCCCTTCAGATTTTAATAGTTTAGCTGTTGCCTTTGTCCATTCTACCCATTTATCTAGGGGCTCAGTATAGGCGGAAACGTACCTTCGGTTCATATTTTCTCTAGCGTTCATCCTGCACTGGGCATTTTCTGAAGGCCTCTCACCCTTCATTCCTTTATTTAATGCTCACAATGACTTGCCATTCTTCTCTATGCTATCCTCTTGCCTCTAAAACAAATAGTACAGCAAATCTGCAGATTTACAAGAATAGTCTCCACTTATTTACGTGGATAGAAGGGGTTTATGACAATAGACAAAATATTAAGAGACCCTCCTCATCTCTTCTCTTCTCTGTGGGTTTTATCCGACCCTACCATGCACCTCTGACCCAGGTCGCCCACAAGGAGTCAAAACAGGGAACTGCAGAGGATTCTCCCTATCCACACACAGTCCAACCCGTGAAGGGGGACACAAACACATTCACACGCACACACATTACCCAACCAGAAAGGTCAGAGAGTGGTCTGGTTTCCTTGAGAACCGACAGATAGGATACATAGGAAAGGCAAAAATATAGCAAGCTTAAGGACAGCTTACCTGGTGGGCATTTAGAGGTCTGCGTTCCCGACGATCCCAATCAAAGCGCAGTTCCTTCTGGAGACTCTGCCAAACTCCTGATATGATTTACCAACTGTTATGGGAACTATTTCTGATTGGGACTCTAAAAACAAAAGTTAATACTGCAATTGCAGGAACATATTCACAGGACACAATCACTGTGTTTAACCACTTCCCGCCCGGCCCATAGTAGATGACGGCCAGGCGGTGGTTCAGTTACCCTGACTGGGCAATCCTTTGACATCTAGCAGGATAACATGCTGCCGCGCACCCTAGGGGGGCGCGCATCGTGGCGATCGGTGGATCAGTGTGTCAGTCTGACACACCGCTACACTGATCTTGGTAAAGAGCCTCCGGCGGAGGCTCGTTACCACGTGATCAGCCGTGTCCAATCACGGCTGATCACGATGTCAATAGGAAGAGCCGTTGATCGGCTCTTCCTCACTCGCGTCTGACAGACGCGAGTAGAGGAGAGCCGATCAGCGGCTCTCCTGGCAGGGGGGGTCTGCGTTGATTGTTTATCAGCGCAGCCCTCCCTCAGATCACCACACTGGACCACCAGGGAAGGGGCAACATGTGGATGGCCAGGTATGTACCCCATGGCCATCCACATGTGCCCAGTATGCCCAATCTGTGCCAATCAGTGCCCACAAATGGGCACTGATTGGCACCATTATGTTGCAGTGATGTCCAGCAATGCCACCCTTAGGGGCATCAGTGCAAACATTCAGTGTCATCAATGTCACCCATCAGTGTCCATCGGTGCCACCTGTCAGTGCCCATCCATGCCCATCAGTACCCACCTATCAGTGCCCACCTGTGCCCATCTGTGCCAACTATCAGTGCCACCCATAACTACCCATCAATGCCACCTACGAGTGCCCATCAATGCCACCTACAAGTGCCCATCAGTGCCGCCTATGAGTGCCCATCAGTGCCACCTATGAGTGCCCATCAATGCCGCATACCAGTGCCACCTATCAGTGCCCATCAGTGCCACCTATCAGTGCCCATCAGTGCCGCCTATCAGTGCCCATCATCAGTGTCCGTCAGTGCCACCTCATCAGTGCCACCTCATCGGTGCCCATCAGTGCCGCCGTATCAGTGCCCATCAGTGCAGCCATATCAGTGCCTGTCATTGAAGAAGAAAACGTACTTATTTACAAAAAAATTTAACAGAAACAAAGAAAAACTTTTTTTTTCAAAATTTTCGGTCTTTTTTTATTTTATGTGCAAAAAATAAAAACTGCAGAGGTGATCAAATACCACCAAAAGAAAGCTCCATTTGTGGGAACAAAGTGATAAAAAATTTGTTTGGGCACAGTGTTGCATGACCGCACAATTGTCACTCAAATTGCAACAGCGCTGAAAGCTGAAAATTGGCCTGGGCGGGAAGGTGTCTAAGTGCCTGGTATTGAAGTGGTTAAAATGTCTGTTCAGTGCACAATTTATTATTACATGTTATTTTATAGTGGAAAAAGGAAGATGGACGGCTGCACTCCAATACGACACCTTTATTGTAAAACTTAATCCATTCACCAACAGAGGCACAGGTACACCTGCTCGGATAAGGGTCTGGTATGGCTATTGGGGGGACTCCACGCCACTTAAAAAAAAAAAACAATTTTGGCATGGGGTACCTCTAAAATCCATACCAGATCGGAGGGGCCTGGTATGGATTGGGGGGACCCCACGCCATTTTTTTCCTGATTGTTTTTATTGCTGGCGATTCAGGTTTTAACATTCAGCTGTCAGTGGGTGACATGGACTTTCACTGTATTGTTCATGTAAGCACAAGAGACTCCATTTTGTTCATGCTGTTGAAATGTGTTCTGTAACCTTCATCTAACACACAGACACATCTTCTCCTAGAAGCTCTCTTTGTCTCTACTCCCCCCTCCCCTCTCAAGGTTTTACTTTTGCAATTGTTCTATTCGCTAGCTTTTAATAATCTATTCCTATTTGTTAGTTTTTAATAACATATTTCTATTTGTTAGTTTTTAATAACATCTCACACCACCCCTTTCTTATCTATGTATAAAATAACATAAAATCCAGAAAGATTGCAGCTCTAGGTACGATCCCACATTTACACCATCCTTGCAGTATGGAGATAAAAGGTGCAGGCTCAGCAGAAGCAAACACAAAAGGTGGACAAAAGTGGACAAAAGGAAGATGGATAGCCGTACTCCAATTCAACACCTTTATTGTAAAATGTAATCCATTCATCAACAGAGGCACAGGTACAGTGTGGATAACTGACGCATTTCGCACCGTTAGTGGTGCTTAATCATAGCTGTAGGACCACCGACCCCAATCTGCCTTTTATAATGTATAATCTACTGGTCACATGACCAAACCTATTCTTTACAGATTGTGATCAGGTGTAGTCCTCCAAAGCTTTCATACACACATGAAAGGAGGAATGGGTGTGGAGGCAATCAGTTGTAATCAGCATGTTAAAGTTAACCCAAAAAGAGGGTGGAAAAAAGGATGACAACTATTAATAAATTTAAATCCATACAAATAATCACTCACCAACCAACTCCAAGTTTAATTCGATAATTGTTCATCAATAAATGACATATTATGCCCATGTTCCTAATAGACATTAAATAAAAACAAAGTATAAAGATTGTACATAAATATATATTTATCTACATACCCCTGGACATAAATGCATAATTTAAAAGTATGTGAAACTCTAAAAAACATATGTATGCAGACAACTGTATGTGCGATCCACACTCGCCAGATGGTACCCAAAAGGGAAATACACACTAATGGAAGAACGAGGCCACCGCACACACATATGTGCACAGGAACCCTTACACAGCTAAAAAGAGAGGCCATGCAGGAACACAACAGATTATATTAAAGTATAGAAAAATAGAAAAACTGCCTCAACAACATGTGTATTTTAAATGCACGATCCATTCATATATATATTCTAACAAGCATACATATGACTCAACTTCCTCAATGCAATGCCAGTGTAATGCATTGCTAATGCAGTGGATTTTAAAGGGGTACCACACACCAAATTTTTTATTTTAAATGGCGTGCGGTCCCCCCCAATAGCCATACCAGACCCTTATCTGAGCAGGCAGCCAGGCAGGTCAGGAAAGAGAGGGGACGAGCGAGTGGCCCCCCTCCTGAACCATACAAGGCCGCATGCCCTACACATGGCCCCCCTGCCCCAAAGCACGTTGTCCCCATGTTGATGGGGACAAGGCTTCCCCTCAACCATGGCCAGTGGTTGTGGGGGTCTGCGGGTGAGGGGCTTATAGGAATCTGTAAGTGATTGCAATATATAAACCATGTCCTTTTGTCTCTACCTCCACAGGTTTTAGATCAGCAAGATAGATTCATGTTTTTCAACAGTACTATTCGCAGTGAGGTGTTTACTATAGCCAATGTCTATGCACCGAACGCCGCATACCATTATTTTTTTCTTTCTAATGTGATGAAAGAACCTCTTGAGATTAAAGAGAGCTTTCTACTCTTTGATGGGGATTTTAACCTGCTTCCTGACCTTCAACTGGACACCTCTTCAGGGAAATCACCATTTTCCTTCAGAGCACTAAAACGTTTTCACAAACTCTTACAGGATTTGTATTTGGTAGACAGTTGGGGATCTGCTAATCCTTCCACTACTAAACTAGGCTACGAGATTACAGCTAGGATCAGCGAAGCCAATATCGGCCATATTACCATTTCCGATCATACCCCGGTCTTTTTGACCTTATGACTTTCAACTATACACAGTCCTGAATGGACTTGGCACTTAATAAGTAATTCAAAAACTAAAATGCCCTGATGGGGTGCCCATGGGAGCGGTATGGGAGGACCATAAGGCAGTACTCCGTGGTATGTTGATAGCTCATGGCCCTAGAATAAAGAAGGCTAAACTTAAAGAAATTATTAACCTGGTTGATAATAGAAGGTTGCTTGAACAATTGCATGAGAGCCAATTACAACCGACTGATTTAACAACTTTGATGGAATTGGGAACCCAACTGAATGCCTTGAAAGGAAAGCTGAGAATAATTGTTAATGTTAATATGTTCATAAATTCTATGAGCATGGGAATAAATGTGTCTGTTTAATAGCAAAACTTTGGAAAGGACCCTGCATTTTGCCACAATTACTGACCTCTATCCTTATTAAATTCTGACACTAAAATCCTCTCCAAACCCCTGGCAACTAGATTGCAGGACCTCCTCCTGACAGTCACCCACCCTGAATAAACAGGGTTTATAATGGGTAGATAGGCTCAGGACAACACCATTAGAGCCCTCAACATTCTTCACTAGACCCGTTATGGTTCAGATCACTCCCACTTTCTAATATTGTCAATGGATGCCAAAAGGCATTTGACAGGGTGGACTTGATGTTTATCGAGGAGACCCTGCTCAACCTGGGCCTGAGGTAAGAAAACGATGGGGTGGATCTTGGCCCTCTACCATGTCCCTGAGGCCAGAGTGAAGGTGAACAGTATGCTATCTGAAACGTTTAGCATATGTAATGGGACCTGGCAGGGGTGACCACTATCCTCGCTTCTGTTTGCTCTGGTGCTGGAATCTCTCTTATGAGGCAAAATTGGGATATTAAGCATATTGGCTCTAGGGAGCAAAAATTGACTGCATATGCCGATTACATACTATTTTATATTTCTCAGTAGCCTCCCAATCTGAATGTCTGAGCTTCATAGGTACTTCCACTTATCCCATTTCACTATTGTGACGGGAGTCACTTTGGGCGGGGGGGCTTGTGGAACCCAGCTTACCTTGGAGAGCACTGGAAGCTCCTGGTCCAGCTCCCATGTCCCCGCCTATGTGTAAGTCACTTACACAAGTCCTTACTTAGGCAAGAACATCTTCTCTGATTTCACTCTACTGTTTTCCGCTAACTATAGGAAACTTCTACAGGATGTAAAAAAAGATCTAAATAGTTGGTACATGACTACCCTCCCATGGCTGGGGAATATTAATGTACTTAACATGTCTGTACTGCCAAGAAACCTATAGCTACTCTTCAGGATGCCCATAAGCTTACCACCTTTATTTTTTAGGTGGATCCGTAGGTTGTTCACAGCCTTTATTTGGCAAGAGAAGCAGCCCGGGTTGGGTCACTCTATACTTTATAGTCGCAAGGAAGATGGGGGCCTAGGCGTGCTTGATTAATACTTATATTAGTGGTGGAATTGGTTCGCTTCCTTAACCAGTGTCACAACTCGGCAGATAAGATCTGAATTAAGCTAGAGAAATTTATAGCAGACAGGGACCTTGCAGGAGTTGTAGATGGGATTTCACGCAAACACGTAGATGAATAATAATTACATAATTATGTGATGGCTAGCGGGATCCTACGCCTTCATCAGTCACAAGGTCACGTGACGCAACGCGTAGGATCCCGCTAGCCATCACACACAACACTAGACGCTGCTTTGACCCCGGGTGTTGTTAGTGTGAACCGGAAGTTTTGCACCAGGTGACGGCGTTCCGCTGCCATCTTTACCTGTTACCACCCCACACTGTATCCACAGTGTGGATGTTTTTATTCACTGCTTGGAAACTTTATCTATTTGATTAAATAAATTTTAAAAAAACGAACTACACCATTGGAAGCCCCCTTGTTCTTTTTTCTTGCTTGGTTGACCTGGAGTCCAGGATCCAGAATCGCTCCTAGCAAGAAGCGGCCAAGGCATCCATTCACCAGGAACCAGCAATCAGTGGACATCATCCAACTACCTGGAGAACGGACATCTCTAGACCATCACCCTACATCCATATTAAGGCTTTATTTTAAGCCCTTTAAGGTAAGGGCAATGGGAGACCTGACATAGAGGGAAGGAGTTTATTTGACCATTGTGTATTTGTGGAAGCCTTATCATACAGCTAATTGAATACATCATTGTCTAACTGGAAGCTAGAGGCCATCACTTATTATTATTTTATCACTATTGGACACTGTTTAATGATTCTTTAATGGTTGTACACAATCCACGTGACATACCAGTTAACACTTATGTAATTATTATTCATCTATGTGTTTGCGCGAAATCCCATCTACAACTTATACTTTATGGTGATACAGTGTGCACTATTGATTTTGCAGCATCACTTTCTTGATTTTGTACACATTTTTTATCACGTTCATTTAGTAGCGCAGAGGTCCTACCACTTATTATTTAGGGACCTTGCAGAGTTGAACATGGATCCTTGAACATGGATCACGTGTTCAATTAGAGGTTTATCCATCTGGTTTATCCATCTGGACGTCCCTGCTCACCTTGAATACTTTGAGAGTCTGGAATCAGGTTAATAGAAAAGGAGAGCTACCCACATTAACCTCACCCCTAGCGCCGCTTGGAGGCTTCCCCTGGTGAGGATGCCACCTTTCTGAAAACACGGACTAGGGACAGGAGCTCCACCTGATCAAAATTGGCACCCACAGGACACCTCTTATCTCTGGCAGAGCTCAGATGCTCTTATGGTGGCTTCCCCATGGATGCCTGGTGCCACAGGCAATTGCATGATTTTTTTTTTTACAGAAGCCTATGCTCAAATTACATTCTTAACACCTTTTCAATCCATGTGTATTACCCCAGGGTTCTTAGGACACCTCTTGTCACAAATGCATAAATGCCTACTTGCTAACCACTCCCAGAAAACTCCCTATTTTATACGCGAATGCGAACAGGAGCTAGGATTGCTGTAGAATTTGCACCACACCAGTTATAAAAAATCATAAAACGATCTCATGGCAGTTTACTATCTCAAGAATCTTGTTATAAATGTATTTCCCACTGGTATACAATGCTATTGCAACTGGCCAGGATATCTCTACGCATGGATCATAACTGTTGAAGTAGATGAGCCCAGGAGGATACCTACCTACACTTATGCTGGCACTGTCCCGAAATCCAAAAATTCTTGGAGGACATTTCTCCCTGGATCCCAAAAAAATGCATTTAAACCTATACAATTTACTATTCTCCATTATCTATTTAATGCCACCCCATCTTCTCTTAAGTCCTATAAATATAGTGTCACCCCACATCTTTTAAATGCAGCCAAAAGCCTCATACCAAAATTTTGGAGACAAACCCATTGTCCCACTTTACAAGAGTGGAAGCAAAGGGTGAATAGAGTAATGCAGGCAGAGAGATTTACACGGTTAAAAATATCAGGAATTCCACGTCATCTGGTCTGGCTGAATGTACTATTCTTTGGAACTTGAACATTTGAGCTGACTGCCCCCTGGCTGTTGAGTAAAATACTTTTACCTTTGATAGCTACTCTTTAAGTTGCCATACCTACCTCACTGGCTAACAAAACCTACTTTTAAGATACTCCATCACCTGACAATGGACTACTGTATGTATAGACCTATTTTTCTCATTGGTTTAACTGAGGTTACTCATTTCTCAGGCAACTTTAACCCCCTGACCTTGGCAGATTTTTCTACCTGGTTTATTGATATTTTTCTTTTTTGGCTTTCTGTGTCCAGAACACTAATGCCCCGTACACACGGAAAATGTGCAATCGGAGCGTGTTGTCAGACATTCCGACCGTGTGTGGGCTCCATCGGACTTTTTCCATCGGATTTTCCGACACACAAAGTTTGAGAGCAGGCTATAACATTTTCCGACAACAAAATCCGATCGTGTCAATTCCGACCGTGTGTGGCCAGTTCCGATGCACAAAGTGCCACGCATGCTCAGAAGAAATTCCGAGACGGAACAGCTCGGTGTGGTAAAATGAGCGTTCGGAATGGATACAGCACTTTCGTCACGCTGCAATGTTTTAAATACCATATGTACTCGAGTATAAGTCGACCCGAATATAAGTCGAGGCCCCTAATTTACCACAAGAAACGGGGAAAAACGTATTGACCCAAGTATAAGACGAGAATGAGAAATGCAGCAGCTACTGTAAGTGGAAAAAGAGGGTCAACAATGCCCATCTGCAGCTGCATGCCTCACTGTGTCCTGTGCAGCCTACCTGTATCTTGTGCATGTGTCCTGTGTCCTTGTGTCCCTGTGTCCCTGTGTCCCTGTGTCCTGTGTCCCTGTGTCCTGTGCATGTGCATGTGTCCTGTGTCCCTGTGTCCCTGTGTCCTGTGTCCTGTGTCCCTGTGTCCTGTGTCCCTGTGTCCTGTGCATGTGCATGTGTCCTGTGTCCTGTACATGTGCATGTGCCCTGTGTCCCTGTGCAGCCTACCTGTGTCCTGTGCAGCCTCCGTGTGGCGATCTCCATCCTCCCTGTGGCGATCTCCATCCTCCGATCAGCGTGTGATAATACCATTCGGCGGCCATTCCACTGTTCAAAAGCCGCGCCTCCTCCTCATCTGTGATAGGCAGAACACTCCATTTCCCAGCAGATAGCGGTCAGCCTATCATGGACATTCTCTCATTCTCATAACACAGAAGAGGATGAGAGAATGTCCGTGATAGGCTGTACACTGACTGCTGGGAAATGGAGTGTTCAGCCTATCACAGACGAGGAGGAGGCGCGTCTTTTGAAAGCTGGAATAGCCTCCGAACTGTATTATCACACGCTGGCCACCGTCTGTCTGCATGACACGCTGATCATGTAGGCAGACGGTGGTGACTCGAGTATGAGTCGAGGGGGGCACTTCAGCCTAAAAAAAAAGGCTAAAAATCTCAACTTATACTCGAGTATACACGGTAGTTTATTACAGCGCACTCTCTTCATCTTTATAATGTGAGAAGAATGAAGTAGTTTTGCTGCTCATATTCACACAGACTTCTCACAAACTTATTTCTTTATTATTTATCGGGATTCCCTCAATATATTTTGATTTGTCACATCTGACCAATTTTTTTTTTGGTTGTTTTGAATTTTTTTAATTTTTTTTAAGGCTGTTTTTTTTTTATTTTTTGGGTTTGTATTTTTTTCAAGGCTGTTTTTGTTTTTTCTTTTTTTTGCTTTTTACTCCAGAATATTTTTGTGTGTGCTTTGTGTGTCAAGTTACCACAACACCATTGATATCTTGTATTATTTAATCTCAATGAGATTGTTTGGTGTTGGTGTCTCTTGTTAATTTCACATTGTATTTTTGAAATGTACCTGCCTCCTCACAAACTGTTTTTTTTTTAAGGAAAACACACATAGGCGAGTATAATTGAAACAAAAATTCCTTTATTAAGGGCTCACAACCAAACAAAGAGGGAGGCAACGCTGGAGAAACAGCAGAAATTGGTGAAGCCTTTGACCCCCAGGGCACACATCAATTCTTTTCAAGCAAAATTGGTGGCCTGAGGAGTCCATATCTAAGGGAGTGCAGTCTGGTCCAGAAGTCTCATAGATCCGGAAAGCAGCAGATGACATGCATGTCCCCAGGCTGTGGTCATACAAGAGACTGCATCTTTTGTCAGACCAGACTGAACCCAGGTCATCACTAAAAGTAAGCACTACACAGCCACATACATGAATCACGCCTTGTAATGCGTGTGAAATATTAAATAAATAAATAAATATGATGCGCTAGAGTGTGCTAACCTGTTTTCCTGTGATCCACACTGAGCACTGGGTGACTCATAAGTGTTTCCTGACTCTGTCTAGCGACTTAGTCACATTCCCTAAGGTGAGCGCTTTACCTGGGGGGGGGGGGACACCTTTTGTTTCACCATCGCATGATATGTGGCACATGGAATTGCAGCACGTTAGAAAGCATCATCACTGAAGCACAGTTGTCATCACTTTCATTAAGCACTTTTGTGTTTAATATATATCTATTTTATGATGGACGATTAAGTATATGTATTGTGTGACACTCTGCACTTTTTGGCTGGCACATGTCATTTTTCAGCTTTTGTTTGCATATATGAATCATTTATGAATTAACGTTATTTATTTTTTTATTGCACTTTTAGCACCTGGTTTGCACTGATTCAGTTTGGAGCATTTTGTTGATATTACCATTTCACATGCTCACTGCACTGTTTATTTGTGCACATTAAGTTTGTTTATCTTGGGGGATATAGCACATATTGGGGTTAAATTATTTTATACTCTGTTGTATATGCACTGTATTGCCCTGTACACACGGTCGGATTTGTCCTATCTGAGCGTGTTGTCGGAAATTCCGACTGTGTGTGGGCTCCATCGGACATTTTCCATCGGATTTTCCGACACACAAAGTTGGAGAGCAGGAGATAAAATTTTCCGACAACAAAATCCGATCGCGTCAATTCCGACCGTGTGTGGCCTGTTCCGACGCACAAAGTGCCACGCATGCTCAGAAGAAATTCCGACACGGGACAGCTCGTTCTGGTAAACTTAGCGTTCACAATGGATACAGCACTTTCGTCACGCTGCAATGTTAAAAATGGTTTAATACAGTGCACTCTCTTCTTCTTTATAATGTGACAAGAATTAAGTAGTTTTGCTGCTCATATTCACACACACTTCTCACAAAGTTTTCTTTGTGTTTTTTTATTGGTATTCCCTCAATATAGTTGTCACATCTGACATTTTTTTTTTATATATTTTTTTATTTTTTATTTGACGCCTTTTTTTTTTCTGTAATGTTTGTATTTTTTCCAAGGCTGATCTTTGTTCAATGTTATTTTTCTTTTTACTCCAGAATATTTTTGTGTGTGTTTTGTGTGTCAAGTTACCCCAACACCATTGATATCTTTTATTATTTAATCTCAAGGAGATTGTTTGTTGTTGGTGTCCCTTGTTCATTTCACATTGTATATTTGAAATGTACCTGAATCCTCACAAACAAACTGTAATTTTTTAAGTAAAACACATAGGAGAGTATAATTCAAAACAAAAATCCTTTATTAAGGGATCAGAACCAAACAAAGAGGAAGGCAACACTGGATCATTATGAGAAATTAATGAAGCCTGGGACCCCCACGGCAGACAACAATTCTTCAACATCAAAATTGGTGGCCTGAGGAGTCCATATATAAGGGAGGGCAGTTTGGTCCGGGATTCGCAGAGATCCAGATAGCAGCAGATGACATCTGTGTCCCCAGGCTGTGGTACCACAAGAGGCTGCATCTTTTGGCCGACCAGACTGAACCCAGGGCAATCACTGTCTGGTCTTCCTTTCACGCTTCCTTCCCGGCTGTGGCTGTGCAGTTGGAGATGTGGCAGGAGGAGGAGTAGGACCTGGAGGAGGAGGAAGACTGGGAGGACCTGGAGGAGAGGGAGGACGAGGAGGAGGACCTGCAGGAGGAGGAGGAGGACCATCACAAAGGTGTGTCTCAGGTGTAATTTGCCCACTCATACCTTTCTCCAGAGCCTCCGATATGAGGGCCTCACACATTACTTGTTGGCCCTCCTCCATCCTCTGCATTTTATATGCAATGACGGCAGCAATGTCCTCCTCCACGGTCTGTCGTGCTCCCAGGACCTCTGTAGCCCTCCAAAAGACTCCTCCGGTAGCCTCCTCTAGGGCACTCCTCCTCCTGCCACTTTCTCTTTCCAGGGGGGGTGGAAGGACCTGCAGATCAGCCAGCTGGCTCGGCCCGGCCACCTCCTGGCTGAGACTTCCCTGTGTATGAAAAAGGGACATGGTTGCAATGTTTTGCATCATCAATCACAATCCTAAATTAGTACTCCCAACTAACATCTAGTTAACATCATTGATTGGACAAGCAGAAATATTTAGAGGAATGCTATACCTGGCTCAATCTGGGCTCCTCCACATGTGGCCTGGAAGGCCCAGGTTGGGCGTCAGAAGCCTCAGCCGGGGGGGAAGGAAGCGTGGAAGGAAGACTGGAGAGGGATGGCCTGGGTTCAGTCTGGCCTGCCAGAAAATGCAGCCTGTCGTAGGACAACATCCTGGGGACATAGATGTCATCTGCTGCTCCAGATCTCTGCGAATCCAGGACTTTCTTGCGCTCCCTCAGATATGTGCTCCTCAGGCCACCAATTAAGATCTTTGAATAAGTGATGTCTGCCGTGGGGATCACCTGCTTCACAATTACCAACAATTGCACCAGTGCTGCCTTCCTCTTTGCTTGGTTCTTGAAATGGGGGTGGTTAATCTCCCACAGACAGGGCAGCTCCCTTAGCATATCTATGAATACTGAGTCATTATCTTTGAGTACCATATCCATGTTCACTGCAAGACACAACACAAGACAAAGCCTAATGTCAGACAAAACTCTCCTAATCTTGTTACAATTTAGGCCTCAATGCAGAAGCAGTATAGGCACAAGTTTGTCTATTACCTTCGTTCTTACGTTCGGCGCCGCCAATGCTCCTTCCTCCGCTCACAGATCGTACGTAATACGCACGCGTGTTACGCTTTATATACACTGCGCATGCGTGTAACTCCGCCCGCCCCTGACGTTCTTTCTAGTCTATTCCCCGCCCCTTTTCGTTCGGCGCAGTGGGGGAAGAGCACATGGCGGAGTCACAGCAGGTGCGTGATAATTGCAGGAACGAGGAGGAGGAGGAGGAGGAAAGCCCGGATCCGGACACGTCCCGATCCAGAAGGAGACGTTTTAAGGCCACAAATATGTCCTTTGGGGAGATGTTGGAGATGGTCGACATCATGAAGAAATCCGACTATGACGGGAAGTATGGGCCTTACCCCAACCCGAACATCCGAAAGGCCAAGATCATGGCGAAAGTGGTCAGGAGTCTTGAGAGGAATTTCGGGGTCCGAAGATCAACTCAGGAAGCGGTGGTCGGACTTGAAGTTGAGAGAGCCAGAGCAGTACCGAAAGATCCGGAGAGTGCTGCAAAAAAGTAAGTAGTTGTGCTGTGTTCCTATTCTTTCTGTCTTTATTACGTTCGTTCTGCTCCATATGCTTTTAGTAAGTGTAATGTTTAAAAGGGCAACTTTAATGTTCATGGGCCCATTATTCGTTCGTATCAAACATTTTTCTTTGGGCCTCTAAAACACCATTGTTTAGGCCATATGCATTTTCCCACATTTTTTTGGGCCTACTTGGATGCCAAATATTTGTTTGTGTAGATGGGTTTGTTACTAGAATGAAATGCCAACTAGATTGTGTGTAAGGAGAGGACACTGAGAAGCTGTTTTCACATCTGGACACTGGAGCACTAGTGTGGGACACAAGAACACCATTTTTATTAGGGGGGGCACACAGGTGCTCCAGTGTATACTATAGGGGGGGGGGGGGGCTACATCTGTGAACTTTGTACTAAACCGGTAAAGTATTGCAGCTTGACAAAGGGCAATAAGAACATTACATCTTGGAACTCGGCTAAAATAGACAATTGTACCCCACTTCCAAGGAATGTTTCCTATTTCTAGTTCTGCCATCAAATATCTGTGTGCTAAGTATACCATTTTTGTTTTACATAGTAAGAAAAGACTCGGAGGACACCCCTCATCCCAGGAGACCACAGACACCCCACCTATGGAAGAAGGTGAAATACCCCCAACCCAAGAAGAAGAGCAGGAGGAAGAAGAAGATGTGGTGGAGATTGGCACCACAACAGGTGAGTGTCTGCGACCACAGGCTCAGGTAAAAGATGGATGGTGGCAGATTTTTGATACGTGTTTTTGTTTTCTTTGTCTCTTTTTAGGTGATCATGATGTGAGGGAGAGAGAGAGCGTTTTACTTCAGAAAGTGCCCAGATCCTGATCGGGGAGATCATGGGGTGTAATCTCGAATTGCACAACATACAGCAAAAAATCAGTGATGTTATTAAAAAAAATAATAACATCATTGAGGTTTTGGGGCGAATTTAAAAGCCCACAAAATCACTTTTTGGATTGTGGTCCAATCTTTTAAATCTTTTTGCAATGTTTTGAAAAGCCAAATTTGGAGGATGCACACAGTGTGCCAACATGTGCTATCTGACATCACGGGAGATCAATGGACGCGTTTTGGGGGTGCAACACCTTCCTCAATTATAAAGTAGCGGTGAGGAAGGGCTTGCTCCCCCAAAACATGTCCCTTGATCCCCCCTGATGGCAGATAGCACATGTTGACATTCTGAACTTGGTGTGCATCTTCCAAATTTGGCTTTTCCAGGGATGATTTCCCCCCATCTGAATGCTATATCAAACACAGTTCCTAAATACTCATGTCTGATATAGCCTTCAGGTTTTACCATATGTGAACTTTGTAAGTTCAAGTTTTTTGGCTTTCTTGTTGGTTTTACACAGGCCTGTTTTATCAGAAATGGACATTTCGATTTTTGATTATGCTACAGCAAAAATTGTTATACAACAAACATGTTGGTTTGTTTTAAAAACCTTTGGTAAATGCACATGTGATTGTGCAGCTATAAAAAAGTTGCTTACTCAAGAATGTGTGGATTATTGTCTCAACACTACAACACTTTTGGGGTGATGTAATTGCTGTTTTATGCAAACATGGGGGTTATTTCCTAAGGGCAAATACACTTTGCACTACAAGTGCAGTTTCAGTGCAGTTGCAAGTGCACTTGTAGTGAAATGTGTTTTTGCACTTAGGAAGTACCAGCCAACAGTGTTTTTTATAAGGTTACCCAATCACGACATTTTCTGCACTCAACACATTTCTGTCAGGGTCAGCTAAAACAAACACAAGCAGTAAATGTCCACAAAGAATTTCTTTTGTTTGTTTTTTATTTGAAAAAGGTTTCACAGATTGTCTGGCATATTGATAGCCCCCCTACCCGCAAAGAACTCCAGGTATCGTAACTGGACATCACGGGCATTCAGGGAGGGCAAGCCAGGACGGCCACTTTCAAGCGCCGTCAGTGTTGATGGATTTTGGATTCCGGCCTCAGGCCCAACTGAGCCAGCATAGTTGGCTGAATGTTTTCTTAAAAAATTCTGGAGAACACAGCAGGCAAGTATTATATGGTTCAGTTTATACTCCGCCATATAGATGGGTGTCAGAAATAGTCGGAACCGGCTGGCCAGGATTCCAAATGTGTTCCAAATGTGTTCTCCACCACTCTTCGGGCTCTGGCCAGCCGGTAATTAAAAACCCTCTGTTCCGGAGTGAGGGTCCTCATCCGGAATGGCCGGATCAGGTGGTCCCCCAGCGCAAACGCTTCATCAGCAACGAACACAAATGGGAGACCTTCAACATTGTCCTCTGGAGGTGGCAAGTCCAAGCTGCCATTCTGGAGACGCCTGTAGAACTCCGTCTGGGCGATGACTCCACCATCGGACATCCGGCCATTTTTCCCCACGTCCACATACAGGAACTCGTAATTATCCGACACCACCGCCAACATCACTATACTATTAAACCCCTTGTAATTATAATAGTACGACCCCCAGTTGGGTGGTGGGACGATGTGGATCAATTGCCCCTCCGCAGTTAGGAAAGTCCCACCGCTGGGCAAAGTGGGAGGCCACAGTCTGCCATTCCTGTGGCGTTGAAGGAAACTGTTGAGGTAAAAACAATAAACATTACTATTTTTTCACAGAAACATGGCAAGCAGATTAGATACAAACATTATGGGGCAACCTCCAGATAGCATTTATTAAGGGGAATTTAGCAACACCAAAGTATAAGGTACACCTATCATATTCCCCCTCCCCCCCTCTCATGGGCCATTTCTAACATTATAGGGGGGGGGGAACTCTTGGACAGGTAACCCTCTTCACTTCATTGAGAGATGAATGCCTAAATAATGGGTATTACTTGGAACAGCCCCTCCTTAGTTACACTATTGGCAGACCACTGGACAGGTAAGAAGTGTCATAATACAAAGATATAAATACACATTGTACACATTTGAACATTCTGCTATTACCTATCAAGATAATAATAGGATACAAAAACTTTAAACAGTACCATTGGAAATTATACAGGCAGGCCCTTGCACTACATGCTTTGGGGAATTCATCCATAAATCTGACCAGTAAAGAGGTGGGTATAGTGTGTATGGGATTGGCAAAGTCAGCAGATAGATGATTGAGGATAGAGAATTGAGATCAGCTGACTTAGCAGTTGGGGGAGGGAGGGTTACAAAAAATTTGGGGACACCACAAAAAAAAGCCTCTGGCACTCTGCCTGAATTTAAATCAAAAATAACATTACCAAACATTTTAGGGGGTGTTTGGGGTAAAGCACTACTATGGAGCAGATAAAATACATTGTTAAGTGACTACATGAGGTGAATATAGGGCAGGAGACACCATGCTGGGGAGGTTATTGAAGGGCAAATATGTATGAAGGACCTAAAATAATAATTACATAAAAATCCAGCATGCATGAGGACAAAGGGGACATTCACAGCATATTCCAATCATGGTAATTAGGGAATGAGGAAAGAAATACAATATATTAGCAAACATTCAATACAATAAAATGTGATATTAAAGGATAAAAATCTTACCTTCATATACTCCTTCTGCAGGACCTGAATGATGGCAGAACAGGTCTCTGGGATAATGATCCCCAGAGCCTGGGGGGAGATGCCTGTCGAGAACTTGAGGTCCTGCAGGCTTCTCCCTGTGGCCAAATACCGTGAGGTAGCAACCAACCTCTGCTCCGGAGTGATGGCTTGCCTCATGCAGGTATCCTGCCTGCTGATATAGGGGGTCAGCGAAGTCAACAAACGGTGAAACGCGGAGTCCATCATCCTGAGAAAGTTCCTGAAATCAGGATTATTCTCACGGATCTCACAGAGCAAAGGCATATGACAGAACTGGTCACGCTGGAGCAACCAATTCTTGGTCCATGAACTCCTCCCCACCCTGTTTATGGACTTGACTTGTGTCAAGGTCAGGACCCCAATACCAAGCCCCCGCACAGCACGAACTCTACGAGGAGTACGCATACGAAACATGGCTAGAAAACGGTCGGCTGCTCAGAACGAAGTAACAGAATGCACTAAAGAACAGCAAGGCCTGTGAAGAGCGAACTGAAAAACAGTAACGAACGAACAAGAATACAATGACTAAGTCACGCGGAATTTGCTTGCACGCACTGAAGAGCAGATACAAACCCACAAGCACAAACTGAACAGCAGAAAACGATCTGAAAACCACTAGTCTGAAAAAGCGCGAATCGTCTCTCACCAAACTTTTACTAACACGAGATTAGCAAAAGGAGCCCAAAGGGTGCCGCGCTTGGTTCTGAACCGGCCTTTTCTAGTCTCATCGTACGTGGTGTACGTGACCGCGTGGTTGGTGATCGGAAATTCCGACAACTTTGTGCGACTGTGTGTAGGCAAAACAAGTTTGAGCCAACATCCGTCGGAAAAAATCCTAGGATTTTGTTGTCGGAATGTCCGAACAAAGTCCGACCGTGTGTACGCCCTATATCTCTGTGTGCCAGGATTAGGGCACGGTTAGCACACTCTAGCGCATCATATTTATTTATTTATTTAGTAAAGTCCCACCGCTGGGCAAAGTGGGAGGCCACAGTCTGCCATTCCTGTGGCGTGGAAGGAAACTGTGGAGTAAAAAAAAAAAAGAAATTAGTCTTTTTGCACATAGACATGGAAAGCAGATTAGACACAAACATTCTTGGCCAACATCAAGATATCATTTATTTAAGGGAATTTTTAAAGACCAAAGTATAAGATACACCTATCAGATTCCCCCTCCCCCCCCTCTCATGGGCCATTTCTAACATTATGGGGGGGGCTCTTGGACAGGTAACCCTCTCCGCTTCATTGAGAGATGAATGCCTATATAATGTGTATTACTATGAACAGACCCTCCTTAGTTACACTATTGGCAGCCCACTGGACAGGTAAGAAGTGTCATAAGACAAAGATATAAATACACACTGTACACATTTGAGCACATTTGGACATTCTGCTATTACCTATCAAGATAATAATAGGATACAAAAACTTTAAACAATACCATTTGAAAGTATACAGGCAGGTCCTTGCACTACATGCTTTGGGGAATTCATCCATAAATATGACCACTAAAGAGGTGGGTATAGTGTGTATGGGTTTGGCAAAATCAGCAGATAGATGATTGAGGATAGATAGAGAATTGGTATCAGCTGACTTAGCAGTTGGGGGGAGGGAGGGTTCAAAATGATTTGGGGACACCCAAAAAAACCTCTGGCACTCTGCCTGAATTTGAAGCACCAATCACATTTCAAAACATTTTAGAGGGTGTTTGGGGTAAAGCACTACTATGGAGCTGATAAAATAAATTGTTAAGTGACTACATGAGGTGAATATAGGTGCAGGAGACCATGCTGGGAAGGTAAGTGAAGGCAAATATGTATGAAGGACAACAAAAATAATTACATAAAAATCCAGCATGAATGAGAACAAAGGGGACATTCACAGCATATTACTATCATGGTAATCAGGGAATGAGGAAAGAAATACAATATATTAGTAAACATTAAATACAATAAAATGTGATATTAAAGGATAAAAATCTTACCTTCATATGCTCCTTCTGCAGGACCTGTATGATGGCAGAACAGGTCTCTGGGATAATGATCCCCAGAGCCTGGGGGGAGATGCCTGTTGAGAACTTGAGGTTCTGCAGGCTTCTCCCGTCGCCAAGTACCGCAGGGTGGCGACGAGCCTCTGCTCCGGAGTGATGGCTTGCCTCATGCAGGTATCCTGCCTGCTAATATAGGGGGTCAGTGAAGCCAACAAACGGTGAAATACGGGGTCCGTCATCCTGAGAAAGTTCCTGAAATCAGGATTATTCTCACGGAGCAAAGGCATATGACAGAACTGGTCATGCTGGAGCAACCAATTCTTGGTCCATGAACTCCTCCACACCCTGTTCATGGACTGGACTTGTGTCAAGGTCAGGACCCCAACACCAAGCCCCCGCACAGCACGAACTCTACGAGGAGTACGTATATACAACATGGCTAGAAAATGGTCGGCTGCAGAACGAAGTAACAGAATGCAAAGAGCGACCTGAAAAACAGTAACAAACGAACAAGAACAGAATGACAAGAGTCACGCGTCACTTGCTGCACGCACTGAAGAGCAGATACAAACCCACAAGCACAAACTGAACAGCAGAAAACGATCTGAAAACCACGAGTCTGAAAAAGCGTGAATCGTCTCTCACCAAACTTTTACTAACACGATATTAGCAAAAGGAGCCAAAAGGGTGCCGCGCTTTGTTCTGAACTGGCCTTTTCTAGTCTCGTCGTACGTCATCGCGTTCTTAGCGATCGGAAATTCTGACAACTTTGTGCGACCGTGTGTACGCAAAACAAGTTTGAGCCAACATCCGTCGGAAAAAATCCATGGATTTTGTTGTCGGAATGTCCGATCAATGTCCGATCGTGTGTACGGGGCATAACTCATGCTCTGCTACTATGCATTAACCACTTTGTACTCCAGCCTGAATACTGTGATCAGATGAAACTTGCTCTCTCATTGGCACTTGCCGATTCTCCTTATGACTATCTTTTTTGTACAAGTATTCTCTCTCACAATGTAATTATTCTCTGTGTATATCCATGATGTGTACTATTGAGACACTTTGGTTGGAATAATAGGTTGGAATAATAGACACACATTTTTGTTTTGTTTTTTCCTTTCTGTACTGTTTTTATTAAATTGTATGGAAAAAAATATTTTTCAATAAAATGGAGATTATAAAAAAAAGTGTGTGTGTGGGGGGGGGTTGGTGGGTAGAAAAGTGGAAAGGAGTGAGAGAGAAGAAAAGAGAAAGAGAGAAAGCATTTGAAGAATAGTGAGTAACGTAAGTAGGATACAATCATTAGTACTGAACCGATTAGGGAATTAGTGTTCCCCGACCAGTGTCACTAAGGTCAGTAAGGTTCAGACGGGAAAGTAGAGACTGAATGGAAACAGAGTCTAGATCTGATGTTTGCCCAGATGCTGGTGCCCAGTGTATGTAGGGGCCCCCATATTAACTTTGTATAATTCAACGTTAAATAAGAAATTAGATTAGAAGTACTATTTGCAACATGACATAAACCTGCTAAACAAAAACAATGAGCACGGTACCAATGCTAATAGGCCAAAGCTTCATAGCTAAGCCTGAACAGTACTTATATAAAATGTGGCTGAGACACATTTTTCCATGGTGGAGACATTACTGCTGAAATCTTACTGACGGGGTCATGGAGCTGCTTTGAGGTCTGGCGGTGAGAACGTTGGCTCGCTTTTACGAGATAAAGCGCTAGTGATTTCAATTTTTTGGAGATCAATCCTGTCTGGTGAGAGGCTTCACTGTTTAACCACTTCAGCTTCGGAAGGTTTTACTCCCTTCCTGATCAAGCCATTTTTTTGCAAAACGGCACTGCGTTGCTTTAACTGACAATTGCGCAGTCCTGTGACGCTGTACCCAAACAAAATGTATGTCCTTTTTTTCCCACAAATAGAGCTTTCTTTTGGTGGTGTTTGATCACCTCTTCGGTTTTTATTTTTTGCTCTATAAACAAAAAAAACCTGACAATTTTGAAAAAAAAAACCATAATTGTTTACTTTCTGCTATAAAACATATCCAATAAAAATTATGTAAAAAATCAAATTTCGTCATCAATTTAGGCCAATATGTATTCTGCTACATATTTTTGGTAAAAAGATTAGCGTCTACAAACTATGGGATATTTTTATGGACTTTTATTTGTTTTTTTATTGTTTGTTTTTACTAGTAATGGTGGTGATCAGCTATTTTTTTGCAGGACTGCGACAAATCTGACACTAAGGGGGTCACTATAGCACAAATATGCGATCGTGCGGTGAATATAAATAGCTCCCAATTAAGCCAATTAAAAGTTCAAGTGGGCGAATTCCTGGAGTGCGATATTAGCGGCGAACATGCCTTTGTAAATTCGGAATCGGCATTAAATCGGCGATTCTGTGGATCTGCAGGTGCCATTTGTGAACCCCATTGAAGTCTATGGGAACTGAACAGGAAAAATCAAAAGTGCCCATTTTTAAGGCTTATATGCAAACAATTGCAAACAATTGACCAAAAAAGGGGTATGGGAGTCTGGGTACTGCCCTGGGTAACATGTATCAATTAAAAAAACAAACAAAAAAAAAAATAGTTTTTTCAGGAGCAGTGATTTTAATAATGCTTAAAGTGAAACAATAAAAATGAAAAATTCCTTTTAAATGTCCTTAGTCTGCCTTTAAAGTAGCGCATCTGGCTGATGTGTGGAACAGTGCCGCAGCTAAATGACATTTCTAGCGGAAAATAATTTATTGAAAATTGCTTGTGGCAATATAGATGAAAAATAAAGGAAAAAAATGGCGTTGGGTCCCCCCTCAGTCCATACCAGGCCCTTCAGGTCTGGTATGAATTTTAAGGGGAGCCCACGCGTGATTAGATTGTGTGTCGGAGTCCCCCCATAATCTGTTTATCAATTTCTCTTTCATAATAGGTTGGAAATCCGTTTGTCAAATTTCTAAATGTCTGTTTTATATATTATGTTTTTGCTTTATATAATATCCTAATATCATATTGTACTGCATTGTTTACCTTTGTTTCATTTGATTGTTTTATTAATTTGTTTTTGAACTAAGTCATTCCTTCCCCTGTACTCCTGGCCATACGTTCTCTGGTTGCTCCTTTTTTCCCCCCAAGCAGCGGACATGTGACTCCCCTGGTGGGGGTTGGTTCCTCTCTTTGTGAATGCCGCCCTTTACTTGCATTGCTTTTGCTTTCAGTTACTCCGCCCATTTGACATAAGCAATGTGCGTCAGCATGGTTCCACGCATGCGCATTGCGGGGAGCCAGACCCGGTGATGTCATGCGCAGCCATGTGGTGATGTCTGAACAAAGTGGTGCTACGCATGCACAGGGCCAGGATGCTGGCCCAGTGACGTCATGCGCCGGTGTCTGAACATCTTCTGGGTTGGGGAGCTCATTTAATGGGCTTTTGGCCCTTTGATGAGCAACGTGGATCTTGCTTCCAGGGGGTTTGAGAGGCCAGTAATAAGGACCAAGGTGAGACACTTACAATCTGATCACTGCAATGCTAGTTTGTCTGCTCTTTACTCATGGACACCCTGTTTGCTATATAACTCCAGACTTGACTTTGTGCTGGCTGCATCAAGCAGAGGTGTTTTGGAATTCCTATTACTGAGGAGAACCCATTGATGTTTGACCTTGAAACTAGTAGAGGATTGTTTAATCTGTGAGAAAATTCCATTATTGGATAATCATTGGGAAGCTTACAAGTATTTATATACTATATGATGTTTCACCCTGTTTTTTATATTGAGATTGCTCAATTGTATGGTATGTCTTTTATATGTAATAAATTATATATTTTTTATCATAAGCTTATCATTGTTTATTAGTACTGAGATAGTCCACAATTTTTTCCTTTTGGTCAGAGTGTGTGGCAGGACAGCTTCAGCAACTTTCCCCACCCTCCCTCCTCCCCTTGTTTCTAGTTGACATATTTCATGGCTTACGTAGTCCACAAAATTAGTAGAGCCCTGAATTTCAGCTTTGTAGCAGGGGTTTTTTTGTTTGTTTGGGTATTCCCCCCCCCCCCCCCCCAATACACTTTCTACTCAAGGACTTGCGCAACCAAATACTTTTGTATTCAGCTAGATATAATACAGATTTGGAGGGGTATGAATTGTTTGCACTTATAAAATGAATGTATTTCGAGTTTGCAAAAGTCAAAGCAAAAAACAATCAAATTTTTATTTCAACATTTGTATAAACCTTTGTTATATTCATGTACTTGAGCCAAACAAAAAAAAAAAAAAAAGGGATGGAAATGATGTTCGAGCATGTGACAAGTTAGAAGGGCCCTGCTCAAAGGAGCCTACAATCTACAAGGGTAGGACACTAAAAATTAGACACATTAAACAAAGCACATTATAAAAGCAGGGACACAAATCAAGCTAATAAGCATGACTAAACTTTTTTGTGATCAGAAGTCCTCACCCCAAACCTCAAAAAGTTACATGTCAGAATTATAAGCAAAAAAAGACAAAATATAAAAAGGCAGAGCACAATCTACACTGACACACTCACAGCAGGAATGAATTAGCAGGAACATTCCTTTTTATCTCAAACATTACATAGCAGTTGTAAGTCTTATGCCATGTACACACGACCAGACTTTTCGGCCGAACTGGTCCAACGGAACAAATCCGTCTGAGAATTCGATCGTGTGTGGGCTTCATTGGAGCTTTTCTGTCAAAAAATCTATCGGACTTTAGAAATAGAACATGTTTCAAATCTTTCCGACGGACTCGAGTCCGATCGAAAAATCCGTCTGTATGCTAGGCCGACGGACAAAAAAGGACGCAAGGGCAGCTATTGGCTACTGGCTATGAACTTCCTTATTCTAGTCTGGTCGTACGTCATCAGGTTCAAAATGATTGGACTTTGGTGTGATCGTGTGTAGGCAAGTCCGTTTCATTAGAACTCCATCAGAACTCCGTCGAAAAGTCCTTCGGGGTTCAGTCCGATAAAAAGTCTGTTCGTGTGTACACATGTGAGATTTAAAAGCAATCATCAAACAGCCTTAGTGGGGTGTCCAGGGTTAGGAATTATGCAAACCCCCCTCAAAACCCACATCTATTTGTAACCCAATATACACTTTTTATTTTTATAGTCTCAGTAAATGGACAACGGCACACATATACTGTCAGTACTTAGTGACTGCCTCCTCCACATCATATAACCACCAAACAAATTAAGAATAATACACAGCACATTTTAATAATCATGCAAATATATCTTTCACATAATTGTAAAAAAATTTCTAAAGCGTTGATGTGAATGATTGTATGAAATTGTGAACCAAATATTAAATTAAGATGAACAAATGATAGTGACTGCTATTATTGTGCTATGTGCTGATATCACAAAAAGTGAATATATAAAAAAAGTTAATAAAGCGCTACCATCAACCTTAATATAGCACAGTGATCCAATAAATAATGTGATCCAATAAAGGATGTGATCCTATAAAAAATAAATAAACTAATCATATAAATGTGTCCAGTAAACCACACTAGATATAAATTATTTATTGTTCTTCCAAAATGCTTGTAGATTCCTGGAGATACTGGGAAAGACGTCAAATACCACTCATTTGTAAGATAAAACACAAAAGGACAACGATACCCAAATTATCAGATGTGTAGTCTCTGATGTTGTTCACATGTGGTGGATCGCTTTCAAACCTTCATTGCTTTCAATCCTTCATAGATCGATATTGGTCAAACAAAAGAAAGGACATACCTCATTGCGCAAATAAATAAACTAAAAACGACATGTGGCTAATAAAACACAGTTGCACTCACACATGCCCCGCAATAAGATCGCATTTAAGAAGGTCACTTGCATATATTCAGAGACAATCTCCTCACTAAGCTGTTCCTGCTTACACAGCACTGGGGTTATTGGCTCCTCCTACGCATTACATCACTGGCACATGACTTATTCAAGGTTAACCATGTGAGATACTTGCTGCATATTTATACCTGGTTGAGCATACCTATTGCCATGGTAACAAAGGAGCGTTATGCATCATCATCCCATCACATGCAATCAGAGGCGGCTCTAGGCTTTGTGAGGCCTTAGGCAAAACCTAGACATGAGGTCCCACTCACGCCCATAATGGGAAAAATAATTAAAGCGATAAAAATGAACTGTATAAATTGTATATATTAAAAGCCTTAAACACTATGAACTATAAATTTCACAGTTTCTAGAATTTTCTCTAGCAAATTATCATTAAACATATATATATTACATGCACACAAATATAAATACAATTTGTGCAGCTGCTACTAGTAATGTGTAGTAGTAGTAGTAGTAATATAAAAGTCAAAAATCATATTTCTTCATTCACATAAAGCTCAGGTTAATATAACCCAGCACAGAGTTCCCCCTTACATCAGAGTCTGCAAGATTCCCCCTTACAGTGCAAGGGGAAATGCTGCAGACTGGAGTAAGGGGGAAATCTAAAGTAAGGGGGGCTCTGGTGACCAGAGATCACCTTATATCAGAGTGCACAGCATTCCCATTTACATCAGAGTTCCCCTTTTTATCAGGGTCCGTGGAGTTCCAACTTGCATTTAAAATGAGAACTCCAATGTGGGGAATACGCTGGTGACCACAGACCACCCGCAGAGTGAATACACTAAGGTAAAAGGGGGGGGGGGGGGGTACTAATATAAGGGGGAACCTTTATATCAGTGCCCCCCTTACCTTACTGTATTCACTCCCCCTTACATCACTGACCCCCATCAGACTATCCTTGCAACGCTGTCACTGACCTCATCTCAGGTGCACCGTACAGGGCTCAGCCAGACGGTCCTCTCTGGGCTCCAGCTTGGTGGCTCTAGTTTCATCCTATATTATCCTCTACGCACTCCACACAAGTCCAACTCCTCTTGTGACCCCCCTCCTAGCAGTGCTCCAGCTCTTGACTCCTCTGTAACCCCCCCCCCCCCCCCCCCTAGAGACTGCAGACACAATAAAGAAGATGGTCAGAGGCTGTGCAGATATGATACAGAAAAAGGTCTGTGCAGACATGATACAAGAGATGGTCAGAGACTGCAGAAATGATACAAGAGATGGTCAGACTGCAAACATAATACAAGAGATGGTCAGAGACTGCAGACATGATACAAGAGATGGTCAGAGACTGCAGACATGATAGAAGAGATGGTCAGAGACTGCAGGCATGATACAAGAGATGGTCAGAGACTGCGGAAATTATACAATAGATGATCAAACTGCGGACATGATACAAGAGATGGTCAGAGACTGAAGACATGATACAAGAGATGGTCAGAGCCTGCAGAAAGGATACAATAGATGGTCAGAGACTGCGGACATGATACAATAGATGGTCAGAGACTGAAGACATGATACAATAGATGGTCAGAGACTGCGGACATGATACAATAGATGGTCAGAGACTGCAGACATGATACAGGAGATGGTCGGAGACTGCAGGCATGATACAAGAGATGGTCAGAGACTGCGGACATGATACAAGAGATGTCAGAGACTGAAGGCATGATACAAGAGATGGTCGGAGACTGCAGGCATGATACAAGAGATGGTCAGAGACTGCGGACATGATACAAGAGATGTCAGAGACTGAAGGCATGATACAAGAGATGGTCAGAGACTGCATAAAGGATACAATAGATGGTCAGAGACTTCGGACATGATACAATAGATGGTCAGAGACTGCGGACATGATACAGGAGATGGTCAGAGACTGCAGACATGATACAGGAAATGGTCAGAGACTGCAGGCATGATACAAGAGATGGTCAGAGACTGAAGACATGATACAAGAGATGGTCAGAGACTGAAGACATGATACAATAGATGGTCAGAGACTGCGGACATGATAGAAGAGATGGTCAGAGACTGAAGACATGATACAATAGATGGTCAGAGACTTCGGATATGATACAAGAGATTGTCAGAGACTGAAGACATGATACAAGAGATGGTCAGAGACTGCAGAAATGATACAATAGATGGTCAGAGACTGCAGAAATGATACAAGAGATGGTCAGAGACTGAAGACATGATACAAGAGATGGCCAGAGACTGCGGACATGATACAGGAGATGGCCAGAGACTGCAGACATGATACAGGAGATGGCCAGAGACTGCAGACATGATACAGGAGATGGTCAGAGACTGCAGACATGATACAGGAGATGGTCAGAGACTGCAGACATGATACAGGAGATGGTCGGAGACTGCAGGCATGATACAAGAGATGGTCAGAGACTGCGGACATGATACAAGAGATGTCAGAGACTGAAGGCATGATACAAGAGATGGTCGGAGACTGCAGGCATGATACAAGAGATGGTCAGAGACTGCGGACATGATACAAGAGATGTCAGAGACTGAAGGCATGATACAAGAGATGGTCAGAGACTGCATAAAGGATACAATAGATGGTCAGAGACTTCGGACATGATACAATAGATGGTCAGAGACTGCGGACATGATACAGGAGATGGTCAGAGACTGCAGACATGATACAGGAAATGGTCAGAGACTGCAGGCATGATACAAGAGATGGTCAGAGACTGAAGACATGATACAAGAGATGGTCAGAGACTGAAGACATGATACAATAGATGGTCAGAGACTGCGGACATGATAGAAGAGATGGTCAGAGACTGAAGACATGATACAATAGATGGTCAGAGACTTCGGATATGATACAAGAGATTGTCAGAGACTGAAGACATGATACAAGAGATGGTCAGAGACTGCAGAAATGATACAATAGATGGTCAGAGACTGCAGAAATGATACAAGAGATGGTCAGAGACTGAAGACATGATACAAGAGATGGCCAGAGACTGCGGACATGATACAGGAGATGGCCAGAGACTGCAGACATGATACAGGAGATGGCCAGAGACTGCAGACATGATACAGGAGATGGTCAGAGACTGCAGACATGATACAGGAGATGGTCAGAGACTGCAGACATGATACAGGAGATGGTCAGAGACTGCAGACATGATACAGGAGATGGTCAGAGACTGAAGACATGATACAGGAGATGGTCAGAGACTGCAGACATGATACAGGAGATGGTCAGAGACTGCAGACATGATACAGGAGATGGTCAGAGACTGCAGACATGATACAGGAGATGGTCAGAGACTGCAGACATAAAAACAGGAGACGGTCAGAGATTGCAGACATAAAAACAGGAGACGGTCAGAGATTGGTAATAACAAGCAAACTCTCACATTGCTGCAGCAGCCACCAAACACTACAGCCACAGACAACATCTCTTTGATTGGGGGGGGGGGAATGATATGTGATAGGGGGTTCTTTGGGAGGGGGAAAGACTTGTGCTGGGGGGTGAGGAGGATGGATTTCATATCCATCCCCCCTTGTAGCACCAAGTCTTCTACAATCCCAAAGTGTCCATATATCCTCTCCCCCAAACCACTCCAAGTGTACTATATGTTTATCCCCCCCCTCGCAAGTCTCACTTTTAGCCCATTAATAAAGACCTCAGATCAGCACTGTCCCGCAGAGCTGCATGGCCAGGGGAGGGCTGGCAGCCTTAGGCCTGGGGGGCAAGTCTAGTCAAGTGGCCCATTGAACCACCGAATCAGCTCACCATCCATCTGCTCCACATTGCCTGCACAGAGAGCGAGAAATCTCTCCACATTGCAGTTTCTCTCTGGAAGCAATGTTGCGCAGTCTCTCTCTCTGTGCGGGCAATGTGAAGTGGTCACTCTCTCTGTGTGGGCAGTGCTGTGCATGTGCAGGCACAGGCCTGTGCACTGGCCCCCCGGGACCAGATTAAGGGCATTGTGGGCCTGGTGCGGCAGTAGAGCAGGGATATGATGCAAGTAATGTCCTATCCCAGATTTCCTCTCACTGGCCACCCTCCAGCATTTCCAGGAGCCTGTGCTGGCTTGTGCCCAGACTTGGTCACAGACACACATGTGTAATGCTAGGGAAGCCCGGCATTTGATTTACCAAGCTTCCGTAAGAGCCACATGTCGGTGTGTGCTCTGAGGTGAACGTTTCCCAGCCATCAGAATACAGTGATCACTGCTGGCAGCTATAGCATAGTTGCCAACATTGGGAAAAAAATGTTCGGGACACTTTTTTTGGCTGTAGGCGGAGTCTATAATTAGGGGGCGGGGCATGCGTTAGTAGGCGTGGCATAGAAAAAGGGATGGTTTACGTGAAATAATGAGCGTGGCTTACATGGGCGTGGCTAAAATGGGGTGTGGTTAGAGTCTGAGATGAATGAGGGATGCAGAGGGAAAGGGGGAAAGGGGGGTAGAGGGATGGAGGGACAGCAGACCCAGATCCTACACTACAATAGCAATGTGTATTCCAGAGTTTAACCATCAGCAGATAAAGATACTCCAAACACCTGGTGTTAGCACTTCAATCATCCCGGCACCATGGTTGTTATGGTGTCAGGATGATTGAAGCGCATTATTACTATTATTACATTGTAATATAAAATGAAATCATTCAACTCACCATAATGCAGAATCAGTGGGACCACTGAGCGTGTCACCTGCCTTGTCGCCTGCCACCAGATGCCATCAGGTTCCCCCAGCAGAGTCTGTCCTTACATAAGGTGCCCCCAGCAGAGGGGGGAGAAGGGGGTGCAGGTATGTTAGTGACACAGGGGGGGAGAGGGGAGTGCAGGTATGGTGGTGACACAGGGGTGGAGAGGGGGGTGCAGGTATGGTGGTGACATAGGGGGGGAGAGGGGGGTGCAGGTATGGTGGTGACACAGGGGGGAGAGGGGGGTGCAGGTATGGTGGTGACACAGGGGGGAGAGGGGGGTGCAGGTATGGTGATGACACAGGGGGGGAGAGGGGGGTGCAGGTATGGTGATGACACAGGGGGGAGAGGGGGTGCAGGTATGTTGGTGACACAGGCTGGGAGAGGGGGGTGCAGGTATGGTGGTGACACAGGGGGGGGGAGAGGGGGTGCAGGTATGGTGGTGACACAGGGGAGAGAGGGGGGTGCAGGTATGGTGGTGACACAGGGGGGGAGAGGGGGGTGCAGGTATGTTGGTGACACAGGGCGGGAGAGGGGGGTGCAGGTATGGTGGTGACACAGGGGGGGAGAGGGGGTGCAGGTATGGTGGTGACACAGGAGGGAGGGGGGAATCAGGTATTGTGGTGACACAGGGGGGAGAGGGGGGTGCAGGTATGTTGGTGACACAGGGGGAGGGGGGAATCAGGTATGGTGGTGACACAGGGGGGGAGGGGGGTGCAGGTATGTTGGTGACACAGGGGGGAGGGGGGAATCAGGTATGGTGGTGACACGGGGGGCAGGGGGGTGCAGGTATGGTGGTGACACAGGGGGGAGGGGGGAATCAGGCATGGTGGTGACACGGGGGGGAGAGGGGGGGTGCAGGTATGTTGGTGACACAGGGGGAGGGGGGAATCAGGTATCGTGGTGACACAGGGGGGGAGGGGGGTGCAGGTATGTTGGTGACACAGGGGGGAGGGGGGAATCAGGTATGGTGGTGACACAGGGGGGAGAGGGGGGTGCAGGTATGTTAGTGACACAGGGGGGAGAGGGGGGTGCAGGTATGGTGGTGACACAGGGGGGGAGAGGGGGGTGCAGGTATGGTGGTGACATAGGGGGGGAGAGGGGGGTGCAGGTATGGTGGTGACACAGGGGGGGAGAGGGGGGTGCAGGTATGGTGGTGACACAGGGGGGAGAGGGGGGTGCAGGTATGGTGGTGACACAGGGGGGAGAGGGGGGTGCAGGTATGTTGGTGACACAGGCTGGGAGAGGGGGGTGCAGGTATGTTGGTGACACAGGCTGGGAGAGGGGGGTGCAGGTATGGTGGTGACACAGGGGGGGAGAGGGGGTGCAGGTATGGTGGTGACACAGGGGGAGGGGGGAATCAGGTATGGTGGTGACACGGGGGGCAGGGGGGGTGCAGGTATGGTGGTGACACAGGGGGGAGGGGGGAATCAGGTATGGTGGTGACACGGGGGGGAGAGGGGGGGTGCAGGTATGTTGGTGACACAGGGGGGAGGGGGGAATCAGGTATCGTGGTGACACGGGGGGGGGGAGGGGGGTGCAGGTATGTTGGTGACACAGGGGGGAGGGGGGAATCAGGTATGGTGGTGACACAGGGGGGAGAGGGGGGTGCAGGTATGTTGGTGACACAGGGGGGAGAGGGGGGTGCAGGTATGTTGGTGACACAGGGGCGAGGGGGAAATCAGGTATGGTGGTGACACGGGGGGGAGAGGGGGGTGCAGGTATGTTGGTGACACAGGGGGAGGGGGAAATCAGGTATGGTGGTGACACGGGGGGGGGGGGGTGCAGGTATGTTGGTGACACAGGGGGAGGGGGGAATCAGGTATGGTGGTGACACAGGGGGGGGAGAGGGGTGCAGGTATGTTGGTGACACAGGGGGAGGGGGGAATCAGGTATGGTGGTGACATGGGGGGAGGGGGGTGCAGGTATGGTGGTGACATGGGGTGCAAGAGGGGAGCCAGGACCATCAATGTCCCCAGCCAGCGGAGCCCCGGTCCTTCCATGCTGGACCTCAGCCTTTGAGAAGTGTACTGCAGGGAAAGCTCCAAGCCTCCCATACACTGAGTACACCCCCCCCCATCTCTCCTCTCCCCCACTACACTGACAGGCCACTACTCACAGGTCAGACAACTCCTGAACAGCCAGATGAAAGCCTCCCTTCTTCCCTCCCGTCACTCCCACTATTCCCTGAGCCCCGCCGGACACACGGGGGCGGAGGGTGATGGCAGTGGAGGCTGATCACGTCTTCCTTGTGTGCAGTGTAGAGCGGGGAGGGGTTGCCAATCCCTCCAACCAATAGGCTTCAGTGTACAATAGAATTTTCTATTTGTACACTGAAGAGAGAAACGGATTGGCTGCCCCTCTCCCCTGCACTGAACACAAGGGGAACTTTGTGACTGACTCGTGGAGGCAACGGCGGCCATCTTTGTGGAGCCGTTGCCGTTTTTTACAAAAACACTCACGATTTTCTCGGGACAAACCCAAAAATTCGGGAAAACACCCGGGACAAAATTAAATCGGGACAAGGGTCCCAAAATCGGGATTGTCCCGGGAGAAATCGGGACTGTTGGCAACTATGCTTTAGCAGCCAGCAGTGATCGACAAAAAGAAAAAAAAAAAACAGGACACGCTGATTGTACTGAAGTCAATTGATAGATCAGATTCTGTATAACCAGTCTGCACATTGATAGATTGAAATTCTGCCAGTTCAACAGAAATTTCAGTCTGTCTATGGTGGCTTATGTCCACCAGTCTCTGAATTTAATAATATCCTCAAATCTTCTGAAAGGGGGGCTCCACTTAGGTGTAGAAATTCACTTTGAACTCCACCTTATTTCCAGAACTCTCATTATGTATTAGATGTGCAAACAATAAGGTGAGAGAACATCTAATACCTACAGAGAGTAATGGAAATAAGGTGGAGTACAAAGTGAATTACCTGGAGGGACTGGCATTGAGGAGGTTAAAATAGGCAGGGAGGAAATTAGATATCGCCTCCTCACTGCCTGTCAAATGCCTCTGAAAAGCGACCTAATCATTGATCACTTCAGTGGAGTGGCAGTGCCTGCTAAGAGTGCAAGCCTTTGGGCTCACACTGGTGTTCAACATTTTTTTTGGGGGGGGGCAAGCAAACTGAAAAAAACATCAAATGCAGCCACTGTGCCCCCATCAATTGCAGCCACTGTGCCCCCATCAAATGCAGCCACTGTGCCCCCATCAAATGCAGCCACTGTGCCCCCATCAAATGCAGCCACTGTGCCCCCATCAAATGCAGCCACTGTGCCCCCATCAAATGCAGCCACTGTGCCCCCATCAAATGCAGCCACTGTGCCCCCATCAAATGCAGCCACTGTGCCCCATCAAATGCAGCCACTGTGCCCCATCAAATGCAGCCACTGTGCCCCATCAAATGCAGCCACTGTGCCCCATCAAATGCAGCCACTGTGCCCCATCAAATGCAGCCACTGTGCCCCCATCAATTGCAGCCACTGTGCCCCATCAAATGCAGCCACTGTGACACCCCCTCCACCCACTTGCTGTCTGACTGACACTTACCCCATCTTGGTGACAGGTCAGGCAGTGGGTGATGGCGGCGAGCTGTGGGACATGCAGTGGATCAGGTGATGCCCCTGTCCTGTGTCCTCCATGGTTCCCGTGCATCTCTTCTTCTGGTCTGCTAGATGTCCAATAGGAATGCCTGTGCCTTCAGCCAATCAGGTGACGGGTATTAGACCCGTACTTCCTGATTGGCGGAGAGGTGGTTCAGTGTTAGAAAAGAGAATATTAATTTGCTTTTTTAACACACCTGGGTGGGCTCATGGTGCAATACTCTGCGCTCTGAGTCCACCTTTTTTGAAGCCTATGGCACTAATCAGGTGGTTTAAAAAAAAAAAAAAACACAACCCCATCACTGTAATTCAGGCGCCTGGTGTTTGAAAAGGGGCCAGATGCCTGAACAGGGGGTAGCCACGGTGGCCATGGATAGATTCATGCAGTGCATGAATCTATACATTTTACATATAGGGAGTGGCATAATGGAGGGGGCAGTGCCTGTGCGTCCTTAATGGACAGGCTGCCACTGTGCTGGCAGTTTTCCATAGCCGCAGTCCTTCAGACTTCTAATTAGGTTGTGCGTTTTGCTGCATTTTCTCGAATTGCACCAAAGATGCAGCATGCAGGACTTCTTGTGCACTTTCAGAACATGCAGCAAAAATGTACAACCTAATAGAAGTCTATGGGACCGGGGGTAACATGCAGGAAGACTGCCAGTACACCAGTACTGCAGTATGCCAGTGTGAACCCACATCATAACATCTAGGAGGGCGAGGTACTGTCACAGGCTGTAATATAACACTTAAGCTGCAGAGAGGGGAAGAGACAGCAGGAAGGGAGGGAGGAGAAGCTCACTTGTCACTTACTTGGACGCAATGGACACTAGTTCCAGGAGGCTCACTTGTTTTTTTTCTGAATATGTGGTGTAGTCCCTCGCGCTATAATGAGTAAACGGACTGAGTCAATACTAAATAACTAAAATAGAGAATGATAAAAGTGGTGAAGAACGTATGAATAGTGATGATGTCTCTGTGGACTGCAGCAAAATCAAAAGTGTTCACTTACACTCAACAAAATAAAAATAGTAAAGTGATTTTGCGCTTCAAATCTATCACATCAAAGCATGATTATGTATACAACTATATAAATAGAGTGTATTCTACAGACATAAATCAACAGTGCAAAATTATATAAAGTGCTCAATATGAATAAGTGATCATCCAAAGTGCTGATGTGCATAAATGAATCAAAATCTATATAGTGCTTCATCCACTGGGACCATATAATGGAGGGGAGGGGTGATGGTGATGTCTTTAGATTGAAGGGATCCAGTGAAACCGGGCTCTCTAAACTCTCACCTTAGATAAGATAAATTTAGGCATCAAAGGTTCTTTGTTGGGTGTTGTATGGTGCCATTCAGTTGGGGCTTCTCTGGTGGTGTAATGGTATTCCCGATATAAAGCACCTATCAGATAGAGGAAAGAAGGGGATTGCCCACCTGGGCTCCACCAGTCCGGTGGAATAAATAGGGAAGGGAGAGAAAGAGACCTCCAATGGTGTAGTATATTAAGTAAAGATACTATTTATTCAAGATTAAAAGTGGACTCTTACATTTCAAATGATTAAAAACAGCATAAAAGCATAAACAAGCTGAGGAGCGGCATCTGAGGCGCCTCCTTACTGACTTCCGGTTTCGTCTGCTCTCTGCCATGCCCTACGCGTTACGTCACTGCTCGTGACTTCAACTGGGGAACCGGATTGGCCCGAGAGGTATGTCTTTTATGTCATGGCACCGGAAGTTGTATAGCGGCCATTTTTGTTGTGGTAAAGTGCACTTGTGTTGTTATGGTCATCTTTGCGGCCATTTTTGTAGTGGTAAAGTGTACTTGTGCTGTCGCGGCCATCTTACAGGTGGCAACATGTGTAAGATAGCGGCCATGTTGAAGAGGATCAAAACAAATGTATTACGCTAGTTTGTACGAACTGTGGCTATGTTTGCTCTTTTGGTAATAAAATAAAAACCGATGTTTAAATGAAAGGGAAATATGTATAGTATACAATGTTGTTCCATTACTAATGTAAAGCATTTGAGGGAAGATAGTGTTAAATGTCGGCCATTTTCTTGTAGTCCTTTAAATTTTGCATGGCCTGTGTTATCCTATATGTCAATAGGTCCATATAAATGGTGGACATTTTTGAGTGGTTGATAGTGTTGTTGTCCGCCATGTTACTGTACGCAATGGAAGTATTTATATTGTATAAGGAAAGATTATGAAAGGGTCCGTCAGTCGTGACCTGAGTCCCTAAGGAGATGTCTCGGCACTCATATTATAATTTTAGTGCATACACAACTATATTTAGAATGCATTCTTATTAGAATGAAAACTAATACATTTATCTCAGGATTCTAATTCAGATAAATAACTTGTTGGAGTGCACTAATACATAAACCTAGTGTTTACAATAAGATAAAATAAATTAAGATGCTACACATACAATGATTATTAAAAATGATATAATCTGATCTAAAAATGGTCATAAAAGTTTAAAAATTACTTAAAAAACAGTTTAATGCCCCGTACACACGGTCGGATTTTCCGATGGACAATGTCCGATCGGAGCGTGTTGTCGGAAATTCCGACCGTGTGTGGGCGCCATCGGACATTTTCCATCGGATTTTCCGACACACAAAGTTGGACAGCAGGAGATAAAATTTTCCGACAACAAAATCCGTTGTTGGAAATTCCGATCGTGTGTACACAAATCCGATGGACAAAGTGCCACGCATGCTCAGAATAAATAAAGAGATGAAAGCTATTGGCCACTGCCCCGTTTATAGTCCCGACGTACGTGTTTTACGTCACCGCGTTCAGAATGATCGGATTTTCCGATAACTTTGTGTGACCGTGTGTATGGAAAATAGATATAAAACACCGCGCTAACCAATGGGATAAATGGAAGCTGCTGCATACAGTCTGACAAAAACAGTGAACTAGTATATGGAAAAATGCAGCGCATGTACAAATGAATATATGTGTTTATGATGGTGAAAGAGTGCTGAAATAAATAATTAACCACAAGTGAGTTTAAACAAAAACGTCCATAGATGGATGTGAATGTCCAACTGCACAGGAGGTGTAGGTACTCCAAGGGGTGGTGGTAATCTGATGGTTGTCAGAAGTCACCTTGCATCTTAAAACGACTTCCCAGCAGGATGAGCCAATAGGAAATGCAAAAAAGACTCTTACCAGATCCCGTGGATTCCCGTGTCAGCGACAGGGAATCGCATGCGCAGTTTGTCACCAATGACGTGGAATGGGAAGTCTGGAATCGCCAATCCTTTGGGTTGTGGTCTGTATGGATCTCCGACAGCAACCAGATGGGTCCTCACACCGAACCGTCAAAGCGTAAATCAGGAGTTTCCAAAAGGACACCGAAAGGGGCGGTTGGAGGTACTGGGCCTCATGCGGTAAATGTGAAAACAAAAAGAATATGTCTCCACATGGTGCAGATAAAAAAGGGTGTTTTTATTGAAAAAAACAACCATATACAAATAAAAACGTGATCACGATGCATAAAAACAAATGGGCAACAAGGAGAGTGGTATATGAACCCGACGCGTTTCGACCTAAGGGTCTTCAACAGGGGCATAGACCACCCACTCCAGGTTGCCATATATATATAATAAAAGTATCAAGAGAGGACCAATCACAATAAGTGAAAAAACAAGACATTTCATTGGGTGGGTACAATCACATGACTTGCTTAAATAACTAACCATGAAGTTCATACATGGTGTTTATAAATGAATAGATAACACTGGAGTGAAACAAAGGGAACTGTAGAAAAATCAAACAGCAGAGAAACGAATAACTGAAAAATCTCTCTAATGATGATAAAGCGCTTTGTGTTTAGACCTAATAGAAAATCACTCCTCTGCTGACAGTCCAGCAGAATGTACCGCCCTGTCAGCTAGAGGAGCCAATCCCCAGTGGGCAGACAAAGGATGTTGGATGGAGCAACCAATGGGCGGCTGTATATGAGCCGACCCTTGTCCCTGCACATCAGCATATCAAGCCATCTATCAATTTTTTTAGACGTTTTTTATCATAACACATCATATAATGTGTGTCCCCGATTTCCTGTCCACACAACCTCTATGTTAGTTTAAACAAAATACATAGGGATCACAAGTGATACGTGTGAGCCATTCACGTCACCCCATGAGGCCCAGTACCTCCAACCGCCCCTTTCGGTGTCCTTTTGGAAACTCCTGATTTACGCTTTGACGGTTCAGTGTGAGGACCCATCCGGTTGCTGTCGGAGATCCATACAGACCACAACCCAAAGGATTGGCGATTCCAGACTTCCCATTCCACGTCATTGGTGACAAACTGCGCATGCGATTCCCTGTCGCTGACACGGGAATCCACGGGATCTGGTAAGAGTCTTTTTTGCATTTCCTATTGGCTCATCCTGCTGGGAAGTCGTTTTAAGATGCAAGGTGACTTCTGACAACCATCAGATTACCACCACCCCTTGGAGTACCTACACCTCCTGTGCAGTTGGACATTCACATCCATCTATGGACGTTTTTGTTTAAACTCACCTGTGGTTAATTATTTATTTCAGCACTGTTTCACCATCATAAACACATATATTCATTTGTACATGCGCTGCATTTTTCCATATACTAGTTGACCGTGTGTATGCAAGACAAGTTTGAGCCAACATCCGTCGGAAAAAATCCTAGGATTTTGTTGTCGGAATGTCCGAACAAAGTCCGACCGTGTGTACGGGGCATTAGTCAAACTCTACGTTCATACCCCTAGGTGTTAGTGTACGTAAAGTGTGTATCCAGTATGACTCTCTTTGGCTTATGCTTCTAATTTTGTGACTACCTCTCCATGCACCTTTATATTTCTCAATACCCCAAAATTGAAGTTGTGAAGGATCTCGGTTATGTGCTATCGCAAAATGCTTTGATACATTATGTTTAGGATTTCCTTTTAAAATATTTTGGATATGTTCCTTGATTCTTACTTTGAGGGCTCTTTTGGTTCGTCCTACATACTGTAGTTGACAGCTGCACTGAAGAACATAAACCACCCCCTCTGTATGGCATCCTACAAAATCTTTCATTTTATATTTCTCCTGTGTTATAGTGCATGTGAATTCCTGTCTTTTGCCTTGGAATTTCTTTGCGTGACTACATGCATAGCAGTTTCTACACGGGTAAAAGCCTTTGCCTGAAAAAAAGGAGTATGTTACTTGTTGTGGAGGTTCTATAACTGATTTGACTACCATATTTCTCACAGTTGGTGCTTTCTTGTATATAATATTTGGTTTTATTGGTAGTATTTTGTTCAAATCTTTGTCATTCTGGAGAATGTGCCAATGTCGTTGGATTATACGTGATACCTGTTTGTGTTGTACACTGTAATCGAAGATTAGGCTTGGTGCTTCTTGATGGAATGTTTCTCTAGAATTCTTTTCCAGCATTTTGATCCTGTTCATCTTGTTTACTTCTTCTATTTGTTGTTGTATCCAAGTGGGTTCATATCCTTTCTCTGTGAACCTGGACCCTATAAGTTCAGCCTGTTCTTTGTAGTCTTTTTCACTCGTGCAGTTCCTTTTAATCCGAACCAGTTGTCCCCTGGGTATATTGTATAGCCACGTTTTGTGGTGGCAGCTATCTAAGGATAAATAGCTGTTGGTGTCTACTTGTTTAAAAAACGTTTTAGTGACTAGTTTGTCTTCTTCTAGACTGATTTTCAAATCTAGGAATTCCACAGTTTTTTCATTGATGTTCCACGATAAATGTATGTTCTTTTCATTTCGGTTCAGTTTTTCTAGAAATTGTTCTAGTGCTTCTCTTTTGCCATTCCAAACTATGATTACATTGTCGATATATCTTCTGTATAGCGTGAGTTCTGGTGGGGTGTCTGTATAGATAGATTGTTCCTCCCACTGGGCCATAAACGCGTTGGCCACGCTTGGTGCAAACTTAGCACCCATTGCTATACCTGTAGTTTGTTTATAGTAGGCTTGATTATGCCAAAAATAGTTACATTTTAGGCAGGTATCTAGGCATTTAATGAGAAATTTTCTCTGTTTGCAAACCAAATTGCTATGATTCCTGAGAAGCCACTTAGTCGCTGAACATGCATCATGATGTTGTACTATGGTGTATAACGAGCTTACATCCGCCGTGGCTAATATTGTTCTTCCCTCCAAGACTGGTGTTTTGGTTAGTAACTGTAACACGTGCTTTGTGTCTTGTAGATAGGCTGGTATCTGTTGTACTGCTGGTTGTATGAATTCATCCAGGTATTTTCCTACTCTGGATGTGAGGGAATCTATCCCGTTGACGATGGGCCTCCCCGGTGGATTTTCTCGGGACTTATGAATCTTGGGGACAGTGTAAATAACAGGTATCCTGCATGCCTCCGGGATTAGATATTTTGATTCTTTCTTATTAAGTATTTCTTTTTTTACTCCCAGTTGTATAAGATGTTCTAATTCTTTTTTGTATTTCTTAGTGGGATTCTCCAGTAGTTTGGTATACGTATTCTCGTCTTGTAATTGTCTTTCTAGTTCGTCCAGATATTGTTCCTTTTATAGTATCACTGTTGCTCCTCCTTTATCGGCCGGTCGGATTACGATATCTTTTCTTTCTTTCAGGGATTTGATACCTTTCCTTATATGTATGGGATCTGACACTTTTTTAACTTCCAGAGCTTCTAGATCTTTTAGTACCAGTTTTTTGAAAACTTTGATGTGATGGTTGTCCGATACTTGTGGGTTGAAAGTGGAGTTGTTCCGTAATGTGCTGTGTTTAATTGTTGTGGGGGTATTCCTCATTGTATTGGTGGTTTTATAAGGGTTTGATAAGTAATATTTCTTGACATTGACTTTTCTAATGTACTTCAGAATTCCTATATATGTGTTGAATTTATTGAGATTATTTACCGGTGCATGTTTTAAGCCTTTGTCAAGGACAGATAGTTCTTCCGCTGAGATGGGACATCCACTCAGATTTACCACATTAGCGCCTACTTTTCTCTTTCCCGCTCTCCTTCTTCTCTTCGTTCTGGACTGCTTCTTCTTCTGTCCTCTTGTGGTCTTCTCCTGGGTGAGGGGTAAGGATCCTGTGGGTATCTCCGTGGGGAATACTCCCTTCTCTCTCTCTCTAAAAAATGTTGCTGTTGATTGTATTCTTGTTCGTTGTAATACTCTCTGGGGTCATTATGATAAGGCTCTTGATAGTTCCTGATTGGTTCGAACCTATTATAGGTGGGTATCGGCTTTCTTGTAGGTTCTCTGTATGTATCTTGGTTGTTGGGAGGTCTATTATGCTCCCTTTGATTTCTTTCATTTCTTTCATTGTATGGTCGCTGATTGAATGGCTTTTTAAAAGGTTTCTTAAAAAATTTCTTCCATGGTTGTTTTGGGGTATGTTGGTTGTAGTTATTGTAGTATCTGTATTCTTGTTGAGGTGTTCTAGTTTCTTGTTGTGTCCCATTGTCATGGTATATTTCTCTGTTATCCCATCTTGGGGGATTTGACGCGTGTGCCATTGTTGGATCTTGTATTCTTACTTCCCTCTCTGGTGTAGAGTATGTTGAATCTGGTATGACTGGATCTGTTTTTTTCTGCCACTTAAAGACCTGTTCAGTTTTGTAGTCTTCTATATCTCTATGATACTTTTTTATCTTCCGTTGTTGTACTTCAAGGTCTTTGTTAATTAGATCTTTGTTTAGTTGTGTGGCTAGTTGTTTAAGATCCGGAGATTCCTTGTAAGGTTCTAGTTTGAGCTTGATCTCTTCTATTTGTTGTTCCAAAATTCTTGTTTTTTTAGTATTTTCTTCCTAATAAAAATTTCAGGCCTTCTATGCTTTTGCTGTTAAAAAACTCAAACCACTCTTCCATTGACTCCTTGTCTATCAGTCCATCATTGGGTGGTAATTCCCACCGGAATCTTCTAGGTACGATGTTCTCTCTAAAATATTTCTCAAACGTAATGGTGTCCCACCATAGAGAGACTTTTTTCTCCATATGGTGTCCCAGTTTCCTTACTAGACTTTCTAGGTCTGTGTTCTGTGTGTTGGTTTGTGATTTAAAAATATCATCTAAATTGACATTCCTATTCTCCATGAACTGGAATATGTCCATGTTAGCAGCAAAGGTAAGTGAGTGAGTAGTGTCAACAGAATATGTGGTGTAATCCCTCGCGCTATAATGAGTAAACGGACTGAGTCAATACTAAATAACTAAAATAGAGAATGATAAAAGTGGTGAAGAATGTATGAATAGTGATGATGTCTCTGTGGACTGCAGCAAAATCAAAAGTGTTCACTTACACTCAACAAAATAAAAATAGTAAAGTGATTTTGCGCTTCAAATCTATCACATCAAAGCATGATTATGTATACAACTATATAAATAGAGTGTATTCTACAGACATAAATCAATGTATAATATATATTGTATATATTAAAAGCCTTAAACACTATGAACTATAATTTCACAGTTTCTAGAATTTTCTCTAGCAAATTATCATTAAACATATATATATTACATGCACACAAATATAAATACAATTTGTGCAGCTGCTACTAGTAATGTGTAGTAGTAGTAGTAAAATAAAAGTTAAAAATCATATTTCTTCATTCACATAAAGCTCAGGTTAATATAACCCAGCACAGAGTTCCCCCTTACATCAGAGTCTGCAAGATTCCCCCTTACAGTGCAAGGGGAAATGCTGCAGACTGGAGTAAGGGGGAACTCTAAAGTAAGGGGGGCTCTGGTGACCAGAGATCATCTTATATCAGAGTGCACAGCATTCCCATTTACATCAGAGTTCCCCTTTTTATCAGGGTCCGTGGAGTTCCAACTTGCATTTAAAATGAGAACTCCAATGTGGGGAATACGCTGGTGACCACAGACCACCCCCAGAGTGAATACACTAAGGTAAAAGGGGGGGGGTACTAATATAAGGGGGAACCTTTATATCAGTGCCCCCTTACCTTACTGTATTCACTCCCCCTTACATCACTGACCTCCATCAGACTATCCTTGCAACGCTGTCACTGACCTCATCTCAGGTGCACCGTACAGGGCTCAGCCAGACGGTCCTCTCTGGGCTCCAGCTTGGTGGCTCTAGTTTCATCCTATATTATCCTCTACGCACTCCACACAAGTCCAACTCCTCTTGTGACCCCCCTCCTAGCAGTGCTCCAGCTCTTGACTCCTCTGTAACCCCCCCCCCCCCCTGGAGACTGCAGACACAATAAAGAAGATGGTCAGAGGCTGTGCAGATATGATACAGAAAAAGGTCTGTGCAGACATGATACAAGAGATAGTCAGAGACTGCAGAAATTATACAATAGATGGTCAGAAACTGCGGGCATGATACAAGAGATAGTCAGAGACTGAAGACATGATACAAGAGATGGTCAGAGACTGCAGAAATGATACAAGAGATGGTCAGACTGCAAACATGATACAAGAGATGGTCAGAGACTGAAGACATGATACAATAGATGGTCAGAGACTGCAGACATGATACAGGAGATGGTCGGAGACTGCAGGCATGATACAAGAGATGGTCAGAGACTGCGGACATGATACAAGAGATGCCAGAGACTGAAGGCATGATACAAGAGATAGTCGGAGACTGCAGGCATGATACAAGAGATGGTCAGAGACTGCGGACATGATACAAGAGATGTCAGAGACTGAAGGCATGATACAAGAGATGGTCAGAGACTGCAGAAAGGATACAATAGATGGTCAGAGACTGCAGACATGATACAAGAGATGGTCAGAGACTGCAGACATGATACAAGAGATGGTCAGAGACTGCAGACATGATACAAGAGATGGTCAGAGACTGAAGACATGATACAATAGATGGTCAGAGACTGCAGACATGATACAGGAGATGGTCGGAGACTGCAGGCATGATACAAGAGATGGTCAGAGACTGCGGACATGATACAAGAGATGCCAGAGACTGAAGGCATGATACAAGAGATAGTCGGAGACTGCAGGCATGATACAAGAGATGGTCAGAGACTGCGGACATGATACAAGAGATGTCAGAGACTGAAGGCATGATACAAGAGATGGTCAGAGACTGCAGAAAGGATACAATAGATGGTCAGAGACTTCAGACATGATACAATAGATGGTCAGAGACTGCGGACATAATACAGGAGATGGTCAGAGACTGCAGACATGATACAAGAGATGGTCAGAGACTGCAGGCATGATACAAGAGATGGTCAGAGACTGAAGACATGATACAAGAGATGGTCAGAGACTGAAGACATGATACAATAGATGGTCAGAGACTGCGGACATGATACAAGAGATGGTCAGAGACTGAAGACATGATACAATAGATGGTCAGAGACTGCGGATATGATACAAGAGATGGTCAGAGACTGCAGGCATGATACAAGAGATGGTCAGAGACTGCAGAAATTATACAATAGATGGTCAAACTGCGGACATGATACAAGAGATTGTCAGAGACTGAAGACATGATACAAGAGATGGTCAGAGACTGCAGAAATGATACAATATATGGTCAGAGACTGTGGACATGATACAAGAGATGGTCAGAGACTGAAGACATGATACAAGAGATGGTCAGAGACTGCAGAAATGATACAATAGATGGTCAGAGACTGCAGACATGATACAAGAGATGGTCAGAGACTGAAGACATGATACAAGAGATGGCCAGAGACTGCGGACATGATACAGGAGATGGTCGGTGACTGCAGACATAAAAACAGGAGACGGTCAGAGATTGCAGACATAAAAACAGGAGATGGTCAGAGACTGCAGACGTGATACAGGAGATGGTCACAGACTGCAGACATGATACAGGAGATGGTCAGAGACTGCAGACATGATACAGGAGATGGTCAGAGACTGCAGACATGATACAGGAGATGGTCGGAGACTGCAGACATAAAAACAGGAGACGGTCAGAGATTGCAGACATAAAAACAGGAGACGGTCAGAGATTGCAGACATAAAAATAGGAGACGGTCAGAGATTGCAGAGATAGCAACAGGAGATGGTCAGTGATTGCAGAGATAAAAACAGGAGACAGTCAGAGATTGCAGAGATAAAAACAGGAGACAGTCAGAGATTGCAGAGATAAAAACAGGAGACAGTCAGAGATTGCAGAGATAAAAACAGGAGACAGTCAGAGATTGCAGAGATAAAAACAGGAGACAGTCAGAGATTGGTAATAACAAGCAAACTCTCACATTGCTGCAGCAGCCACCAAACACTACAGCCACAGACAGCATCTCTTTGATTGGGGGGGAATGATATGTGATAGGGGGTTCTTTGGGAGGGGGAAAGACTTGTGCTGGGGGGTGAGGGGGATGGATTTCATATCCATCCCCCCTTGTAGCACCAAGTCTTCTACAATCCCAAAGTGTCCATATATCCTCTCCCCCAAACCACTCCAAGTGTACTGTATGTTTATCCCCCCCCTCGCAAGTCTCACTTTTAGCCCATTAATAAAGACCTCAGATCAGCGCTGTCCCGCAGAGCTGCATGGCCAGGGGAGGGCTGGCAGCCTTAGGCCTGGGGGGCAAGTCTAGTCAAGTGGCCCATTGAACCACCGAATCAGCTCACCATCCATCTGCTCCACATTGCCTGCACAGAGAGCGAGAGAGAGAAATCTCTCCACATTGCAGTTTCTCTCTGGAAGCAATGTTGCGCAGTCTCTCTCTCTGTGCGGGCAATGTGAAGTGGTCACTCTCTCTGTGTGGGCAGTGTTGTGCATGTGCAGGCACAGGCCTGTGCACTGGCCCCCAGATTAAGGGCATTGTGGGCCTGGTGCGGCAGTAGAGCAGGAATGTGATGCAAGTAATGTCCTATCCCAGATTTCCTCTCACTGGCCACCCTCCTGCGTTTCCAGGAGCCTGTGCTGGCTTGTGCCCAGACTTGGTCACAGACACACATGTGTAATGCTAGGGAAGCCCGGCATTTGATTTACCAAGCTTCCGTAAGAGCCACGTGTCGGTGTGTGCTCTGAGGTGAACGTTTCCCAGCCATCAGAATACAGTGATCACTGCTGGCAGCTATAGCAGCCAGCAGTGATCGACAAAAAGAAAAAAAAAACAGGACACGCTGATTGTACTTAAGTCAATTGATAGATCAGATTCTGTATAACCAGTCTGCACATTGATAGATTGAAATTCTGCCAGTTCAACAGAAATTTCAGTCTGTCTATGGTGGCTTATGTCCACCAGTCTCTGAATTTAATAATATCCTCAAATCTTCTGAAAGGGGGGCTCCACTTAGGTGTAGAAATTCACTTTGAACTCCACCTTATTTCCAGAACTCTCATTATGTATTAGATGTGCAAACAATAAGGTGAGAGAACATCTAATACCTACAGAGAGTAATGGAAATAAGGTGGAGTACAAAGTGAATTACCTGGAGGGACTGGCATTGAGGAGGTTAAAATAGGCAGGGGGGAAATTAGATATCGCCTCCTCGCTGCCTGTCAAATGCCTCTGAAAAGCGACCTAATCATTGATCACTTCAGTGGAGTGGCAGTGCCTGCTAAGAGTGCAAGCCTTTGGGCTCACACTGGTGCTCAACATTTTTTTTTTGGGGGGGGGCAAGCAAACTGAAAAAAAAACATCAAATGCAGCCACTGTGCCCCCATCAATTGTAGCCACTGTGCCCCCATCAAATGCAGCCACTGTGCCCCCATCAAATGCAGCCACTGTGCCCCCATCAAATGCAGCCACTGTGCCCCATCAAATGCAGCCACTGTGCCCCCATCAAATGCAGCCACTGTGCCCCATCAAATGCAGCCACTGTGCCCCATCAAATGCAGCCACTGTGCCCCATCAAATGCAGCCACTGTGCCCCATCAAATGCAGCCATTGTGCCCCATCAAATGCAGCCACTGTGCCCCATCAATTGCAGCCACTGTGCCCCATCAAATGCAGCCACTGTGCCCCATCAAATGCAGCCACTGTGACACCCCCTCCGCCCATTTGCTGTCTGACTGACACTTACCCCATCTTGGTGACAGGTCAGGCAGTGGGTGATGGCGGCGAGCTGTGGGACATGCAGTGGGTCAGGTGATGCCCCTGTCCTGTGTCCTCCATGGTTCCCGTGCATCTCTTCTTCTGGTCTGCTAGATGTCCAATAGGAATGCCTGTGCCTTCAGCCAATCAGGTGACGGGTATTAGACCCGTACTTCCTGATTGGCGGAGAGGTGGTTCAGTGTTAGAAAAGAGAATATTAATTTGCTTTTTTAACACACCTGGGTGGGCTCATGGTGCAATACTCTGCGCTCTGAGTCCACCTTTTTTGAAGCCTATGGCACTAATCAGGTGGTTTAAAAAAAAAAAAAAACACACCCCCACCACTGTAATTCAGGCGCCTGGTGTTTGAAAAGGGGCCAGATGCCTGAACAGGGGGTAGCCACGGTGGCCATGGATAGATTCATGCAGTGCATGAATCTATACATTTTACATATAGGGAGTGGCATAATGGAGGGGGCAGTGCCTGTGCGTCCTTAATGGACAGGCTGCCACTGTGCTGGCAGTTTTCCATAGCCGCAGTCCTTCAGACTTCTAATTAGGTTGTGCGTTTTGCTGCATTTTCTCGAATTGCACCAAAGATGCAGCATGCAGGACTTCTTGTGCACTTTCAGAACATGCAGCAAAAATGTACAACCTAATAGAAGTCTATGGGACCGGGGGGTAACATGCAGGAAGACTGCCAGTACACCAGCACTGCAGTATGCCAGTGTGAACACACATCATAACATCTAGGAGGGCGAGGTACTGTCACAGGCTGTAATATAACACTTAAGCTGCAGAGAGGGGAAGAGACAGCAGGAAGGGAGGGAGGAGAAGCTCACTTGTCACTTACTTGGACGCAATGGACACTAGTTCCAGGAGGCTCACTTGTTTTTTTTATTCTTTTTAAGACTGTGGTTGCTGAGCTCAGCCGACTGCTCAGTTTTAACTTTCCCGCCCACACATCCTCTTCACAGACAGCACACGGGCTGCCCGGAGTGTGGGCGGGGAAAGAAAAAGCAGATCCATCCAGCCTCTGCCAGAGCTTCGTGTGCAGGAGGGAGGGGAGGGGCGGGGCTAACACAGACTGTCAGCCCTGTGACAGAGCCCTGTGACTGGCTTGCAGTACTGAATCCGGCCGTGCCCTCCACCCGAGCAGCTGCCCTCGGCCAGCTCAGCCTCAGCGGCCTTTGTGCAGGACATTAGAGCAGCCCAGGGGGCAATTGCATCCCCGCCCCTGTGCATGGCCCTGCTCCCTCCCCGCCTCCTCCTCTGTGTCCAGGAAAACATCACAGCAGGAGGAGGAGGGGGCGGGGTCAGTGCGCAGAGCTCCGTATGTGTGTGTCAGCCGGGGAGAGATGCCACTTTGCGGCTGCTATACGAAGCGTTGCTCGTGGGAACCAAGACACCCCACAGGCATTCAGGGACTCTGATTCGCCAGGACTATCCTGGAGAGGTTGAGCTACGGGCAAATTAGGCTTTTGCGAGGCCCCTTGGATTGCGAGGCCTTAGGCAAAGGCCTAATTTGCCTAATTAGAGAGCCGCCACTGCTGCCGGAACACCGTTAAAGTCTATGGGACACTAATGTGGAAAATTTAAAGTGCTAATTTTGAAGGCTTATATGCAAGTTATTGTCATAAAAAGTGTTTGGAGACCTGGGTCCTGCCCCAGGGGACATGAATCAATGCAAAAATGTTTTTTTTTAAAGCGGTCGTTTTTTCGGGAGCAGTGATTTTTTTTAATGCTTAAAGTGAAACAATAAAAATGAAATATTCCTTAAAATATTGTGCCTGGGGGGTGTCTATAGTATGCCTGTAAAGTGGCCCATTTTCCCCATGTTTAGAACAGCACCACAACAAAATTACATTTCTAAAGGAAAAATCCCCCCCCCCCTCAGTCTATTACCAGGCCCTTTGGGTCTGGTATGAATATTAAGGGGAACCCCAAACCAAAATTTAAAAAAAAGATTGTGGTGGTCTGGTATGGATTTTGGGGGGGACCCTACGCCATTTAAAAAAAAATTGGCACAGGGTTCCCCTTAATTTCTATATCAGACCCAAAGGGCCTGGTATGGATTTTAGGGGGATCCCCACACAATTTTTTTTTTACATTTTGGTTCGGGGGTTCCCCTTAATATTCATACCAGACCCATAGGGGCTGGTGATGGACTGGGGGGGGGGACCCATGCCCTTTTTTTCAATGATTTTTATCTATATTGCCGAGACCTGACAATTCATTACAGCCGCGATCAGTTTTGAATGACAACTTTTCCCTTAGAAATGTCATTTTTCTGTGGTACGGTTCTAAACAGGGGAAAAATGTGCCACTTTGCAGGCATACTATAGACACCCTCCAGGCACGATATTTAAAGGAATATTTAATTTTTACTGTTTCACTTTAACCACTTGCCGACCACCGCACGACGATATACGTCAACAGAATGGCACGGGCAGGCATATAGGCGTACCTGTACGTCCTGATCGGGCCCCCCGGTGCCAGCAGCAGTCAGCTTAGTTCCAGAAGTGATCCGTGCTAAGGGGGAGGCCACCGATTCATGGCCACCCCCTCGCAATCGCTCCTGACGAATGGGCTTCTTTCTCTGCCTGTGAACTGTAAACACAGGTCAGAGGAAGTGAAGTAATCTCTCTTTGCGCTTCCTTTTTTGTTCAGGAGCTGTGGAGAGAGGACGTGAAAAGTGAGTTGCACCAACAGACCACTAACACCAGTACACATAGGCACACAAATCACCCCCAATCACCCCCCAATCACCCCCTGCACCCCCAGTCACAGTATCACCGATTACAGTGTTAATTTTTTTACTGATCACTGCATTTGGTGTCATTTGTGACTGTAAAAAGTGTTAGGGCAGTTAGTGGTAGACCCCTTTAGGTCTAGGGTACCCCCTAACCCCCCTTTAAAGGTTAAACCCTTTGATCACCTCCCAGGTAACCCTTTCACCCCCTGTCGCCAGTTTCACTAAGTGATCTTTTTTCTGATTGCCGTATTAGTGTCACGGGTGACGCTAAGTAGCCAGTTAGTTATTTCGGTTCACCGCCAGCTTTTTATAGTGTCAGGTAACCCCATATACTGCCTAATAAAGGTTTTAACCCGCTGATTGCCCCCTAGTTGACCCTTTCACCCCCTGTCACCAGTGATCACCGTATAAGTGTTGCGGGTGACGCTGGTTAGTTAGTTTGTTTTTATAGTGTCAGGGCACCTGTCGTTTATTACCCAATAAAGGTTTAACCCTCTGATCACCCGGCGGGTGATATCAGTAGGTTTTAGGGTCAGTCAGGGTCTGCGTTGCCCCAGGCAGTGGCAGATTAGTGCCAGTAGCGCTAACACCCACGCACGCACCATACACCGCCCTTAGTGGTATAGTATCTGAACGGATCACTATCTAATCTGATCAGATCTATACTAGAGTCCCCAGCAGTTTAGGGTTCCCAAAAATGCAGTGTTATCGGGATCATCCCAGATACCTGCTAGCACCTGCATTTTGCCCCTCCGCCCAGCCCAGCCCAGCCCACCCAAGTGCAGTATCGATAATCACTCTCACTTACAAAACACTAAACACATAACTGCAGCGTTCACAGAGTCAAGCCTGATACCTGTGATTGCTAACAGTTTTTTTGGTAGCATTTGATACAGTTGCTGGCAGCCTATGAGCTTTTTTTCCTGTGAATCTTACTACTGTACCAGAAAATTTAGAGTCCAAAATGGCAAATCGAATGCACAGTACAGTAGTGAAGAGGCCTACACGTTTCTGAGCATAACAGATAGTGAAGAGGAAGTCACTCATCTGTCAGATTCAGGCTCAGATTACGATCTTGTAGACAACAGCGGCTCCATGACAGATAGCTCTGATGACGGAGTTGTGGTCCCTGCCAAGGTCAGGCATACCCGACCCCGTTCTTCTTCTGCTGTTGTTGAGGTGCAAGAATCGCAGGGCTCTCATATGGAGCAGAGAAGTACTAGTGCCGCTCATCCTTCTGGTGAACTGGCAAGCACCAGCGGCCTAGTACATTCTGGTCGTACATCCAGCACTGCAGTATCATGTGGTGACGTGGCGAGTCCCATAAGTGCAGTTCATGCTGGCGAGGTGGCAAGCACAAGTAGTGTCCCCCTGCCACCAAGAAGATAAGACATGCTGGTAGGTTAAAAAGCGCCCTGAGGCAATTCAGTTCGCATAGGTAGCACTATACAAGTCACTCATTCATTCATTCATTCATTCATTCATTCATTCATAAAGGCAGGCCCATCGTGCCCATAGTGTCCTTCCTGCAGAATTCGCCAATCCTGATTGGGAGCCCACCACTTCTGCAGCACCCATTCACTGGCCAACCCGGAATTCAGGTGGAAACAGTTGATTTTACGTCACTTGATTTTTATTCGCTGTTTTTCACGGAAGATCTCTATAGATCTAATGTGGACCAAAGTAATTTGTATGCTGGTCAATTCATCACCGCTAATCCCGAGTTGTCCCTTGCCAGAGATTGGAAGCCATTTACGGTTTCTGAATTTAAGACCTTTCTGGGCCTATCCCTCGACACGGGCATAGTTAAAATTTGTAAGTTGCGGTCATATTGGTCCATTGACCCAATTTAACATATGCCCCTGTTCTCTGGCTCCATGGCCAGGGCACGATACGAGCAGATCTTGTGGTTCATGCACTTCAACAACAATGAACTCTATCGTCCTCGTGGAGACCCTGGATACGATTGGCTCTACAAATTTCGGCCCCTCGTAAACCACTTCAACAAACATTTTGCAGCCTTGTTTACTCCCGATCAAGTTGTCTTCGTTGATGAGTCCCTGATTAAATTTTTTGGCAGCTTGTCTTTCAAACAGTATCTTCCCAGCCAGCGTGCCAGATATGGGGTCAAGATGTATAAGCTCTGTGACAGGGCAATAGGCTATACATATAGTTTTATGGTTTACAAGGGAAGAGATAGTCACGTAGACCCGGAGAACTGCCCAGATTACATAGGGAGCGCTGGCAAGATTGTGTGGGATTTGGTGTCACCCTTATTCGGAAAGGGGTACCATTTGTATGTGGACAACTATTACATGAGCGTGCCACTTTTTAGTCACTCGTTTGATCATCAGATTGGCGCATGTGGCACCGTGCGACCTAATCACCGGGGCTTATAGATTCCCGTCTTAGGCTTGGGGAGAGAGCCTGCTTCAAGTGTAATAATTTGCTCGCTGTGAAGTGGAGGGATAATAAGAATGTGTTCATTCTGTACTCCCTTCAAGAAGACACAATGGTCCAAATTCCTATGGTGACTGGTGTTGTGGAGAAACCCCTCTGTGTCCACAAATATAACCAAAATATGGGAGGGGTGGAGAGATCATCAGAGCTCTTCTGTTTCGATACGGTGCTTCACCTCACCATCCCAATCCAAATGCATGAGAGGCATTTTCCCTATGTCCTCCCTAGTACCCCAATCCAACGAGCCCCCCCAAAGAAAATGTTGTGTGTGTAGAAAGCACGGATATAGGCGTGACAACCGCTATTTTTGTCCCTCCTGTCCTGACAATCCTGGTCTTTGCATTGGTGAATGTTTTGAACGCTATCATAAACTAGTGGGGTTTTAGCGTAGGGTACAGCACTGCACAGACTAGGTCACACTTTCACAGGGTCTCCCAAGATGCCATTGCATTTTGAGTGACCCGAACCTGGAACCGAACCGTTATGCCCTATACACAATCGGACATTCCGACAACAAAATCCATGGATTTTTTCTGACAGATGTTGGCTCAAACTTATTTTGCATACACACGGTCGCACAAAGTTGTCGGAATTTACGATCGCCAAGAACGCGGTCACGTACACCACGTACGACGAGACTATAAAAGGGCAGTTCAGAACCAAGCGCGGCACCCTTTGGGCTCCTTTTGCTAATCTCGTGTTAGTAAAAGTTTGAGACGATTTGCGCTTTGTCAGACTCGTGGTTTTCAGATCAATTTCTGCTGTTCAGTTTGTGCTTGTGGGTTTGTATCTGTTCTTCAGTGCGTGCAGCGAGTACAATTGACTTGTCATTGTGTTCGTGTTCGTTCGGTACTGATTTTCAGGGCACTCTTCACAGGCCTTGCTGTTCTTCAGTGCGTTCTGATACTTCGTACTGAGCAGCCGACCATTTTCTAGCCATGTTGCATATATGTACTCCTCGTAGAATTCGTGCTATGCGGGGGCTTGGTGTTGGGGTCCTTACCTTGAAGTCCAGTCCATGAACAGGGTGGGGAGGAGTTTATGGACCAAGAATTGGTTGCTCCAGCGTGACCAGTTCTGTCATATGCCTTTACTCCGTCAGATCCGTGAGAATAATTCTGACGATTCCAGGTACTTTCTCTGTATGACGGACCCCGTATTTCACCATTTGTTGGCTTTCCTGACCCCCTATATCAGCAGGCAGTATACCTGCATGAGGCAAGCCATCACTCCGGAGCAGAGGCTAGTCGCCACCCTGCGGTACTTGGCGACGGGGAGAAGCCTGCAGGACCTTAAGTTCTCGACAGGCATCTCCCCCCAGGCTCTGGGGATCATTACCCCAGGGACCTGTTCTGCCATCATCCAGGTCCTGCAGAAGGAGTATATTAAGGTAAGATTTTTATCCTTTAACATCACATTTTATTGTATAGAATGTTTGTTAATATATTGTATTTCTTTCCTCAATCCCTAATTACCATGATTGTAATATGCTGTGAATGTCCCCTTTGTCCTCATGCATGCTGGATTTTTATGTAATTTTTTTTTTGTCCTTCATACATATTTTCCTTCACTTACCTCCCCAGCATGCTGCCCTGGGCCTATATTCACCTTGTGTAGTCACTTAACAATGTATTTTGTCAGATCCATAGTAGTGCTTTACCCTAAATACCCCTTAAAATGTGTAAATTTGTGATGTGTGCTTTAAATTCAGGCAGAGTGCCAGAGGCTTTTTTTTTTGTCTCCCAAAATCTTTTTTGAACCCTCCCTCCCCCCAACTGCTAACTCAGCTGATACCAATCCTCTATCTGCTGACTTTGCCAAACCCATACACACTATAGCCACCTCTTTAGTGGTCAGATTTATGGATGAATTCCCCAAAGCATGTAGTGCAAGGGCCTGCCTGAATACTTTCAAATGGTACTGTTTAAAGTTTTTGTATCCTATTATTATCTTGATAGGTAATAGCAGAATGTAAAAATGTGCTCAAATGTGTACAGTGTGTATTTATATCTTTGTATTATGACACTTCTTACCTGTCCAGTGGGCTGCCAATAGTGTAAAGTAAGAAGGGGCTGGCCAAAGTAATACACATTATTTATGCATTCATCTCTCAATGAAGTGGAGAGGGTTACCTGTCCAAAACATCCCCCCCCATAAAATTTATAAAATGCCCCATCCCATGAGGGGGGGGATCTGATAGGTGGACCTTATACCTTTGTCTTTAACCTGTTCAATACCGGGCATTTTCACCCCCTTCCTTCCCAGACCAATTTTTAGTTTTCAGCGCTGTCCCACTTTAAATGACAATTGCGCGGTCGTGCGACGTTGTACCCAAACAAAATTGACGTCTTTTTTTCCCCCACAAATAGAGCTTTCTTTTGGTGGTAGTTGATCACCTCTGCGGTTTTTATTTCTTGCGCTATAAACAAAAGAAGAGCGACAATTTTGAAAAAAACACAATATTTTTTACTTTTTGCTATAATATCCCAATTTAAAAAAAAAAAAAAAATTTTCCCCAGTTTCGGCCGATACGTATTCTTCTACATATTTTTGGTGAAAAAAAATCGCAATAAGCGTATATTGATTGGTTTGTGCAAAAGTTATAGCGTCTATAAAAAAAAATATTATTTTTTTTTTTTTTACTAGTAATAGCGGCGATCGCAATTTTGTTTTCGTGACTGCGACATTATGGCGGACACATCGGACACTTTTGACACATTTTTGGGACCATTCACATTTATACAGCGATCAATGCTATAAAATTGCATTGATTACTGTGTAAATGTGACAGGCAGTGAAGGGGTTAACCACTAGGGGGGCGGGGAGGGGTTAAATGTGTTTCCTAGGAAATGCTTCTAACTGTAGGGGGAGGGGACGCACAAGGGGAGGAGACCGATCAGTGTTCCTCCGTTCTGGGAACACAGATCGCTCTCCTCTGAGCTGACAGGACGTGAATCTCTGTGTTTATACACAGAGATCCACGGTCCGGCCCGGTTAACGGGCAATCGCGGGTGGCCGGCGGACATCGCGGCTGCCGGGCACACGCACCGGGTTCAGAGGAACGCGGCGGGCACGCACGAGCCCCCTAGGCGGCCGGGAACCCGAGGCCATCATATGACGTCCACCCAGGATGGGAGATCCCATCTGTGGACATCATATTACTATGGCTGGGTAGGGAAGAGGTTAAATACTCCCTAAAATAAATGTTATACTGATGTTGGCCAAGAATGTTTGTGTCTAATCTGCTTTCCATGTTTATGTGCAAAATTATTAATTTATTTTCTGGTTTTACTCCACAGTTTCCTTCCAACACACAGGAATGGCAGTCTGTGGCCTACCACTTTGCCCAGCGGTGGGACTTTTCTAACTACGGAGTGGTAATTGATGGGAAACATGTCCACGTCGTCCCACCACCCAACTTGGGGTCATACTATTATAATTATATGGGGTTCAATAGTATTGTGATGTTGACAGTGGTGTCAGCTACTTATGAGTTCCTGTATGTGGACGTGGGGAAGAATGGCCAGATGTCAGATGGCGGAGTCATCGCCCACACGGAGTTCTACAGGCGTCTCCAGAATGGCAGCTTGGACTTGCCACCTTCAGAAGACAATGTGGAAGGACTCCCATTCGTCTTTGTTGCGGATGAAGCATTTGCGCTGGGGGACCATCTTATGCGGCCATTCCCGACGAGGACCCTCACCCCGGACCAGAGGGTTTTTAATTACCGGCTGGCCAGAGCCAGAAGAGTGGTGGAGAACACGTTTGGAATCATGGCCAGCCGCTTCCGCCTATTTCTTACACCCATACACATAGCGGAGTATAAACTGAATCATATCATCCTGGCGTGCTGTGTTCTCCACAACTTTTTAAGGCGAAATTCTGCCAACTATGCTGCCTCAGTGGGGCCTGAGGCCAGAATTCATGTAAATGAACCAATACTGACGGCACTTGAGTCTGGCCGTCCTAGCTTGCCCCCCCGAGTGACCACGAGGTCTGTCTAAGATACATTGAATACTTTGCGGGTAGGGGGCCATCAATATGCCAGACAATGTTTGAGCCTTTTTTTAAATAAAAAAATTAGTTACTTACTAAAATATTTGCTGACATTTATTACTGCTTGTGTTTCTTTTAGCTGATCCTGACTGAAATGTGTGTAGTCCTGAAAATGGCGTGATTGTGTAACATTAGAAAGCACTGTAGGGGGTTATTTACTAAAGGCAAATACACTTTGCACTACAAGTGCACTTGAGACTGCACTGAAACTGCACTTGTAGTGCAAAGTGGATTTGCCCTTAGGAAATAACCCCCATTGTCACAGAAAACACCAATTTTACCACAACAAAAGTTTTGGAGCATTGAAAGAAGAATCCACACATTCTTGATTATCAATCTTTTTAATACCAGCACAATCACATGTGCATTTATAAAAGGTTTTTTAAAACAAACCAACATGTTTGTTGTATAACAATTTTTTGGGTCACATTAATAAAAGTCAAAATGTCCATTTAAGGTAAAATAGGCATGTTTAAAACCAACAAGAAATACACAAATCTGGAACAAACAAAGTTCAACTTTTGTAGAAATTGAAGGCAATATCAGACATGAGTATTTATAAACTGTGTATGATATTGCGTTCAGATGGGGTGAAGTCACCCCTGGAAAAGCCAAATTTTGAAGATGCACACAAATTGCATAATGTCAACATGTGCTAGCTGCCATCACAGAGGATCAAGGGACGTGTTCTGGGGGTGCAACCCCTTCCTCTCAGCTACTTTATTATTGAGGAAGGGGTTGCACCCACAAAACGCATCCATTGATCTCCCGTGATGGCAGATAGCACATGTTGACACACTGTGTGCATCTTCTAAATTTGGTTTTTCGAGAATATGTCAAAAAAGGTGCAAAAAAATTTTCGATCCAAAAAACAAGAAAAAAGTCTGGTATTTGGAGGTTTTTAAACTCTCCCTAAAACATCAATGATGTTCTTCATTTTGTTTTGATGTTTTTCTGGATGTTTTCCAAGTCCTTATTACACCCCATGATCTCCCGATCAGGATCTGGGCACTCTCACTGTTGAAATGACCTGGATCCACAACATCACGATCACCTAAAAGTATAGAAAAAAAAATACACCATGTATTATAAATATGCGGGCATCCATCTCTTACCTGAGCCTGTGGTCGCAGACACTCACCTGATGTGGTGACTATTTGGATTACATCTCCTTACTCATCCTGTTGGCTTTGGGGGATTTTTCCTTCTTCCTGAGGTGTGGGGTCTGTTGTCTCCTCGGATGAGTGGTGTCCTCCGAGTCTTTTATCCCCTATGTCAAAAAAAATAGGTATACTTAGCACACGGATATTTGATGGCAGAAATATGAACATGAAACATTGCTTGGAAGTGGGGTACATTTGTCTATTTTGGCAGAATTGCAAGATGAAAAAATATTTTTTTCCTTTGTCAATCTTAAATACTTATCTGTTTTGTACAAGCTTCTCAGATGGAGTCACCCCTATAGTATACACTGGAGTACCTGTGTGGGCCCCCTAATAAAAAGGGTGTTCTGGTGTCCCACACTAGTGCTCCAGCGTCCAGATGTGTAAACAGCTGCTGAGTGTCCTCTCCTTACACAGAATCTAGTTTGCATTTCATTCTAGTTACCAACCCATCTACACACCCAAATTATTTTAAGAGAAGTAGGCTAGCAAAAATGTATTCAAATGCATATGGCCAAAACATGTTTTTTCTATGGCGAATGAACAATGTTTCCAACGAACGAACAATGTGCCCATGAACATGAAAGTTGCCATTTTAAACTGTACAACAGTAAAGAAAAGCACATGGAGCAGCACAAACATAATAAAAATAAAGAATAGTAACACAGGACAACTACTTACTTTTTTGCAGCACTCTCCTGATCCTTCTATACTGATCGTGCTCCCTTAATTTGATTTCAAATTGGGCCTATACTGCTTCTAGATTGAGGCCTGTTTTTGGACAAGTTTAGAAGACTTTAGGCTGACATTAGGGTTTGTCTTGTATTGTGTCTTGCAGTGAAAATGGATCTAGTCAATGTTTAGGACTTTATGCCAATCTTCATAGATATGTTCAGGGAGCTGCCCTGTCTATGGCAGGTGAACCACCCCGAATATAAGAACCAAACAAAGAGGAAGGCAGCGCTGGATAATTTGCTGCAATTTGTGAAGCCGGTGATCCCCACGGCAGACATCACCTATTTGAAGATCCTAATTGGTGGCATGAGGAGCACTTTTCTAAGGGAGCACAAGAAGGTCCAGGATTCCCTGAGATCAGGAGCAGCAGATGACATTTATCTCCCCAGGCTGTGGTACTATGACAGGCTGCATTTTCTGTCAGGTCAGACTGAACCCAGGCCAGCACTCTCCACTCTTCCCTCCACGCTTCCTTCCCCCCCAGCTGAGGCTTCTGACGACCAACCTGGGCCTTCCAGGCAACAACATGTGGAGGAGCCCAGGTTGAGCCAGGTATAGCATTCTTCGAAATATTTCTGGTTGTCCTATCAATGATGTTAAATAGATGTTAGTTTGGATTACTAATTTCTGATTGTGATTGATAAACCAAAAATTAAATTGTCCCTTTTTCATACACAGGGAAGTCTCAGCCAGGAGGTGGCTGGGCCAAGCAGGCTGCCCAATACCCAGGTCCCCCCTATTGCCTTCAAAGAAAAAGTGGCAGAAAGAGGAGAAACCTGGAGGAGGCAGCAATAGGCCTATTTTGGAAGGCTACTGAGGCCCTCAGAACACCCCACAGTGTGGAAGAGGATTTTGCTGAGCTAACTGCATGCAAAATGATGTAAATGGAGGAGGGCCAACGCCTCTTATGTGAGTTTGTAATTTTAAAAGCTCTAAATAAGGGGTTGAGGGGCCAACTCACATGTGAAAGCCACAATTTGTCAGCTCACCCATGGTCCTCCTCCTCCTCCAGGTCCTCCTCCCCCTCCTCCTCCTCCTCCAGGTCCTACTCCTCCTCTGCCACAACTCTACCACCAGAGCCACAGCCGGGAAGGAAGCCTGTAAGGAAGACCAGAGAGTGATGACCTGGGTTCAGTGTGGTCTTGCCAAAGATGCAGGCTCTTGTATGACCACAGCCTGTGGACAATACATGTCATCTGCAGCTGTTCGTGATTCTCTTGGACTTCTGGACCAGACTGCACTCCCTTATATATGGACTCCTCAGGCCACCAATTTTGCAGTAAAATAATTGATGTGTGCCCTGGGGGTCAAAGGCTTCATCAATTTCTGATGTTTATCCAGCGTTGCCTTCCTCTTTGTTTGGTTCTGAGCTCTTAATAAAGGAATTTTTGTTTCAATTATACTCGCCTATGTGTGTTTTCCTTCAAAAAGGACAGTTTGTTTGTGAGGAGGCAGGTACATTTCAAAAATACAATGTGGAATTAACAAGAGACAGCAACACCAAACAACCTCCAGCAACACCCAAAAATATTCGGGAGTAAAAACAAAAAAAAATAATAAAATAAGGCTTGAAAAAATTACAAACCAAAAAAAAATAAAATATCTTTTTTGTCAGATGTGACAAATCAAAATATATTGATGAAATCATGCTAAATAATTGGGATGAGCTTCAAGTTCGAGTCGAACTCATGTTCGACTCGAACATCGGCTGTTCGCAAGTTCGCTGAACAGCGAACAATTTGGGGTGTTCGCGGCAAATTCGAAGACTTTAAAAGTCTATGGGAGAAATCAAAAGTGCTAATTTTAAAGGCTTATATTCATGGTATTGTCATAAAAATTGTCTGGGGACCTGGGTTCTGCCCCAGGGGACATGGATCAATGCAAAAAAAAGTTTTAAAAACGGCCGTTTTTTCGGGAGCAGTGATTTTAATAATGCTTAAAGTGAAACAATAAAAGTGTAATATCCCTTTAAATTTTGTACCTGGGGGGTGTCTATAGTATGCATGTAGAGGACCGCATGATTTTACCGTGTTTAGAACAGTCTGACAGCAAAATGACATTTTAAAGGAAAAAAGTCATTTAAACTACTCGCGGCTATTAATGAATTGCCGGTGTTCTGCAGAGAAAGTTCCCCTCGGCGGATAAGGACCCCCCTCTACTGCGCAGGTGCTGTGCCTGCACAGTAGGAGCCGGTGGAAATAGCCGAAGCCAAATAGTTGTAAATCAGCTGTACACAGCACCTGCAAGAGGGCCCTTCGCAGACTCGCTTCGCTCGGCACTTTTTTATTCTCCCTCTAGGTCCCCTTGGATGGTGGGTCTTGAACCTGGACCCAGGGCGCAGGCGCCGTGTACAGCTGATTGAAGTTTTTCATGTTCGGCTATTTTCGGCGGCTCCTTAGTTGTTCGTACTGCGCAAGCGCCGCGCCTGCGCAGTACAGGGGGTCCTTATCCGCTGGGGGAACTTTCTTGGCAAGACACCGGTCTGACAATACAGATAAAACTTATTTGATAAAAACGGCATGGGAATTCCCCACAGGGGAACCCCGAACCAAAGTTTTAAAAAAAAATGACGTGGGGGGGTCCCCCTAAATTCCATACCAGGCCCTTCAGGTCTGGTATGGATATTAAGGGGAACCCCAGCCAAAATAAAAAAAAATGGCATGGGGTCCCCCTCAAAATCTATGCCAGACCCTTCAGGTCTGGTATGGATTTTAAGGGGAACTCCATGCCAAAATTTAAAAAAAAACGGCGTGGAGTCCCCCCACAAATCCATACCAGACCCTTATCCGAGCACGCAACCTGGCAGGCCGCAGGAAAAGAGGGGGGGACGAGAGAGCGCCCCCCCTCCTGAACCGTACCAGGCCACATGCCCTCAACATTGGGAGGGTGCTTTGGGGTGCCCCCCAAAACACCTTGTCCCCATGTTGATGAGGACAAGGGCCTCATCCCCACAACCCTGGCCGGTGATTGTGGGGGTTTGCGGGTGGGGGGCTTATCGGAATCTGGAAGCCCCCTTTAACAAGGGGACACCCAGATCCCGGACCTCCCCCCTGTGTGAAATGGTAAGGGGGAAATGTCAAAAATGTTAAAAATGACAAGAGACAGTTTCTTATTTCTTCTTTCTTCTATCTTCTATCTTCCTTCAGTTTCTTCCTCCATCTTCTTCTTCTTCTGGTTCTTCTGGTTCTTCCTCCGGTGTTCTCGTCCGGCATCTTCCTCTGCAGCGTCGTCGTCTTCTTCCCTTCTTCTCCGGGCCGCTCCGCATCCATGATGGCATGGAGGAAGGCTCCCGCTGTGTGACGCTTCTCTCTTCATCTTCTTCTCTTCATCTTCTTCTCTTCATCTTCTTTTCGGGCCACTCCGCATCCATGATGGCATGGAGAGAGGCTCCCGCTGTGTGAAGCTTCTCCTCTTCTGACGGTTCTTAAATAATGGGGGGCGGGGCCACCCTCCATGCCATCATGGATGCGGAGCGGCCCGAAAAGAAGATGAAGAGAAGAAGTTGAAGAGAGAAGCGTCACACAGCGGGAGCCTCTCTCCATGCCATCATGGATGCGGAGCGGCCCGGGGAGAAGAAGGGAAGAAGACGCCGACGCCACGGAGGAAGATGCCGGACGAGAACACCAGAGGAAGAACCAGAAGAAGAAGATGGAGGAAGAAACCGAAGGAAGATAGAAGAAAGAAGAAAGAAGAAGCATTTAAATAAAGGAATTGTCAAAAACTGTCTCTTATCATTTTTAACATTTTTGACAGTTTTTTAGTGAAATGGTAGGGGTACAAGTACCCCCTTACCATTTCACACAGGGGGGAGGGCCGGGATCTGGGGGTCCCCTTGTGAAATGGGGTTTCCAGATTCTGATAAGCCCCCCGCCTGCAGACCCCCACAGCCACCGGCCAGGGTTGTGGGGATGAGGCCCTTGTCCTCATCAACATGGGGACAAGGTGTTTTGGGGCGCTACCCCAAAGCACCCTCCCAATGTTGAGGGCATGTGGCCTGGTACGGTTCAGGAGTAGGGGCTGCTCTCTCGCCCCCCCTTCTTTTCCTGCAGCCTGCCAGGTTGCGTGCTCGGATAAGGGTCTGGTATGGATTTTTAGGGGGACCCCACGCCATTTTTTTTTAAATTTTGGCACGGGGTTCCCCTTAAAATCCATACCAGACCTGAAGGGTCTGGTATAGATTTTGAGGTTGACCCCATGCCATTTTTTTTTTAAATTTTGGCCGGGTTTCCCTTAATATCCATACCAGACCTGAAAGGCCTGGTATGGAATTTAGGGGGAGCCCCCACATAATTTTTTTTTTAAATTTTGGTTCAGGGTTCCCCTGTGGGGAATTCCCATGCCGTTTTTATCAATGAACTTTTATGTGTATTGTCGGACCGGCAATTCATTAATAGCCGTGAGTAGGGATGAGCCGAACACCCCCCCGGTTCGGTTCGCACCAGAACCTGCGAACGGACCGAAAATTTGCACAAACTTTAGAACCCCATTGACGTCTATGGGACTCGAACGTTCGAAATCAAAAGTGCTCATTTTAAAGGCTAATTTGCATGGTATTGTCCTAAAAAGGGTTTGGGGACCCGGGCCCTGCCCCAGGGGACATGTATCAATGCAAAAAAACGTTTAAAACGGCCGTTTTTTCAGGAGCAGTGATTTTAATGATGCTTAAAGTAAAAAAAAAAGTGAAATATTCCTTTAAATATCGTACCTGGGGGGTGTCTATAGTATGCCTGTAAAGTGGCACGTGTTTCCCATATTTAGAACAGTCCCTGCACAAAATGTCATTTTTAAAGGAAAAAATCTCATTTAAAACTGCTTGCGGGTTTAATGTAATGTCGGGTCCTGGCAATATGGATGAAAATCAGTGAGACAAACGGCATGGGTACCCCCCAGTCCATTACCAGGCCCTTTGGGTCTTGTATGGATATTAAGGGGAACCCGCACCCAAATTAAAATAAGTAAAGGTGTGGGGCCACCAGGCCCTATATACTCTGAACAGCAGTATACAGGCGGTGCAAACAGGACAGGGACTGTAGGTTTGTTGTTAAGTAGAATCTGTTTGTAATTTTGAACGGGTACATTTTTAATGTGTTTAGCTCCAGCCAAAAAATCTTTTTTAAGCTTTTTGGAAAACATAGGGAAGGGTTATCACCCCTGTGACATTTGTTTTGCTGTCTGTCCTCCTCTTCAGAAGATTTCACCTCACTTTTTGTCCCAATGACAAATGTTTTTTGAAAATTTGTTTTTTTTGTGGAACAAGGATTGGAAAGCATCAGTGGAAGGAGAACTGTTTTTCCCATATTAACTCTTACAGGAGAGAATTTCCCTTCCTAGGGGTAGATTTCATCTCACTTCCTGTTGTCTCCTTCCGTTTGCAAGTAGGAGTCGTTTGTAAATTAGATGTTTGAAAGTAGGGTCCTGCCCTATATACTCAGCAGAAATTTGGGCCTTAGGTGTTGTTGTGGCCACAACACTGTAAGCCCTCACAGGGCCCTGCTGTGAAATATTAGATCAAGAATTGTAATTACATGCCCCTGTTGACCAGGGGCAGAAAAATTGGGCCTTTGGTGCTGGTGATGGTGCTGGTGCCACAACACTGTAAGTCCTCACTCGCTCTTGGTGGGTGCAGAAATGGGCCCTGCTGTGAAATATTAGATCAAGAATTGTAATTACATGCCTCTGTTGAACAAGGGCAGAAAAATTGGGCTTTTGGTGGTGGTGGTGCCACAACACTTTAAGTCCTCACAGACACTCTAGTTGGAATGCAGGAACGAGCCCTGCTGCAAAGTATTGCATCAAAAATTGTAATTACACGCCCCTGTTAAACAGGGGCTGAAAAATTGGGCCTTAGGCACTGGTGCTGGTGCCACAACACTGCAACCCCTCACAGATACTCTAGTTGGAACGCAAAAAACGAGCCCTGCTGCCAAGTATTGCATCAAAAATTGTAATTACACGCCCCTGTTAAACAGGGGCTGAAAAATTGGGCCTTAGGCACTGGTGCTGGTGCCACAACACTGCAACCCCTCACAGATACTCTAGTTGGAACGCAGAAACGAGCCCTGCTGCAAAGTATTGCATCAAAAATTGTGATTACACACTCCTGTTAAACAGGGGCTGAAAAATTGGGCCTTAGGCACTGGTGGTGGCGCCCAGAACCAAAAATGTTCTTACAAGCTATCAGCGTGATCATTGAGGAGGAAGAGGATAATTACTCAGGGATAGTCACTTAGCATCAGCATAGGCAGTCTTTGAAAGGATCTGAGATTTCAAAAAAAATTATTTGGTTACATCAGCATCAGGTGCTTGGTAGCTGGTGGTGATCCACGACTGATTCATTTTTATGAAAAATTATAACGTGGATCAAGGAGGGTTGCTAGCCAGTATTGGTCCATCTCCTTGATACCACGAATACGAGGATCCTTACGCAGGCTTTGCAGGATCAGGAGGCCATGCAGCGTAGGTTTGCTGAGGCATTCGGTCCGGAGTCCTCTGGGTCACTAAGGACGACATGGTCCGCAGCCACCTCCTCCAAGCCACGTACAAGTCCATGTGTTTCTTGGGACTGATCCCTTAAAGACTGCTGCTGATGCTGAGTGCCAGGCTCCACCTCCATACTGACACAATCTTCCTCCTCCTCCTCCTCGTCCTCTTCCTGTGTGATCGGCAGGCACGCAGGAACACTGTCTGGATAAAGGGGGCCTTGAGAGCTAAGGAAGTCCTCCTCTTCCTGCCTCTGTTCTGCCTCAAGTGCCCTGTCTATTATTCCACGCAGCGTGTGCTCCAACAGGTGGACAAGGGGGACAGTGTCACTGATGCATGCACTGTCACTGCTCACCATCCTCGTGGCCTCCTCAAATGTTGACAGGACAGTGCATGCATCCCTGATCATGGCCCACTGGTGTGGGGAAAAAAAACAAGCTCCCCTGACCCTGTCCTGGTGACATAGTCGCACAGGTACTCATTGATGGCCCTCTGCTGCATGTGCAGCTGCTGCAGCATGGCCAATGTTGAGTTCCACCTGGTGGGCATGTCACAGATTAGGCAGTTCTTGGGCAGGTTAAACTCCTTTTGGAGGTCCGCCAGCCAAACACTGGCATTATATGACCGGCGGAAATGCACACAGACTTTCCTGGCCTGCCTCAGGACATCCTGTAAGCCCGGGTACCTGCCCAAGAACCGCTGCACCACCAAGTTAAGGACGTGAGCCAAACAGGGCATATGGGTTATTTGTCCCTGTCGGAGGGCAGAGAGGAGGTTGGTGCCATTGTCGCAAACCACCATTCCTGCCTTAAGTTGGCGTGGCTTCAACCACCTCTGAACCTGCCCCTGCAGAGCTGACAGAACCTCTGCCCCAGTGTGGCTCCTGTCCCCCAAGCACACCAGCTCAAGCAATGCATGGCATCTTTTGGCCTGCGTACTTGCGTTGCCCCTTGAACGGCTACGGAGCACCGCTGGTTCCGAGGTAAAAGCACAGGAAGAGGCCATGGAGGAAGAAGAAGAGGAGGGGGTGGAGGAGAGAGGTGTGTCACAATCATTAGTAGTGGCATTTTGGAGGCGTGGTGGCGCAACAACCTCAAACACTACTGCAGCTTGTCCTGCATCCTTCCCAGCTGCCAGCAGAGTCACCCAATGCGCTGTGAAACTTAGGTAACGTCCCTGTCCATGCCGGCTGGACCATGACCATGAGTCAGCGGTAATATGCACCTTACCGCTGACCGCCCTGTCCAGCGAGGCGTGAAAAAAAGTGGCGTTTGGGTACCTGCCACTAAGGAACCGCACATTCCACAAACTCACGGAAGGGGGCAGAGTCTACCAACTGAAAAGGCAGCAGTTGAAGTGCTAGCAATTTTGCCAAGCTAGCATTCAACCGCTGGGCATGTGGATGGCTGGGAGCAAACTTCTTTTGGCGGTGCAGCAGCTGGGGCAGGGAAATTTGCCTGGTACAATCTGACGTCAGTGTACCAAAAGCAGATTGCCCACAAGTACTTGGCTGTGACACACCTAATTCTACACCTTCATTCCTCTCAGTGCAGGTCTCAGAGAGGGCTGAAGGTATAGTGGGGTTGGAGATCTCAGCTGATAAGGAGCAAGGAGAGGTCCTCTTTGTTCTTTGGTGTGGGTCTTTTAGATACGCTTACCAACGAACTGCATGGCAGGTCAACATATGTCTGGTCAAGCATGTGGTACCCAAGCGGGAGATGTTTTGGCCACGCGAGATACGCTTGAGACATATGTTGCAAATAGCAGCGGTGCGATCTGATGCACTCGTCTCAAAAAAGGCCCACACCAAAGAACTTTTTGAATAATGTGCAGAGACTGCAGCGCCCTGCACATGTGGAGCTTTGGGGTGTGATGCAGTCAGTGTGCTGCCCTTAGGCTGGCCCCTGGAGGGCATCCTGCCTCGTTGGTGATGTGCCGCCTCCTCCTCCTCTCTCCTATCAGGCACCCACGTTGAGTCAGTGACCTCATCATCCCCTCCCTCCTCATCACTGGAGCAAACCTGGCAGTATGCTGCAGCAGGGGGAGCATGACTACCAGATTGCTGTCCTTCTTGGGCACCCCATCTGTCCGTGCTCATGTTACTGCCTTCATCGAGCTCAGTATCATCATCCGAGCCTTCCAAATGCTGGGCATCCTCCTGGAGCATGTACCCAACACTGTGGTCAAACAGTTCGAGGGACTCCTCAGGAGGACATGGTGGGGCTAGGGAAGGAGTCACTGATGACATTGAGCCGAGGGAAGAGGCCGCTGCTTTGCCAGACAAAGTACCCTGAGCATGGGTGAGAGAGGATGAGGAGGATGAGGATGGCTTGGTCATCCACTCGACCAAGTCTTCCGCATGTTGCAGCTCAACACGGCCAGCTGCTGAAAAAAAAGGCCAAGCGTGTCCCACGGCCACGTGCTGATGAGGATGCACCGTCTCCACGACCAGCACTAGACACAGAGCCTGCTTGCCCTCTCTTATTGGCTTGTGACTGTCTGCCTCTCCTTCTTGGCCTTCCAGACATACTAATGGCCTGTAGCTGCACTAAGCTGGGATATATATATAAATATATATATATATATATATATATATATATATATATATATATATATATATATATATACTGATACTGCAGCTAGCAAAATCAACTGCCTGCCTGTAGTATGAGAACACCACCAACCTTCTACAGGTAGCTTTAGCTGAACACTGTGCAAAGCTCGCAAAAAAATAACTTGTAGGTTTAGCTGAACACTGTGAGGAGGACGCACCACACTAACTTGTAGTTTTAGCTGAACACTGTGAGCAGGACACATTACACTAACTTGTAGTTTTAGCTGAACACTGTGAGGAGGACGCACCACACTAACTTGTAGTTTTAGCTGAACACTGTGAGCAGGACGCACTGCACTAACTTGTAGCTTTAGATGGACACTGTGCAGAGCTCGCAAATAAATAACTTTTAGGTTTAGCTGAACACTGTGAGGAGGACGCACCACACTAACTTGTAGTTTTAGCTGAACACTGTGAGCAGGACGCACTGCACTAACTTGTAGCTTTCGATGAACACTGTGCAGAGGTCTTACTACACTAACTTGTAGTTTTAGCTGAACACTGTGAGCAGGACGCACTGCACTAACTTGTAGCTTTAGATGAACACTGTGCAGAGGTCTCACTACACTAACTTGTAGTTTTAGCTGAACACTGTGAGCAGGATGCACTGCACTAACTTGTAGCTTTAGATGAACACTGTGCAGAGGTCTCACTACACTAACTTGTAGTTTTAGCTGAACACTGTGAGCAGGACGCACTGCACTAACTTGTAGCTTTAGATGAACACTGTGCAGAGATCTCACTACACTAACTTGTAGGTTTAGCTGAACACTGTGAGGAGGACGCACCACACTAACTTGTAGTTTTAGCTGAACACTGTGAGCAGGACGCACTGCACTAACTTGTAGCTTTAGATGAACACTGTGCAGAGGTCTCACTACACTAACTTGTAGTTTTAGCTGAACACTGTGAGCAGGACGCACTGCACTAACTTATAGCTTTAGATGAACACTGTGCAGAGGTCTCACTACACTAACTTGTAGGTTTAGCTGAACACTGTGAGGAGGACGCACCACACTAACTTGTAGTTTTAGCTGAACACTGTGAGCAGGACGCACTGCACTAACTTGTAGCTTTAGATAAACACTGTGCAGAGCTCGCAAAAAAAAACTTGTAGGTTTAGCTGAACACTGTGAGGAGGATGCACCACACTAACTTGTAGTTTTAGCTGAACACTGTGAGCAGGATGCACTGCACTAACTTGTAGCTTTAGATGAACACTGTGCAGAGGTCTCACTACACTAACTTGTAGTTTTAGCTGAACACTATGAGCAGGACGCACTGCACTAACTTGTAGCTTTAGATGAACACTGTGCAGAGGTCTCACTACACTAACTTGTAGGTTTAGCTGAACACTGTGAGGAGGACGCACCACACTAACTTGTAGTTTTAGCTAAACACTGTGAGCAGGATGCACTTCACTAACTTGTAGCTTTAGATGAAAACTGTGCAGAGGTCTCACTACACTAACTTGTAGGTTTAGCTGAACACTGTGAGGAGGACGCACCACACTAACTTGTAGTTTTAGCTGAACACTCTGAGCAGGACGCACTGCACTAACTTGTAGCTTTAGATGAACACTGTGCAGAGGTCTCACTACACTAACTTGTAGTTTTAGCTGAACACTGTGAGCAGGACGCACTGCACTAACTTGTAGCTTTAGATGAACACTGTGCAGAGGTCTCACTACACTAACTTGTAGTTTTAGCTGAACACTGTGAGCAGGACGCACTGCACTAACTTGTAGCTTTAGATGAACACTGTGCAGAGGTCTCACTACACTAACTTGTAGGTTTAGCTGAACACTGTGAGGAGGACGCACCACACTAACTTGTAGTTTTAGCTGAACACTGTGAGCAGGACGCACTGCTCTAACTTGTAGCTTTAGATGAACACTGTGCAGAGGTCTCACTACACTATCTTGTAGTTTTAGCTGAACACTGTGAGCAGGAGGCACTGCACTAACTTGTAGCTTTAGATGAACACTGTGCAGAGGTCTCACTACACTAACTTGTAGTTTTAGCTGAACACTGTGAGCAGGACGCACTGCACTAACTTGTAGCTTTAGATGAACACGGTGCAGAGGTCTCACTACGCTAACTTGTAGTTTTAGCTGAACACTGTGAGCAGGACGCACTGCACTAACTTGTAGCTTTAGATGAACACTGTGCAGAGGTCTTACTACACTAACTTGTAGGTTTAGCTGAACACTGTGAGAAGGACGCACCACACTATCTTGTAGTTTTAGCTGAACACTGTGAGCAGGACGCACTGCACTAACTTGTAGCTTTAGATGAACACTGTGCAGAGCTCGCAAAAAAATAACTTGTAGGTTTAGCTGAACACTGTGAGGAGGACGCACCACACTAACTTGTAGTTTTAGCTGAACACTGTGAGGAGGACGCACTGCACTAACTTGTAGCTTTCGATGAACACTGTGCAGAGGTCTTACTACACTAACTTGTAGTTTTAGCTGAACACTGTGAGCAGGACGCACTGCACTAACTTGTAGCTTTAGATGAACACTGTGCAGAGGTCTCACTACACTAACTTGTAGTTTTAGCTGAACACTGTGAGCAGGACACACTGCACTAACTTGTAGCTTTAGATGAACACTGTGCAGAGGTCTCACTACACTAACTTGTAGTTTTAGCTGAACACTGTGAGCAGGACGCACTGCACTAACTTGTAGCTTTAGATGAACACTGTGCAGAGGTCTCACTACACTAACTTGTAGGTTTAGCTGAACACTGTGAGGAGGACGCACCACACTAACTTGTAGTTTTAGCTGAACACTGTGAGCAGGACGCACTGCACTAACTTGTAGCTTTAGATGAACACTGTGCAGAGCTCGCAAAAAAATAACTTGTAGGTTTAGCTGAACACTGAGGAGGATGCACCACACTAACGTGTAGTTTTAGCTGAACACTGTGAGCAGGATGCACTGCACTAACTTGTAGCTTTAGATGAACACTGTGCAGAGGTCTCGCTACACTAACTTGTAGTTTTAGCTGAACACTATGAGCAGGATGCACTACACTAACTTGTACCTTTAGATGAACACTGTGCAGAGGTCTCACTACACTAACTTGTAGGTTTAGCTGAACACTGTGAGGAGGACGCACCACACTAACTTGTAGTTTTAGCTGAACACTGTGAGCAGGATGCACTGCACTAACTTGTAGCTTTAGATGAACACTGTGCAGAGGTCTCACTACACTAACTTGTAGGTTTAGCTGAACACTGTGAGGAGGACGCACCACACTAACTTGTAGTTTTAGCTGAACACTGTGAGCAGGACGCATTGCACTAGCTTGTAGCTTTAGATGAACACTGTGCAGAGGTCTCACTACACTAACTTGTAGTTTTAGCTGAACTCTGTGAGCAGGACGCACTGCACTAACTTTTAGCTTTAGATGAACACTGTGAGCAGGACGCACTGCACTAACTTGTAGCTTTAAATGAACACTGTGCAGAGGTCCCACTACATTAACTTGTAGGTTTAGCTGAACACTGTGAGGAGGATGCACCACACTAACTTGTACTTTTAGCTGAACACTGTGAGCAGGACGCACTGCACTAACTTGTAGCTTTAGATGAACACTGTGCAGAGGTCTCACTACACTAACTTGTAGTTTTAGCTGAACACTGTGAGCAGGACGCACTGCACTAACTTGCAGCTTTAGATGAACACTGTGCAGAGGTCTCACTACACTAACTTGTAGTTTTAGCTGAACACTGTGAGCAGGACGCACTGCACTAACTTGTAGCTTTAGATGAACACTGTGCAGAGGTCTCATTATGCTAACTTGTAGTTTTAGCTGAACACTGTGAGCAGGATGCACTGCACTAACTTGTAGCTTTAGATGAACACTGTGCAGAGGTCTCACTACACTAACTTGTAGCTTTAGCTGAACACTGTGAGGAGGACGCACCACACTAACTTGTAGTTTTAGCTGAACACTGTGAGCAGGACGCATTGCACTAGCTTTTAGCTTTAGATGAACACTGTGCAGAGGTCTCACTACACTAACTTGTAGTTTTAGCTGAACACTGTGAGCAGGACGCACTGCACTAACTTGTAGCTTTAGATGAACACTGTGAGCAGGACGCACTGCACTAACTTGTAGCTTTAAATGAACACTGTGGCAGAGGTCCCACTACATTAACTTGTAGGTTTAGCTGAACACTGTGTGGAGGATGCACCACACTAACTTGTACTTTTAGCTGAACACTGTGAGCAGGACGCACTGCACTAACTTGTAGCTTTAGATGAACACTGTGCAGAGGTCTCACTACACTAACTTGTAGTTTTAGCTGAACACTGTGAGCAGGATGCACTGCACTAACTTGTAGCTTTAGATGAACACTGTGCAGAGGTCTCACTACACTAACTTGTAGTTTTAGCTGAACACTGTGAGCAGGACGCACTGCACTAACTTGTAGCTTTAGATGAACACTGTGCAGAGGTCTCACTATGCTAACTTGTAGTTTTAGCTGAACACAGTGAGCAGGACGCATTGCACTAACTTGTAGCTTTAGATGAACACTGTGCAGAGGTCTTACTACACTAACTTGTAGGTTTAGCTGAACACTGTGAGGAGGACGCACCACACTAACTTGTAGTTTTAGCTGAACACTATGAGCAGGACGCACTGCACTAACTTGTAGCTTTAGATGAACACTGTGCAGAGGTCTCACTACACTAACTTGTAGGTTTAGCTGAACACTGTGAGGAGGACGCACCACACTAACTTGTAGTTTTAGCTGAACTCTGTGAGCAGGACGCACTGCACTAACTTGTAGCTTTAGATGAACACTGTGCAGAGGTCTCACTACACTAACTTGTAGTTTTAGCTGAACACTATGAGCAGGACACACTGCACTAACTTGTAGCTTTAGAAGAACACTGTGCAGAGGTCTCACTACACTAACTTTTAGGTTTAGCTGAACACTGTCAGGAGGACGCACCACACTAACTTGTAGTTTTAGCTGAACACTGTGAGCAGGACACACTGCACTAACTTGTAGCTTTAGATGAACACTGTGCAGAGGTCTCACTACACTAACTTGTAGTTTTAGCTGAACACTGTGAGCAGGACGCACTGCACTAACTTGTAGCTTTAGATGAACACTGTGCAGAAGTCTCACTACACTAACTTGTAGGTTTAGCTGAACACTGTGAGGAGGACGCATCACACTAACTTGTAGTTTTAGCTGAACACTGTGAGCAGGACGCACTGCACTAACTTGTAGCTTTAGATGAACACTGTGCAGAGGTCTCACTACACTAACTTGTAGTTTTAGCTTAACACTGTGAGCAGGACGCACTGCACTAACTTGTAGCTTTAGATGAACACTGTGCAGAGGTGTCACTACACTAACATGTAGTTTTAGCTGAACACTGTGAGCAGGACGCACTGCACTAACTTGTAGCTTTAGATGAACACTGTGCAGAGGTCTTACTACACTAACTTGTAGGTTTAGCTGAACACTGAGGAGGACGCACCACACTAACTTGTAGTTTTAGCTGAACACTGTGAGCAGGACGCACTGCACTAACTTGTAGCTTTAGATGAACACTGTGCAGAGCTCGCAAAAAAATAACTTGTAGGTTTAGCTGAACACTGTGAGGAGGACGCACCACACTAACTTGTAGTTTTAGCTGAACACTGTGAACAGGACGCACTGCACTAACTTGTAGCTTTAGATGAACATTGTGCAGAGGTCTCACTACACTAACTTGTAGTTTTAGCTGAACACTGTGAGCAGGACGCACTGCACTAACTTGTAGCTTTAGCTGAACACTGTGCAGAGGTCTCACTACACTAACTTGTAGGTTTAGCTGAACACTGTGAGGAGGACGCACCACACTAACTTGTAGTTTTAGCTGAACACTGTGAGCAGGACGCACTGCACTAACTTGTAGCTTTAGATGAACACTGTGCAGAGGTCTCACTACACTAACTTGTAGTTTTAGCTTAACACTGTGAGCAGGACGCACTGCACTAACTTGTAGCTTTAGATGAACACTGTGCAGAGGTCTCACTACACTAACTTGTAGTTTTAGCTGAACACTGTGAGCAGGACACACTGCACTAACTTGTAGCTTTAGATGAACACTGTGCAGAGGTCTCACTACACTAACTTGTAGGTTTAACTGAACACTGTGAGGAGGACGCACCACACTAACTTGTAGTTTTAGCTGAACACTGTGAGCAGGACGCACTGCACTAACTTGTAGCTTTAGATTAACACTGTGCAGAGGTCTCACTACAATAACTTGTAGTTTTAGCTGAACACTGTGAGCAGGACGCACTGCACTAACTTGTAGCTTTAGATGAACACTGTGCAGAGGTCTCACTACACTAACTTGTAGTTTTAGCTGAACACTGTGAGCAGGACGCACTGCACTAACTTGTAGCTTTTGATGAACACTGTGAGCAGGACGCACTGCACTAACTTGTAGCTTTAGATGAACACTGTGCAGAGCTCGCAAAAAAATAACTTGTAGGTTTAGCTGAACACTGTGAGGAGGACGCACCACACTAACTTGTAGTTTTAGCTGAACACTGTGAGCAGGATGCACTGCACTAACTTGTAGCTTTAGATGAACACTTTGCAGAGGTCTCACTACAATAACTTGTAGTTTTAGCTGAACACTGTGAGCAGGACGCACTGCACTAACTTGTAGCTTTAGATGAACACTGTGCAGAGGTCTCACTACACTAACTTGTAGTTTTAGCTGAACACTGTGAGCAGGACGCACTGCACTAACTTGTAGCTTTCGATGAACACTGTGAGCAGGACGCACTGCACTAACTTGTAGCTTTAGATGAACACTGTGCAGAGCTCGCAAAAAAATAACTTGTAGGTTTAGCTGAACACTGTGAGGAGGACGCACCACACTAACTTGTAGTTTTAGCTGAACACTGTGAGCAGGATGCACTGCACTAACTTGTAGCTTTAGATGAACACTGTGCAGAGGTCTCACTACACTAACTTGTAGTTTTAGCTGAACACTGAGCAGGACGCACTGCACTAACTTGTAGCTTTAGCTGAACACTGTGCAGAGGTCTCACTACACTAACTTGTAGGTTTAGCTGAACACTGTGAGGAGGACGCACCACACTAACTTGTAGTTTTAGCAGAACACTGTGAGCAGGACGCACTGCACTAACTTGTAGCTTTAGATGAACACTGTGCAGAGGTCTCACTACACTAACTTGTAGTTTTAGCTTAACACTGTGAGCAGGACGCACTGCACTAACTTGTAGCTTTAGATGAACACTGTGCAGAGGTCTCACTACACTAACTTGTAGTTTTAGCTGAACACTGTGAGCAGGACACACTGCACTAACTTGTAGCTTTAGATGAACACTGTGCAGAGGTATCACTACACTAACTTGTAGTTTTAGCTGAACACTGTGAGCAGGACGCACTGCACTAACTTGTAGCTTTAGATGAACACTGTGCAGAGGTCTCACTACACTAACTTGTAGGTTTAGCTGAACACTGTGAGGAGGACGCACCACACTAACTTGTAGTTTTAGCTGAACACTGTGAGCAGGACGCACTGCACTAACTTGTAGCTTTAGATGAACACTGTGCAGAGCTCGCAAAAAAATAACTTGTAGGTTTAGCTGAACACTGAGGAGGATGCACCACACTAACTTGTAGTTTTAGCTGAACACTGTGAGCAGGATGCACTGCACTAACTTGTACCTTTAGATGAACACTGTGCAGAGGTCTCACTACACTAACTTGTAGGTTTAGCTGAACACTGTGAGGAGGACGCACCACACTAACTTGTAGTTTTAGCTGAACACTGTGAGCAGGATGCACTGCACTAACTTGTAGCTTTAGATGAACACTGTGCAGAGGTCTCACTACACTAACTTGTAGGTTTAGCTGAACACTGTGAGGAGGACGCACCACACTAACTTGTAGTTTTAGCTGAACACTGTGAGCAGGACGCATTGCACTAGCTTGTAGCTTTAGATGAACACTGTGCAGAGGTCTCACTACACTAACTTGTAGTTTTAGCTGAACTCTGTGAGCAGGACGCACTGCACTAACTTTTAGCTTTAGATGAACACTGTGAGCAGGACGCACTGCACTAACTTGTAGCTTTAAATGAACTCTGTGCAGAGGTCCCACTACATTAACTTGTAGGTTTAGCTGAACACTGTGAGGAGGATGCACCACACTAACTTGTACTTTTAGCTGAACACTGTGAGCAGGACGCACTGCACTAACTTGTAGCTTTAGAAGAACACTGTGCAGAGGTCTCACTACACTAACTTGTAGTTTTAGCTGAACACTGTGAGCAGGACGCACTGCACTAACTTGTAGCTTTAGATGAACACTGTGCAGAGGTCTCACTACACTAACTTGTAGTTTTAGCTGAACACTGTGAGCAGGACGCACTGCACTAACTTGTAGCTTTAGATGAACACTGTGCAGAGGTCTCACTATGCTAACTTGTAGTTTTAGCTGAACACTCTGAGCAGGATGCACTGCACTAACTTGTAGCTTTAGATGAACACTGTGCAGAGGTCTCACTACACTAACTTGTAGCTTTAGCTGAACACTGTGAGGAGGACGCACCACACTAACTTGTAGTTTTAGCTGAACACTGTGAGCAGGACGCATTGCACTAGCTTTTAGCTTTAGATGAACACTGTGCAGAGGTCTCACTACACTAACTTGTCGTTTTAGCTGAACACTGTGAGCAGGACGCACTGCACTAACTTGTAGCTTTAGATGAACACTGTGAGCAGGACGCACTGCACTAACTTGTAGCTTTAAATGAACACTGTGGCAGAGGTCCCACTACATTAACTTGTAGGTTTAGCTGAACACTGTGTGGAGGATGCACCACACTAACTTGTACTTTTAGCTGAACACTGTGAGCAGGACGCACTGCACCAACTTGTAGCTTTAGATGAACTCTGTGCAGAGGTCTCACTACACTAACTTGTAGTTTTAGCTGAACACTGTGAGCAGGATGCACTGCACTAACTTGTAGCTTTAGATGAACACTGTGCAGAGGTCTCACTACACTAACTTGTAGTTTTAGCTGAACACTGTGAGCAGGACGCACTGCACTAACTTGTAGCTTTAGATGAACACTGTGCAGAGGTCTCACTACACTAACTTGTAGTTTTAGCTGAACACTATGAGCAGGACACACTGCACTAACTTGTAGCTTTAGAAGAACACTGTGCAGAGGTCTCACTATACTAACTTTTTGGTTTAGCTGAACACTGTCAGGAGGACGCACCACACTAACTTGTAGTTTTAGCTGAACACTGTGAGCAGGACGCACTGCACTAACTTGTAGCTTTAGATGAACACTGTGCAGAGGTCTCACTACACTAACTTGTAGTTTTAGCTGAACACTGTGAGCAGGACGCACTGCACTAACTTGTAGCTTTAGATGAACACTGTGCAGAAGTCTCACTACACTAACTTGTAGGTTGAGCTGAACACTGTGAGGAGGACGCATCACACTAACTTGTAGTTTTAGCTGAACACTGTGAGCAGGACGCACTGCACTAACTTGTAGCTTTAGATGAACACTGTGCAGAGATCTCACTACACTAACTTGTAGTTTTAGTTTAACACTGTGAGCAGGACGCACTGCACTAACTTGTAGCTTTAGATGAACACTGTGCAGAGGTGTCACTACACTAACATGTAGTTTTAGCTGAACACTGTGAGCAGGACGCACTGCACTAACTTGTAGCTTTAGATGAACACTGTGCAGAGCTCTCACTACACTAACTTGTAGGTTTAGCTGAACACTGAGGAGGACGCACCACACTAACTTGTAGTTTTAGCTGAACACTGTGAGCAGGACGCACTGCACTAACTTGTAGCTTTAGATGAACACTGTGCAGAGCTCGCAAAAAAATAACTTGTAGGTTTAGCTGAACACTGTGAGGAGGACGCACCACACTAACTTGTAGTTTTAGCTGAACACTGTGCAGAGGTCTCACTATGCTAACTTGTAGTTTTAGTTGAACACAGTGAGCAGGACGCATTGCACTAACTTGTAGCTTTAGATGAACACTGTGCAGAGGTCTTACTACACTAACTTGTAGGTTTAGCTGAACACTGTGAGGAGGACGCACCACACTAACTTGTAGTTTTAGCTGAACACTATGAGCAGGACGCACTGCACTAACTTGTAGCTTTAGATGAACACTGTGCAGAGGTCTCACTATGCTAACTTGTAGTTTTAGCTGAACACAGTGAGCAGGACGCATTGCACTAACTTGTAGCTTTAGATGAACACTGTGCAGAGGTCTTACTACACTAACTTGTAGGTTTAGCTGAACACTGTGAGGAGGACGCACCACACTAACTTGTAGTTTTAGCTGAACACTATGAGCAGGACGCACTGCACTAACTTGTAGCTTTAGATGAACACTGTGCAGAGGTCTCACTACACTAACTTGTAGGTTTAGCTGAACACTGTGAGGAGGACGCACCACACTAACTTGTCGTTTTAGCTGAACACTGTGAGCAGGACGCACTGCACTAACTTGTAGCTTTAGATGAACACTGTGCAGAGGTCTCACTACACTAACTTGTAGTTTTAGCTGAACACTGTGAGCAGGACGCACTGCACTAACTTGTAGCTTTAGATGAACACTGTGCAGAGGTCTCACTATGCTAACTTGTAGTTTTAGCTGAACACAGTGAGCAGGACGCATTGCACTAACTTGTAGCTTTAGATGAACACTGTGCAGAGGTCTTACTACACTAACTTGTAGGTTTAGCTGAACACTGTGAGGAGGACGCACCACACTAACTTGTAGTTTTAGCTGAACACTGTGAGCAGGACGCAGTGCACTAACTTGTAGCTTTAGATGAACACTGTGCAGAGGTCTCACTACACTAACTTGTAGTTTTAGCTGAACACTGTGAGCAGGACGCACTGCACTAACTTGTAGCTTTAGATGAACACTGTGCAGAAGTCTCACTACACTAACTTGTAGGTTGAGCTGAACACTGTGAGGAGGACGCATCACACTAACTTGTAGTTTTAGCTGAACACTGTGAGCAGGACGCACTGCACTAACTTGTAGCTTTAGATGAACACTGTGCAGAGATCTCACTACACTAACTTGTAGTTTTAGCTTAACACTGTGAGCAGGACGCACTGCACTAACTTGTAGCTTTAGATGAACACTGTGCAGAGGTGTCACTACACTAACATGTAGTTTTAGCTGAACACTGTGAGCAGGACGCACTGCACTAACTTGTAGCTTTAGATGAACACTGTGCAGAGGTCTTACTACACTAACTTGTAGGTTTAGCTGAACACTGAGGAGGACGCACCACACTAACTTGTAGTTTTAGCTGAACACTGTGAGCAGGACGCACTGCACTAACTTGTAGCTTTAGATGAACACTGTGCAGAGCTCGCAAAAAAATAACTTGTAGGTTTAGCTGAACACTGTGAGGAGGACGCACCACACTAACTTGTAGTTTTAGCTGAACACTGTGCAGAGGTCTCACTATGCTAACTTGTAGTTTTAGTTGAACACAGTGAGCAGGACGCATTGCACTAACTTGTAGCTTTAGATGAACACTGTGCAGAGGTCTTACTACACTAACTTGTAGGTTTAGCTGAACACTGTGAGGAGGACGCACCACACTAACTTGTAGTTTTAGCTGAACACTATGAGCAGGACGCACTGCACTAACTTGTAGCTTTAGATGAACACTGTGCAGAGGTCTCACTATGCTAACTTGTAGTTTTAGCTGAACACAGTGAGCAGGACGCATTGCACTAACTTGTAGCTTTAGATGAACACTGTGCAGAGGTCTTACTACACTAACTTGTAGGTTTAGCTGAACACTGTGAGGAGGACGCACCACACTAACTTGTAGTTTTAGCTGAACACTATGAGCAGGACGCACTGCACTAACTTGTAGCTTTAGATGAACACTGTGCAGAGGTCTCACTACACTAACTTGTAGGTTTAGCTGAACACTGTGAGGAGGACGCACCACACTAACTTGTCGTTTTAGCTGAACACTGTGAGCAGGACGCACTGCACTAACTTGTAGCTTTAGATGAACACTGTGCAGAGGTCTCACTACACTAACTTGTAGTTTTAGCTGAACACTATGAGCAGGACACACTGCACTAACTTGTAGCTTTAGAAGAACACTGTGCAGAGGTCTCACTACACTAACTTTTAGGTTTAGCTGAACACTGTCAGGAGGACGCACCACACTAACTTGTAGTTTTAGCTGAACACTGTGAGCAGGACGCACTGCACTAACTTGTAGCTTTAGATGAACACTGTGCAGAGGTCTCACTACACTAACTTGTAGTTTTAGCTGAACACTGTGAGCAGGACGCACTGCACTAACTTGTAGCTTTAGATGAACACTGTGCAGAAGTCTCACTACACTAACTTGTAGGTTGAGCTGAACACTGTGAGGAGGACGCATCACACTAACTTGTAGTTTTAGCTGAACACTGTGAGCAGGACGCACTGCACTAACTTGTAGCTTTAGATGAACACTGTGCAGAGGTCTCACTACACTAACTTGTAGTTTTAGCTTAACACTGTGAGCAGGACGCACTGCACTAACTTGTAGCTTTAGATGAACACTGTGCAGAGGTGTCACTACACTAACATGTAGTTTTAGCTGAACACTGTGAGCAGGACGCACTGCACTAACTTGTAGCTTTAGATGAACACTGTGCAGAGGTCTTACTACACTAACTTGTAGGTTTAGCTGAACACTGAGGAGGATGCACCACACTAACTTGTAGTTTTAGCTGAACACTGTGAGCAGGACGCACTGCACTAACTTGTAGCTTTAGATGAACACTGTGCAGAGCTCGCAAAAAAATAAATTGTAGGTTTAGCTGAACACTGTGAGGAGGACGCACCACACTAACTTGTAGTTTTAGCTGAACACTGTGAGCAGGACGCACTGCACTAACTTGTAGCTTTAGATGAACACTGTGCAGAGGTCTCACTACACTAACTTGTAGTTTTAGCTGAACACTGTGAGCAGGACGCACTGCACTAACTTGTAGCTTTAGCTGAACACTGTGCAGAGGTCTCACTACACTAACTTGTAGGTTTAGCTGAACACTGTGAGGAGGACGCACCACACTAACTTGTAGTTTTAGCTGAACACTGTGAGCAGGACGCACTGCACTAACTTGTAGCTTTAGATGAACACTGTGCAGAGGTCTCACTACACTAACTTGTAGTTTTAGCTTAACACTGTGAGCAGGACGCACTGCACTAACTTGTAGCTTTAGATGAACACTGTGCAGAGGTCTCACTACACTAACTTGTAGTTTTAGCTGAACACTGTGAGCAGGACACACTGCACTAACTTGTAGCTTTAGATGAACACTGTGCAGAGGTCTCACTACACTAACTTGTAGGTTTAACTGAACACTGTGAGGAGGACGCACCACACTAACTTGTAGTTTTAGCTGAACACTGTGTGCAGGACGCACTGCACTAACTTGTAGCTTTAGATTAACACTGTGCAGAGGTCTCACTACAATAACTTGTAGTTTTAGCTGAACACTGTGAGCAGGACGCACTGCACTAACTTGTAGCTTTAGATGAACACTGTGCAGAGGTCTCACTACACTAACTTGTAGTTTTAGCTGAACACTGTGAGCAGGACGCACTGCACTAACTTGTAGCTTTAGATGAACACTGTGCAGAGGTCTCACTACACTAACTTGTAGTTTTAGCTGAACACTGTGAGCAGGACGCACTGCACTAACTTGTAGCTTTTGATGAACACTGTGAGCAGGACGCACTGCACTAACTTGTAGCTTTAGATGAACACTGTGCAGAGCTCGCAAAAAAATAACTTGTAGGTTTAGCTGAACACTGTGAGGAGGACGCACCACACTAACTTGTAGTTTTAGCTGAACACTGTGAGCAGGATGCACTGCACTAACTTGTAGCTTTAGATGAACACTTTGCAGAGGTCTCACTACAATAACTTGTAGTTTTAGCTGAACACTGTGAGCAGGACGCACTGCACTAACTTGTAGCTTTAGATGAACACTGTGCAGAGGTCTCACTACACTAATTTGTAGTTTTAGCTGAACACTGTGAGCAGGACGCACTGCACTAACTTGTAGCTTTAGATGAACACTGTGCAGAGGTCTCACTACACTAACTTGTAGTTTTAGCTGAACACTGTGAGCAGGACGCACTGCACTAACTTGTAACTTTCGATGAACACTGTGAGCAGGACGCACTGCACTAACTTGTAGCTTTAGATGAACACTGTGCAGAGCTCGCAAAAAAATAACTTGTAGGTTTAGCTGAACACTGTGAGGAGGACGCACCACACTAACTTGTAGTTTTAGCTGAACACTGTGAGCAGGATGCACTGCACTAACTTGTAGCTTTAGATGAACACTGTGCAGAGGTCTCACTACACTAACTTGTAGTTTTAGCTGAACACTGAGCAGGACGCACTGCACTAACTTGTAGCTTTAGCTGAACACTGTGCAGAGGTCTCACTACACTAACTTGTAGGTTTAGCTGAACACTGTGAGGAGGACGCACCAAACTAACTTGTAGTTTTAGCAGAACACTGTGAGCAGGACGCACTGCACTAACTTGTAGCTTTAGATGAACACTGTGCAGAGGTCTCACTACACTAACTTGTAGTTTTAGCTTAACACTGTGAGCAGGACGCACTGCACTAACTTGTAGCTTTAGATGAACACTGTGCAGAGGTCTCACTACACTAACTTGTAGTTTTAGCTGAACACTGTGAGCAGGACACACTGCACTAACTTGTAGCTTTAGATGAACACTGTGCAGAGGTATCACTACACTAACTTGTAGGTTTAACTGAACACTGTGAGGAGGACGCACCACACTAACTTGTAGTTTTAGCTGAACACTGTGAGCAGGACGCACTGCACTAACTTGTAGCTTTAGATGAACACTGTGCAGAGGTCTCACTACAATAACTTGTAGTTTTAGCTGAACACTGTGAGCAGGACGCACTGCACTAACTTGTAGCTTTAGATGAACACTGTGCAGAGTTCTCACTACACTAACTTGTAGTTTTAGCTGAACACTGTGAGCAGGACGCACTGCACTAACTTGTAGCTTTAGATGAACACTGTGCAGAGGTCTCACTACACTAACTTGTAGTTTTAGCTGAACACTGTGAGCAGGACGCACTGCACTAACTTGTAGCTTTCGATGAACACTGTGCAGAGGTCTCACTACACTAACTTGTAGTTTTAGCTGAACACTGTGAGGAGGACGCACTGCACTAACTTGTAGCTTTAGATGAACACTGTGCAGAGGTCTCACTACACTAACTTGTAGTTTTAGCTGAACACTGTGAGCAGGACGCACTGCACTAACTTGTAGTTTTAGATGAACACTGCGCAGAGCTCGCAAAAAAATAACTTGTAGGGTTAGCTGAACACTGTGAGCAGGACGCACCACACTAACTTGTAGTTTTAGCTGAACACTGTGAGCAGGACACACTGCACTAACTGTAAATAGTCTAGCTGCCTGACTGTGGTACTAATAGGATCAAAAGAACACCAGCATTTTCTTCAGGTAGCTGTAAATACTGTAACAAGATAAGCCTGCCTGTCAGTAAGAAGATAACAGGAACGGATCTAGCTAAACTGAATACAGTGTATATATATATATATGCAACACCTGGGATGCATATATATACACAATACACTGTAAGTGCAGCTAACTCACTGATTGTCCTGCCTAATCTATCTAACTCAAATGAAATGACACTGTCTCTCTGTCTATCTATCTCTCTTTCAATGCCGGAACACACACTACACAGGGCCGCCGTGTAGGCGGCCTTATATAGTGTGGGGCGTGTTCTAAACCCCCTGAGCCATAATTGGCCAAAGCCACCCTGGCTTTGGCCAATTACAGCTCTCTCTACCGACGGTGCTGTGATTGGCCAAGCATGCGGGTCATAGTGCATGCTTGGCCAATCATCAGCCAGCAATGCACTGCGATGCCACAGTGAATTATGGGCCGTGACGCGCCACATGAATTTGGCTCGAACGGCCCAGAACGTTCGGAATTCGGCAAACGACCGAACAGCCAATGTTCGAGTCGAACATGGGTTTGACTCAAACACGAAGCTCATCCCTAGCCACAAGTAGTTTTAAATGACTTTTTTTCCTTTGAAATATCATTTTGCTGTTAGACTGTTCTAAACACGGGAAACATGCGCCCCTTTACAGGCATACTATAGACACCCCCCAGGTATGAAATTTAAAGGAATATTACACTTTTATTATTTCACTTTAAGCATTATTTAAATCACTGCTCCCGAAAAAACGGTCGTTTTAAAACTTTTTTTTTCATTGATCCTTGTCCCCTGGGGCAGGACCCAGGTCCCCAAACACTTTTTATGACAATAACTTGCATATAAGCCTTTAAAATTAGAACTTTTGATTATTCATGTTCGTGTCCCATAGACTTTCACGGTGTTCGAGTGTTCGAACAAATTTTTTGCCTGTTCGCAAGTTCTGGTGCGAACCGAACAGGGGGGTTTTCGGCTCATCCCTACTAAATAATAAAGAAAGAAGTTTGTGAGAACTCTGTGTGAATATGAGCAGCAAAACTACTTCATTCTTCTTGCATTATAAATAAAAAAAGAGTGCGCTGCGTTAAACTATTTAAAACATTGCAGCCTGATGAAAGTGCTATATCCATTCTGAGCGCTAAGTTTACCAGACCGAGCAGTTCCGTCTTGGAATTTCTTCTGAGCATGCGTGGCACTTTGTGCGTCGGAATTGTCCACACACAGTCGGAATTGACGCGATCGGATTTTGTTGTTGGAAATTTTATAGCCTGCTCTCAAACTTTGTGTGTCGGAAAATCCAATGGAAAAAGTCCGATGGAGCCCACACACGGTCGGAATTTCCGACAACAAGCTCCGATCACACATTTTCCATCGGAAAATCCGATCGTGTGTACAGGGCATTACAGTTACAAATAAAAGTGTAAAAAAAAAGTAAAAAATGAAAAAAACACAAAAAAATAAAATAAAAAAACCAAAAATAGTTGTTGTTTTATTGTTCTCTCTCTCTCTAGTCTCTCTATTGTTCTGCTCTTTTTTACTGTATTCTATTCTGCAATGTTTTATTGTGTTTTATTGTTAACCATTTTTTTGTTTTCAAGGAACACTATTCAGCTGCAGCGCGGATTTATTTATCTTAACAGCAACAGTGTTTGCTCCCACGTGACTCCAGTGCTGTAGGAGGTGACTTCACCACCACAGTTAAAAAAATAGCATATATGCCGAAGCATGGGGGCAGCAGGGGTAGAGGAGTGATTTGCTCCTAACTTTTGGGGTGAATGCCCCCATGCTTTGGCATATATATATTTTAGGCACAGGTTGCGTTAAAAAATCTTTTATTTTTTACTATGTTTTTTTTGTATTTGCTTTGCAGGTATGGTATGTCTTATGCCCCGTACACACAGTCGGACTTTGTTCGGACATTCCGACAACAAAATCATAGGATTTTTTCCGACGGATGTTGGCTCAAACTTGTCTTGCATACACACGGTCACACAAAGTTTCCGGAAAATCCGATCGTTCTAAACGCGGTGACGTAAAACACGTACGTCGGGACTATAAACGGGGCAGTGGCCAATAGCTTTCATCCCTTTATTTATTCTGAGCATGCGTGGCACTTAGTCCGTCAGATTTGTGTACACACGATCGGAATTTCCGACAACGGATTTTGTTGTCGGAAAATTTTATATCCTGCTCTCAAACTTTGTGTGTCGGAAAATCCGATGGAAAATGTGTGATGGAGCCTACACACGGTCGGAATTTCCGACAACAAGGTCCTATCACACATTTTCCGTCGGAAAATCCGACCGTGTGTACGGGGCATTACTGTTATAATGTTATGTTACTTTGTTTTATTGTTAAATTATCATTTGCTTAGCAGGTACGCCATTCAGCTGCTGCACAGATTTATTTATCTTGAAAGCAACAGCGCTTGCTCCCACGATACATAAAGCCGTGACTCCAGCGCTGTAGGAGGTGATTTCACCACCACAGTTAAAAACAAAATGGTGCATGTATGCCCATCATTAGAAGTGGGTGGATGAAGGGTGGTATTCTAATGGTGGGCATACCCACCGATCAATCTCTTTTTTTCGTTCAGCCCACAGGCTGCATGAAAAAAAAAGATTACAATATATGTCCAACAAGGACCAGCAACGTACTGGTATGTTGCTGGACTTTGAGTGGTTATACCAGAACAATGCCTGAGGGTTTAGGTATCAGCTTGGTATCATTCTTTTCAGCCAGCAGTCGGAGTTTATGTAAAAGCAATCCTAGCAGCTAGCTAGCCTCTAGAGTGCTTTTACAAGCAGTGGGAGGGAATCCCCCCACCGTCTTCCATGGTTTTCTCTGGCTCTCCTGTCCCAACAGGGAACCTGAGAATGCAGCCGGTGGTTCCGCCAGCTGACCATAGAGCTGATCAGAGACCAGAACAGCTCCAATCATTTCTATGGCCTAAGAAAACTGTAAGCTACGAGCATTTCATGACTTAGATTTCGCCGGATGTAAACAGCACCATTGGGAAATTGGGAAAGCATTTTATCACACCGATCTTGGTGTGGTCAGATGCTTTGAGGGCAGAGGAGAGATCTAGGGTCTAATAGACCCCAATTTTTTCAAAACAGAGTAGCTGTCACTACCTATTGCTATCATAGGGGATATTTACATTCTCTGAGATAGCAATAAAAATGATAAAAAAAAATTAAAGGAACAGTTTAAAAATAAAATAAAAAAGCAAAATAAATAACTAAAAAAAAAAGCACCCCTGTCCCCCCTGCTCTCGTGCAAAGGCGAACGCAAGCGTCGGTCTGGCATCATATGTAAACAGCAATTGCACTATGCATGTGAGGTATCACTGCAAAGGTCAGATCGAGGGCAGTAATTTTAGCAGTAGACCTCCATTGTAAATCTAAAGTGGTAACCTGTAAAGGCTTTTAAAAATGTACAGTACCTGACCGCGAGATTGTGTTTCCAGCGCGATACCATCGCGCTGGTTCTCGGCGACAGGGTACTGTGCATGTCGCGCTGGCTCACTCATCGGGAAAGGAAAACTTTTTTTCCTTTCGCGATGAGTGACAGGCAGTGCTGACAGCTGTCTGGTATGAATCCTGAGGGGGAACGCCGCGCCAAATTTTAAATGAAAAAAACGGCGTGGGTTCCCCCCCAGGGGCATACCAGGCCCTTAGGTCTGGTATGGATTGTAAGAGGAACCCCCTATGAAGAAAAATCGGCATGGGGGTTCCCCCAAAATCCATACCAGACCCTTATCCGAGCATGCAGCCCAGGCCAGGAAAGGGGGTGGGGATGAGCGAGCGTCCCCCCTGCTGAGCCGTACCAGGCCGCATGCCCTCAACATGGGGGGGTGGGTGTCTTGGGGGAGGGGGGCGCCCTGCGGGCCCCCCCACCCAAAGCACCTTGTCCCCATGTTGATGAGGACAAGGGCCTCTTCCTGACAACCCTGGCCGTTGGTTGTCGGGGTCTGCGGGCGGAGGGCTTATCGGAATCCGGGAGCCCCCTTTAATAAGGGGACCCCCAGATCCCGGCCCCCCACCCTATGTGAATGAGTATGGGGTACATGGTACCCCTACCCATTCACCTAGGGAAAAGTGTCAATAAAAAAAAACACAGTACACAGGTTTTAAGAGTAATTTATTAGGCAGCTCCGGGGTCTTCTTCCGACTTCGGAGGGGTCTTCTTCCAAATTCGGAGGGGTCTTCTTCCAACTTCTCCCGGTGTTCTGCCTCTTCTCCCGGGCCACTCCGCTATCTTCTTCCAGCTCTTTTGCCAGCAGGGGCCCGGTCTGCTGCCACTGTCTTGTCGCCGCTGTCTTGTCGCCGCTGTCTCGCCACTGTCTCGCCGCTGTCTCGTCGCTTCTTCTCTTCTTCCGATGTTGACACGAAGCTCTCTCCGGCTGGAATGCTTTGTGCGAGCTGCAGAGCCATTTATACAGGCGATGACCCCGCCCCCTTGTGACATCACAGTCCCAGCATGCACAGGGACTCTGGCGTCATAAGGGGGCGTGACCCCAGAGTCCCTGCGCATGCTGGGACTGTGACGTCACAAGGGGGCGGGGTCACCACCTATATAAATGGCTCCGCAGCTCGCACAAAGCATTCCAGCCGGAGAGAGCGTCGTGTCAACATCGGAAGAAGAGAAGAAGAGAAGAAGCGACGAGACAGCGGCGCCAAGACAGCGGCAGCAGACCGGGCCCCCGCTGGCAAAAGAGCTGGAAGAAAATAGCGGAGGGGCCCGGGAGAAGAGGCGGAACACCGGGAGAAGTCGGAAGAAGACCCCCCGAAGTCAAAAGAAGACCCCGGAGCTGCCTAATAAATTACTCTTAAAACCTGTGTACTGTGTTTTTTTTTTGACACTTTTCCCTAGGTGAATGGGTAGGGGTATCATGTACCCCATACTCATTCACATAGGGTGGGGGCCGGGATCTTGGGGCCCCCTTATTAAAGGGGGCTCCCGGATTCCGATAAGCCCTCCGCCTGCAGACCCCGACAACCAACGGCCAGGGTTGTCGGGAAGAGGCCCTTGTCCTCATCAACATGGGGACAAGGTGCTTTGGGGTGGGGGGGCCACAGGGTGCCCCCCTCCCCCAAGGCACCCACCTCCCCATGTTGAGGGCATGCGGCCTGGTACGGCTCAGGAGGGGGGGCGCTCGCTCGTCCCCACCCCCTTTCCTGGCCGGCCGGGCTGCGTGCTCGGATAAGGGTCTGGTATGGATTTTGGAGGGACCCCCATGCAGATTTTTCGGCGTAGGGGGTTCCCCTTACAATCCATACCAGACCTAAGGGCCTGGTATGTCCCTGGGGGGGGAACCCACGCCGTTTTTTTCATTTAAAATTTGGCGCGGCGTTCCCCCTCAGGATTCATACCAGACAGCTGTCAGCACTGCCTGTCACTCATCGTGAAAGGAAAAAAACGTTTTCCTTTCCCGATGAGTGAGCCATCTCAGCGCTGGCTCCCGCGACGGGACTCGCAGGTGTCAAATCTCGCCGATAAATGCGGCGAGATTGACACAATATCGCGGTCACCTACTGTATGTAGTTTGTAGCCACTGCATAATTGTGCGCAATTTTAAAGCATGTCGTGTTTGGTATCCATGTACTCGGCCTAAGATCATCTTTTTTCATCAAACATTTGGGCAATATAGTGTGTTTTAGTGCTTTAAAATTTTAAAAAGTGTGTTTTTTCCAAAAAAATGGGTATAAAAATCACTGCGCAAATACTGTGTGAAACAAAAAAAAATGAAACACCCACCATTTTAATCTGTAGGGCCTTTGCTTTAAAAAAATATATAATGTTTGGGGGTTCAAAGTAATTTTCTTGCAAAAAAAATATATTTTTTCATGGAAACAAAAAGTGTCAAAAAGGACTTTGTCTTCAAGTGGTTAGAAGAGTTGGTGATGTGTGACATAAGCTTCTAAATTTCGTGCATAAAATGCCAGGACAGTTCAAGCCCCCCCCCAAATTACCCCATTTTGGAAAATAGACACCCCAAGCTATTTGCTGAGAGGCATGTTGAGTCCATGGAATATTTTATATTTTGACACAAGTTGCGGGGAAAAAGATACATTTTTTTGCCATGGGCATATGTGAAATTACACCCCAAAATACATGCTGTTGCTTCTCCTGAGTACGGGGATACCACATGTGTGAAACTTTTTGGGAGCCTAGCCGCGTACGGGACCCCGAAAATCAAGAACCGCCTTCAGGCTTTCTAAGGGTGTCAATTTTTAATTTCACTCCTCACTGCCTATCACAGTTTTGAAGGTCATGGAATGCCCAGATGGCACAACCCCCCCCCCCAAATGACCCCATTTTGGAAAGTAGACACCCCAAGCTATTTGCTAAGAGGTATGGTGAGTATTTTGCAGATCTCGCTTTTTGTCACAAAGTTTTGAAAATTGAAAAAAGAAAAAAAAAATACAAAAACAAATGAGAGCTGCAAAATACCCACCATGCCTCTCAGCAAATAGCTTGGGGTGTCTACTTTCCAAAATGGGGTCATTTGGGGGGGTTTGTGCTATCTTGGCATTTTATGGCCTTCAAAACTGTGATAGGTAGTGAGGAGTGAAATCAAAAATTTACGCCCTAATGCCGTGTACACACGAGCGGACTCTCGACGAACTGAACTCCGAAGGACTTTTTGATGGAATTTCGACGGAGTTCCGACGCAATGGACTTGCCTACATAGGATCACACCAAAGTCTGGCTGATTCGAACGTGATGACGTACGACCAGACTAGAATAAGGAAGTTCATAGCCAGTAGCCAATAGCTGCCCTTGCGTCATTGTTCGTCCGTCGGACTAGCATACAGACGAACGGATTTTTCGACCGGACTCGAGTCCGTCGGAAAGATTTGAAACATGTTCTATTTCTAAAGTCCGTCTGATTTTTTGACAGCAAAGGTCCGATGAAGCCCACACACGATTGAATTGTCCGGCAGATTCGTTCCGTCGAACCCTTGCTGTCGAAAAGTACGGTCGTGTGTACACGGCATTAGAAATCCTGAAGGCGGTGCTTGGTGTTCGGGGCCCCGTACGCTGCTAGGCTCCCAAAAAGTCCCACACATGTGGTATCCCCGTACTCAGGAGAAGCAGAAGAATGTATTTTGGGGTGTAATTCCACATATGCCCATGGCGTGTGTGAGCAATATATCATTTAGTGACAACTTTGTGCAAAAAAAAAGTTTGTCATTTTCCCGCAACTTGTGCTAAAATATAAAATATTCCATGGACTCAACATGCCTCTCAGAAAATAGCTTGGGGTGTCTACTTTCCAAAATGGGGTAATTTGGGGGGTTTTGTGCCATCTTGGCATTTTATGACCTTCAAAACTGTGATAGGTAGTGAGACGTGAAATCAAAAATTTACGTCCTTAGAAATCCTGAAGGTGGTGCTTGGTTTTCAGGGCCCCGTAAGCGGCTAGGCTCCCAAAAAGTCCCACACATGTGGTATCCCTGTACTCAGGAGAAGCAGCAGAATGTATTTTGGGGTGCAATTCCACATATAACCATGGCATGTGTAAGCAATATAATTTTTTTTGGTCATTCAATCACTTGGGACAAAAAAATTAAATATTCAATGGGCTCAACATGTAAACTTCAGAAAATTTACCCTAGTTTGAAGACACTATAACTTTTGTGCAAACCAATAAATATACGCTTATTGACATTTTTTTTACCAAAGACATGTGACTGAATACATTTTGGCCTTAATGTATGACTAAAATTGAGTTTATTGGATTTTTCTTATAACAAAATTAGAAAATGTTATTTTTTTTCAAAATGTTCGGTGTTTTTCCATTTATATCGCAAAAAATGAAAATAGCAGAGGCAATCAAATGCCATCAAAAGAAAGTTCTATTTGTGTGAAAAAAAGGCGCAAATTTTGTTTGGGTACAACATTGCATGACCGCGCAATTACCAGTTAAAGCAGCACAGTGCCAAATTGTAAAAAGTCCTTTGGTCTTTAGGCAGCCAAATGGTCCGGGGCTTAAGTGGCTAAGCATTAAAAAAGTCACTACTCCTGAAAAAACGGCCATTTTTAAAACTTTTTTTTGCATTGATACATGTCCCCAGGGGCAGGACCCGGGTCCTCAAACACTTTTTATGAAAATAAATTGCATATAAGCCTTTAAAATTAGCACTTTTGATTATTCATGTTCGTGTCCCATAGACTTTAACGGTGTTCATGTGTTCTGACAAATTTTTTGCCTGTTTGCATGTTCTGCTGCGAACCGAACAGGAGGGTGTTCGGCTCATCCCTAATCATAAGCAAACAACATTAAAATATGTGTGCAACATCACACCAGACGTATACATCCATATCTGGGCCAAAACACCCCAGTTCTAGATTTGGTGCAAACCCACACTTGCTTGATTTATAATGTGTACAATGTACCCGATTACCATTTCACATAGGGGGGGTGGGATCTGGGGGTCCCCTTGTTAAAGGGGGCTTCCAGATTTCGATAAACCCTCCGCCTGCATACCCTCACAACCACTGGGCACGGGGACAAGGTGCTTTAAGGTCAGACCCCAAATCACCCTCCCTATGTTGAGGGCATGTGGCCTGGTACGGTTCAGGGGGGGCTGCTCTCTCGCCCCCCTCTTTTCCTGCGGCCTGCCAGGTTGCGTGCAATTCCACATATAACCATGGCATGTGTAAGCAATATAATTTTTTTTGGTCATTCAATCACTTGGGACAAAAAAATTAAATATTCAATGGGCTCAACATGTAAACTTCAGAAAATTTACCCTAGTTTGAAGACACTATAACTTTTGTGCAAACCAATAAATATACGCTTATTGACATTTTTTTACCAAAGACATGTGACTGAATACATTTTGGCCTTAATGTATGACTAAAATTGAGTTTATTGGATTTTTCTTATAACAAAATTAGAAAATGTTATTTTTTTTCAAAATGTTCGGTGTTTTTCCATTTATATCGCAAAAAATGAAAATAGCAGAGGCAATCAAATGCCATCAAAAGAAAGTTCTATTTGTGTGAAAAAAAGGCGCAAATTTTGTTTGGGTACAACATTGCATGACCGCGCAATTACCAGTTAAAGCAGCACAGTGCCAAATTGTAAAAAGTCCTTTGGTCTTTAGGCAGCCAAATGGTCCGGGGCTTAAGTGGCTAAGCATTAAAAAAGTCACTGCTCCTGAAAAAACGGCCATTTTTAAAACTTTTTTTTGCATTGATACATGCCCCCAGGGGCAGGACCCGGGTCCTCAAACACTTTTTATGACAATAAATTGCATATAAGCCTTTAAAATTAGCACTTTTGATTATTCATGTTCGTGTCCCATAGACTTTAACGGTGTTCATGTGTTCTGACAAATTTTTTGCCTGTTTGCATGTTCTGCTGCGAACCGAACAGGAGGGTGTTCGGCTCATCCCTAATCATAAGCAAACAACATTAAAATATGTGTGCAACATCACACCAGACGTATACATCCATATCTGGGCCAAAACACCCCAGTTCTAGATTTGGTGCAAACCCACACTTGCTTGATTTATAATGTGTACAATGTACCCGATTACCATTTCACATAGGGGGGGTGGGATCTGGGGGTCCCCTTGTTAAAGGGGGCTTCCAGATTTCGATAAACCCTCCGCCTGCATACCCTCACAACCACTGGGCACGGGGACAAGGTGCTTTAAGGTCAGACCCCAAAGCACCCTCCCTATGTTGAGGGCATGTGGCCTGGTACGGTTCAGGGGGGGGCTGCTCTCTCGCCCCCCTCTTTTCCTACGGCCTGCCAGGTTGCGTGCTCGGATAAGGGTCCAGTATGGATTTTGGGGGTGCCCTATGCCATTTTTTTTAAATTTGGCACAGGGTTTCCTCTAATTTTCATATCAGACCTGAAGGGCCTGGTATGGATTTTAGGGGCACCCCCACGCATTTTTTTTTTAAATTTTGGTTCAGGGTTCCCCTTAATATTCATACCAGACCCAAAGGGCCTAATTTGGGGGGTTTTGTGCCATCTTGGCATTTTATGACCTTCAAAACTGTGATAGGTAGTGAGACGTGAAATCAAAAATTTACGTCCTTAGAAATCCTGAAGGTGGTGCTTGGTTTTCAGGGCCCCGTACGCGGCTAGGCTCCCAAAAAGTCCCACACATGTGGTATCCCTGTACTCAGGAGAAGCAGCAGAATGTATTTTGGGGTGCAATTCCACATATAACCATGGCATGTGTAAGCAATATAATTTTTTTTGGTCATTCAATCACTTGGGACAAAAAAATTAAATATTCAATGGGCTCAACATGTAAACTTCAGAAAATTTACCCTAGTTTGAAGACACTATAACTTTTGTGCAAACCAATAAATATACGCTTATTGACATTTTTTTTTACCAAAGACATGTGACTGAATACATTTTGGCCTTAATGTATGACTAAAATTGAGTTTATTGGATTTTTCTTATAACAAAATTAGAAAATGTTATTTTTTTTCAAAATGTTCGGTGTTTTTCCATTTATATCGCAAAAAATGAAAATAGCAGAGGCAATCAAATGCCATCAAAAGAAAGTTCTATTTGTGTGAAAAAAAGGCGCAAATTTTGTTTGGGTACAACATTGCATGACCGCGCAATTACCAGTTAAAGCAGCACAGTGCCAAATTGTAAAAAGTCCTTTGGTCTTTAGGCAGCCAAATGGTCCGGGGCTTAAGTGGCTAAGCATTAAAAAAGTCACTACTCCTGAAAAAACGGCCATTTTTAAAACTTTTTTTTGCATTGATACATCTCCCCAGGGGCAGGACCCGGGTCCTCAAACACTTTTTATGACAATAAATTGCATATAAGCCTTTAAAATTAGCACTTTTGATTATTCATGTTCGTGTCCCATAGACTTTAACGGTGTTCATGTGTTCTGACAAATTTTTTGCCTGTTTGCATGTTCTGCTGCGAACCGAACAGGAGGGTGTTCGGCTCATCCCTAATCATAAGCAAACAACATTAAAATATGTGTGCAACATCACACCAGACGTATACATCCATATCTGGGCCAAAACACCCCAGTTCTAGATTTGGTACAAACCCACACTTGCTTGATTTATAATGTGTACAATGTACCCGATTACCATTTCACATAGGGGGGGTGGGATCTGGGGGTCCCCTTGTTAAAGGGGGCTTCCAGATTTCGATAAACCCTCCGCCTGCATACCCTCACAACCACTGGGCACGGGGACAAGGTGCTTTAAGGTCAGACCCCAAAGCATCCTCCCTATGTTGAGGGCATGTGGCCTGGTACGGTTCAGGGGGGGCTGCTCTCTCGCCCCCCTCTTTTCCTGCGGCCTGCCAGGTTGCGTGCAATTCCACATATAACCATGGCATGTGTAAGCAATATAATTTTTTTTGGTCATTCAATCACTTGGGACAAAAAAATTAAATATTCAATGGGCTCAACATGTAAACTTCAGAAAATTTACCCTAGTTTGAAGACACTATAACTTTTGTGCAAACCAATAAATATACGCTTATTGACATTTTTTTTACCAAAGACATGTGACTGAATACATTTTGGCCTTAATGTATGACTAAAATTGAGTTTATTGGATTTTTCTTATAACAAAATTAGAAAATGTTATTTTTTTTCAAAATGTTCGGTGTTTTTCCATTTATATCGCAAAAAATGAAAATAGCAGAGGCAATCAAATGCCATCAAAAGAAAGTTCTATTTGTGTGAAAAAAAGGCGCAAATTTTGTTTGGGTACAACATTGCATGACCGCGCAATTACCAGTTAAAGCAGCACAGTGCCAAATTGTAAAAAGTCCTTTGGTCTTTAGGCAGCCAAATGGTCCGGGGCTTAAGTGGCTAAGCATTAAAAAAGTCACTGCTCCTGAAAAAACTGCCATTTTTAAAACTTTTTTTTGCATTGATACATGTCCCCAGGGGCAGGACCCGGGTCCTCAAACACTTTTTATGACAATAAATTGCATATAAGCCTTTAAAATTAGCACTTTTGATTATTCATGTTCGTGTCCCATAGACTTTAACGGTGTTCATGTGTTCTGACAAATTTTTTGCCTGTTTGCATGTTCTGCTGCGAACCGAACAGGAGGGTGTTCGGCTCATCCCTAATCATAAGCAAACAACATTAAAATATGTGTGCAACATCACACCAGACGTATACATCCATATCTGGGCCAAAACACCCCAGTTCTAGATTTGGTGCAAACCCACACTTGCTTGATTTATAATGTGTACAATGTACCCGATTACCATTTCACATAGGGGGGGTGGGATCTGGGGGTCCCCTTGTTAAAGGGGGCTTCCAGATTTCGATAAACCCTCCGCCTGCATACCCTCACAACCACTGGGCACGGGGACAAGGTGCTTTAAGGTCAGACCCCAAAGCACCCTCCCTATGTTGAGGGCATGTGGCCTGGTACGGTTCAGGGGGAGGCTGCTCTCTCGCCCCCCTCTTTTCCTGCGGCCTGCCAGGTTGCGTGCTCGGATAAGGGTCCAGTATGGATTTTGGGGGGGCCCTATGCCATTTTTTTTAAATTTGGCACAGGGTTTCCTCTAATTTTCATATCAGACCTGAAGGGCCTGGTATGGATTTTAGGGGCACCCCCACGCATTTTTTTAAAAAATTTTGGTTCAGGGTTCCCCTTAATATTCATACCAGACCCAAAGGGCCTGGTAATGGACTGGGGGGGTAACCCATGCTCTTTTTTTCAATGAGTTTTATCCATATTGCCAAGCCTGACAATTCATTACAGCTGACTCGAACATCGGGCTCATCCCTGCAAACAATTTTCGTAATCATTGGTGGATCAAGACTATGAATTCTATCTAAAGGGTAAACCTCCTAAAAAAGTTCAGGAATCTGGTGATCACTCCACAAGATTCACTACTACTTTCCATTTTCAGTACAAAAAAATGGAAAGAATCCTTGCCAACCTTTGGAACATATTGCAACAAGAGCCCCATTTAAAAGCCATTCTTCCGTAACATCCCAGAGTCAGCTACTGTAGGGCTCCCGATCTTAAAAATAAGATTGAATAATCTTGAACCGACTGACACTGGAGCCAGCTTACCAGTTCTGATATCCCTAGTCGGTATCTATCAGTGCCATAAACAGGGCCGGTCCCAGGCGGGTGCACGGGGTGCAGTGAACCCAGGCACCAGAGAGGTGGGGGCGCTGAAGCGCCAGAGTGCTCCCCTCCCTCCTCCTTCTCCCCTCCGTGCTTCTGGACACTTCTGGACAGCTCTGTCCGCAGGTCACCGCCGCGGAGCGGCCGCTGTGCTTTTCACTGCTAGAGCCCGTCCCCCCTCCCTCCTCCTCCTGTCAGAGGAGAGCAGCCGCCAGAGATCGGAGCGGCTGGTCTCTGTGTTGAGAGAGACCAGCCGCGCCGTGACTTCGCTGGGGGGAGGAGGGGGGGCGGCCCGTGCCTGCAGCCTGACACAGGTTCTCTCCTCTGTCTCTCACTCCCGCCTAAGCTGCTGCCTGTCTCGATCTGTTCTTCACCCCGGCGGCGCGGCTTCACACTGTCCTCTCTAGCTGCCGCACGGGTGTTATGTGTCTGTACTGATAGAGGGGGGTTTGTCCCTGGGGCGGTCTGTACTAATGGGGGGTTGTCCTGGGGGTCTGTACTAATGGGGGGTTGTCCTGGGGGTCTGTACTAATGGGGGGTTGTCCTGGGGGTCTGTACTAATGGGGGGTTGTCCTGGGGGTCTATACTAATGGGGGGTTGTCCTGGGGGTCTGTACTAATGGGGGGGTTGTCCTGGGGGGTCTGTACTAATGGGGGGGTTGTCCTGGGGGTCTGTACTAATGGGGGGTTGTCCTGGGGGTCTGTACTAATGGGGGGTTGTCCTGGGGGTCTGTACTAATGGGGGGGCTGTCCTGGGGGGTCTGTACTAATGGGGGGGTTGTCCTGGGGGGTCTGTACTAATGGGGGGGCTGTCCTGGGGGTCTGTACTAATGGGGGGGTTGTCCTGGGGGTCTGTACTAATAGGGGGTTGTCCTGGGGGTCTGTACTAATGGGGGGTTGTCCTGGGGGGTCTGTACTAATGGGGGGTTGTCCTGGGGGTCTGTACTAATGGGGGGGTTGTCCTGGGGGTCTATACTAATGGGGGGGCTGTCCTGGGGGGGTCTGTACTAATGGGGGGGTTGTCCTGGGGGGTCTGTACTAATGGGGGGGGGCTGTCCTGGGGGGTCTGTACTAATGGGGGGTTGTCCTGGGGGGTCTGTACTAATGGGGGGTTGTCCTGGGGGTCTCTACTAATGGGGGGGTTGTCCTGGGGAGTCTGTACTAATGGGGGGTTGTCCTGGGGGGTCTGTACTAATAGGGGGGTTGTCCTGGGGGTCTGTACTAATGGGGGGTTGTCCTGGGGGGTCTGTACTAATGGGGGGGTTGTCCTGGGGGTCTGTACTAATGGGGGGTTGTCCTGGGGGGTCTGTACTAATGGGGGGGTTGTCCTGGGGGTCTGTACTAATGGGGGGTTGTCCTGGGGGTCTATACTAATGGGGGGGGTTGTCCTGGGGGTCTGTACTAATGGGGGGTTGTCCTGGGGGTCTGTACTAATGGGGGGGTTGTCCTGGGGGGTCTGTACTAATGGAGGGGGAGTTGTCTTGGGGGGGGTCTGTACTAATGAAGGGGGGTTGACCTGGGGGGTCTGTACTAATGAAGGGGGGGATTTGTCCTGGGGGGGTCTGTACTAATGGAGGGATTTGTCCTGGGGGTCTGTACTAATGGAGGGGGGTGTTTGTCCTGGGGGTCTGTACGAATGGAGGGGGTGTTTGTCCTGGGGGTCTGTACTAATGGAGGGGGGTTGTCCTGGGGGGGGTCTGTACTAATGGAGGGGGGTTGTTCTGGGGGAGTCTGTACTAATGGAGGGGGGTGTTTGTCCGGGAGGGTCTGTACTAATGGAGGGGGGATGTCCTGGGGGGGGTTGTACTAATGGAGGGGGGTTTGTCCTGGTGGGGGGTCTGTACTATTGGAGGGGGGTTTGTCCTGGTGGGGGGTCTGTACTAGAGGAAGGGGGGTTTGTCCTGGGGGGTCTGTACTAATGAAGGGGGGATTTGTCCTGTGGGGGTCTGTACTAGTGGAGGGGGGGTTTTCCTTGGGGGTCTGTAGTAATGGTGGGGGTTTGTCCTGGGGGGTCTGTACTAATGGAGAGGGGGTTTGTCCTGGGGGGTCTGTACTAATGAAGGGGAGATTTGTCCTGTGGGGGTCTGTACTAATGGGGGGGTTGTCCTGGGGGGTCTGTACTAATGGGGGGTTGTCCTGGGGGTCTGTACTAATGGGGGGTTGTCCTGGGGGTCTGTACTAATGGGGGGTTGTCCTGGGGGGTCTGTACTAATGGGGGGGTTGTCCTGGGGGCCTGTACTAATGGGGGGTTGTCCTGGGGGGTCTGTACTAATGGGGTTGTCCTGGGGGTCTGTACTAATGGGGGGGTTGTCCTGGGGGTCTGTACTAATGGGGGGGGGGTTGTCCTGGGGGTCTGTACTAATGGGGGGTTGTCCTGGGGGTCTGTACTAATGGGGGGTTGTCCTGGGGGGTCTGTACTAATGGAGGGGGAGTTGTCTTGGGGGGGTCTGTACTAATGAAGGGGGGTTGACCTGGGGGGTCTGTACTAATGAAGAAGGGATTTGTCCTGGGGGGGTCTGTACTAATGGAGGGATTTGTCCTGGGGGTCTGTACTAATGGAGGGGGGTGTTTGTCCTGGGGGTCTGTACTAATGGAGGGGGGTGTTTGTCCTGGGGGTCTGTACTAATGGAGGGGGGTTGTCCTGGGGGGGGGGTCTGTACTAATGGAGGGGGGTTGTTCTGGGGGAGTCTGTACTAATGGAGGGGGGTGTTTGTCTGGGAGGGTCTGTACTAATGGAGGGGGGATGTCCTGGGGGGGGGTTGTACTAATGGAGGGGGGTTTGTCCTGGTGGGGGGTCTGTACTATTGTAGGGGGGTTTGTCCTGGTGGGGGGTCTGTACTAGAGGAAGGGGGGTTTGTCCTGGGGGGTCTGTAATAATGAAGGGGGATTTGTCCTGTGGGGGTCTGTACTAGTGGAGGGGGGGTTTTCCTGGGGGGTCTGTAGTAATGGTGGGGGTTTGTCCTGGGGGGGGTCTGTACTAATGGAGGGGGGTTTGTCCTGGGGGGTCTGTACTAATGAAGGGGGGATTTGTCCTGTGGGGGTCTGTACTAGTGGAGGGGGGGTTCTCCTGGGGGGTCTGTACCAATGGAGGGGGTTTGTCCTGGGGGTCTGTACTAATAGAGTTGTGGTTTGTCCTGGGGGTCTGTACTAATGGAGGGGGGTTGTCCTGGGGGGTCTGTACTAATGAAGGGGGGCTTTGTCCTGGGGGAATCTGTACTAATGGAGGGGGGTTGTCCTGGTGGGGGTCTACTAATGGAGGGGGGGTGGTTTGTCCTGGGGGGGTCTATACTGATGAAGGAGGGGGTCTGTACTGAGAGAGGGGTTTATACTTAGTGGGGGGTCTGCACTGACAAAGGGGGGTCTATACTTAGTGGAGGGGAGTCTGTACTGAGGGGCGACTAAAGTTGGTGGAAGGAGGGTGACACCATGTTATACCGCACCTGGTGACACCAACCCTAGTGACGTCACTGCAGCTGCGGGCTCTCCTTTCGCCCCTTCCCCTCCCTCTCCTCCGCACGTGCACTGCTATACTAGTGAACGGCGCTCGCCAGCACAGCCTCCCACTATGTTTCTTCCCCCGCCTTTATATCAGCCAGGGAAAAATAGAATAGAAAAAGGAGAAGAGGATTGTGGGATATGTAGTTCCGAGGACTGGCAGCCCCACTGTAACACGGAAACTGCAGCCCACACAGCAGGCTCAGCTGAATGGGAGAGAGAGATACAGGAGCCTGGGAAAGCTTTCAGGGAAGTACACCCAGGACTCCAGAGGGAGAGGGCAGTGCTGAGGGAACACCATCAGAGAGGAAACCCCACTGCCCTGCGCCACCAGAGGGAAAGACACACAGCCTGGTGCCATCCCTGGCAGAGAAAGGAATGGAGTCATTGCCAGAATACAGATCTGGGTTCTACCCAGCGGAGTCACCATGGGCAATTCAGAGTGAGCTGACTCCTGATCAGAGGAACCATCGCTGGGTCAGGTGAGAGGGCCGATCGGCCATTATCTACTAACGTCCATAGGAACTGCAGTCTCTGACCATCTCATGTATCATGTCTTCAGTCTCTGACCTTCTCTTGTATCATGTCTGCAGTCTCTGACCATCTCTTGTATCATGTCTGCAGTCTCTGACTATCTCCTGTATCATGTCTGCAGTCTCTGACCATCTCTTGTATCATGTCTGCAATCTCTGACCAGCTTCTGTACCATGTCTGCAGTGTCTGACTGTCTCTTGTATCATGTCTACAGTCTCTGACCATCTATTCTATCTTGTCTGTAGTCTCTGACCATCTCCTGTATTATGTCTGCAGTCTCTGACCATCTCTTGTATCATGTCTGCAGTCTCTGACCATCTCCTGTACTATGTCTGCAGTCTCTGACTGTCTCTTGTATCATGTCTACAGTCTCTGACCATCTCCTGTACTATGTCTGCAGTCTCTGATCATCTCCTGTACTATGTCTACAGTCTCTGATCATCTCCTGTACTATGTCTACAGTCTCTGATCATCTCCTGTACCATGTCTGCAGTCTCTGATCATCTCCTGTACTATGTCTGCAGTCTCTGATCATCTCCTGTACTATGTCTGCAGTCTCTGATCATCTCCTGTACTATGTCTGCAGTCTCTGACTGTCTCTTGTATCATGTCTACAGTCTCTGACCATCTCCTGTACTATGTCTGCAGTCTCTGAACATCTCCTGTACTATGTCTGCAGTCTCTGATCATCTCCTGTACCATGTCTGAAGTCTCTGATCATCTCCTGTACCATGTCTGAAGTCTCTGATCATCTCCTGTACTATGTCTGCAGTCTCTGACCATCTATTCTATCTTGTCTGTAGTCTCTGACCATCTCCTGTATTATGTCTGCAGTCTCTGATCACCTCCTGTACTATGTCTGCAGTCTCTGATCATCTCCTGTACCATGTCTACAGTCTCTGATCATCTCCTGTACCATGTCTGCAGTCTCTGATCGTCTCCTGTACCATGTCTACAGTCTCTGACCATCTATTCTATCTTGTCTGTAGTCTCTGACCATCTTCTGTATTATGTCTGCAGTCTCTGACCATCTCTTGTATCATGTCTGCAGTCTCTGACCATCTCCTGTACTATGTCTGCAGTCTCTGACTGTCTCTTGTATCATGTCTACAGTCTCTGACTGTCTCTTGTATCATGTCTGCAGTCTCTGACTGTCTCTTGTATCATGTCTGCAGTCTCTGATCATCTCCTGTACTATGTCTGCAGTCTCTGATCATCTCCTGTACCATGTCTGCAGTCTCTGATCATCTCCTGTACTATGTCTGCAGTCTCTGATCATCTCCTGTATTATGTCTGCAGTCTCTGACCATCTCCTGTACTATGTCTACAGTCTCTGATCATCTCCTGTACCACGTCTGCAGTCTCTGATCATCTCCTGTATCATGTCTGCAGTCTCTGATCATCTCCTGTACCATGTCTGCAGTCTCTGATCATCTCCTGTATTATGTCTGCAGTCTCTGATCATCTCCTGTACCATGTCTGCAGTCTCTGATCATCTCCTGTACCATGTCTGTAGTCTCTGATCATCTCCTGTACCATGTCTGTAGTCTCTGATCATCTCCTGTACCATGTCTGCAGTCTCTGATCATCTCCTGTACTGTGTCTGCAGTCTCTGATCATCTCCTGTACTATGTCTGCAGTCTCTGATCATCTCCTGTATTATGTCTGCAGTCTCTGACCATCTCCTGTACTATGTCTGCAGTCTCTGACCATCTCTTGTATCATGTCTGCAGTCTCTGACCATCTCCTGTACCATGTCTGCAGTCTCTGACCATCTCCTGTACTATGTCTGCAGTCTCTGATTATCTCCTGTACCATGTCTGCAGTCTCTGACTGTCTCTTGTATCATGTCTACAGTCTCTGACCATCTCCTGTACTATGTATGCAGTCTCTGACCATCTCCTGTACTATGTCTACAGTCTCTGATCATCTCCTGTACCACGTCTGCAGTCTCTGATCATCTCCTGTATCATGTCTGCAGTCTCTGATCATCTCCTGTACCATGTCTGCAGTCTCTGATCATCTCCTGTATTATGTCTGCAGTCTCTGATCATCTCCTGTACCATGTCTGCAGTCTCTGATCATCTCCTGTACCATGTCTGCAGTCTCTGATCATCTCCTGTACCATGTCTGCAGTCTCTGATCATCTCCTGTACCATGTCTGCAGTCTCTGATCATCTCCTGTACTATGTCTGCAGTCTCTGACCATCTCTTGTATCATGTCTGCAGTCTTTGACCGTATCCTGTATTATGTCTGGGGACTCTTTCTAATAGAAGCCCTCTCTGTGTGCATCAGAGAGACTCCCCTCCAGGTCTCATTAGTGTTCTCTCTTCCTGTATTTTCTTTTTTGTTAAGAGATCATGGGAGGATTTCAGGGTAACGAAGACTTCTTAGAGGAGCAGCTCTGTATTTGAGTCGTTGCCATAGAATCGTTTGTAAAGGGGAGGAGTTGGTAAGATGACCACGCCCATGTGGGGGCGCCAGAAATATTTCTGCACCCAGGCGCCGGTGACCCTAGGATCGGCCCTGGCCATAAAGCTCTCTGTAAAACATGTAAATGTGTCCAGCCTTGTAAAAAATATTTTTGCTCCAAAGGGAAAACATATCAGCTGGACAATTTTTACAATCGAGCCTCAGATTTTGTTATCTATGGGCTCACATGCCCTTGCAGATTGATCTGTGTTGGCAGGACCATCCACACTTTGAGGGGGTAGGTTTGGCGAACATAGAATATTTTAAGAAGAGGGTAAGGACGAACACAGTGTCCCGCAACATTTTGCTGAGTTTCACTAACAATCCACTGTTGGCCTACAAGTGTGGGTTATTGAACAGATGCCCAGATCTCTCCCTGAGGCCGAACGTTTCAAAAAATGATGTGCCAGAGAAACCTTCTGGATCTATAACCTTGATGCCCTCTCTCCAAGAGGCCTGAACGCTGAACGAGGGAATTGAAATTGCTACTATTCTCTAGGGATGAGCCCGTCGGGTGTATGTTCTAAAACAAAATGAACATATGGGGTGTTCACGGGAAATTTGAGGGCCGCGGAACTCCCAATAATGCACTTGCGAGATCACACTGCATTGCTGTATGATGATTGGCCAAAGCATGCACCTGACCTGCATGCTTTGACCAATCACAGCACGCTTTGCTGAGAGAACCATAATTGGCCAAAGGCAGGTTGCCTTTGGCCCATTATGGCTCAGGGGGACCACACTATATAAGGCTGCTTACATAGCGGTCGTGTATAGTGTGTGGATGGAGATAGTTTGAGCTAGATTAGGCAGGCAGGTTAGTGGCAGTGGATTTGAGATATATATATATATCTCAAATCCACTATAATCCACTATATATATATCTTTATATACTCTGCATTTAGTGTAGACTAAATATTCAGTGTAGACTCCATATTCAAGTCAGTGCAGGGCAGTGTATTTGCTATATATATATATATATATATATATATATATATATATATATATATATATATATATATATATATAGTATCTCACAAAAGTGAGTACACCCCTCACATTTTTGTAAATATTTTATTATATATTTTCATGTGAAAACACTGAAGAAATGACACTTTGCTACAATGTAAAGTAGTGAGTGTACAGCTTGTACAACAGTGTAAATTTGTTGTCCCCTCAAAACAACTCAACACACAGCCATAAATGTCTAAACCACTGGCAACAAAAGTGAGTACACCCCTAAGTGAAAATGTCCAAATTGGGCCCAATTAGCCATTTTCCCTCCCCGGTGTCATGTGACTCGTTAGTGTTACAAGGTCTCAGGTGTGAATGGGGAGAAGGTGTGTTAAATTTGGTGTTGTCGCTCTCCCTCTCTCAAACTGGTCACTGGAAGTTCAACATGGCACCTCATGGCAAAGAACTCTCTGAGGATCTGAAAAAAAGAATTGTTGCTTTATATAAAGATGGCCTAGGCTATAAGAAGATTGTCAAGACCCTCAAACTCAGCTGCAGCACGGTGGCCAAGACCATACAGTGGTTTAACAGGACAGGTTCCACTCAGAACAGGCCTCGCCATGGTCGACCAAAGAAGTTGAGTGCACGTGCTCAGCGCCATATCCTGAGGTTGTCTTTGGAAAATAGACGTATAAGTGCTGCCAGCATTGCTGCAGAGGTTGAAGGGGTGGGGGGTCAGCCTGTTTGGTCTGCATGGCTGTCGTCCCAGAAGGAAGCCTCTTCTAAAGATGATGCACAAGAAAGCCCACAAACAGTTTGCTGAAGAAAAGAAGACTATGGACATAGATTACTCTGCCCTGTGGTCCGATGAGACCAAGATAAACTTATTTGATTCAGATGGTATTAAGCATGTGTGGCGGCAACCAGGTGAGGAGTACAAAGACAAGTGTGTCTTGCCTACAGTCAAGCGTGGTGGTGGGAATGTCATGGTCTGGGGCAGCATAGTGCTCCCGATGCTGGGGAGCTACACTTCATTGAGGGAACCAGAATGCCAACATGTACTGTGACATACTGAAGCAGAGCATGATCCCTTCGGAGACTGGGACCCAGGGAAGTATTCCAACATAATGACCCCAAACACACCTCCAAGACGATCACTGCCTTGCTAAAGAAGCTGAGGGTAAAGATAATGGACTGGCCAAGCATGTCTCTAGACCTAAACCCTATTAGGCATCTGTGGGGCATTCTCAAATGGATGGTGAAGGAGCACAAAGGCTCTAACATCCACCAGCTCCGTGATGTCATCATGGAGGAGTGGAAGAGGACTCCAGTGGCAACCAGTGAAACTCTGGTGAACTCCGTGCCCAAGGGGGTTAAGGCAGTGCTGGAAAATAATGGTGGACACACAAAATATTGACACTTTGGGCATAATTTGGACACTTTCATTTAGGGGTGTACTCATTTTTGTTGGCAGCGCTTTAGACAATAATGGCTATGTGTTGAGTTATTTCAAGGGGACAGCAAATTTACACTGTTATACAAGCTTTACACTCACTACTTTACATTGTAGCAAAGTGTCATTTCTTCAGTTACATAAACAGCTGGACCGTCCTATTCAAAAACCAATCTTGGATGGTAAATAGAAGAAGCGTGAATAATTGAAAATCAATGAGTCCTTCACCACACCACTGTGATAGTAAAAATGCGCACTTACCAAATGGCAAGCTTGGAAGAGCTTGCGACCTTAACCCGGTCGGGGCCTTTCAGGGTGAAACCATCAGGGAGAGGCACGCCACTTTGGCTTGGATTAAGCACGCTGTTCTTCCAATTACCACTCTATGTGGAGATGTGACCCCTGGCTAGGGCTAGGCGCAGGGTTCTACAAATTCTGTCTCCACTCCTGTAAGTGTGTCATTTCCTTTAATTTTTGTGTGTTTTAAAGTTCTGCTGGGCTCTATAGTTCCATTCCCCTTGCCTGTGGAACTATAGAGCCCAGCAGAACTTTAAAACACACAAAAATTAAAGGAAATGACACACTTACAGGAGTGGAGACAGAATTTGTAGAACCCTGCGCCTAGCCCTAGCCAGGGGTCACATCTCCACATAGAGTGGTAATTGGAAGAACAGCGTGCTTAATCCAAGCCAAAGTGGCGTGCCTCTCCCTGATGGTTTCACCCTGAAAGGCCCCGACCGGGTTAAGGTCGCAAGCTCTTCCAAGCTTGCCATTTGGTAAGTGCGCATTTTTACTATCACAGTGGTGTGGTGAAGGACTCATTGATTTTCAATTATTCACGCTTCTTCTATTTACCATCCAAGATTGGTTTTTGAATAGGACGGTCCAGCTGTTTATGTAATTTATGAACTTGGAGCCTATCCCAAATTTTTTTGGGCTTAATATTTTCACAATTTTTGTTCTGGTTTTATCATATAGAACTTTTTTATCACAGCGCTGCTCCTCTTGTATCTATTTTGCCATTTTGTATGTGTGTATCTCACGTTTTAGCGGCTGCTATTTATATTGATTTTTTGATCACTGATTTGTCACATTAGATTGTTTTCAATTTCTGTTTTTCAATTTGTTTCTATGCACCAACTCAGCTAAGGTATAGCGCGGTGATTTGCCTTTTTTTTTGTCATTTCTTCAGTGTTGTCACATGAAAATATATAATAAAATATTTACAAAAATGTGAGGGGTGTGCTCACTTTTGTGAGATACTGTATATATACAGTCTAGTGTGTATTTATATATATATAATATATATATTTGGTGCAGGGGAACCCTGCACCAAAATTTAAAAAAAAATGGCGTGGCGTCCACCTCAAAATCCATACCAGGTACTTCAGGTCTGGGAAGGTTTGTAAGGGGAACCCCGCGCCAATTTTTTTTTTTTAATGGCGTGGGGGTCCCTCTCAAAATCTATATCAGACCCTTATCCAAACATGCAACCTGGTAGGCTACCGGAAAAGGGGGGGCGATAGAGCGCCCCCCCCTCCTGAATTGTACCAGGCCACATGCCCTCAACATGGGGAGGGTCCTTTGGGGTCCCCCCCAAAACACCTTGTTTACGTCACCGGGTGGCCCTGCCCTTATAGAAGAATAATGGACTGGGGGGAACCCACTGCATTTTTTTCAATTATTTTTTTTGTATATTGCCAGAATCCGACAATACATTACAGCCACGAGCAATTTTAAATGACATTTTTTCCTTTAGAAATGTAATTTTGCTGCAGTACTATTATAAACATGGGAAAGGTAGACTAAGGGGACCCCCCAGGCACCATGTTTAAAGGAATATTTCATTTTTATTATTTTACTTTAAGCATTATTAAAATCACTGCTCCTGAAAAATCTGCAGTTTTAAAGAAAAAAATGCACTGATACATGTCCCCTGGGGCAGTACCCAGGTCCCCAATCACTTTTTATGTCAACACTTTTCATTTTTCATGTTCGTGTCCCATAGACTTTAATGATGTTCACATGTTCTGGTGCGAACCAAACCAGGGGATGTTCAGCTCATCCCTACTATTCTCTAGTGCTCGTACTCTGGTGTAGTCCATAATATGCTTTCCTAACCCTCTCTTGCCTCATCCCATTTAACTTATAATGTTCTTATTTTTTCTTGAGGATTCTGTTCTATTAGGGGTGGTGGGCATCACGTTACTTGTGAGTATCCATTGATGTAGTACCCACTTATTCTTAATCAATGCTCATTAACCTCGAGTCTCCTCACCATATACATGTACACCATTTACTCAGCACCCAAGCTCTGTTGTTGTTGTGAGGTTGGCTCAATAATCATGTTTTAACAATAAGCCATTATTAACAATAACCAATATTCAACATTGGACTCAATGTATATATACACTGGGGGCTGATTTGCTAAGAAGAATGCGTTGCGCCAGTTCATACCCTCATTGGTGCGCTGGAAAAGTCATTAATTGAACGGGCAAACTGGCGAACTGGCGCACTTTGAAGCACAAAACGATAATAAATATGTAAACTGCAACTGGTGCTAGGATAACTGCGGCATGCCCAATACAATCGGTTAATTTCATCTCATTGGATGTGTCTTGTTAGGCAATTAGTAGGTGTAAAAGGGGAGAATCGGGCTATACCCCCCCTTTTCTCTTTCCCCCTGCTCTCCCTTTACACAGATCTACTACATAAACTCTTTTAATATAACATGTTTTTTAATATTTATAGACACCTACCGCATACCTGCTCCTGAAGAGTGGCGGTCGCCACGAAACGCATTGAGCCAATAGATGCCCCTTCGTCTACACTATATTACTATCACCTTACTACCGTACATATACCAATTGGATTGTACCAACCAATTATAGCTACAACAATTTACCATGGAGACACACGTCAGTGAATTTGGCTATCTACAATATGTATAGTATGAACCAATTATGTTGTTTTACTATGGGATTGTGAGCCGATAGTTGCCCCCTTATATCTACAATTGCATCGTTACCTTATCCTACATATCAATTGGATTTTACCAACCAACCTAGATTACAATTAACTATCATAGAGACCTGTCTTTTATGAAATTGTTTTTTACAGTATTTACAATATGAACCAATCATGTTATTAATCATATTTCTGCTATATCCTATGTACAAATGGAGACTTGCCTCATACGAATTTGGGTTTTTTATAATATTAGTATGAACTATGTTATGATTTTTACTTTTGTTATAATTTATATACCAATAAATTATTTAATGCCAATTGAAGTTATGTGATGCTTCTATGCAACATTTTTGGTTCTGTTGTATTTTGGGTACCTGCCATATTCATGGTTATCATGTCATCTCCTGGAGTGCATGTTTCATATAAAGTCCCACTTTTTTGTTTCTTTTTTTATACACTGCAATCAGTTAGGTCTTAGAAAGATTAGATTTAGTGCAAGAGCATGTTTGATCTCCTATAATTTTAATTAATTGTTCTAGTACATCTTCCTATTACCTATTTTGCTGAAATTTCGAGTTGTACAGAGGATTGGCCAATCAGATTGCATACTGCATGACCATCTTAAGTGCCAAATTTAGAATGTAGATGTGCCATGACCCACTTGTATTTTCCTAACGATATTTCTTGGGCATTATACAAGACACATAAGAAACCACCTTTTTTCAAGACATGCTAGAGTGATCAGGAATCTTCAAACTACGGCTCTCCACCTGTTGCGTAACTACACATCCCACAAGACATTGTAAAACTCTGACATTCACAGACATGATGAGGCATGATGGGAATTGGAGTTCCTAAACAACTGGAGGGCAGTAGTTTGAAGACCCCTGTGCTAGACCAATATTATGCCTCCAGAGTTGGGAGCATGGCATCTACCCAACTTCTCTCTGCTGGTGGACACAAGAACTTACATGTATAGATGTATATTTGGGCAGCACAGTGGTGTAGTGGTTAGCACTCTCACCTAGCAGCAAAAAGGGTCGCTGGTTCGCCCACGACACCATCTGCCTGTTTTCCCTGTGTGGGTTTCCGCCAGGTACTCCGGTTTCCTCCCACACTCTAAAAACATGCTGGTAGGATATGATTTATATCCTGTCTAAATTGACCCTATTATGTATAAATGTGTGTTAGGGTCCCACACAAACACCACCCCTTGTTAAAAAAAATAATAATAATTTTCTTAACTTGCAAATAAGGATCATCACTTCCTCAGAACAGTGAGCGGCAATGACCCTCCCGAAGGCCCGGGGGGGAGCGGGGGTCCCAGATGCCTGTACATATCATAAGGCGGCGGTACTCATACGTATTATGGATTGGTTTCACCACCCCTCCTCCAAGCTCTGGGTTCAATTGGAGAGACATCTCAATGAGATTGATCTTTGCGCCCTGCCGTGGACCCCTACGGCCCAGCGTAAGGATAGTACACTCTCTACTGCTCTTACTCGTCAAACTCTTCAGATTTGGGACCGCCTGATCTTTACTGGTAAATTATCTAAACCTCAGGGCCCAATGACCCCTCTCTTTGGGACTCCGGCCTTCCCCCCGGCTGTAAGTAGGTTGAGATTTGGACCCTGGAATAGGGATAGTCATAGACGCTTAGCGCAGGTTTTACGCGCTGACCCATCTTTAAGAACAGACATACCCTCCCAGATGGACCTAGGGCCCCCAATAATGTGGTTGCAGAGGGGTCAATTAATGTCATACATACGTACTTTCTCCTCCATCTCCGAGATCCTAGCTGACCCATCAGGCTTTGATGAGCTACTTTACAATCAGACCCGCCCGCCCATGTAGTATCATTGTTATATTCCATATTACTAAACATTTCTGCCCCTAACCTTCCAACGTACACGCAGAAATGGTAAACAGACTTACAACACTCCATCTCCCCTGCTGATTGGCAAAAAAGCTTTGTCCTGACGCATAGGATTTCCTTAGCAACCAAGACTCAAGAAAAAGGGTTTAAGCTACTAACGAGGTGGTACAGATGCCCAGCGACTATCCAACGGTTTAACCCTTCTTTGTCAGATACTTGTTAGCGATGCCTGTCCTCTAGAGGGACAATGCTCCACATTTGGTGGGTTTGCCCTCCAAACAGGAAATTTTGGCAAAAAGGTCTTTGATCTATACAGCAGGCTGATGGCGACCTCAATTAAGCCCACACCAGAGATAGCCCTACTATCTATGCTCCCAGGCCCCCTCAAGTCGATTAAAAAAGATATGTTGCGCCACTTTCTGGCTGCAGTTAGGACAGTGATTCCCCGACATTGGAGAACAGCGGATGTGCCTTCCTTGGGTGACTGGGCTGTTGGTGCGGGAAGCGGGAAAGGAGGAACAGTTTTCCACCACCTGGACCTCGTGGTCAATGTTTCGTTACACGGATGACTTTTCTGTATGGGTCAGGGATGCCCCATCACCATCCACCGGCTAGCCATGCTGGGGTGTTTCCCACCTTCTTCATCATCCCCTATTTCTTTTCACAATATCTTTCTCTTCTCTCTCTTTGCTTACTTTTCTCTCTGTACTGAACCAGTCACTCAAACATATGAATAAAGGTCATATACCCAGAATAGTTCAACGACTTCAATACTTATTATAAGTAAATAAAAGATCCCGACAGCATATCAGCCTGAATGGGAGGAACCCTCTGATAATACCAACACGCAAAACCATAAGGGTAAACATATGTTAGATCCCACACTTATGGTATACTTCTCATATGTCTAAAGGCTTTTATATACAATACAATGTTTTGTTGTTTCACCAGAGATTATATGTCAAACTGTATACACCTGTTCATCTATAGTAAAGATTCATATCATTATTCTTTGCATAATGTATGTAACATTACAATGTAGAGAACTTTCTCTTTCTGTTATATTTTTTTGTTTTGAAATAAACTAAGATTGAAAAGAACAGTGAGCGGGGCATGGTGGTGGGAAGAAATTAGCAGCAGTACAAGCAACTTCCTGTAGGGGCGTGACGTAATTCCTATGTGCTGGCATCCGCTTCCGGAAACCAGATATGCGCCACGGGTACATACCTCCACGCACATAGTAGTTGCGCATCTCACATACACAGCGGTCGCACATCTAGCTGCAGGAACCCAATTTTTAGGGACATTAATAGTAAAGCAGATGCAGATTTCCAGGACTGGACTAACAAATGTTTCTAGTGAAATTCAACTGGTGTTTTCTATTAAACAAGGGCTAAATGGGCCATTGACATGCATCACAGTTGAACTTAGGAATGTTGAAATGGAAATGGAAAATTGAATACTTACCTCTCTGTAATTTTCCTTTCCTGGTGCCTATCCATGGCACCATATGCACAATCCATGCATATACTACCATGAAGGCACCAGGAAAGTAGCTTTTAGACAAATCATTTTTTGTTTTGCCATGCCAATCAGCCTAGTTAAGCTGCAGCTGGGAAATCTGTTTCATAAAAATTAACAAAACTCATAACATAAAAATGTGCCACTAATTTTATTGGTCAACAAAACAGGACTTGGAAAAGAGCAAGGAAAACAAAAAATACATGTATGTTAATTTTAGACACTAACAGAATATGGTTTTGAAGTCTGACCATTTTGCAGAGGAAATGAACAGGAGTTAAAAGGACTATGCCCACAAACGGACAGCCTCTTAAGGATTTAAACATTTATTAGTTACAACATCTTGAGGGAGATTCAGCAAAATAGTGCAGCACAGACAATTAAATCAAAGTGAAACTAGCAACCTACAAACAACAAACATTGACAACATCAAAAATATTTCAGTGAAAAATATCCCCCCCCCAAATTTTTTTTTAAAACAAACAAAAGTAAAAAATACTTGCTCTAAAACACATCTGTTTTGCAAAGACATAACAAAGAAAATACACATGTTACAAACTCTGTAAGGACATCCAAATGTACTCTCTTGCCGGCCACGCACACAATCGTGCCTCTTTTCTGGGCAAGGTAAAGAATGCTATCTGCAAGCTTTATATAAGATAGGTTTGCGTGCTAATGAGGCAATTGAAAACACATGCACAGTCCATGAAACACACAAAATGCAAGTTCACCCAGTGTAGAGAAAGAACTTCAAAGTGGGTACACCTGTTAAGGATGTCCTTAAATTACTAACCCAAAAAACACACTCTCGGAGCATGCCCAGACCAATCAAAGTCCCTGAGCATGCCCAGACCAACCCAAATGCAGCTAGCACAAAATAAGTCACCCCCCTGTCCAAAATTAAGCACATCATCCAGCATGCTACAAAATTACAGATGGGACAAACACCCCCCGGTCCAGGGGGGCAAACAAAGAGCCTAACATGGGCAAAAGTTATACAACAAATATCATTGCAGTCTATGGGAACTGACTTGTTAATTTTACTAGTCCCCACTTGGCTGGCTTAACTTCTAGTTATTGGCCTTAAAATAGGTATGGGGGCCTAGCCCCCCCCCCCCCCCAAGTGACATATATCAATGTCACCAATTTGGACAACCCCAAAAAGGAAAAGTGCCTTTAAAAAATGCAAAATTGCTTAAAAGCTTGTAAATTAGCAAATTGGGGGGGGGGGGGGGCTTACTCTGCCTGTAAAGTGGTGCATCTGTAGAATGTATCCAAAATGCTGCTTCAAAAATGTATGGCTTAGAGAAAACTTTTTAACCCAAAACAAAAACATACAAGACCATTTGGGTATGTTTAGGCTTAAAATGAGAACCCCCACGTGAAAAATCCCACCCCAAACTAAAGAAAGATTGTGCCCCTCCCACAAACTAACAAACCTCTAGCCAAACATGCAGCAAGCCAGCCCATGAAAGGGGGGTGGATGCTTGGGGGCAGGAGGGGCTCAGGCACCCCAAAAGTCAACCACCTTGTTCCCATATTCAGGGGGGACAAGGGCCTCTTCCACACAACCCTAGGCTGGGGTTATGGGGGGCTGCAGACCGGGGGCTTTATGGAATGTGGAAAGCCCCTTTAAACTAGTGGGTACAAGGTGCTTTGTGGTTGGTATTGGGCTGAGCCCAACATGGCCCAAAGTCAGCCACCTATGTTGAGTACATGTGGCCTTGTATGGTTCAGGAGGGGGTTGGGCGATCGCTCTTCTCACCCCTTTCCTAGCTGGCCCTGTTGTATGTTCACAAAAAAGAATGTGGTTAAGATTGGCGAAGGCAGCTCACAGCCTTTTGAGAATGAGTGTGGAGTTCCCCTTTAAAAGCAAAAGCTAGAGGAGCTAAAGTCTTTTTACATAATTTTAACAAGGTGCATATCACATGTTGGCAATGTAACATGGTAACATGACCTGTGTGCAAATCTCCTTAAAAAATACATAAGGGTGAACCAGCGTAAAAAAAAAAAGTCAAGTTTAGAGGTGCGCCTGTTCAACCCACGCAATTGCATTTACGTTGCTTGACATTTACTAAGATTTTGGCCGCGCAGTGAACAAATGCATTTGAATGAGCGTAAGAGCCACTTGGGCATGAGCACTGCTTAGATTGATCTCACGCAGTTCTAAACATACTTGCAGGCACAGCAGGCTTTCTCTGAAAAAGTTACTTTCTCATTCTATTTTGGGCATTTGGGCATTTGTTACTTGGGCAGTTGGCTGAGATCACTATAGTAAATGGGGGATTTGTGCTCTGTTTCCGGCGCACCATTTCGTAAATATGAAAATGTGCGTTGCGCCTCACCATGCGCCTCTAATGATGGCGCACAGCTTTTGTAAATCATCCCCTATATGTCTCATATATATTTTGTATGTATATACTTTTGATGTAGAGACCATATAGTGATGTTCTTATGCAAAACCCTTTCCCCTGGGGGGTCCCCCCCCTTTCCCTTCCCCTCTTCTTCCTCTCTGCCATTCCCCTATCCACCACCCCTCATAGGTGCTACTGTGCTAGGTCATGCCAGTTATATAATGATAATAATTGCCTTATATGTCTTTTAGTTGTATTCATTATTTGTATTTATTGGTTTCTGTTTCCTACTGTAATAGATATCATTTTAATATTAGATGTTCATGTATACTTGCTGTTTGTTTATTCATACTTCCTTGAGTATCATATAGGAACACATGAAAAGTCTCCCATTGCTGCTTGATTATAATCCTCATGTAAGATTCATTGTATTTTTTATGGTTTTCGTATATTGCTGCTCCATCCACTTAGTCTTTAGTCTCACCTTTTATATCGATTTTTAATTGCTTATAAGTATATTTATTACTCTGACCCCTCTCCCCAATGTGCTATATAATGTCAGTTGTACTGCTTGACAAAGGAGCGTGGCTGCTGCAACACACACAGCGTGCATGCTCGGAAATGCCTCACACTCGGGTGACTTCATCCTCGTTTTGAATTCTCCACAACGTACGGCCGTCCTTCCATCTAAGCGGTGACCAGTGGGGATTGCAGTGCCTTGCAGGGATAGGAACAGAGGAACTTTGATTTGCTCACCAATTACTTTCCTCAGGATGCTTAATTTACAAATGTGCCTTTTGATTTCTTCACACATGTGAGCTGCCATTTGTATGATCCAATAAAGTGCTTTTTACTCCTACACTTAGAGGCTCCTCTCCTCCTTGTTTATTTCAGCCCTGCTGGAATATGGCTTCTATTCCCACGTGGTAGCAGCACTCAGTGTATGTACTTTATCCCATTCTGTCATGTACCTGGGTGTATTTGAACCGGGATGTTCCTGGTCCCACAGCTGCAGTCTTACTTGTTGTGCCAATATGTCAATCTACAATCAAAGCAGCCCATAAATATCAGCACTTTCTGGGTGCTAGGTGTTGTGACTGCTTTGTGACACTGAATACCGTATATGAACTTCTGCCTTAATTCCTGACTACTCTCTAGCCTGCTGATTTTGTACTTCACCGCCAGCTTGTGCATGACCTTTGCCTGCCTGACCACTCTGCATTTCGATCATGTACCGATTTGCCTGATCTGTTGCCAACCTGATCTGCCCGACTTTTTTCGCCTGAATCCTCAGCACACAAGCTCCACTTCAGACACTATCTATCACAGGTACCTACATTCTATGCTTCATGGACTTTCTATGGACTTTTTATTGGGTAAAAATAGAGCTTTAAGTGCTTTGCACCTTTTACCTGTATTTGTCTATAGAATACAACAATGAGCAATTTTTTTGTCACACAGTATTTGTGCAGCGGTTTTTCAAACACAATTTTCTGAGAAAAAATACACTTTAATTAATTTTATTGCACATAAAATAAATATAATACCTAACTTTTTTGTAAAATATAAAAGATAATGTTACACTGAGTAGATTTCTAAAATGGCTTCCTTTAAAATTGTGTCCACCCGTGGTGGCAAACTACGGTGCTTAAAATTCTCTATAGGTGATGCTTTAAACGGCTTTACAGGTTACCAATTTAGAGATACACAGGAGGTCTGGTGCTAGAATTATTTCTCTCACTCTGATGTTCACGACAATACCTCACACGTGGGGGCGTGGCTTGCCTTGAGAGAAGATGGCTGCTTGATCACTCGGCTCCCTCTCACCACAGCCTAAATTCTACATTTACCGGGGTCTACAGCTGCCATCCACCCCCCAATAATAGGAACATCCTCCCACGGATCATCACAAAGCAGATCCCGTTCCCCGAGAGAAATCGCCAGCCGTGTAAGCTACACGATACCAGAGATCTTCCGGACACAACGCACAACAATGGTGACTTCCCCTCCTGCCTCAGCCTCCTCTCAGTCTCACACCGAGATCATCCTCACCCCCACCGATGCCAGCAACACCCCGCAGGCACCTACTCTGCTTTCCCATCGTCAGCCCAGCTTACAGGACTTACAAGCGGTGGCGGCAGATATCAAGGACACCTGTTCTCAGCCATTACTGATCTGCGTCATGAACTGCAGGCCATCACAGGCCGCATACAGCGCGTGGAGGACAATTCAGTGCAACAACAGTCGACAGTGAAGAACATTCGACTACCACACTATGCAGTTAAGAGATCTTCAACGCCATGTTGAAGATCTCGATAACCGTGGTCGCAGACACAACTTAAGGGTAAGGGGAATACCCGAATCGGTGGAACAGGACAGAATCTCCCCGGTGGTGACAGGTCTCTTTAACCACCTACTGGACCGCCCAGAACAAACACCGATCCCCATGGAACGTATCCACAGAGCGATTCGCCCCAAAGGCAGAGACACTGACCCCCCTTGGGACATTATTTGCTATGTGAACGACTTCTCCATCAAGGAAGAAATACTCCAAAAAGCCCGCTAAAAATCTACTCTGGAATACAATGGCGGCCCCATCCACATATACCAAGACCTCTCTGCCATTACATTGTGCCACCACAAAGACCTGCACCCTCTACTGGATATCTTAAGAACAAGAGGAATCCGGTATCGATGGAAGTTTCCCTTCGGCCTATCCGCCTCATACCAGGGCCGCTCAGCACTCCTAAGAGTACCGGAAGACCTGGATACTTTCTGCCGCACACTGGACATACCCTACACCCCAGTCCCAAACTGGTACGCAGAATTCAATTTACAACCCCCCAATCGCTGTCCTCAAATGGAAGAACCGATGGACGCTCACAACACCAGCTTCCGCAGAAGACGTTCACCATCCGCCGCCAGATCCGGCCCTTCTCCAGGCTCGCATTACCAGCCATCCAGCCCCATGTCAGCTCCCCTTCCTCGCAGGGCACGCCGAGACCGCTGACAGTCCAGTTCTAAACGTGAGATGTCACTTTGAAGCTACCGATCCTTTTACTTTAGACTTACCCGTGTATGCCTCTTTTATCTGATGACTACCAAAGACTCCTGACGGATCCCTTCCTGATAAAAAGCAACGAAGACAAAGGTAACTTGATTGCTTGACGGACACCTCCTGACACCCTTGCAGGTCAAGATAGCACACGGAACACTTTGACTCTTTTACCCCGCATTCTAACTCCAGTGACATGTGCAAAATACCCTACATTATACCACCGTCCAGTTATGTTATGTCCTGCTCGACTGATTCCGCAACGACAAGGAAGCTCTACATCGGTTCACGTCGGTATAACTCTACAACATCCATAATTGACCCTCAGAGCTATAGGTAACATATGCTATGCCTTCTTGATCTGCGCTATGCACTGTATCGTAAAATGTTATACATCCCAATAAGGAAAACCAACTTAGCCTTATACCTCATACAGAAATCAGAGATATGGGTTTTCATATTGCTTTAATGTATAAAGCCAAACCAGCCGAGCCTATCAACCTACTACATTCCCCCACCTCAACACCCTCAGCGAGTAGCTGGGTTTAGAGCCGTAAATGCCTTATAGTGCACCCACAATGCCCACACCTCAGCACTATACACAGGTAAATGGGTACAAAAACGTAGAGATTATGTGGTGACCTGACAATGCTTACACTACACTAACCTTCCCGGGCAACCAAGAATGAATGTATTGATGTTCTAATACATGGCTCCACTGCTCACCTCACTACACCTTCCTAGGAAAGTTGAGGACAGAGACACAGAGGCCCTATTGCAAACACATACGACACACACCACTGCACCCTCTACGGGTAATTAAGACAAGCGGTATAAACACTCCACTATATCCACACACTGCCCACACCATTACACCCTTGCCGAGGTGATGGAGACAGAGAAAACAAGGCTCTAATATGTTCACACTCTGATCACACCATACCACCCCTCATGGGCTGTCAAGAACAGAGGCCTAGAGGTCTTACCACGTTCATACACAACACACACCATAACATCATACACAGGCTACAAGGACCACTGACGCAGACGTCCTGTGGAGCCCACACACTGATCGCACCCCAACTCCTTACACGAATAGCTGAGCATAGACGCTTAGATGTTCCACCGATTGTAAAACTTTTAGTTACAACAGTTACAATTTTGTTTTGGTTAACCTTTTTTCAAGTTGTTATAGAATGTTTGAAGCATAAGACCAATCTAAGTGCCAAGGAGCAAATGCTTATCTGTTACTGACATGACAATTCTTTGATGTTCCAATTGCAGTCATTACGGTCAGAAATAGAATGGTGTTCTTTATGAATATACTCCTCTCAGTACACTCTCACATAGCTTACCTAGCTTACCTGACCTTAAACCGTCCTACACACAACGCCACCCTACACAAGCTTTGTTGCAATTGACAACCTGAAGCTTCACCCCACCGCCACCATCTCAATTATTTTCCACACACTTTCTAACAAACGTTTCTGATCGCTCCTTCCACACCTAAGTTCTCCAAAGTGCTACCCCACTCACACCCCCAGCCTCACTTTCGAAGGCTGTTGGTGAGACGGACCTCATTGGTCACCCCTATTTACTTTCCTTTCTATACATACCCACATATCTCTCAAGTAACCAACCAACCCCCACACAGTGGTTAAACATCATTCACCTAACCCTTAAACACTGATACCGGACTAAAACCACCGAATTTCACCGGCGTATATAATTCTGTGGCTCCGAACACCGAATTAGGTGATCAGACCGCCACATAGTGCCGGTTCCTTTTACCCTCCCCCTTCGATATTCTCTCCTCACCCCACTGCCCTTACCTGAACCCCCTTTCTACCCTACCCCGCAACCTGCCACAGCCCAAACCACATCACAGGATACCTACAAATAATTTTACCATGGTTCCAAAAGCTAGAGACACGCAGAAACCCATGCTTAAAATTGTCTCGCTCAACGTGAAGGGTCTCAATACTCCAGAAAAACGATCTAAACTACTCCTTACCATGCACAGACTTAATGCCAGCATCATAATGTTACAAGAAACACATTTCCGTTCTGACAATACCCCTAAACTATCCAATTCCCATTATCCAACCGCGATACATGCTACCAACCCCCAACACAAAACAAAAGGGGTATCGATCCTTATTGCAAAAAACTGCCCTTTCTGCATCACTGACTCTCTCATAGACTCAGACGGCAGATATCTCTTCCTAAAAGGCTTGATTCAAAACAAAACTATAACTCTGGCAAACATATACGCTCCTAACAAACACCAAGTACCATTTTTTAGATCGGTAAACACAGCTCTCACATCTTTCCAGGAAGGTACCCTTGTACTGGGTGGAGATTTCAATGTTCCCCTAAACCCCATTCAAGACACATCCACAGGAACCACAACACTACCATACAAGGCCCTGAAGGAAATTAAAACTCTACTTAAACGGTTATTACTTCATGATACATGGCGCACCCTAAACTCAGACACTAAGGACTACACCTTCTACTCAGCACCACATCATCGATATTCTAGAATAGATTATCTATTCTTAACACAAAATGACCTACCCCTACTCCACCGAGCCTCCATCGAGCCCATGACTATCTCAGACCATCATCCCATCTCCATGTCACTACAACTTCCCGACACCACGCCTCGCTCACGAATATGGAGATTAGACTCTTCCTTACTCACTGACCCCTCCATCGCGGCGGAAGCGGAATCCACTATAAAGCACTTCTTCCTCGAAAACAACCCTGATGACACTTCCCCAATTAATAATTGGGAAGCCCACAAAAGTGTAATAAGGGGCACCTTCCTGGCGGCAGCGGCCAAAAGAAACAAAGAAAAAAGGAAACAAAGATTGAAAAGATCCGTAAACTTGAAGGGATACATAAACAATCCCAAGCACTTACCGCTCTGAATGATTTAATACTTGCTAGGAAAGATCTATTAGACCTATTAGATAAACAGATACAAATACATCCTTTCCAAAAAAAATATTATGAATTTGGTAATAAAGCAAGTAAAATGTTGGCCAGAGCAATACAAGTATCTCAATCTAATAAAACTATACACTACATCACTGACCCCTCAGGACAAAAAATAAACAAAACCCCCGACATCGCACGACAATTCGTACGGTATTATAGTAAACTGTACAATTTAGCCACCCCCCCTCCCCCCATAGACGGCACCACTCGCACCCAAATGATATCTGATTTCTTAAAACAATATTGCCCAACTCCTATATCAGAATTCATAGCCCACGATTTAAATGCCCCACTTACACGCATGGAAGTTGACAATGCCCTAAAACAAATGAAAACAGGCAAAAGCCCCGGCCCCGACGGCCTAACCGCTGGTTACTACAAAACCTACGCAGAAATACTTACCCCCTCCTTTTTGAAAGCCTTCAACTCTTTCGCAGACCCGGTCAACCCCCAACGAGATCTCCTAACAGCCCATATAGCAGTAATTCCCAAACCTGACAAAGACCACTCCTTAGTTACTAACTACAGACCTATCTCATTGCTCAATGTTGACCTTAAATGGTATGCAAAAACATTAGCAAACAGACTTCTACCTCTGATCCCCCATCTTGTTGGCCTTGATCAAGTGGGCTTTGTTCCTGGAAGGGAAGCGAGAGATAATACCATCAAAGCGATTAATATCCACCATTGGCTCACGACCACCAAGAATAAGGGATTTATGCTTTCCCTCGACGCGGAGAAGGCATTCGACAGAGTGGCATGGGACTACATGAGAGAAACCCTCAAAGCTATAGGCCTCCCACAAACGATGCTAAACCATATATCAGCACTATATTCTAGTCCCACTGACACAAGCACCGAGATAGAGAGCACTGACACCAGCACTGAGATAGAGAGCACTGACACCAGCACTGAGATAGAGAGCACTGACACCAGCACTGAGATAGAGAGCACTGACACCAGCATCGAGATAGAGAGCACTGACACCAGCGTTATGATAGAGTACTGACGATGATGGGTGTGTGCGAGTGTGAGTAAGTGAGTGCTCCCCCCCCCCTCCGTGATCCCGGGCTAATGGACAATCATTCGGCAGACAGCTGAGATGCGGTGTATGTGAGAGAGGGCTCTACCGACTCGCCTGTCCTCAGCCGCCCCCATGCAGTAAGCAAAGACACGCCGGCATTCGAGAGGGAGAAGAGCGACTGCTATCACTGGCTACTTCCCCTCTGTCCCCTCATCTGTTTCCAGTCTCCTGGTATAGTGAAGCAATCACACACTGGCGTTCCCTCGATAGCAGACAAGCAGCCAGCACAGTGAATAAAGCAAAGAAGGACATAAAGCTGAAAAGCCGTGTATGGGAGAGAGCCTATTTACCTGTCTTCAGCTTCTACGTGTAACAAGAGACACACACACCGGCGTTCTCCTGGATAACAGACGGGCAGCCAGCTGAGGTGGAGAGAGAAAGAGGTACGGCTATTTTCCCACTCCATCACACCACTCTACACAGGCAGACTCCACAGCGTGACAGGGTGATAGAAAGTGGAGAAATGGTGTGAGGGAGAGAGATCTGTGGTAACCTGCCGGCTTGTCCACAGCCACTGCGTGTAACAAAGTAAACACAAGTAAATACAAAGCAAATACACACCGGCATTCCTTTGAAAACAGACGGGCGGCCAGCTGGAGTGGGAGAGTGTGAGAGGAAGAGAGAGGAGAGGCTGTACTCACAGGCTGCCCCCCTCCCCCCTATTCCTTTATTTGTTTATTTTTTTCTTATCTACACGGGCAGAGTGAGATAAAAGCCTGAGGATGACAACACGCAGACAAGTAGCCTTGCAACCAACAGCAGGGAGAGGCAGAAAGTCAACAGATGGCATTAAGGCGTACTTATCCCCCCTTGTACCTGAGCAAATAGGAAAACCGGATATAAAGAAGCGTAATATCATGGGCTGTGCAGAAATAGCAGAGCGGGAATCACGGACAAGGCAGGCGAGTACCCAGATGACAAGTGGCAGTGTCGTGGCGAATGATAAGAGATCCCCGACAGCAGGGAGAGGGAGGAAGACCCCAGAGCCTAGCCCCCCTGGAAGCGATGGGAGCCCCAAAGTAATGGGGGCTAAGAATAAGGGCCAACTCATCCCTGGTAAGGGACATCTAACGATGGACATACAAAGCCCATTGGTAGAGAGCCGGGATACAATGAGGCAATGGGAGGACAGTAGGTGGCCATCAGAAGAGGCACAGTCTATTGACACAGAGACTATGATGGGAAGAGAAAGAGGGGACCCAATCCCTAATACGGATCAAAGTACTATGCAGGAGCATCCAGAAATAACAAGGGGGATATGGGAGTAAGCGGGCTGCCACAAAGATACAAGGGTGATCAGGAGAACACTCAGGACGGTGAGGGGAACCCGCAGGAGTGGGATGGACAAAAAGCGAATTCAGAAAGGAACATCTGGGAATTGTTGAAGGCCCTCCCCACCAAAAACGACATTCAGCAATTAATAAAAGCAGTCGAGCAATCCTGCATGCAAGCTGTGGCAAGTTTAAAAGAGGACATCAGGGACCTGGGACACAGAGTAGAAGTGGCAGAAAAAGAACAAGAGACTATCACACAGGTAGTGGTAGACGTCCAAGAGTCCATAAGAAAATATGAAGAGATATTAAATTCATACATAGAACAGCTGGATGAGTACGAGAACAGGGATAGGCGACAAAATATACGCATAAAAGGATTAAAGGAGTCAATTACAGCAAAAGAATTGGCTCCAACAGCACAAAAAATTTTTGGACAGATATTGGGAGATCAAGCCCCAAATGTTATTGAAATAGATCGGGTACATCGGGTCCCTCTTCAGAACACAAAAACTGACACACCTAGGGATGTAATCTGTAAAATACACAAATATACCGTGAAAGAAAATATAATGAAAACAGCACGTAATACTCCCATAATCACATTTGAAGGCTCAAACATAGCACTGTATCCAGATATCTCAAAAAGAACACTTTTTAAGCGAGGGTCGGTTCGTCCACTGTTGGAAATCCTACGAAAGGCCGAGATTAAATACCGGTGGGGGTTCCCCTTTAGTCTAACAGCCTCCAGGGATGGAAAAACTGCAACTTTGCGAACAAAGGATGATTTAAAATCATTTACAGAGAAATTAGACCTCCCGATGGTGGACTTTACGGATTGGAGAATAAATACTCTAGGCCCCCCCCTGCAACGAGCAGATAAATGGCAAGAGGTACCGGCAAGGGCCAACAGGGGTAGAACCCAAAGAAGGACTTAAAGGACTTAAAGGACTCTTTTTGGGGTTTTTTTTTTTTTTTCCCCCTTTTTTTTTTTTTTTTACCATCTGGAAGGGGGTTTATAGGGGGAAGTCCGGGAGGAGGGGGGGATAAATGGAGGGACATGAGGGAAAATGAGGACCTTATGTAGGTCAATAGGTCAGCCCCAATTAAAGGGGAGAGTAAACCTGCGGAAGGCAGGGAAGGGGGGTAGCCTGCGCGTGGGAGGTGCCTATACGCGCAGGCTCCCTACCCGAATTTTAGATATACCCCTAAAGAAAGGTTTTGTGTATGGGGGAAGTGTATGCAAGAGTTATGTCTTTAACATAAATGTGATATATTTTTTGCTTTCTTGCTATGTTATGTGTAGGTATGTGTCCAATGGGGTCTTGAATGTTGGAAAGGGGGGGGGGCAACAGGGGGGGTGGGAATGGCAGAGGGGAAGACAGAGAATATGGGCAAGGGAACAGGGGGCTCTTGGGATAAAATATTGTCATACAATGTGAGGGGTTTGAGCTCACCTAATAAGAGAGGGAGACTGTGGATGGAGCTGCAACATTTGGGAGCTGATGTGGTTCTCTTACAAGAGACACACTTCGGGAGCAGCTCGATCCCAGGCCTTCCCCAGAATATATTGAAGCAGTGGCATCATGCGGTATCCCCAGTAGCAAGGGCAAGAGGGGTTACAATTGCATTTAAGAAATCGTGTCCCTGGACAATGGAGTCCGTACAAGGCGACCCAGAAGGTCGGTATTTGTTTGTAAAAGGCGTAATACAGGGGAGACAATATACCTTTGCTTCAATATATGCACCCAACGAAGGGACTGTTAATTTTCTGGTAAAAATGTTTAAAAAATTAGAAGAATTTAAGGAAGGATGTGTAGTGGTTGGAGGAGACTTCAATATGGTTCTAGATCCGAGTATAGATACATCCACGGGCAAAACCGGGTTATCTTTTAGAGCCATAAAGCAAATTAGACATACCTTAGGTTCACAACATCTTGTGGACAGCTGGCGAGCTCTACATCCAGGGACTAGAGACTTTAGTTATTACTCTAAAACACATGATATGTACTCACGGTTGGACCTTCTTTTGGTGGACCAATTCTACCTGGGGAGTGTCAACACAAGTACAATCGAACCAATAACTCTATCTGATCATGCCCCAATAATTCTGACCCTCCGACCAACACAAGTGGCGCATTCGGAACGAATATGGCGTCTGAATGAGTCGCTGTTGGACAAGGAGGATATAGTGGAGAAACTAAGTATTAAGATAAAGGAATATTTTGAAATAAATAAAACAGAAGAAATGTCAGATCAAGTGGTGTGGGAAGCCCATAAGGCAGTTGTAAGAGGGGAACTAATTGCCATTGGTGCGCATATGAAGAGGGAAGGCAAAAGAGAGATAGACGAACTACTAGAGAAGATTAGGGTCCTAGAGAGAAAGCACAAGAAAAATCTTGACCAAATAGATGGTAGATGTCTGGAGAGCTTAAGAGCAGAGCTCTCACAATGCCTTGAATATAGAGCGAAGAACAAAATTAGGTTTTTTGCTAATAGAGCATATGAACAGGGAAATAAATGTGGAAGGCTACTGGCAAAACAACTCAAAAAACAACAGGACTCTAGGCACGTGCATAGCTTATTAGTGCAAGGCAAGAAAATAATGGATACAAAGGCCATAGCTAAAGAATTTGGTAAATTCTATGAGGCCCTATATAACATCGCTAAAATAGAACCATCTGAAGGAGGGGAAAGAGAGGGTCAAAGGAGGAATGAGATAGACGAATATATGGAGAGCGCCGCCATGCCCATAATACCTAGAGAAATATCTGAAGATATGGAGCGTCCAATCACGGTCGAAGAGTTGAGCAGAGTGATAGCAACCCTGCCCCCTGGGAAAAGTCCAGGGCCAGATGGGCTGACAAACTCATATTATAAGAAATTTCTCCCAGTGTTGGTAAGACCACTTTGTAGATATTTCAACTCTATTAATGCTGCGAACCCACTCTCTCCAGAAGCATTACTGGCATATATAACGGTATTACCAAAAGAGGGAAAGGACCCCCAGGTATGTGCTAATTACAGGCCTATCTCTCTGCTGAACTCCGACACCAAATTATTGGCAAAAATCCTGGCCCTAAGACTTCGGGAACATGTAGGCGATTTGGTACACCCAGACCAGACAGGGTTTATAAAAGGACGGGAAGCTAGGGACAATACCATACGTGCCCTTCATGTATTGCAATGGATGCGACATGGCCCGGATAGAGCCCCAGGAATCACTCTGTCGATGGATGCCGAAAAGGCCTTCGACAGAGTGAACTGGGGCTTTATGAGAGAAGTACTGGGGAGGATAGGTCTGGGGGGAAAAATGCTAGGGTGGATTATGTCACTTTATGGGAAACCAAGAGGAAGAATAAAGGTCAACGGGACAGTATCCGAATGTTTTAACATACAAAATGGCACCAGGCAAGGGTGCCCGCTATCCCCTTTGATATTCGCAATAGTAATGGAACCACTCCTGCACAGAATTAGAAAGAATGTGGAGATAGTAGGGACATACATAGGACATACGGAACATAAAGTAGCAGCGTATGCGGATGACCTGTTGTTTTTCCTCTCCGCTCCTCAGGCATCTACAGCTGCATTAATGGCTGAGGTACAGAGATTTGGAAGGCTGTCTGGTGTCAAGATCAACTTCGAGAAATCAGTCATCTTTCCTAGTAATATCTCAGCGGAGATGGAGAGGTCACTGAAGGAGATGTACCCATTTTTATGGAATAAGGAGTCGCTGACGTACCTGGGGGTGCAAATCAGTGCAGACTATGAACTATTGTATGAACGTAACTATGGCTCATTATTGAAAGAAATATCAGAAGATCTAAAGAAATGGAAGGGTAAATACCTGACCTGGTTTGGAAGAATCAGCACCATAAAAATGAGTATACTGCCCAGAATAGTTTATGTGCTGCGCACAGTTCCAATCAGGTTGCCAGCGACTCTCTTTAGGCAAATATGTAGGCTGTTTGTGGCATTTGTATGGAGTGACAAAAGGCCTAGACTGGCTTACGATATCTTAAAGAGAAGCAGAGCTGAGGGAGGCCTAGGATTCCCGGATATAACATCCTATTATAGGGCTATGACTCTAGTAAGAATAGTAGACTGGTGTCATGACCTAAAGAGAAAACCATGGGTACAGGCAGAAATGTCAATGGCGGGTAGAAACCTGGCAGGAGCACCATGGATCCAAGGGTCATTAAGAGGGTTGTCACAATGGACATCACCAATGACCTTGAATTCATTGGAAGTATGGGACAGAATGAATAGTAAAGGTAAATATGCCCCCCAGACCTCCCCTCTGACACCTCTGGAGGGATTTCCTTGGTTCCCTCCGGGGGAGGAGATGGGAAGTCTGGGGGCATGGGGCCAGGATAGGAATACTAGATGTGGTAAGTTTGCCCCTAATGGAGCCTTATTATCACTGACAGAGATGGTCATGAGATTTGGTGAGACAAGAATGGCAGAATGGAAATACCACCAAATGAAGAGCTTTCTCAAGAAAATAAAATCATTGAGACCCATGAACTCACTTACGGCATTTGAGAGGCAGTGTGCACAGATATCAGAATCTGGGCATATGCTATCTCGAATGTACAGAATGATCCTAAAAGAACAAGAAAGGACACCCCCTTACTTTGTAAAAGAATGGGAGAGGGAGCTGGGCCAAGTCTGGACAGATAAACAAATTAATAGAATGATATCGTTAACATTCACAACCTCCATAAGCGCAAAGGTGCAAGAAATGGCATATAAGTTCCTAGCGAGATGGTATAGGACACCAGTAAAATTAGCACAAATCTCCTCGGTATCTAATGATAGGTGTTGGAGGGGTTGCGGACAGAGGGGAACTTTTCTTCATCTTTGGTGGACATGTCCAATAATCAAGCCATTTTGGGAATCAGTGGCTCCATGGATTAAGAAATTAACAGGGGACTCCCTGGAGTTTGGGCCTATACAATATCTGTTTCACGGAAATCCTGGATCCGTCAAAAAGTATAGGGAAAGCATAACTCCCGACTTAATTAAAAAATTTGAAATAAGAGGAAAATTCAGAAGCACCACATCCCATATAGTAAGTTTAGAAAATGGAAAGAGGGCATTGAGGCCTATTGTGTAGGCCTCAGGGACTTTTAACGGTGCTGAGATCACAAATATACAGAGTGTATCATAAAATTATATTTTATTTAAACAATCTCATTAAAAACAGACATTTAGCAAAAGACAATAAACAAAACAAAAAGAGGGTGATTCTTTGATACAAAAATTAATACCACTTTTCTCAACATGTTTCGCTTTCATAAGCTTCTTCAGGAGATATATTTGTGATATTAAAGTCAACTTTGCAAAAGGATATGAATTAAAGAAGGAAAAGGGGTTTTTTTTCGCTGTAATGGCAAATGCTTTCTCCTCAGTCCCCACCTCCTAGTAGAGGCATGCAGAGAGGGATAAAAATAAGAATTCTCTAAGAAGAGAAAGATTAAAATCAGTATGTGTGTACAGGTATGGTCAATTTGAATCAAGGTGCATTAGTCAGTAACATTATTTATAAGGGTAAGAAGAAATCAGGAAATACCTCCGGTAGAATCAATTGGAAATGACAAAGGTTACATCCAAATGATGAGGATAGCAAAATTGCTAAAAATGTAGAAGAACGGTTCTGGAATTCTAGTGGAGTGACAGTCAGGGAGGGGGCAGTATGCGTCCATACACAGCTGATGGATGAGCTGGACCTGGAGGTATTGCTGCACACTCTCACAGAGAACCTGAAAGGTATAAGTATAGTCGGAGGGTATGTTAGAATGTCATATAGGCTAAAGTGCATCGTTGCTGAAAAGAGGGGGATAGATGAAGAGACTTACTGTTGGTAATTAGTATCCCGTTCGGGAGTCCCGTTGTCTGTTAGGAGAGTGTCTGCCCCACGTATCGAACAGGAGAGTGACAGAGGTTAGCGGGGAAACAAAGCCCCGCTTTTAAACCTCTCCAGCGTGACGATGTCTGACTCGTCATCACGCTGCGGACTGGAGGAGACACCTGCGCATGCGCACGTATCCGATTTCTATTCAGGAAATAACATAGGTGACGTCAGGCATTGCAGGGCGACCCGCGGCCATCTTGGGAAATCCTATTCCCTGAGTCTGATACTAAGGAGGCTCACAGGGCTCAAAAAAGTAAAAATGTAGGCTATACATAATGTGTAATGACACGGTTAGAGTAAATGGTCTCTGAGAAAGCGTAACTGTAACACAACCGTATTTGGGAATCCTATATCCTGTGTTTTACTTTTAGAGGGGCCCAAAGATGATAACAATAATAAGGTAGCATAGTGATGTCATATATATAAATCGGAAACGGGAAAAGCAGCATTTGGTGTCTAAAAACGGGCAACAAGGCTATCAAAACATTGATTGGGAATTGATAAGCTAAGTGCCCGGGGTGTCCGTGCATACCAAAGGGGATGGAGGGAAGGAGACCGAGGGTAAAGCATAAGCCCATACCACATTCTAAATCATAGAGTGAATAAATATAAAAAAAAAATCAATATAATAAAAAAATGAAAAGGTATGTATATATATAAATTAATCCTTCAATCAGTTACATCAATCAGTTATATATGGGGAAAAAAAAAAAAATTATAAAAAAGGTTTGTAACTCAGGGCATCATTTAGGCCAGGATGTTTTAAAGCATTCAGGGTGACAATCCACTTGGTTTCACGTTGTAATAAGATCTTATCATAATCCCCCCCTCTTTCATTTGGGGGGACATGTTCCAAGGCATAAAAGTGCATCATCCTATCATCAAATTGGTGATGGAGACCCATATGTCGGCTTATAGGGGTCTCCATCTTCTTTTTACACACTAGGGAAACATGGTCTCTAATCCGGTGGAAAAAGGGGCGTTTAGTTTTCCCCACATAATATGCGTTGCATTCACATGTCATTATATAAACTACGCCTATGGATTGGCATGTAGCTAGAAAGTTGGGACTGTACAACTGACCATTGGGAAGAATGATATTGCGAGATGCATAGATATATCTGCAAAAATCACATTTGTGGCAAGGTTTAGTGCCTTTATTTTTGGTATGGATTGTAGGTAGTGGGGCATGATGGCTGTGTACTATACGATCTTTGATTGATCGAGATCGTCGAAAAGTAATCTCGGGATAGTCTTTCAGGTGTTTGGACACCTTAGGGTCACCCATCAGCAAATACCAGTGCTTTTGCAGCAAATCCCGCATTTGCCGATGTTGTCCGGAGAAGTTGGTAATCATTCTCAGACCTGGGGGTGATTTTGGTTTTGTAGGCCTATAAATTAGTTGACTGCGTTGGCTTCTTTTAGCTCTAAGGTAGGCTCTTTTTAAACATTTGTTACTGTAGCCCCGGGTCTTTAGACGTTCCCTCAGTGCCCTGGCCTCGGATTCAAAATGGATATTTTCACTGCAATTTCTCCTCAATCTTAGGTACTGTCCATAGGGGACATTATCTGTCCAGCGGGAAATTCACTCCTGCATGCTGCCAGCTCTCATCCCCAACCACTCATAGATAATGTCCCCTATGGACAGTACCTAAGATTGAGGAGAAATTGCAGTGAAAATATCCATTTTGAATCCGAGGCCAGGGCACTGAGGGAACGTCTAAAGACCCGGGGCTACAGTAACAAATGTTTAAAAAGAGCCTACCTTAGAGCTAAAAGAAGCCAACGCAGTCAACTAATTTATAGGCCTACAAAACCAAAATCACCCCCAGGTCTGAGAATGATTACCACCTTCTCCGGACAACATCGGCAAATGCGGGATTTGCTGCAAAAGCACTGGTATTTGCTGATGGGTGACCCTAAGGTGTCCAAACACCTGAAAGACTATCCCGAGATTACTTTTCGACGATCTCGATCAATCAAAGATCGTATAGTACACAGCCATCATGCCCCACGACCTACAATCCATACCAAAAATAAAGGCACTAAACCTTGCCACAAATGTGATTTTTGCAGATATATCTATGCATCTCGCAATATCATTCTTCCCAATGGTCAGTTGTACAGTCCCAACTTTCTAGCTACATGCCAATCCATAGGCGTAGTTTATATAATGACATGTGAATGCAACGCATATTATGTGGGGAAAACTAAACGCCCCTTTTTCCACCGGATTAGAGACCATGTTTCCCTAGTGTGTAAAAAGAAGATGGAGACCCCTATAAGCCGACATATGGGTCTCCATCACCAATTTGATGATAGGATGATGCACTTTTATGCCTTGGAACATGTCCCCCCAAATGAAAGAGGGGGGGATTATGATAAGATCTTATTACAACGTGAAACCAAGTGGATTGTCACCCTGAATGCTTTAAAACATCCTGGCCTAAATGATGCCCTGAGTTACAAACCTTTTTTATAATTTTATAATTTTTTTTTTTTTTTCCCCATATATAACTGATTGATGTAACTGATTGAAGGATTAATTTATATATATATATATATACATACCTTTTCATTTTTTTATTATATTGATTTTTTTTTTATATTTATTCACTCTATGATTTAGAATGTGGTATGGGCTTATGCTTTACCCTCGGTCTCCTTCCCTCCATCCCCTTTGGTATGCACGGACACCCCGGGCACTTAGCTTATCAATTCCCAATCAATGTTTTGATAGCCTTGTTGCCCGTTTTTAGACACCAAATGCTGCTTTTCCCGTTTCCGATTTATATATATGACATCACTATGCTACCTTATTATTGTTATCATCTTTGGGCCCCTCTAAAAGTAAAACACAGGATATAGGATTCCCAAATACGGTTGTGTTACAGTTATGCTTTCTCAGAGACCATTTACTCTAACCGTGTCATTACACATTATGTATAGCCTACATTTTTACTTTTTTGAGCCCTGTGAGCCTCCTTAGTATCAGACTCAGGGCATAGGATTTCCCAAGATGGCCGCGGGTCGCCCTGCAATGCCTGACGTCACCTATGTTATTTCCTGAATAGAAATCGGATACGTGCGCATGCGCAGGTGTCTCCTCCAGTCCGCAGCGTGATGACGAGTCAGACCTCGTCACGCTGGAGAGGTTTAAAAGCGGGGCTTTGTTTCCCCGCTAACCTCTGTCACTCTCCTGTTCGATACGTGGGGCAGACACTCTCCTAACGGACAACGGGACTCCCGAACGGGATACTAATTACCAACAGTAAGTCTCTTCATCTATCCTCCTCTTTTCAGCAACGATGCACTTTAGCCTATATGACATTCTAACATACCCTCCGACTATACTTATACCCTTCAGGTTCTCTGTGAGAGTGTGCAACAATACCTCCAGGTCTAGCTCATCCATCAGCTGTGTATGGACGCATACTGCCCCCTCCCTGACTGTCACTCCTCTAGAATTCCAGAACCGTTCTTTTACATTTTTAGCAAATTTACTATCCTCATCATTTGGATGTAACCTTTGTCATTTCCAATTGATTCTACCGGAGGTATTTCCTGATTTCTTCTTACCCTTATAAATAATGTTACTGTCTAATGCACCTTGATTCAAATTGACCATACCTGTACACACATACTGATTTTAATCTTTCTCTTCTTAGAGAATTCTTATTTTTATCCCTCTCTGCATGCCTCTACTAGGAGGTGGGGACTGAGGAGAAAGCATTTGCCATTACAGCGAAAAAAAAACCCTTTTCCTTCTTTAATTCATATCCTTTTGCAAAGTTGACTTTAATATCACAAATATATCTCCTGAAGAAGCTTATGAAAGCGAAACATGTTGAGAAAAGTGGTATTAATTTTTGTATCAAAGAATCACCCTCTTATTGTTTTGTTTATTGTCTTTTGCTAAATGTCTGTTTTTAATGAGATTGTTTAAATAAAATATCATTTTATGATACACTCTGTATATTTGTGATCTCAGCACCGTTAAAAGTCCCTGAGGCCTACACAATAGGCCTCAATGCCCTCTTTCCATTTCATAACTCCAGACTTATTAAATGCAGCAAAAAAACTGATCCCAAGGTATTGGAGGCAGGATCAGAAACCGTCAGTCATGGAGTGGAGAAATGAGGTTAACATAATAAAGGAAGCGGAGAGGTGGGTGCATGTGGTTAAAAATCAAAAAAAGAAATTTGAAAATACATGGGCAAAGTGGGAGCAGTGCGCCAGGGAGATAATGGAAGAGGGAAACATCAATGGGTAACGGAGGCAGGAATGGTGTAGTCATTAAGAATTAAGAAATAAGATGATGAGCCCAGAAAGAGAAATTAAATATTGATATGACTTCTCCAATGCCAATTAAGTAAAGGGGTGGGAGGTAAGATAATGTATGGTTACATGTTCTCACTCACCGGGGTTTTTTTTTTTTTTCTCTCCATCCACCCCGAATACATTAATAAACACTGAGTGGTGAGGGTGATGTGGGGTAGGGGTGTGTTGTTGGAGGGTTGTTTGTCCTCCCCTTTTTTTTTTTTTTTTTTTGCACAAATATAAATTATATAATCATGAATAATAGGGACTTATGACACAAATTAAAAAAGGGGGGAAATCACTTTAAAAAGGAAGGGGGAAAAGGAAAAAGGGGGAAGAAGAAAGGGGAAGGAAAGAAAAAAAGAAGAGAATGTTATTTATTTTTATTTTTTTTACCAGGTTGATACACTGGGGGGAAGAGTTGAGGTAAACACATTAAGGATGGGGGGGAGGGAAGAGGGCACAAATTATTAATTATGGATTAGTGATTTTGGCAGGAATTGAAAAAGGGCACTTTATAATTTTATCTAAGTACGCTTGGATATGGGGGAGGGGGGGGTGGGGAGAACCACAGAAAGGTGTTTTTTTTTTTTTTTTTTGCTTTGCACAAATATAAATGATAGAATTATGAACTATAGGGATTTAAGATATGAATTAGGAAAGGGGGAAATCACTTTACAATGTATTTAATATGTTTGCACGATGGGGGGAAGGGAGGGAGTAAATTAATATTAAGGAGGGGGGGTGGGGACATCATAGATAGTAAATACATTTTTTTTTTCTCTCTTTCTCTCACTTTATAAATTGGAGAAGCCACATTATAATTATCGTTTAATTCACGTTTGTAGTTGGAGGAAGGAGTTGGAGCAATTAATAATAAGGATAGGGGTGGATGGAAGAACTATAGATTTTGATAAGTTTTTTTTTTTTTTTTTTTTTTTTTTGTGGTAATTTATAAACCTCGGTAAATGGGATATGTGGGGTTATGTGTAGTTTTGTTATTGGGTTGAATGTAGGGGTATAGTATGTTGTATAAATGATGTATTATATAAATGAATAAAATTTTGATTATTAAAAAAAAATGATAGAGTACTGACAACAGAACTTTAAAGCTCTTAATATATGCAATTTAATTTTATTTAGTTAATTTTTTTATCGCTTGAATTTTTTTTCCGATTATGAGCGTGAGTGGGGCCTCATGTCTAGGTTTTGCCTAAGGCCTCAAAAAAAGCATAGATCCGCCTCTGTTTAACTGTGTTCTGTCCGGATTCCCCCATCTGAGGAGGGCTGCACCAGTCAAGCATTCCAATCCTTATATGCTGTTAACATCCGGATGTCCTCACTTCTGGAGCCCTCGAAAGTGTGTGATGTAGTATTGTTTATAAGAATAGTGAGATTAATCGACTATACTTTTAGCATGACAGTATAGAGATCCGTAGCAGTACCTAAATGTTGATCAAGGGAATGGCAGGGATAAGGCGGGATCAGCCTGTGGACAAATAGACTCCCACACTGTTATAGTCATCAGCCCAATAAAACAGAAAAATAGACATTTAAATCTAATAATGGAAATACTGGGCTAAGAGTAAAAGGGAGCACATAGAAATTCAGGTGAGTAACCTTAGAAAGACAGAGAATTCAAAATTACTCCTATAGTCCAGCAGTTTGCACCCCCAACACCATGAAACCCCTCATGTTGATCAATTGGCTGCAAGATGGCAAACACTACTACCATGCTGCTGTGTAGCTGTAAACAAGGTGATCACACCAATTAAGAGGAGAACATCTACTTCTCCAAGATGGTAAAATGATCCGGTGTCCCAACAATCTGCCTGTTTTTCCGGTCAGGTTTAGCAATCAAGGGGCAGACCTTTGTTAGTATAAAGTTTCCCCACTGTACAAGGACATCTACATACACATATAGGGCGTACACACGGTCGGACTTTATTCGGACATTCCGACAACAAAATCCTAGGATTTTTTCTGACGGATGTTGGCTCAAACTTGTTTTGCCTACACACGGTCGCACAAAGTTGTCGGAATTTCCGATCGACAACCACGTGGTCACGTACACCACGTACGACGAGACTAGAAAAGGCCGGTTCAGAACCAAGCGCGGCACCCTTTGGGCTCCTTTTGCTAATCTCGTGTTAGTAAAAGTTTGGTGAGAGACTATTCACGCTTTTTCAGACTCGTGGCTTTCAGATCGTTTTCTGCCGTTCAGTTTGTGCTTGTGGGTTTGTATCTGCTCTTCAGTGCATGCAGTCAGTTCGTATCAGAGTTTTCTGTGTGATCTTGCCTGCTTGTTGCTGTTTTTCAGGTCGCTCTTCACAGGCCTTGCTGTTCTTCAGTGCGTTCTGTTACTTCGTTCTGAGCAGCCGACCGTTTTCTAGCCGTGTTTCGTATGCGTACTCCTCGTAGAGTTCGTACTGTGCGGGGGCTTGGTGTTGGGGTCCTGACCTTGACACAAGTCCAGTCCATGAACAGGGTGGGGAGGAGTTCATGGACCAAGAATTGGTTGCTTCAGCGTGACCAGTTCTGTCATATGCCTTTGCTCCGTGAGATCCGTGAGAATAATCCTGATGATTTCAGGAACTTTCTCCGGATGACGGACCCCGTGTTTCACCGTTTGTTGGCTTCGCTGACCCCTTATATCAGCAGGCAGGATACCTGCATGAGGCAAGCCATCACTCCAGAGCAGAGGTTGGTCGCTACCCTGCGGTATTTGGCGACAGGGAGAAGCCTGCAGGACTTGAAGTTCTCGACAGGCATCTCCCCCCAGGCTCTGGGGATCATTATCCCAGAGACCTGTTCTGCCATCATACAGGTCCTGCAGAAGGAGTATATGAAGGTAAGATTTGTATCCTTTTATATCACATTTTATTGTATTGAATGTTTGCTAATATATTGTGTTTCTTTCCTCATTCCCTAATTACCATGATTGGAATATGCTGTGAATGTCCCCTTTGTTCTCATGCATGCTGGATTTTTATGTAATTATTATTTTAGGTCCTTCATAAATATTTGCCCTTCAATAACCTCCCCAGCATGGTGTCTCCTGCCCTATATTCACCTCATGTAGTCACTTAACAATGTATTTTATCAGCAAGGGGGGCGTGGCCTGACCTGGCATGGAGACAGTCGCCTAATCTCGGAGCTCCGTCCGCCACAGGATAAAGCTACCTAAGTATAGAGGTACACCCGACTCTCACCCACACTAAACTATGGGGACAGCATCACGGAACTCGTCGGCATCGCGCTCGAGATCCCCAAGAGATCTAGAGGGGACACAGGGGCAGAACATCCCGGAGATGTTCCGGACGGGCAGAGGCAACATGGCGCCCTCCCGTCAGACATCGTCTCACTCCTCACAGCCGCCCGCACAACCGCTCCATCAGCCAGCCACTCCGCCTCAAACGATCGCCGGGGGTGAAGGGATAGAACTTAGGCCCCATCCGCCCCTGAACATCCTAGACCTCCGCTCCATAGCTGAGGACATAAAAGGTACACTGTCGGCAGCCATTTCCGACCTCAAACTTGAACTCAGATCGCTTAATGACAGAGTACAGGGGGTAGAACAGGTCACGGAAAGGCACGAGTTCACCATACAATCGGTCACAGAAGATGTAGACTTTCACACCAGGCAGATGAGAGACATGCAGAGGCACCTTGAAGACCTCGATAACAGGGGCAGAAGGCACAACTTACGCATCAGAGGTCTTCCAGAATTGAATGAAGGCGAGCAGATCTCCATAGCTGTAATAGCTATCTTCAACAACCTGCTTACCCGCCCGACCCAAACTCCAATAGCCATGGAACGCATACACCGGGCCCTGCGCCCTAAGGGCAGAGAGACCGATCCTCCGAGGGACATAGTCTGCTGCATCGTGGACTTTAGACTTAAGGAGGACATTCTCAAAATGGCGCGGGGCAGAACACAGATAATGTATGAGGGAACACAGGTTCAAATTTTTCCAGATCTTTCCGGAATCACGCTCCAACACAGGCGCGACCTCAGACCTCTGTTGGAAGCACTGAAGGACAAACAAATAGCCTATAAATGGAAATTTCCCTTCTGCCTTCAAGCCACGGCTCATGGCCGCACTGCCAGCCTCAAGGTCCCAGAAGACTTACCCCATTTTTGTGCCACCCTCGGTATCCCATCAGTACCAGTTCCCAATTGGTATGCTGCCTTTCGCCCCCGGAATAATACGCGGGAGCTGATGAGAGAGGATCCTATGGAGACACAAGCGCCACCGCCTGCCAGGGCACGATCGCCTTCATTGCGCAGAAACCATGCCTCACACTGTTCCAACTACCGGGCCAACAGCCCGGACCTCTCGCTGCGATCCCGGGGCCAAAGAAGAGACCGCCACAGGCATATTTGATATACACCTGTAGACGTCCCCCGGTCTTTTTCACAACCGATGCAGCCTGCTAGCTCCAATTCACAGATCGAACCCCAGTTATATGTTTAATATTCCTCGTTTTACACATTTTGTTTTTTGTTTTTTCTTGTTATTTTATGGTTTTTTCGCTGTAGTAGCTTTTGGGGTATACTTTGGAAGCCTATCTCTAGCTACATAGAAAGGCCGCCTACAGACACTTCTGTCCCTACGCCTCTCTGAACCTTTTTTCGCACCATATGCTTCGTGGAGTAAACTGTTCGCTCATAGGTCACTCCCATTCATCGCCCTGCAGACCGAACTGAAGCCCACTCGGATGACTGTCCACACCCCTTCCAGCCGGACTACAGCTGAACGTCCTCGCCATCCCTCGCAACTACAAAACCCAGAATGCACATCGACATCGCCGCACGCATGCGCCGCACAGGGCTCCTACGCAGTGTGCCGTGGTGCGTCACCACGCTGCAGAGAGGAGCTCCAACCAGCCTTTGATACCGCGTCTCTAAGCATGGAGCCTGCACACCTCTCCTCCGTATGGCCGCAGTCGGGACCTCCACAGCAATCCCGGTCTTACGACAGGCATCGCACTGGCCCTTTTCTACATATACACCGGACTCCCTCCAGTACAGAGGACATTTCACTCCATTCACCGGCGGATCAATATGCAAGACAAGCTTCGTAACAGTGAGCACCATGCTCATATACAGGAGTAAGAATGAGACCGGTAACTTTACTTAAGTGTTACTGCTTCCGCGCCTCAGGGCAAGTTAATATGTTACCGATTCTGATGACAGGTTCAGGCTCCGGGCTTTAGACCCGGCTTGGCCTGCACGGTTACGCTAAAATGTACTGCCACTATTCTGCATAGTGTATTTTTGTGTTTACTTTTGTTAACCTTGGGAGAGGCAATTTCGGGTTGTTGTCTTGGGCTCCATCCCTAATCTGCTAGCACCGACTCCCACTTCGGTGAGATATACAAATTACTTCCTAAGTAAATATAGCTGAATCCGACCCACACCGCTTGGCGGTGATGGGGACTGATGGAACTTAATGGGCAACATTCGGAGTAGCCTCACCTAAAGACATGTTTATGTTAATCTTTTTTGTTTTCTTGTTTTCCATATTTTGACGTTCTGTTGACCTTCAGCACCATAGGGTTCCCACAGTGACAGCTGAACCCAGGTTAGTCCCCTGAAGTTTCTTTCACACACGTTTAAACACTTTCATGCAGCTATATACCTCCCCCATTTGCTACATACCCTCCTGTGGCGGAGGATTGTCTTTCCACCCTACCACACACACCCGCTCTCTTCTTCATCGCCTGGTTTCGGTCACCTCCCACACAGGCCTGTCACAGGTCTCCACATCCCTTCAGGGACGTGGTACCCCACGCAGGTCCTGTACCTCACCGATTTACAGTTAGGGAGGTCAGTGGACATAAAGTTCCACTCCTCATCGGTATATTTCTCTTAGATCACACGGGTGTAAAATACAGTACCTATTGGGCTCACCTAAACACACCCATCCTCCCCCCTACCTCCACCCCCCTACCTTGGCGGACATGACGGACACACCTACATCTCAGGGTCTCTCACCCTCCATGACACACGCACTTCAACTACACTCGGTGAATATCAGAGGTCTTAATACCCCAGAAAAACGCTCTAAACTACTGCTCTCCCTCCAAAAGTCTCGAACACACATTGCGCTCATACAGGAAACACACTTCCGTACGGACTCGATTCCTAAATTGCAAAGCAACTACTTCCCCCTGGCATTACACGCCTCAAATGTGTAGGCAAAATCCAAAGGGGTCACGATCCTAATCTCAAAACACTGCCCCCTTCAGATAACAGATACGGTAAAAGACCCTCAGGGACGATATCTTTTCATAAAAGGTACCATTCATCAATTACCATACACAATTGCGAACATTTATGCCCCCAACACAGGCCAAGTGCCCTTTTTCAAGAAGACTCTGCAGTTGCTTGCTGGTTTCCAAGCTGGTACACTTATCGTTGGCGGGGATTTCAATATCCCATTGAACCCGTCGATAGACACTTCAAATGGGTCATCCTCCATCTCATACAAAGCCCTAAGGGCCATCAAACTCCAACTAAGTAATCTGCTTCTCCATGACACTTGGCGTACATTGCACCCTAAGGAAAGGGATTACACGTTTTATTCACCGCCGCACGATAAGTATACCAGATTGGACCACTTCTTTCTGTCCCAGAATGATTTAAATAACCTTACCAAAGCCACCATTGAACCATCCTTTCTCTCAGATCACAACCCCATCTCCATGACACTACATTTACCGACAAAGTTTACAAAGACACATATATGGCGTCTAGACAGCTCCCTACTGACAGATGAACTCAATATTGACAGACTGACTAACTGTCTAACCGACTACTTTAACGTAAACTCCACTACTGACGTCTCCCCCGTGACTGCATGGAATGCCCACAAATGCGTCATTAGAGGCGAACTGATATCTATAGCGGCTAACCGTAATAAACTTAAAAATGCCCGCATCATAGAACTCACCGCTCGCATACATACGTTGGAACAGGCCCACAAAGCTTCCACTGCAACAGCCTCGCTAGCTGAACTGACACAGGCCAGAGAAGATCTCTTGGATGTATTAAACAAAACATTGAAGCGTAAATTTCTGCTAACACAAAAATTGTATTATGAATATGGTAACAAAGCCAGCAAGCTGTTAGCTAGAGCACTCCAATCCAAAAAGGCCTTTCATGCTATTCATAAAATTACTAATGCAGCGGGGGAAGTTTTCGTTAAAAATAATGATATTTCACAACAATTCGTACAATACTTCACCAAATTATATAATTTATCCTCAAATCAACACACCGACGTCCCACTGAACAGAAAAACCACCCTCTTGAACTTCCTAGAACAATACGGGCCGACTCCGATCTCTGCAGAAGACGCAAACTCTTTAGACACCCCTCTTACTATAAACGAACTCTCTACGGCACTGAGACAAATGAAGACAGGTAAAAGCCCCGGTCCCGACGGCCTCTCAACTTGTTATTACAAATCATTCCCTTCCCTCCTGCTACCTCAGCTTGTGAAAGCTCTTAATGCTCTGACCCCTTCCTCAGACACCTACAATGAAATGCTCATGGCCCACATCACTCTCATCCCTAAAAAAGACAAGGATCCTACCAGAGTAACGAATTATCGCCCCATCTCCTTGCTAAACGTGGACCTCAAACTCTTCGCGAAAGCACTAGCTAACAGACTTTTACCCTTCCTCCCATCTTTAATATCGCTTGACCAGGTAGGCTTTGTTCCGGGTCGAGAGGCACGGGACAACACCACCAAAGCCCTGAACATACATCACTGGCTCACGAAAACTCCTACAAAGGGATTCTTCCTCTCATTGGATGCAGAGAAGGCGTTCGACAGGGTAGCTTGGGATTACATGGAGGCCACCTTGCAGGCGATAGGCCTACCGCCAAGCCTGCTCAAAATGATTTTAGCCCTCTACGCCGACAGCTAGAGTTCGGATTAACGGCGGACTGTCGGACGCCTTCTCTGTATCCAATGGAACTAGACAGGGGTGTCCTCTATCACCGCTCATTTTTATACTTACCCTGGAACCCATGTTACGCAAACTCAACGACAACCCAGATATCAAGGGGATAGAAATTCATCGCAAACAGTACAAACTTGCCGCGTATGCAGATGACATACTTTTATTTATGACCGACCCCATCACATCTATCCCCAACCTTCTCGCCGACTTCAAACTCTTCCACTCCCTCTCCAACTTGCAAATTAACTTTGACAAATCCAAAGCCCTTAATGTTACCTTGCCAACCAATACAGTTGACCTATGTAAACTTAATTTCCCATTCGGTTGGGAACGCTCAGCCATCCTATACCTTGGAATTCGGATCACAACTGACCTACGGAATCTGTATTCCAGCAATTTTGCTCCTCTGCTTCTATCCATCCAAAAAGACCTACAAAAATGGCATCTTGGCACCTTCTCTTGGTTGGGCAGAATTGCTATTTTGAAAATGAACGTACTTCCCAGAATCCTATATCTCCTCCACGCCATACCAATCAGGCTACCACCAACATTCTTCTCGTCTTATAAACGTATCTGCAGGTCATTCATTTGGGCATCCAAACCACCGAGACTTAAATGGGACAGATTAGTCCTGCCCAAACGCCTGGGTGGCCTGGGACTCCCAGACATTAAAAAGTACCATTGGGCTTGCCATCTAACTAGATTCATTGACTGGCACAAACACCGTCTGCGAAAAGATTGGGTAGCACTTGAAGACTCCTTTGCGAATCTCCCACTTGTCCACTCCCCTTGGATTCACTGTAGACATACTCCGAAAACCTCTTCCTCCCACCCTTTTATAGGTACCACCCTAACAATCTTTAAACGGGTTTGCAAGATGCTCCAAATAACCCCAGCTCCGGGCCCCATGACTCCTATAGACAACAACCCTGAATTCCCCCTGGGTCTACTATACAAACACCCGGCTCTGGATACGGTCAACACTCCAACAAGGGCCCATTGTTGTTTTCGAAACGGCTCGCTTCTCTCCCACACAGACCTCACCAAGACTCTCTCTGAATGCCACTTCCCTTTCTTTAAGTACCTTCAACTGCGACATTTCCTCCAACCCCATACAAGAGACAGCCCCTATGGCAGAGATCGCACCCCACTGGAACTCTTGTGTTCCGATACAGATCCCCAAGATCACTTGATAGCCATCACATACTCCCTCCTGTTCTCTCAACATAACCTCAAACAAGACAAGCTAGTCGAACAATGGGAGACAGATCTGGCACTGGACCTATCCGCACAGGAATGGGATTCCATTTTCACTATCATGCACAAGGGGTCCATGAATGTATCCACACAAGAGAACAGATATAAACTGTTCTCTCGTTGGTATAGAACACCTGATAGGGTTCATCACTTCTGTCCAGCCGTCCCCCCAACCTGTTGGAGGTGTGGCTCCTCCAAGGGTAACCTACTGCACATATGGTGGGAATGCGATCTTATACGGCCGTTTTGGAAGGAAATCCACCGGCTGATTACTCAAATATCCTCGTACACACACGCCTTCACCCCTGAAAGATACTTACTCCACCACACCTCAGTTTCAACAAGATCCTACAAAAAGTCCCTCACCATACATTTAGTCAATGCAGCCAACCTCTGCATCCCTGCTTTATGGAGGAGTACGACACCCCCCACAATCTCAGATTGGCTCCGGAGGGTGGATAAAATTGCCGAGATGGAAAAAATTATTAGCCAAGCCAATGATAACACTGACAAATTTAACACCACCTGGGCATGCTGGCTCCACTTCCGTCAACCCCCCTCCACCATTATCCCCCCTAACACTTCCTCACAGACACCAAATTCAGCACATAGGCCCTGACACCCTGTAACCCAACCTCCGCTGTGCCGCCTACCCTACCTCCTGTCCCTTTCTCTTACCCATTTCCAACTTCATTCTGAGACATACTCACACATTCTCACAAACATATTCCAACAATGTCTTCCTGCCTTCCCCGATACCTGTCAGCTACGAACCAGGTCACTCAGTGGATCCGCATTTCCATACAAATCTCGTTTTAGCGATTGACCCCACTCTACTTACCGCCTCCAGCTCCCGACCCATTCACAGTAATGATCCCATTAGGGGTGAATGGAACCGGGATTTGCCCATGACATTCTCGTTGTGACTGTTGCTGTTCTCATGATTCCACCCTTTTGATTCAGTTTATTATCTTTTATTTCTCGCTGCAACTCGAGGAATCCTAGTCACTTCTGAACTACATGTGCATTGACGGGAATTGAGTTATTGTTCAACCCACAGTGAAGATTACTATGGCATTCATAGATATGCTCGCAACTGTTGTACACTTACTACATGGGATGTATGTCACGTATACTTTGTACATCTGTAAAATTTAATAAAATCTTTTTGAAAAAAAAAACAATGTATTTTATCAGCTCCATAGTAGTGCTTTACCCCAAACACCCCCTAAAATGTTTGGTAATGTTATTTTTGATTTTAATTCAGGCAGAGTGGCAGAGGCTTTTTTGTGGTGTCCCCAAATAATTTTTAGTAACCCTCCCTCCCCCAACTGCTAGGTCAGCTGATCCCAATTCTCTATCCTCAATCATCTATCTGCTGACTTTGCCAAACCCATACACACTATACCCATCTCTTTAGTGCTCAGATTTATAGATGAATTCCCCAAAGCATGTAGTGCAAGGGCCTGCCTTTATACTTTTCAATGGTACTGTTTAAAGTTTTTGTATCCTATTATTATCTTGATAGGTAATAGCAGAATGTCCAAATGTCCTCAAATGTGTACAATGTGTATTTATATCTTTGTATTATGACACTTCTTACCTGTCCAGTGGGCTGCCAATAGTGTAACTAAGGAGGGGCTGTTCCAAGTAATACCCATTATTTAGGCATTCATCTCTCAATGAAGTGAAGAGGGTTACCTGTCCAAGAGTTCCCCCCTATAATGTTAGAAATGGCCCATGAGAGGGGGGGAGGGGGAATATGATAGGTGTACCTTATACTTTGGCCTTGTTAAATTCCCCTTACTAAATGCTATCTGGAGGTTGCCCCATAATGTTTGTGTATAATCTGCTTGCCATGTTTCTGTGAAAAAATAGTAATGTTTATTGTTTTTTCCTCAACAATTTCCTTCCACGCCACAGGAATGGCAGACTGTGGCCTCCCACTTTGCCCAGCGGTGGGACTTTCCTAACTGCGGAGGGGCAATTGATGGGAAACACGTCCACATCGTCCCACCACCCAACTCGAGGTCATACTATTATAATTACAAGGGGTTTAATAGTATAGTGATGTTGGCGGTGGTGTCGGCTAATTACGAATTCTTGTATGTGGACGTGGGGAAGAATGGCCGGATGTCCGATGGTGGAGTCATCGCCCAGACGGAGTTCTACAGGCGTCTCCAGAATGGCAGCTTGGACTTGCCACCTCCAGAGGACAATGTTGAAGGTCTCCCATTTGTGTTCGTTGCTGATGAAGCGTTTGCGCTGGGGTACCACCTGATGCGGCCATTCCCGATAAGGACCCTCACACCGGAACAGAGGGTTTTTAATTACCGGCTGGCCAGAGCCCGAAGAGTGGTGGAGAACACATTTGGAATCCTGGCCAGCCGGTTCCGACTATTTCTGACACCCATCCATATGGCGGAGTATAAACTGAACCATATAATACTTGCTTGCTGTGTTCTCCATAATTTTTTAAGAAAACATTCGGCCAACTATGCTGGCTCAGTTGGGCCTGAGGCCGGAATCCAAAATCCAACAACACTGATGGCGCTTGAAAGTGGCCGTCCTGGCTTGCCCTCCCTGAGTGCCCGTGATGTCCGGTTACGATACCTGGAGTTCTTTGCGGGTAGGGGGCTATCAATATGCCAGACAATATGTGAAGCCTTTTTCAAATAAAAAAAAAAAAAATAAATTCTTTGTGGACATTTACTGCTTGTGTTTGTTTTAGCTGACCCTGACAGAAATGTTTTGAGTGCAGAAAATGTCGTGATTGGGTAACCTTATACAAAGCACTGTTGGCTGGTATTTCCTACATGCAAAAACACATTTCACTACAAGTGCACTTGCAACTGCACTGAACCTGCACTTGTAGTGCAAAGTGGATTTGCCCTTAGGAAATAACCCCCATTTTTGCATAAAACAGCTATTACATCACCCCAAAAGTGTTGTAGTGTTGAGACAATAATCCACACATTCTTGAGTAACCAACTTTTTTATACCTGCACAATCACATGTGCATTTACCAAAGGTTTTTAAAACAAACCAACATGTTTGTTGTATAACAATTTTTGCAGTAGCATTAGCAAAATTCTAAATATCCATTTCAGATAAAACAGGCCTGTGTAAAACCAACAAGAAAGCCAAAAAACTTGAACTTACAAAGTTCACATTAGGTAAAACCTGAAGGCTATATCAGACATCAGTATTTAGGAACTGGGTTTGATATAGCGTTCAGATGGGGGGAAATCACCCCTGGAAAAGCCAAATTTGGAAGATGCACACCAATTTACGAATGTCAACATGTGCTATCTGCCATCATGGGGGATCAAGGGACGTGTTTTGGGGGAGCAAGCCCTTCCTCAACGCGACTTTATAATTGAGGAAGTGGTTGCACCCCCAAAACGCGTCCATTGATCTCCCGTGATGGCAGATAGCACATGTTGGCACACTGTGTGCATCCTCCAAATTTGGCTTTTCAAAACATTGCAAAAAAATTTAAAAGATTGAACCACAATACAAAAAGTGATTTTGCGGGGTTTTAAATTCGCCCCAAAACATCAATGATGTTATTATTTTTTTTTAATAACATCATGGATTTTTTGCTGGATGTTTTGCAGTTCGGCATTACACCCCATGATCTCCCCGATCAGGATCTGGGCACTTTCAGAAGTAAAGCGTTCTCTCTCCCTCACATCACGATCACCTAAAAAGAGATAAATAAAAAAAAAAGGTCTCAAAAATCTGCCACAATCCATCTCTTACCTGAGCCTGTGGTCGCAGACACTCACCTGTTGTGGTGCCAATCTCCACCACATCTTCTTCTTCCTCCTGCTCAGCTTCGTTTGGGGGTATTTCACCTTCTTCCATAGGTGGGGGGTCTGTGGTCTCCTCGGATGAGGGGTGTCCTCCGAGTCTTTTCTCCCCTATGTAAAACAAAAATGGTATAATTAGCACACAGATATTTGATGGCAGAACTAGAAATAGGAAACATTGCTTGGAAGTGGGGTACAATTGTCAATTTTAGCAGAGTTCCAAAATGTCTTTTTTTTATTGCCCTTTGTCAAGCTGCAATACTTTACCTGTTTGGTAAAAGCTTCACAGATAGAGACCCCCCTATAGTATACACTGGAGCACCTGTGTGGCCCCCTAATAAAAAGGGTGTTCTTGTGTCCCACACTAGTGCTCCAGTGTCCAGATGTGAAAACAGCTGCTCAGTGTCCTCTCCTTACACACAATCGAGTTTGCATTTCATTCTAGTAACAAACCCATCTACACAAACAAATATTTGGCATCCAAGTAGGCCCAAAAAAAATGTGGGAAAATGCATATGGCCTAAACAATGGTGTTCTAGAGGCCGAAACAAAAATGTTTGATACTAACGAATAATGGGCCCATGAACATTAAAGTTGCCCTTTTAAACGTTACAATTAATAAAAGCATATGGAGCAGCACGAACGGAATAAAGACAGAAAGAATAGGAACACAGCACAACTACTTACTTTTTTGCAGCACTCTCCGGATCTTTCGGTACTGCTCTGGCTCTCTCAACTTAAGGTCCGACCACCGCTTCCTGAGCTGATCTTTAGATCTTCGTACCCCGAAATTCCTGTGAAGGCTTTTGACCACTTTAGCAATGATTTTGGCCATTCTGATGTTGGGGTGGGGGTAAGGCCCATACTTCCCGTCATAGTCGGACTTCCTCATGATGTCGACCATCTCCAACATCTACCAAAGGACATATTTGTGGCCTTAAAACGTCTCCTTCTGGATCGGGACGTGCCTGGATCCGGGCTTTCCTCCTCCTCCTCCTCCTCATTGCTATAATTAGCACACGCCTGCTCTAACTCCGCCATCATGCTCTTCACCCACTGCGCCGAACGAAAAGGGGCGGGGAATAGACTAGAAAGAACGTCAGGGGCGGGTGGAGTTACACGCATGTGCAGTGTGTATAAAGCGTAACACGCGTGCGTATTACGTACGATCTGTGAGCGGAGGAAGGAGCATTGGACGCGCCGATCGTAAGAACGAAGGTAAGAGACAAACTTGTACCTATACTGCTTCTACATTGAGGCCTATATTGTAACAAGATTAGGAGAGTTTTGTCTGACATTAGGCTTGTGTTGTGTCTTGCAGTGAACATGGATATGCTACTCAAAGATAATGACTTCATGTCAGTATTCATAGATATGCTAAGGGAGCTGCCCTGTCTTTGGGAGATTAACCACCCCCATTTCAAGAACCAAGCAAAGAGGAAGGCAGCACTGGTGCAATTGTGTGAAGCAGGTGATCCCCACGGCAGACATCACCTATTTAAAGATATTAATTGGTTGCCTGAGGAGTACATATCTAAGGGAGCGCAAGAAAGTCCTGGATTCACAGAGATCCGGAGCAGCAGATGACATCTATGTCCCCAGGATGTTGTACTACGACAGGCTACATTTTCTGGCAGGCCAGACTGAGCCCAGGCCAGCACTCTCCAGTCTTCCTTCCACGCTTCCTTCCCCCCCGGCTGAGGCTTCTGATGCCCAACCTGGGCCTTCCAGGCAACAACACAAGGAGGAGCCCAGATTGAGCCAGGTATAGCATTCCTCTAAATATTTCTGCTTGTCCAATCAATGATGTTAACTAGATGTTAGTTGGGAGTACTAATTTAGGATTGTGATTGATGAAGCAAAAACTAAAACCATGTCCCTTTTTCATACACAGGGAAGTCTCAGCCAGGAGGTGGCCGGGCCGAGCCGGCTGGCTGATCTGCAGGTCCTTCCACCCCCCCTGAAAAGAGAAAGTGGCAGTAGAAGGAGTGCCCTAGAGGAGGCTGCTATAGGATTCTTTTGGAGGGCTACAGAGGTCCTGGGAGCCCGACAGACCGTGGAGGAGGACATTGCTGCCGTCATTGCATATAAAATGCAGAGGATGGAGGAGGGCCAACAAGTAATGTGTGAGGCCCTCATATCGGAGGCTCTGGAGAAAGGTATGAGGGGCCAAATTACACCTCAAACACACCTTTGCGATGGTCCTCCTCCTCCTCCTGCAGGTCCTCCTCCTCCTCCTCCAGATCCTCCCAGTCCTCCTCCTCCTCCAGGTCCTACTCCTCCTCCTGCCACATCTCCAACTGCACAGCCACAGCCCGGAAGGAAGCGTGGAATGAAGACCAGACAGTCAGAGGCGGCTCTAGGCTTTGTGAGGCCTTAGGCAAAACTTCGACATGAGGCCCCACTGATGCCCTTGAACTATGCAGCAGGCCTTCCCAGATTGAGATGCTTGTGTGGTGGATGGGAAAAGTGACGTGCGCGGACGCAACATCACTCATTGGCTGGTAGGCAGAACATCAGGAGTCTTAGGTTACGCGAGAAGTGAGTGTAACAGGGCTCTTAAAATTGCCTGCATACAGCGGCATTAAGATGTCCTTTCATCTCTAAAATAAAGGGCGCAGATCAGATGTTCGGCACGCTTAAGTGAGACAGGGCTCTTAATGCTGCCTGAGCACAGCAGTGTTAAGGTCCCCTGTCAATAAAAACTGGGGTAATGTGTGTTGCACTACCCCTGAAGGAGTAGCTTGGTAATTTTGGGTTCCCTGTTCTGCGCCTCAACTCCAAGAACACCCTCAGTCCCTCTGACACACCTGGTTAATTGAATCACTACAGACACATGTAGCGTATAGTACCTTTCACCTTACTGTAGGATATAGGCAATAAACAATTACACACGTGTTTAGTGGTAGACACTATTTGTCTAGAATTAGGAACTTGCATAAATGACAAAAAGTGCAGTTCACAGCAGAACAGCAGAGTAGAACTGCCCTCAGGTTAGAAAGGTAAACAAATATATCTATAAAAGCAGCTCTATATCATTAGCAAAAAAATCAATACAAGAATAGGTAAATCAATATTTAGGAACACAACTGTAATCTAAACGTGTTTAAAGGAATAGCAGTTTCCTAATTGTTTTCGAGTGCACTCGAAAAAATGAGAGAAGGTGGGGTCTCCCTTTTAAATGGCAACAACAAACTGTGCAGGGCCAGTGCAAGGATTTTTGTTTACTTATCCCTGGTCCAAGAAGTGACGTCATACAGGGGAGGGCTGGCAGCTTGTAAAGGTCAAGTGGCCCATTGAACCACCAAATCAGCTCATCCATACCCACCTGGTTTTTCAATGCAACCTCACCAGTGCCGCCTCATCAGTGACCATCAATGCAGCCTCATCAGTGCCACCTCATCAGTGCCCATCAATGCAGCCTCATCAGTGCCGCCTCATCAGTGCCCATCAATGCAGACTCACCAGTGCCACCTCATCAGTGCCCATCAATGCAGACTCACCAGAGTTGTAGTTTCCTCTGCCCTGCTCGGGAGCTTGAGCACAGACTACAACTCCTGGAATGCAACAGCAGCCGGCTGGGCCGCCGGCCCAACTTTCCACAGAAGAAAAAAAAAAGGCAGCGGGCAGCGGCTGCCAGCTGTTTTCAACATAGATTAGAGTGGCCTAGGAGACACTATGCCCCCCCCCGGCCAAGCCTGCCCCTGACGTTTTACATGACACTTCCCGGTCTGTGTACAGGAGGGTGGCTGAGTGGACAAAGGTCTGCTGAGCTACGGCCGCCCTTCCCAGTGCCACCCATCATGACAGCACCGGGTGGGACAGTGGTGCCCGGTAAACATGGTGAAGGGGGTTGCACATTGTGTCAGTGCTGGAAGTGATAGGCGGCTTCCCAGCCACTTGTAACACTTCCAGATGAAAGGCGACAGTCAGCTTTACTATAGTACACACACTCCGAGCTGCTATAGGGGCTGGGAGTGTGTAAAAAAAACAAAAAACATTCAGCACTGTAAAAATCAGAATCCCCAGCAAGTGGCTGGGGATTAGGATTTTACTGCCCCCCTATCCTGGTGCCCTCAGGTGGCTGCTTAAGCCACTATATGGTAGTGCTGGCCATAGCCCTGGGGCCACTACAGTTATAGGGCAGTCTTTAGGCTCGGTTCACACCAGTGTGCTGTGCAACCTCACGTGTGATTCGCACCACACTGCAGTGAAAATCACATGTGAAGTCTGTGCTATGCGATTTCTGCCATACAGATAGTATTGCTAAATTTGCATCACATTTGGACCAAGGTCATGCAGGACCCTTTTTTGGTCCACACCAGAATCGGATCGCATGGGTGTTCACACCCATGCGATCTGATTCATGTCTAAATTGACAGTTTACACAGCAATATGTGAACCGATCTGGGGGTGTCATTAACTTTGTATTGACATTTTCAGCGGTTCGCATAAGGCAGTGTGAACCGAGTCAGGTGCGATGCAGGAACCGGCAGTGGATTCACACGGTTCTCGCATCGCACCAGTGTGAACCGAGCCTAAGTGTTGGTTCACACTGCAGCAATGTGGGAACCCTGCGAATCCGCTGCGGGTTCCCGCATCGCATGTCTCCCGGTGGCAGTTAACACTGCCCTATGCGAACTGCTTGGAGTGTCAATACAAAGTTAATGACACCCCCAAATCAGTTTGCATATCGCAGTGTGAACTGCAAATTCGGACAGGAATCGGATCACATGGGTGTGAACACCCATGCGATTCGATTCTGCTGCAGATCAGAAAAGAAGTCCTGTGTGTTTGGTCCGAATGCAATACGAATTCAGCCATACTATCTGAATGGCTGAAATCGCATCGCACAGACTTCACATGTGATTTGCACTGCAGTGTGGTACAAATCACATCCGATGTTGAACATCGCTGCAGTGTGAACTAGCACCTAAATCTTCATCTCTAAGGCCCCTTTCACACTGGGGCGGGGGCGGCATCAGCGATAAAGCGCCGCTATTGTAAGCGGCGCTTTACCGTCGGTATGCGGCCGCTAGCGGGGCAGTTTTACCCCCCTGCTAGCGGCCGAGAAAGGGTTAAAACCACCGCAAAGCGCCTCTGCAGAGGCGCTTTGCCGGCGGTATAGCGGCGCCGTCCCATTGATTTCAATGGGCAGGGGCGGTAAAGGAGCGGTATACACTCCGCTCCTTCACCGCTCTGAAGATGCTGCTAGCAGGACTTTTTTTACCGTCCTGCTAGCGCACCGCACCAGTGCGAAAGCCCTTGGGGCTTTCACACTGGAATGCAAGCAGCGGCACTTTCAGGTCGGTTTGCAGGCGCTATTATTAGCGCAATAGCGCCTGCAAGCCGCCCCAGTGTGAAAGGACCCTTATCGCTGGTGCATGTTGCAGCTGTGAATAGGGCCTGCGGGCAGTATTAGGGCCAAAGAATAACAGGGTGGGCAGTTCCTATAGATGGCAGTAGATAATGGCCGACCAACCCACTTACCAGACCCAGGGATATAGCAACACAATGGTTCCTCTGATCAGGAGTTGGCTCATTCTGGGTTGCCTGTGGCGACTATCAGGCAAATTCGGCGATGGCGAGGCCCCTATGATGGTGAGGCCTGAGGCGATCGCCTAATTTGCCTAATTGGAGAGCCGCCTCTGCAGACAGTGATTGCCCTGGGTTCAGTCTGGACGGCCAAAAAATGCAGCCTCTTGTGGTACCACAGTCTGGTGACACAGATGTCATCTGCTGCTATCCGGATCTCTGTGAATCCCGGACCAGACTGCCCTCCCTTATATATGGACTCCTCAGGCCACCAATTTTGATGTTGAAGAATTGTTGTCTGCCGTGGGGGTCCCAGGCTTCACTAATTTCTCATGTTTCTCCAGTGTTGCCTTCCTCTTTGTTTGGTTCTGATACCTTAATAAAGGATTTTTGTTTTGAATTATACTCTCCTATGTGTTTTACTTAAAAAATGACAGTTTGTGAGGGTTCAGGTACATTTCAAATATACAATGTGAAATGAACAAGGGTCACCAACAACAAACAATCTCCTTGAGATTAAATAATAAAAGATATCAATGGTGTTGGGGTAACTTGACACACAAAACACACACAAAAATATTCTGGAGTAAAAATAAAAATAACATTGAACAAAGATCAGCCTTGGAAAAAATACAAACATTAAAGAAAAAAAAAGGCTGAAAATCCAAAAAAAAAAAAAAAAAATATAAAACTGTCAGATGTGACAACTAATAACTATATATTGAGGGAATCCAACTAAAAAAAACAAATAAAACTTTGTGAGAAGTGTGTGTGAATATGAGCAGCAAAACTACTATATTCTTGTCACATTATAAAGAAGAAGAGAGTGCGCTGTATTAAACCATTTTTAACATTGCAGTGTGACGAAAGTGTTGTATCCATTGCGAACGCTAAGTTTACCAGAACGAGCTGTCCCGTCTCGGAATTTCTTCTGAGCATGCGTGGCACTTTGTGCGTCGGAACAGGCCACACACGGTCAGAATTGACGCGATCGGATTTTGTTGTGGAAAATTTTATCTCCTGCTCTCCAACCTTGTGTGTCGGAAAATCCGATGGAAAATGTCCGATGGAGCCCACACACGGTCGGAATTTCCGACAACACGCTCCGATCTGACATTTTCCATCGGAAAATCCGACCGTGTGTACGGGGCAATAGTCAGGCATAATAATAAGTAGCAAGAGACTATTGGAAAATAAAGCCCAGGGTAATAGAAAAAGCATAAAAAGTTGAGGGGTGCTGTTTCCCATGGAAAGGGTGGAAGGATGGGAAAAAAAAAAAAAAAAAAAACTCGACCAGACTCTTATTTGAGCATACAAGTAGGCATAAGATGATGATCTTTGTTATTGACAAGCAAGGGGATGAAATAAGCACTGATAATTATAAAACTGATATGCAAAGCATAGGAGCTAATAATGTAACAAGCAACTAGATTGCTTGGTTGTTAAAAGTTAATGCACAATGCACATTATTATTGTTCCTTCTACTGTTTTACTGAGCATTCCTAATATAACTCATCAAAATTGCCTTATGGCCATGACCTATTTCTTTTTTACACATTGATTTACTTTATATTATAGTCAAATCTTTAGGTTTTTTTTTTTCCTTACATCAGCATGAAGAAACCAACCTGAACAAAGTGTTTCTGCAAATGTTTGTTAAAGAGAGCTCTTTGCCATATATTTAATTTTACCAACAAATTCCCCATAAGATTGTATTTCAGCACTGTATTTATTGGCGTATAACACACACTTTTTCACCCTGAAAATCAGGTGCAAATAGTGCGTGCATGTTATATGCCAATACTTCAATTTTAGCTGCCTCAGAGGGGATAGAGAGTGGGGGGGGGGGGGGGGGGGCGGGACGAGCACTGTCAGATTACATACAGTGAGAATCTCCTGTTTACTTGGCGGCCTCTGTAATAGGAAGTCCTGTCTCCTGGGCCGCCATTGGACCACTGTTCTGTCTATCATAGGAGATTCTCACTGTATGTAATCTGGAAATGGTGAGGCTGCTGCATTGATGGCAATGGTGAGGCTGATGCATTGATGGCAATGGTGAGGCTGCTGTATTGATGGTACTTGTGAGGCTGCATTGATGTTGACTGATGAGGCTGCATTGATGGCACTTGTGAGGCTGCAGATGGGCATTGATCAGGCTGCATTGATGGCAATGGTGAGGCTGCTGCATTGATGGCAATGGTGAGGCTGCTGCATTGATGGCAATGGTGAGGCTGCTGCATTGATGGCAATGGTGAGGCTGCTGCATTGATGGTACTTGTGAGGCTGCATTGATGTGGACTGATGAGGCTGCATTAATGGCACTTGTGAGGCTGCAGATGGGCATTGATCAGGCTGCATTGATGGCAATGGTGAGGCTGCAGATGGGCACGGACCCTTATTTTGCTTCAAAGTTTCTTATTTAAAATTTAACTTTTTTTTTCCCCTGAAACTTCCCTCTCAAAATGAATGTGCGTGTTATACACCTGTGCGTGTTATACGCCGATAAATACAGTAATTAAAAGTATTTTATGAATGTATTTACCTTTAAAAGTCTCCATTGTGTGGACATTCAAAAGGGTCTAAGGTCACCGCTGGGTGCCCTCATCTTGCATGTAATATCAGCAGCTCCAGCAGACTCTCAAGTGACATTCTATAGCAGGGGTCTCCAAACTTTCTAAACAAGGAGCAAGTTTACTTTCCTTCAGACTTTAGGAGGGCTAGACTGTGGCCAGTGGGAGTAGAAAAGGTCCCGACGTCAGTGGGAAAAAATAATGCCCCAGTGTTTGTTTCAGTGAAAGTAATTATGCCCCCTTATTGGCGTAAGTGGGAGGAAATGGGCCCCATCATTGGTATCATCAAGAGGAATTGTGCCCCATCATTGATGTCATTGGGCCCCATTGGTGTCATTGGGAGGAATTGTGCCCTATTGTTGATGTCAGGACTTTTGCCCCATCATTGGGAGGAAACATTCCCACTTCATTGGTGTCAGTGGGGGGAATTGTGCCCCATTGTTGGTATCAGTGGATGAAATAGTGCCCCAAGAGTCAGATAAAAGCAAGCAAAGGGCCACATCGGGCCCCTGGGCTATAGTTTGGAGATCACTGCTCTATAGCAATCCTCTGGCAGCTTCATAACAGATTATGTAGAGTGTTGGAGAAAGGGAAATGGAGCTATGCCAGCACAGACAGCAATAATTCTAGTAACTAGAGTAGAGGGCTATGATGTGACAGGAGGGAGGGAGAACTGTAACTGTGCTAGGGAATAAACTGTTCCTGGAGTAGTCAAATTCCCTACCAAGTTCAAAGGCACATTGAAAGTGATGTGTGATCAGTGCTTGAAAAGTATAGATCTAGAGTAAATATTGGAGATTAATTATAAAGTTATGACCAGATGGTAAAGGATCCCCTCTATGTTCTCCAAACTCTTTCCACAACAAATTAACAAATGCCGGATGCAGTCTTTATCAACCTTACACCCTTGTCCACATGCAGGGATGAACTTTGGGTTTGGGTTGAGGTTGGGTCTGCAGTGATCACAATCTGTCCACAGTTTGCAAACCCGGCAAACTAATGTGGACTTTTGCCACCATTAGGGATGAGCTGAACACCCCCGGTTCGGTTCGCACCAGAACCTGCGAACAGACGGAAAGTTCGCACAAACTTTAGAACCCCATGAAAGTCTATGGGACTGGAACGTTCGAAATTAGAAGTGCTAATTTTAAAGGCTAATATGCAAGTTATTGTCCTAAGAAGGGTTTGGGGACCTGGGTCCTGCCCCAGGGAACATGTATCAATGCAAAAAAAGTTTTAAAAATGGCCGGTTTTTCCGGGAGCAGTGATTTTAATGATGCTTAAAGTGGAAAAAAAAAGTGAAATATTCCTTTAAATATCGTACCTGGGGGGTGTCTATAGTATGCCTGTAAAGTGGCGCGTGTTTCCCGTGCTTAGAACAGTCCCTGCACAAAATGACATTTTTAAAGGAATAAAAGTCTTTTAAAACTGCTTGCGGCTTTAATGTAATATCGGGTCCCGGTAATATGGATGAAAATCAGTGAGAGAAACAGCATGGGTACCCCACCCCCCAGTCCATTACCAGGCCCTTTGGGTCTTGTATGGATATTAAGGGGAACCCCACACCCAAATTTAAAAAAGGAAAGGCGTGGGGCCCCTAGGCCCTATATACTCTGAACAGCAGTATACAAGACAGGGACTGTAGGTTTGTTGTTAAGTAGAATCTGTTTGTAATTTTGAACTGGTACATTTTTAAAGTGTAGCTCTAGCCAAAAAATCTATTTTTAAGCTTTTTGGAAAACATAGGGAAGGGTTATCACCCCTGTAACATTTGTTTTGCTGTCTGTGCACCTCTTCAGAAGATTTTACCTCACTTTCTGTCCCAATGACAAATGTTTTTTGAAAATTTGGGGTTTTTAGTGAAACAAGGATTGGTGATAAAGCATCAGTGAATAGGAGACAGGTTTTTCCCATATTAACTCTTACAGGAGAGAATTTCCCTTCCTAAGAGTAGATTTACTCTCACTTCCTGTTGTCTCCTTCCATTTGCAAGTAGGAGTCGTTTGTAAGTTGGATGTTTGAAAGTAGGGGCCTGCCCTATATACTCTGCAGAAATTGGGGCCTTAGGTGTTGGTGTTGCCACAAAACTGTAAGCCCTCACAGTTATTCTTGGTGGGCGCAGGAATGGGCCCTGCTGTGAAATATTAGATCAAGAATTGTAATTACATGCCATTGTTGAACAGTGGTAGAAAAATTGGGCCTTTAGTGGTGGTGGTGGTGGTGCTAGTGCCACAACACTGTAAATCCTCACAGTTACTCTTGGTGGGCGCTGGAACAGGCCCTGCTGTAAAATATTATATCAAGAATTGTAATTACATGCACCTGTTGAACAGGGGCAGAAAAATTGGGCCTTAGCCACTGCTGCCACAACACTGCAACCCCTCACAGATGCTATAGTTGGAGCACAGGAATGAGCCCTGCTACAAAGTATTGCATCAAAAATTGTAATTATACGCCCCTGTTAAACAGGGGCTGAAAAATTGGGCCTTGGGCACTGGTGCTGGTGCCACAACACTGCAACCCCTCACAGATACTATAGTTGGAGCGCAGGAATGAGCCCTGCTGCAAAGTATTGCATCAAAAATTGTAATTACACACCCCTGTTAAACAGGGGCAGAAAAATTGAACATTGGCCACTGGTGGTGGTGCCCAGAACCAAAAATTTTCTTACAAGCTATCAGCATGAAAATTGAGGAGGAAGAGGATTGTGACTTAGCATAACAGGATAGTCACTCAGCAACAGCATAGGCAGTCTTAAAGGGATCTCACATTTAAAAAAAAATCAATCGGTTACATCAGCATCAGGTGCTTGGTAGCTGGTGGTCCAAGACTGATTCATTTTTATGAAGGTCAGCCGATCGACCGATTCGGTGGACAGGCCCACCCTGTGATCAGTTACAAAGCCTCCAGCAGCACTAAATGTGCATTCCGAAATAACGCTGGATGCAGGACAGGTCAGTAGCTTAATTGCATACTGTGCAAGCTCTGGCCAGTGATCCATCCTCAAGACCCAGTAACCCAGAGGATTTTTGGTGGGAAAGGTGTCCAAGTCTGATCTTGTCCCTAGGTAATCATGCACCATGTGAAACAGATGCTGGCGATGGTTGCTGGAACCGATCAGACCTTGGCGCTGCAGACTAAAAAATTGTCTGAATGCATCGGTCAGACAGCCACCTTCTCCACTGCTCCTTCTGTGACTGACCGAAGCCTCAGCAACACATTGTCCAGGAGGACCAGGAAATTGTAACCTCCCAGTCTCTGGGAACAGACCTGCACAGACCTTTCTGCAAGGCCTCCCGAAGATGTATCATCCTCTGCTCCCTCTGCGACGGCAAGATAAGGTCTGCAACCTTACCCTTGTAATGTGGATCAAGGAGGGTCGCCAGCCAGTAATCATCCCTCCCCTTGATACCACAAATACGAGGATCCTTCCGCAGGCTTTGCAGTATCAGGGAGGCCATGCAGCATAGGTTTGCTGAGGCATTCTGTCCAGAGTCCTCTGGGTCACTAAGGATGACATGATCCGCAGCCACCTTCTCCCAGCCACGTAAAAGTCCATGGGTTTCTTCGGACTGTAAATTATTCCTTGCCAGGCTCCACCTCCATGCTGACACAATCCTCCTCCTCCTCCTCCTCGTCCTCTTCCTGTGTGATCGGCGGGCACGCAGGAACACTGTCTGGATAAAGGGGCCTTGAGAGGTAAGGAAGTCCTCCTATTCCTCCCTCTGTTCTGCCTCAAGTGCCCTGTCCATTATTCCACGCAGCATGTGCTCCAACAGGTGGACAAGGGGGACAGTGTCACTGATGCATGCACTGTCACTGCTCACCATCCTCGTGGCCTCCTCAAATGGTGACAGGACAGTGCATGCATCCCTGATCATGGCCCACTGGCGTGGGGAAAAAAAACAAGGTCCCCTGACCCTGTCCTGGTGCCATAGTCGCATAGGTACTCATTGATGGCCCTCTGCTGTGTGTGCAGCCGCTGCAGCATGACCAACGTTGAGTTCCACCTGGTGGGCATGTCACAGATTAGGCGGTTCTTGGGCAGGTTAAATTCCTTTTGGAGGTCAGCCAGCCGAGCACTGGCATTATATGACCTGCGGAAATGCACACAGACTTTCCTGGCCTGCCTCAGGACATCCTGTAAGCCTGGGTACCTGCCCAAGAACCGCTGCACCACCAAGTTAAGGACGTGAGCCAAACAGGGAACAGGGGTCAGTTGTCCCTGTCGGAGGGCGGAGAGGAGGTTGGTGCCATTGTCACAAACCACCATACCTGCCTTAAGCTGGCATGGCGTCAACCACCTCTGAACCTGCCCCTGCAGAGCTGACAGAATCTCTGCCCTAGTGTGGCTCCTGTCCCCCAAGCACACCAGCTCAAGCACCACATGGCATCTTTTTGCCTGCGTGCTTGCATAGCACCTTGAACACCTACGGAGCACCGGTTGTTCCGAGGACAAATCAGCACAGGAAGAGGCCATGGAGGAAGAAGAAGAGGAGGGGATGGAGGAGAGAGGTGTGGCAGAATTACCACTGGTAGAATTTTGGAGGCATGGTGAAGGAACAACCTCCAACACTACTGCAACCTGTCCTGCATCCCTCACAGCTGCCAGAAGAGTCACCCAGTGCGCGATAAAAGATAGATAACGTCCCTGTCCATGCCTGCTGGACCATGAGTCAGCGGTAATATGCACCTTACCGCTGACCGCCCTATCCAGCGAGGCCAAAACATTGCCTTCCACATGCCAGTAGAGAGCCGGAATCGCCTTCCATGAGAAAAAGTGGCATTTGGGAACCTGCCACTGAGGAACCGCACATTCCACAAACTCACCAAAGGGGCAGAGTCTACCAACTGAAAAGGCAGCAGTTGAAGTGCTAGCAATTTAGCCAAGCTAGCATTCAACTGCTGGGCATGTGGATGGCTGGGAGTGAACTTCTTTTGGCGGTGCAGCAGCTGGAGCAGGGAAATTTGCCTGGTACAATCTGATGTTGGTGTACCGATAGCAGATTGCCCGCAAGTACTTGGCTGTGACACACCTAATTCTACACCTTCATTCCTCTTAGTGCAGGTTTCAGAGAGGACTGAAGGTATAGTGGGGTTGGAGATCCCAGCTGATGAGGAGCAAGGAGGGGTCCACTTTGTTCTTTGGTGTGGGTCTTTTAGGTACGCTTGCCAACGAACTGCATGGCAGATCGACATATGTCTGGTCAAGCATGTGGTGCCCAAGCGGGTGATGTTTTGGCCACGCGAGATACGCTTGAGACATATGTTGCAAATAGCAGCGGTGGGATCTGATGCACTCATCTCAAAAAAGGCCCACACCAAAGAACTATTGGAATAACGTGCATAGACAGCAGCGCCCTGCACATGTGGAGCTCTGCGGTGTGATGCAGTTGGTGTGCTGCCCTTAAGCTGGCCCCTGGAGGGCATCCTGCCTCATTGGAGATGTGCCTCTTCCTCCTCCTACTCCTCCTCCTCTCTCCTATCAGGCACCCAGGTGGAGTCAGTGACCTCATCATTCCCTCCCTCCTCATCACTGGAGCAAAGCTGGCAGCATGCTGCAGCTGGGGGAACATGACTGCCAGATTGCTGTCCTTCTTGGGCACCCCCTCTCTCTGGGCTCACGTTTTTTTATTGTTTATAACAACAATTATTCAATGTTTTTTGTGATATGACACTCTTCAAATGTTCACATTGCACATGATATACATTCAGGAAATTATTGCTGAACTAGTGATTATTTGTATGTATATCAGTCTTTTAGTGCAATTCAATTTTTTTTCCATTAATAGGAGCAATTGTCTTAGGGTAGCTTGAGGTGCACACTGTGCAGAGAATGCAGTACACTAACTGTAAATACTGCAGCTGCCTGCCTGTGGTACTAATAGGATCAGAAGAACGCCACCAATTTTCTTCAGGTAGCTTTAGGTGCACACTGTGCAGAGGACACAGTACACTAACTGTAAATACTGTAGCTGCCTGCCTGTGGTATTAATAGGATCAGAACAACAGCAATTGTCTTAGGGTAGCTTTAGGTGCACACTGTACAGAGGACACAGTACACTAACTGTAAATACTGTAGCTGCCTGCCTGTGGTATTAATAGGATCAGAACAACAGCAATTGTCTTAGGGTAGCTTTAGGTGCACACTGTGCAGAGGACACAGTACACTAACTGTAAATACTGCAGCTGCCTGCCTGTGGTATTAATAGGATTAAATTTAAGTTCATTTTTTTTCCTCATTAATGCACACAGCACCCCATATTGACAGAAAAACACAGAATTGTTGACATTTTTGCAGATTTATTAAAAAAGAAAAACTGAAATATCACATGGTCCTAAGTATTCAGACCCTTTGCTGTGACACTCATATATTTAACTCAGGTGCTGTCCATTTCTTCTGATCATCCTTGAGATGGTTCTACACCTTCATTTGAGTCCAGCTGTGTTTGCTTATACTGATTGGACTTGATTAGGAAAGCCACACACCTGTCTATATAAGACCTTACAGCTCACAGTGCATGTCAGAGCAAATGAGAATTATGAGGTCAAAGGAACTGCCTGAAGAGCTCAGAGACAGAATTGTGGCAAGGCACAGATCTGGCCAAGGTTACAAAAAAATTATGCTGCACTTAAGGTTCCTAAGAGCACAGTGGCCTCCATAATCCTTAAATGGAAGACGTTTGGGATGACCAGAACTCTTCCTAGAGCTGGCCGTCCGGCCAAACTGAGCTATCGGGGGAGAAGAGCCTTGGTGAGAGAGGTAAAGAAGAACCCAAAGATCACTGTGGCTGAGATCCAGAGATGCAGTCGGGAGATGGGAGAAAGTTGTAGAAAGTCAACCATCACTGCAGCCCTCCACCAGTCATGGCTTTATGGCAGAGTGGCCTGACGGAAGCCTCTCCTCAGTGCAGGACACATGAAAGCCCGCATGGAGTTTGCTAAAAAAAATCTTAAGGACTCCAAGATGGTGAGAAATAAGATTCTTTTGTCTGATGAGACCAAGATAGAACTTTTTGGCCTTAATTTTAAGCGGTATGTGTGGAGAAAACCAGGCACTGCTCATCACCTGTCCAATACAGTCCCAACAGTGAAGCATGGTGGTGGCAGCATCATGCTGTGGGGGTGTTTTTCAGCTGCAGGGACAGGACGACTGGTTGCAATCGAGGGAAAGATGAATGCGGCCAAGTACAGGGATATCCTGGACGAAAACCTTCTCCAGAGTGCTCAGGACCTCAGACTGGGCCGAAGGCTTACCTTCCAACAAGACAATGACCCTAAGCACACAGTTAAAATAATGAAGGAGTGGCTTCACAACAACTCCTTGACTGTTCTTGAATGACCCAGCCAGAACCATGGCTGAAACCCAATTGAGCATCTCTGGAGAGACCTAAAAATGGCTGTCCACCAACGTTTTCCATCCAACCTGACAGAACTTGAGAGGACCTGCAAGGAAGAATGGCAGAGGATCCCCAAATCCAGGTGTGAAAAACTTATTGCATCTTTCCCAAAAAGACTCATGGTTGTATTAGATCAAAAGGGTGCTTCTACAAAGTACTGAGCAAAGGGTCTGAATACTTAGGACCATGTGATATTTCAGTTTTTCTTTTTTAATGAATCTGCAAAAATATCAACAATTCTGTAGTTTTCTGTCAATATGGGGTGCTGTGTGTACATTAATGAGGAAAAAAATAAACTTAAATGATTTTAGCAAATGGCTGCAATATAACAAAGAGTGAAAAATTTAAGAGGGTCTGAATACTTTCCATCCCCACTGTATATACACAATACACTGTAAGTGCAGCTAACTGACTCGCCTGCCTACTCTATCTAACTTAAATCAAATGACACTGTCTCTCTGTCTATCTCTCCGCCGCCGCCGCCGCAACACACTACACAAGGCCGCCACGCAGGTGGCTTTATATAGTGTGGGGCGTGTACTAAACCCCCTGAGCCATAATTGGCCAAAGCCACCCTGGCTTTGGCCAATTATGGCTCTCCGTTCTTACCGCGCTGTGATTGGCCAAAGCATGCGGGTCATAGTGCATGTTTGGCCAATCATCAGCCAGCAATGCACTGCGATGCCGCAGTGAATTATGGGCCGTGACGCGCCACTCGAATTTGGCGCAAACAGTCCACAACATTCGAAATTCGACGAGCGGTCGAACATGCGATGTTCGAGTCGAACATGGGTTTGACTCGAACTCAAAGCTCATCCCTAGCCACCATAGCAACTAACTGCTAATAATGCACTTCCTGTCCTCTGAACTTATGTCAAGTAGCTTAGAATGGTCAACAATAGGAACTTACTTATGTGCCAACCCCTTACTTTAAAAATCAAGGGTTTCCAGCAGCTATATTGAAAATGCACCTAAATGGGTTAGGGAAAGCATAGGGAGTACAGCTGATAAAATACTTAGGCGCAAATTTTTGTATAACTTGTAGACAGGCACTGTTGTCATAATTTTTTTATTACATAGTGCTGACAATCTACATAGTGCTTTGCATACTGCACATTCACATCAGTCCCTCAAAGAGCTTACAAATTAAAGTGGAAGTTTAGGCTAAATATAAGTCTGCTTAAAAACACTGCTTCCTATTCCTCTTATCTATGATGTATATTGTTTGTAAAATGATGTGTGTAAATCCCTTTTTTTTTAAATCTGCTTAGGTCCAGTTATGTGATACAGAAGCTCTGCCCCCCCTGTGTCAGGCACCACTCAACAACAGGGGGTGAATTTCCAGAGCTGTGATGTCCCCTGACGACTTCCATTGCCCCAGCCAGTCAGTGCTTCCTCTTCTTCCCTGCAGCAGCTGCTCACTGACACCAGGAAGCTGCTGCTTCTACATCAGGTGACTGGACCAAAACTGATTTTACATACAGTATGCAGCATTGACAGGAGTGAGATAGCAGTGTTTTTAAGCAGACACTTTAAGTTCCTATCTCACATAATTATATGTGAGGGACAATTTAGACATTAATCAAATAACCTGCTAGTATGTCTTTGGAATGATGGGGGAGGAAACATACCTAAGCACAGGGAGAACATACAAACTCAATGCAGATAGCTGGAATTTGAGCCTATGGCCCCAGTCCTGTAAGGCCAACCACTAAGCTGCTATGCTACTTACAGTAAATGTAAATCCTTAACTGAGGGAACATCCTATGCAATCCTGGAAAATTTGGGGGTGGGGGGTGTACATCCTAATGTTGCAATGTGGTCTACAGCTTCTTTTTTTTTTTTTTTTTTAAAGAGTGAAGTTTATTAAGAAGATAATAGAATACATCAATCGTCAAAATGAAAAAGGAGCACATCGCTCATCGAGTACAAAATATAAAAGTCATACATCATTCGTAAAAGATGCCAACCATAAATTGTAGGCAGATATAGGCTTGTAACACAACTGGATATCTAGTTATGGGCAATGGAAGTCCCGGCGTCGGAGCCCCTTCTGGGAGCTAACTGCTCCGACGAGCCGGGTCCCCCCCAGCCCATTTCGCCCCAAACAAGTGAATAATTGTCTAGAGTACAGATACACGCCTACAGAAACTGGAAAATGATAATAGGGAGAAAGCCAAAAGGGGCTTGTATCACTGAAACCATGGAAGGCCATGTCAATAACGCATTTATACATTCGTTACTGGAAAAAAAATAAAAAAAATAAAATAAAAATAAGAAAGGCAGGGAACCAATTGGTCTGTCTATCTCTCATGATGGATCAAATTTTGGTTGGATGATCCAGTCCAAAACATGTTATGTTTGGAGGTTAGAAGGGAGTTACCTTTGATAATCTGCCCTGAGGCATATAGCCCAGGTAAATAAAAGTACTGAGAGCTTGAGGGACCAATATAGATGTGTATAGAAAACAGGAGAGTGAAAGAAGGAAAGGAAGAAAATAGGAGAGGCAGAGGGGATAGAGAGGGTGAAAGGGTTAGTTGATCTTCAGGAGTTATGGGAGGGAGGTGCACAGGAGACCTCAAAGAGGGGGGGACCGATAGCCCCTCAGCTAAGGACCACTCCAGTGTACTATCTATCACACATACAAAGAATGCCTACTAGATTTGCCCAGGGTTCCCAAATAGTGTTAAATTTATCAGTGGTATCTAGGATAGTGTTGGAAATTTTTTCTTGCAGCATGATCCACGTGATTTTTTGCTTGGCTAACCGAATGGACACTTTCGGTGATTTCCAGGCCCTGGTGATGGTCATTTTGGCCCCCACTAGAATAAACTGGATCAGCTTCTGTGTATGTTTAGAAATTTTTGGTATGGGACCATTCAGCAATGCAACAGTTGGATCTTGTTGCAGAGTACAACCGCATGTTCTGCGGATAAGGGAGAAGATCTTGTTCCAATACATTCTGATTTTAGGGCATTCCCATAGTATGTGTAAAAGAGACCCCACATGACCGCATCCTCTAAAGCAAAGAGGTGACGTTAGCGGATAGATTTTGGCAAGACGTGACGGCACCAGATACCAGCGTGTGAGAACTTTCAGCCCTGCTTCGCTAATTGTAGTATTAACCATACCTTTAAAGGAGCGGGCAAAATTAATATGCCACTTATCCAGGTCCCAGCTGAAGTCAAGATCTCGCTCCCAGCTTGTCATGTATGCTGCTTTTTCCGTGGGTTCCGCCAGGGATGAGTAGATGAGAGAGATACCCCCTTTGGTGTCCGAGGCTGAGGCACACCATTGTTCATAAGGCGTTACAAAGAGATGGTTTTCATTGTCCTTCCATACCCGATTTAAAAAATGAAAGAGTTGAAGGAATCTAAATTTTTCGGTTGGGGGCATTTCGAGTTTGGAGGTACAGTATGCTAGAGTGAGGGGACCATTGGAGTTGAAGAATTGACCAATTCTATAAAGGCCCTTGTCCAGCCACCATTTAAAGGCCCGAATCTCCAGGCCAGGAGGAAAATTATGATTTCTGAAGATATGTGCCAGGGGGTGCCATGTGGAGATGAGGGGTTTGAACTTATGAAGGGCATCACAAAGTTTCATTGAGTGAGATAATGTTGGTGCTAAAATAGGGGGGCGTTTTTTGGGGATATTCCAAAGCAGAAAGTCTAAGGTGAAACCGGGAACCGCCTCACGCTCCATGCTCACCCAGTCTGGTTTGGGTCCTTTCATATATATAGTTGAGAATTGGCTCAATTGTGCTGCCTGATAATACCACCACAGATTAGGGACCCCTAGTCCTCCCTTTTTCCTGGGCCTAAAAAGTACCTCTTTAGAAAACCTGTGGCCTTTTTTATCCCAAATAAATCGGATTATGGCAGATTGTAGGCGTTGAATGTGCGATTTGGGGACTGGAATGGGTAAGGAACGAAAGAGATATAGTAGCCTAGGTAGGAGTGTCATTTTAACTGCGTTCACTTTACCCAACCACGAGAGCTTATATAGCGACCATTGGGTCAGGTCGTCCGTGAGCTTTTTGATCATGGGGGGAAAATTATATTTATAGAGAGTATCTATGCCAGATGTAAGGTTAATGCCAAGATAAGGGATAGATGTGGACTTCCATGAGAATGGAAATTTACTCTTTAGGTTATTTACGATGTCTGGAGGGGTGGAAACATTGAGAGCGACTGATTTGGATACATTAACCCTAAGTCCGGAAGCTAATTCAAATTTTTGTAGAAGTTGCAATATGTTGGGGATGGAGGTCATGGGAGACGTGACGAACAGGAGGACATCATCCGCGAATAGAGCGCATTTGTGGTATTTTTGCCCACAGCGAACTCCATGGATGTCTGGGTGTTGTCTAATCGCGATGGCCAAGGATTCTATAGCCATCGCGAAGAGAAGGGGAGAGAGAGGGCATCCCTGCCTTGTTCCTTTCTGTATGGAAAATGTATCTGATAGGTGTCCTAGTAGTCTCACCTGTGCCTTAGGTTGATGATAGAGGGCTCTTAAGATATTGATAAAGTTAGGGCCGAAACCCCATTTACCTAAAATTGTGAAGAGATAGGGCCAAGCCACCGTATCAAACACTTTTTGGAGATCTATGGAGAGGAGGAGGCCCCCCTGGGGAGATCCCCCATCCCACCCCGATCTCATTAGGGAGACTGCATTTATCGCTCTCCGTATCTGGTCCGGTCCCTGTCTCCCTGGTATGAACCCTACTTGGTCCTTATGTATGTAGGTATCTATAAAAGAGGCGAGTCTATTGGATAATATTTTTGTCATAAGTTTTAGGTCGTTATTAATTAACGAAATAGGTCTATAGTTACTGACATCGCTGGGATCTTTACCTGGCTTAGGTATAACTGAAACAAAAGCCAAATTGGCATTTGGGTCTAATGGAGATGCTTTAGCTAAGGAGTTGAAAAGGCGGACCAGGTACGGAGAGAGGGAATCTGTAAAGGTTTTGTAATAGTGGTTTGAGAAACCGTCTGGGCCTGGGGCTGAGTCTTTTCTGAGCCCTTTTATGACTGCTCGGATCTCAGATTCTTGAAATGTGGATTCCAGTATGGAGCGGTGAGATTCAGAAATTTTAGGCAATGGGATTTTGTCTAGAAAAGCATCTAACTTTTGTTGAGAAATTGGGCAATCGTCGGAATACAGGTTGGCATAAAAGGATTGGAATGATTTAAGAATTTTACTTGGGTTTTGGGTTTGCGATCCGGATTGGGTTTTTATTTTAGGTAGGGCAAAAGACCTGTGTTTCGGGGTAAGTTTGGCCGCTAGCTGGGGGCCAAATTTGTTCGCTCGTAGATAGAAACTGCCGCTGAGCCAATGGAGGTGCTTTTCTGCATTGGAAGTCAAAGCTGAATTAAGGGATAGCCTAATAGTATCTAGCTTAGATAGAGATGTAGGATTGGGGTTCAGTTTATGGGACTTGCTGAGATTTTTGTATTCTTTCTCTAGTTTCTTGATATCAATTTGCCGTTCTCTCTTTAATTTGGCTGCAAATTGGATCAATTTCCCTCTGATTACTGCTTTGTGAGCATTCCAGAGCGTGCTAGGGGAGATGTCTGCCGTGTCATTCAATAGAAAATACTCTTTAATATCCTTTTCTAGTATAGTACAGTGGACGGGGTTAGCTAGGATTTTCTCATTTAGGCGCCAAGTGCGTGGGCCAGACGGGGATAACGAATTGGATATTCCTAAGATTACTAGGGAGTGGTCAGACCACGGAACATCGTGGATAGAGGCGTGATTAGCAATTTGTATGTCAGAGTTAAATAAGAAAATGTGGTCGATTCTAGCATATGTCTTGTGGGGTGCTGAGTAGTGTGTGTAGTCCTTTGTTGCGGGGTTTAATTCCCTCCATGAATCAATGAGTCCCACCGAGTGAATAAGTTTGGCAATCTGGAGGCTTTGTTTGGGGGGACGTTTAAGGCGAGGGATCCCCTGAGCTGTTTTATCTAAGATCTGATCAAAGGTAATATTGGAGTCCCCTCCCATAATCACCCTACCCTCAAAATGGGGTGAGAGAGTTGCCAGTAAGGAGGAGAAGAATTTAGCTTGGCCTTTGTTGGGGGCATAATAGGAAATGAAAGTGTATAGATTACCTTGGTCTACAGCTTCTTTACAGTCTCTCCACCCAGTCATACCCGACTGCATGTGTATTTTCTATTTTTGCTGGCTTCAATATTTTCACAGCCAGTTCCTAAGTCCACATGCATTTCATTGCAAAGCATGAGCATGTGTATTTTCATAGGGCATATTTCTTAATTGTTACTGGCTGCATTTTAAAGGCATTTTTTGTAAAAACAGTGTAATATTCCTGGTCGTGTGCATCAGCTGGTGGATGTTAGAACTGGATGGATGTTAGAGAACTTGCGCTCCTCCACCTTCCGTTTGAGAATGCCCCACAGATGCTCAATAGGGTTTAGGTCTGAAGACATGCTTGGCCAGTCCATCACCTTTAGCCTCAGCTTCTTTAGCAAGGCAGTGGTCGTCTTGGAGGTGTTTGGGGGTCGTCATTATGTTGTAATATTACCCTGCGACCCAGTCTCTGAAGGGAGGAGATCATGCTCTGCTTCAGTATCTCACAGTACATGTTGACATTCATGGTGCCCTCAATAAACTGTAGCTCCCCAGTGAAGGCAGCACTCATGGAGCCCCAGACGATGACACTCCCACCGCCATGCTTGACTGTAGGCAAGACACACTTGTCTTTGTACTCCTCACCTGATTGCCGCCACACACACTTGACACCATCTGAACCAAATAAGTTTATCTTGTTCTCATTGGACCACAGGACATGGTTCCAGTAATCCATGTCCTTAGTCTGCTTGTTTTCAGCAAACTGTTTGCAGGCTTTCTTGTGCATCATCTTTAGAAGAGGCTTCCTTCTGGGACGACAGCCATGCAGACCAAACAGGCTGACCCCCCACCCCTTCAACCTCTGCAGCAATGCTGGCAGCACTTCTACGTCTATTTTCCAAAGACAACCTTAGGATATGGCGCTGAGCACGTGCACTCAACTTCTTTGGTCGACCATGGCGAGGCCTGTTCTGAGTGGAACCTGTCCTGTTAAACCACTGTATGGTCTTGGCCATCGTGCTGCAACTGAGTTTCAGGGTCTTGACAATCTTCCTATAGCCTAGGCCATCTTTATATAAAGCAACAATTCTTTTTTTCAGATCCTCAGAGAGTTCTTTGCCATGAGGTGCCATGTTGAACTTCCAGTGACCAGTTTGAGAGAGGGAGATCGATAACACGCAGACCAATTTCATGCAGTGTGCAGCGTATGGTATGAGCGCTGACAGGCTGACACCTCACTCCTTCAACCTCTGAAGCAATACTGGCAGCACTCATACGTCTATTTCCCAAAGACAACCTCTGGATAGGACGCTGAGCATGTGCACTTAACTTCTTTGGTCGACCATGGTGAGGCCTGTTCTGAGTGGTATCTGTCCTGTGAAACCGCTGTATGGTCTTGGCCACTGTGGTGCAGCTCAGTTTCAGGGTCTTGGCAATCTTCTTATAGCCTAGGCCAGTGATGGCGAACCTTGGCACCGCAGATGTTTTGGACCTACATTTCCCATGATGCTCATGCACTCTGCAGTGTTGTTGAGCATCATGGGAAATGTAGTTCCAAAACATCTGGGGTGCCAAGGTTCACCATCACTGGCCTAGGCCATCTTTATGTAGAGCAACAATTCTTTTTTTCATATCCTCAGAGTTCTTTGCCATGAGGTGTCATGTTGAACTCCCAGTGACCAATATGAGAGCCTGAGTGTGATAACACCAAATTTAATACACCTGCTCCCCATTCACACCGGAGACCTTGTAACACTAATGAGTCACATGACACCAGGTTGGGGAAATGGCTAATTGGGCCCAATTTGGCCTTTTTTACTTAGGGGTGTATTCACTTTTGTTGCCAGCGGTTTAGGGATTAATGGCTGTGTGTTGAGTTATTTTGAGGGGACAGAAAATTTACACTGTTATACAAGCTGTACACTCACTACTTTACATTGTAGCAAAGTGTAATTTCTTCAGTGTTGTCACATGAAAAGATATAATAAAATATTTACAAAAATGAGAGGGGTGTACTCACTTTTCTGAGATACTGTAGTGCTATACTGCCTAAATGATTTAGGTGGTGTACACAGTATCTAATACAGTGTGCACAGTTTCTACTACACTTCTGGTGGTGTACACAATACAGTGCAGTCGTAGTACAGTTTCTACGACTTTTCAGGTGCTGTACACAGTATACAGTGCAGCCGTAGTACAGTTGCTAATACAGTGCAGGCGGTGTACACAGTATCTAATACAGTGTGTACAGTGTCTAATACACATCTGGTGGTGTAGACAGTATAAAATACAGTTCATCCATAGTACAGTTGCTAATACAGTGCAGGCGGTGTACACAGTATCTAATACAGTGTGTACAGTTTCTACTACACTTCTGATGGTGTACACAGTATAAAATACAGTGCAGCCATAGTACAGCTGCTAAGACAGTGAAGGCGGTGTACACAGTATCCAATACAGTGCGTAAGTTTCTACTACACTTCTGGTGGTGTACACAATATCTAATAGAGTGTAGTGCGGTGTTGCAAAACAAAATATACATCATGTCCAGAAGGCCACCAAGGAGAGGCAGATGCTCACAGGCCACTAAAAGAGGGCAAGTAGCCTCTGTGTCAACAGTGCTGGTCATTGACATGGTGCATCTTCTGTGGGTGGCCATGGGGCACGCTTGTCTTTTTTTCTCCTGCTGGCTGTGTTATTGAGCCAGAGCATGCAGAAGAGTTTGTGGAGTAGATAACAATGCCGCCCTCATCCTCCTCATCCTCTGTCACCCAGGCTCAGAGTAGTTTGTCTTCAAACGCAGCTGCCAAAGCAGCCTATTCCACCGGCTCCTTGTCCAGTCACTCTCTTCATAGCCCCACCATCATGCACAGGGGAGTCCCCAGAATTATTCAACCACAGTGTCAGGTACATGCTGCTGTAGGATGCGCAGCGATTTGAAGGCTCTGATGTTGGTTCCCAGATTGAGGAAGGGAGTAACGTGAGCCTAGAGAGAGGTGGTGCCCAAGAAGGACAAGACACTGGCAGTCATGTTCTGCCAGCTGCAGCTTAAGGGCAGCCACCCTATTGCATCACACTGCAGAGCTCCGCAGGTACAGGGCACTGCTGACTCCCCGCTGACTTTTAAAAGGTCCTTGGTGTGGGCCTTTTTCGACACGTGTGCCACAGATCGCACCATTGCTGTTTTCTCCCTTTGTCTGAAGCGTGGACAGAACATCAGCCACTTGGGCACCACATGCTTGACCAGACATATGATGACCTGCCAAGCAGTCCATTGGCAACAGCACTTGAAATACCCACATCAAAGAAAAAGGCGGACTTCTTCTTGCTCCTCATCTTGGATCTCCAACCCCACTATACCTCAAGTCCTCTCAAAAACCTGCACTGAGAGGAATGAAGGTATAGCATTAGGTATCCCAAATACTTGCAGCTAATCTGCTAGCAGTACACCATCTGATTTTAGCAGGCAAATTTCCCTACCTCAGTTGCTGAACCGTAAAAAGAAATTTGGTCCCAGCCATTTACATGCTCAGCGACTAAATGCTAGCTTGGCCAAATTACTAGCGCTGCAACTGCTGCCTTTTAAGCTGGTAGACTCTGGCCCCTTTGGTGAATTTGTGGAATGTGCTGTACCTCAGTGGCAGGTTCCAAAATGCCATTTCTTTTCACGGAAGGCCATTCCGGATCTCTACCGGCATATTATTGCTGACTCACGGTCCAGCAGGCATGGGCAGAGACGTTACATTTCCTTCGCAGCGCATGGGTAACTCTGCTAACTGCTGGGAAGGATGCAGGGCAGGGTTCAGTATTGTTGGAGCTTCTTCCGCCACCACGCCTCCAAAATGCTAGTGGTGATTCTGCCACAGCTCTCTCCTCCCCCACCTCCTCTTCTTTATCCTCTATGGCCTCTTCTGCAGATTTGTCCTCTGAACCAGCAGTGCTCTGTAAGACTTTAGGGGCTACGCAAGCAGTCAGGCAAAAAGATGGCATGCGGTGCTTAGTTGGTCTGCTTAGGGGACAGGAGCCACACTGGGGCAGAGATTCTGTCAGCTCTGCAGGGGTAGGCTCAGAGGTGGTTAACACCATGCCAGCTTCAACCAAGAGGAGGAGGATTGTGTGAGCATGGATGTAGAGGATAACACTCAGCAGCAGTCTTCAAGGGATGGTTTTCAGTCCCCAGAAACCCAAGGAGTTGTACGTGGCTGAGAGGAGATAGTTACGGATCATGTGATCCTTAGTGACCCAGAGGACTCAGAATCGAATGCCTCTGTAAACTTATGCTGCGTGGCCTCCCTGATTCTGCAAAGCCTGTGAAAGGACCCTAGGATTTGTGGCATCAAGGACAGGGATCATTACTGGCTGTCAACCTTTCTTGATCCACGTTACAAGGGTAAGGTTGCAGAACTCACCCTGCCTTCGCAGAGGGAGCAGAGGATGAAACATCTTCCGGAGGCCTTGAAGAAAGGTTTGTGCAATGCATTTCCAGACCCTGGGAGGTTACAATTTCCTGGTGCTGGACAACGTGTTGCTGAGGCTTCGTTCAGTCAGAGGAAGAGTGGTGGAGAAGGTGGCTGGCTGACCGATGCCTTTAAACAATTTTTCAGTCCTCAGCACCAAGGTCTGATGGGTTCAAGCAACCATCGCCAGCGTCTGTATTACATGGTGCAGGAATATCTAGGGGCAAGAGCAGACTTGGAGACCTTTCCAACTGAGCATCCACTGAGTTGCTGGGTCTTGAGGATGGACCACTGGCCAGAACTTGCTCAATATGCAATTGAGCTACTGGCCTGTCCTGCATCCAGCGTTCTTTCTGAACACACATTCAGTGCTGCTGGAGGATATGTAATGGATCATAGAGTGCACCTGTCCACAGACTCCGTTGATAGGCTCACAGTCATAAAAATAAATCAGTCTTGGATCAGCAGCTATCAAGCACCTGATGCTGATGTAACTGATTGAATTCTCAATGGATGTGGGATCCCTTGAAGACTGACTACTGCCTATGCTGACTATCCTATTCTTCCTCAATATTGATGATGCTAGCTTCCAACAATATTTTTGGTTTAGGGCACCACCACCACCACCCAAGGCCCAATTTTTCTGCCCTTGTTTAACAGGGGCATGAAATTACAATTTTTGATATAATATTTCAATGCAGGGCCCATTCCTGCGCCCACCAAGAGTAACTGTGAGGGCTTACAGTGTTGTGGCACCACCACCACCACCAAAGGCCCAATTTTTGTGCCCCTGTTTAACAGGAGCATGTAATTACAATTTTTGATATAGTATTTCACGGCAGGGCCGTTCCTGCGTTCAACAAGAATAACTGTGAGGGCTTACAGTGTTTTGGTACCACCAACACCTAAGGTCCAATTTTCTGCAGAGTATAAAGGGCAGGCCGTATAGTATATATACTGCTGTTCAGATAGATATATAGTGCCTGGGGGCCCCCCTCTTTTAAAATCATAATGACAACAGAAACTACCCAAAGAACCCTGATCAAAAGTTTACATACCCCAGTTCTTAATGCTATGTATTTCCCCCTTTACATAGTTACATAGTTAGTCAGGTTGAAAAAAGACACAAGTCCATCCAGTTCAACCATAAAAAAAAAAAATATTGTACAATCCAATTTACCCAATACTATACCCACAGTTGATCCAGAGGAAGGCAAAAAAACCCCAGCAGAGCATGCTCCAATTTGCTACAGCAGGGGAAAAAATTCCTTCCTGATCCCCCAAGAGGCAATCGGATTTTCCCTGGATCAACTTTACCTATAAATGTCAGTACCCAGTTATATTATGTACATTTAGGAAAGTATCCAGGCCTTTCTTAAGGCTACTACTGAGCTGGCCAGAACCACCTCTGGAGGGAGTCTATTCCACATTTTCACAGCTCTTACTGTGAAGAAACCTTTCCGTATTTGGAGACTAAATCTCTTTTCCTCCAGTCGTAAGAGTGCCCCCTTGTCCTCTGTGTTGACCGTAAAGTGAATAACTCAACACCAAGTTCACTATATGGACCCCTTATATATTTGAACATGTTGATCATATCCCCCTTATTCTCCTCTTCTCAAGAGTGAACAAATTCAGTTCCTCTAATCTCTCCTCATAGCTGAGCTCCTCCATGCCTCTTATCACTTTGGTTGCTCTTCTCTGCACTTTCTCCAGTTCCCCGATATCCCTTTTGAGAACTGGTGCCCAAAACTGAACTGCATATTCCAGATGAGGTCTTACTAATGATTTGAACAGGGGCAAAATGATATCTCTCTCTCTCTGGAGTCCATACCTCTCTTAATACAAGAAAGGACTTTGCTCGCTTTGGAAACCGCAGCTTGGCATTGCATGCTATTATTTAACATCAATGACAGCTTGAAGTCTTTTGTGGTATTTGCGGATGAGTTTCTTTATCTTCTCAGATGGTAAAGCTGCCTATTCCTCTTGTCAAAAAGCCTACAGTTCCTGTAAATTTTTGGGTTGTCTTGCATGAACTGCACGTTTGAGATCTCCCCAGAGTGGCTCAATGATATAGAGGTCAGGAGACAGAGATGGCCACTTCAGAACCTTCACTTTATTCTGCTGTAGCCAATGACAGGTCGACTTGGCCTTGTGTTTTGGATCATTATCATGTTGGAATGTCCAAGTCCGTCCCATGCACAGCTTCCTGGCTGATGAATGCATATGTTCCTCCAGTATTTTTTGATAACATGCTGCATTCATCTTGCCAACAATTTTGACCAAATTTCCTGTGCCTTTGTACCTCACACATCCCCAAAACATCAGCGATCCATCACCGTACCTTTCATCATAGGCCTTGTTGACTCCTCTCCAAATGTAGCGTTTATGCTTGTGGCCAAAAAGCTTAATTTTGGTCTCATCAGTCCAAATGACTTTGTGCCAGAAGGTTGAGACTTGTCTTTGTGCTGTTTGGCGTATTGTAAGGGGGATACTCTGTGGCATTTGCGTAGTAATGACTTACTTCTGGTGACTCGACCATGCAGCCCATCTTTCTTCAAGTGCCTCCTTATTGTGCATCGTAAAGTAACACTACATGTTTTCAGAGAGTCCTGTATTTCACCTGCAGTTATTTGTGGGTTTTTCTTTACACCCCGAACAATTTTCCTGGCAGTTTTGGCTGAAATTTTAGTTCATCTACCTGACCGTGTTTTGGTTTCAACAGAGCCCCTAATTTTCCACTTCTTGATTAGAGTTTGAACACTGCTGATTTGCATTCTCAATTCCTTGGATATCTTTTTATATCCCTTTCCTGTTTTATACAGTTTAAATACCTTTTCCCGCAGATCCTTTGACAATTCTTTTGCTTACCCCATGACTCAGAATCCAGAATGGTCAGTGCAGCACTGGATGAAAGATGCAAGGGTCTGTCAGGAGTGCAGAATTGCATTGACCTTTTATACACACACACACTAATTACAAGCAAACAGATCACAGGGAAGGATGGTTACCTTTAATGGCCATTCAAACCCTTTTGTGTCAACTTGTGCGCATGTTATCAGGCCAAAATCACCAGGGTATGTAAACTTTTGATCAGGATTATTTGGGTAGTTTCTGTTGTCATTATGATTTAAAAAGAGTAAACACAGTTGATTGATAATAAATGGCTTTAGCCAAACACTAACCATGAGTGAAAGAAAAGTTTTTGTGTCAACATTCATATTCTCTGAAAAATGGCCAAGAAATCATAAATTCTGCCAAGGTATGTAAACTTATGAGCACAACTGTAAATACATTTGTGCTTGACATTATTATTATTATACACTGCTTTTTAGTTTTTTTTACAAATACTTTTGAAATTGAAATGTGAATTAAAATCAGTTTCATATTATTTATTTACAATTGTGATCATTTTTATATTGACTAAATTACCTATTTTGATATTTTGACTCAGTATATCTATACAATAGTTAATTTCAATAATACATAAAATATCCTTCAGATTTGTCTTTAGATATTTGTAACATTGAGCTTGCAGTATACAATCCTTTAATGATGTGTGCTTTTTTTTGTAATCCGATTTAGCATTACCACAAGGTCACAGTATTGTTAAAATTCCCTTGCTTGAAAAGCTTGGAAATAATCCACTTTTAAAATATTACTGTGACAAGTTTATTTTTACCAAATGAGGTTACATGTTAAGCACTATTAACCTTCAAAGTTTTTTGCAAGTATTATATTAAAGTACATTCTATTATAAAATTGAATCATAAAGCATGAGAGACAAATAGATGTAATGCACATTTATTAACAAATAGAATCGTTTTTGCAGATCCGATCATCTACTGTATATGCAGTATCTGCCTTATTTGTCCTACTGTAATAAAAATATAAATGACTACCCTTGTCTGATGAAAGTCCTGAATATAGTAATAAAGTGCATGTATAGCCAAAACATTTTTGTAGTTTTAGAATTTACTTGGGAAGGAATAAAACACCTGTCAAGTTTTTACTGTACTATGTGTTTCCACTAGACAGATTCACCCATCTGTTTGTTCTGGTGGTCATTATCACTGATACATAAAGATGAGGGGAAATACAAAATTTTAGAGTCATCACCAAAAAAAGTGAGGGTAATCCTTCTGACATTTGTAAAAAAAAGTGCCTAAGAGGGCAACTCCCTCACTTACCCTTACCCTCGCTGCATTATCAAACTGATGCTGCAGCATAGAGTTTAGTATGAGGGTCATTTACTATAGCGTCAATTGCCGCAAATCAGTGCTAATTGCACGAATTAGTGCTAAAACGGTATTCACTATAGCGCTGGTGAAAAAATACTCCCAAAATCTAATTTACTACAGCTCCCTGAAAAAAAGCACCCAAACCCTTGCTCTGCTAAAACCTGGAGTAATGCACATGGAAATAATGTTTACAGCATGATATAATTGCCTAAATGGTACCGAAATATGCGTCATATTGTTTAACCACTTGCCTCCCGCCATATAGCAGAATGATGGCGGCAAAGTGGTTTCAATATCCTGACTGGGGGGGGCGTGGCTAGCCGGCGCTGAAGATGGCTGCTTAATCTCATAGCTCCACAGCGAGGGAGAACGCCGGAACGAATAACGCCTGACAGACCGGAGCGATTCGCCCCAAAATCGCTACACAGCTTCCCGCAGTGCCGACCGACAATGTCCCGCAAATGGATGGGAGAAAGGGAAATCAGAAAACTTACTACATTCCTGTTTCCTCAGGACAAGGTCAGCGCTCTCCAAGATGGCGCCGGCGGCCTGACAGACACAAGTGAAGCTTACACAGACCTCCCTGACGCCATCCACGGTGATATGGGCACAGCTCCTCTGCCTATATTCCCTACCCATGACCCTGGATCTGATCCCCTTACTTCCAGCCCTGCTAAAGCTCGGATGCGGATGGATACACCGCACCCACATTCTCCTCATATCAGCGCTGCAGTACAGGCCCAAGCCTTCAACCCCTTTCAATCTAACCAGGCTCTGCATAATTCCATGGCATCTTTCCCCACCTCAGGCCAGCCAGTAATAGACACAACCCTAAAAGAGATGCTGATGTCCCTGCAAACCTCTCTGATGACAGATTTATCATCCCTATTCAGTAAAATCTCCACAGAGATGCACTCTATGGACAATAGAATCTCTAATATGGAAAGGGGAATGACAGAATGCTCAGCCACAGTGAATGACATTATAGACGCGGTGGATGACATTAAAGATGAGCAACACTGGGTCCCGGCCAAGCTGGCCGATTTGGAAGATCGCTCTCGACGTAACAACGTCAAATTGCAAGGGGTCCCTGAGTCCATACCCCCGAATGATCTCCCCAAATACGCCAAAGACCTCATACACACTATTTTACCCGACGCGGCTCCCAGAGATATCGTCATCGATAGAATTCACAGGATTGCCAAACCGTCTCATCTAGCAGCATCAGTACCAAGAGACGTACTCATGCGAATCCATTTTTTCCACATAAAAGAAAAAATGATGACAGAAGCCAGAGCCAAAGCTCCCCTGCCCAGACCCTACGAGGCAATACAGATCTTTCCAGATCTTTCCAAGTTCACCCTGCAAATGAGGAGGAAGCTAAATCCCATCACAAAAGGCCTCTCCAACCATAAAATCCTATATAAATGGAGATATCCGGCGACCATCCTCATCATGAAAAATGGCACTACCCACGCTGTCAACGACCTAATGAAGGGGCTGCGCCTTCTGCACGAATGGGGCATCATCTTGGAACCCCCAACAGACGGGATCTCCCCTCTGCCACAACGAAATTCTTCCCACAGGCGCAACAACCAGAACCCCAAGATCCACCATACCCACACGAACACCTAAATAAGTTGGGCCATAACCTCTACAGCTCATTTCTCCCTCGCTGTCTTGAGCAATGCTCCTAATTGTTCTATTTCTCTCCTTTTGAACACTAACTGCTTTCCCCCACCTGCATAGCTTCTCATAAGCTCTCTGTTATTTACGCCGCCACGTTTCCTATACAGCGAGATTGCAGTAGAAAGTTAAATCTATTATCAATTCTTGTTCTAACTGTTGGCTCTTCCAGCCTTTTAATTTGTTGCCTCCCTCCAGTTCCCTCCTGCGGCTTCCGATCCAGATCTCCAACACCACGCAAGTGACCATCCATCCAGCAACTTAACCACCGACACCATCGCCAACAACCCGCAAGCTACAAGCAACTAACTGTAAGTGACTCTTCTACACTCAACACACTTCACCCACTATCCTCTGATCATGCCCTGCAACATTGTGTCCCTCAATGCCAAGGGCCTCAACCACCCGGCAAAACGTCATTCTCTATGGCACACTGCGGCAAAATTGGACTGTGACATCCTCTGTGTCCAGGAAACCCACCTGCAACCCTATGCCATAATCGGCAGTACCCCCAAATATACCACACCACTTATAGCTCCAAGAAAAGAGGAGTTCTCATAGCGATCAAACAAGGGCTGGACTTCCAACTGCTACAACAAACCCCTGACCCCAACGGTAGATATCTCATTTTATCCTTCACCCTCAACAAAGTTAGTTATACCTTAATGAATATCTACGCCCCCAACACCCGCCAGATCAGTTTCCTGAAGAAAGCCTTCACTAAGGCTCGAGCAGTTTGCAAGGGTCATTTGATAATCTGCGGAGACTTCAATTTAGTTCCCGATATCCATATGGACACTACTTCTCCTGCGAAAAGAAGAGAGTCACCCCTGGGGCGGCTCCTCACGTCACATGACATTTTTGACGTGTGGAGATGCCATCATGGGTCCGAAAAAGACTTTACCTATTTTTCACCCCGCCACAATTCCTATTCTAGAATTGATTTGTTCCTCACAGACAAATGGCTACTACAAAACATCAGCGCATCTGTAATCCACACCGTGACGTGGTCAGACCACGCCCCAATCTCTATTTCCATCACCGACATGCCACCCCAGCGGAATACGTTCCTCTGGCGAGCGAACAATTATATCTTACAACACCCCACCTATTCCTTAGATATAGAAAAACATATAAGTGATTATTTTGATTTAAACAAAGGGTCAGTGGGGGATCCCGTGACGGTGTGGAACACGCACAAAGCGGTTATTAGAGGTATTGTCATGAAACTGAGCTCTGTGTGTAAAAAGAAGAGGACGCAGCAAATAGACACCCTTACCTCCCAAATTGCGACTCTTGAATCCCAACATAAGACTAACCCAGACCCGAACACCCAAGCCCAATTATTGACCCTAAGACGTGACCTGCGCTCACTTCTTCTCCACTCCTATAAACTGATCCAACGTAAGCTTAAAGCTACCACATACTCCATGTCCAATAAAGCAGGTAAAAGACTAGCGCAACTCCTCAAAGGACAAAGGATCAAATCCAAAATTCCGACTTTATCCTACCCACACTCAACTGACACTCTGACTAACCCCCAGGACATAGCAAACGCCTTCAGCGACTACTATAGTAAGCTCTACAACATCAAACATGACCACACTACTTACCAACCATCCCATGAAGATATCAACAACTTTCTTCAACAAATTAAATTACCAAAGCTGACTGACTCTCAACTGACCTCCCTCAACGAACCATTTTCAGACAGGGAAATTCTTGATATGATATCCTCCTTGCCAACGGGCAAAGCCCCAGGACCAGATGGTCTCACGGGGGAATACTATAAAAGGTTCTCTAGACACTTACTTCCCCAACTGACAGAATTCTTCAACATTGCTGCCTCCTCCTCAACATTCCCTGATGAATCACTAAACGCTCTTATCATTACTATCCCGAAACCAGGCAAAGCTCCTACCTCCCCCCAAAACTTCCGCCCTATCTCCCTATTGAATCTTGACGTAAAAATATATGCCAAAACGATTGCCAGACGCCTTATGGTTGTTATGCCTGATCTCATACACACAGACCAATCAGGATTCATTAGAGGCAGACAAGCCCCTGATGCCACAAGAAGGATGATAAACATAATACACCATATTGAATCCAGCGGAACGCCTTCTCTGCTCCTCTCTTTGGACGCAGAGAAGGCGTTCGATAGGGTACACTGGTCCTACCTCAGAGCAGTACTAACTAAACTTGGATTTAAAGACCTCATATACAATGCTATCTTGGCTCTATATACTGTCCCAACTGCGAAGGTATACTCCGCAGATATGCTTTCACAAACATTTCACATCACAAATGGCACTCGCCAGGGATGTCCATTGTCCCCGCTGATTTTCAACATGCTCATAGAGCCACTCGCGGAACATGTTTGCTCAAACCCCCTACTCACAGGAGTCACAATAGGGAAAACATCACATAAAATCAGCCTCTTTGCTGATGATGTCATATTAGTGCTCACCAATCCAAATTCCTCCCTTCCTGAAGCCCAAAAATTATTAGACTGGTTCGGTCGCGTATCATATTACAAGCTTAACGTAACTAAGTCCCATATTCTAGACCTTAAACTAGACGCTACTTCTCGAAATCTGCTACAAGCACAATTCCCCTTTGCTTGGGCCGACCAAAGCATCCCATACTTAGGAATCCACCTTACGAAATCAGTTAAACACCTATTTGCAGCCAATTTCAAACCTCTCCTGGCCACTTTAAAAGTAGACGCACAGGCCATAACCAAACACAACCTTTCTTGGTCAGGTAGACTGGCAGCATTCAAAATTCTACACCTACCCCAAATTCTATACCTATTCAGAACTCTACCCGTACCCCTACCTAAATACTACTTTAAATCATTGCAATCCATACTTAACAAAACCATATGGAATGAAACCAAACCTAGATGCGCACATTCGACACTTAGAAATCACAGATTGGCGGGGGGTTCAGGGACAATAGATTTCGAAGACTATCACACAGCAGCGATACTGGACCAGCTCGGTGAGTGGTTCCGCACAAAACCTAACAAGCTTTGGAGCTCAATAGAACATTCCCACCTGCTTCGCCCAAACCTACAATCTTGGTTGATTAGCTCACCCTGGGGTCCAAAATTGTCGGCGGCAACACCTCCCACCATGGTGGCGTCAATCTCAGCATGGAAAAAACTAATACACAACAGCGGCGACACACCCGACACTCCTCCCACTCCTATCCCTATTGAAGCTCTCCATCACCTCTCTCCAGACTTAAATTTAAACCAATGGGCCAAGAACGGTATCCGAACCATACAACACATTCTACTCATAGACAAACCCAAATCTTTTACCCTCTTGAAACAAGAGTATAACTTACCCCAAACAGAACTCTTCACCTACCCCCGAGTCACGCACTGCCTTAGAAACTCCCACCTTCAGTTGTACACTATACATCCTAAAGCATGGGATTTTCTAACGTCCTCCATCCCCAAACGCAAGGGAATATCCCTATTCTATAATATCCTACACCATAAACAGCAGTTTAACAAGAAACCCCCACATATTCACTGGGAACATGACTTAGGTCAGACCTACACGGAACACCAATGGCAAAAAGCGATCCAGTCAATTTATAAATCCACAAAATGCGCCACGCTCTGGGAAAACACCCAAAAAATACATCTCAGGTGGTACTTAACCCCATCCAGAATTGCTAAATTCAATTCTTCTATCAGCGATCAATGCTGGCGCGGGTGTTCAATCAGAGGTGATCTACTTCACATCTTCTGGACATGCCCACGATTGCGTAACTACTGAAACAAGATCTTCCAAATACTATCAGACGTTATACACCAAGATTTACACCCAACACCTGATCTAGCTGTGCTGAACCTCACTATTGAAACAATACCAACGCCTTACAGATACATAGTGACCCATATTCTGTTAGCTGCAAGATTATGTATCGCAAGACTAAAAACAAAGGGGGGATTTGGGACTTTGAATGAAGTGGTTGACTCATGTGGGTGAATGAAATACAGTTTATTGGAATAGGAGGTAAACAATTGCATGAAGATAGTATAATTCATATATAAAGTGAATCAATGGATAAATGCCATATTCTATATACAAAAAACGATCAATGGATAAATGCCATAATCTATATACATGTTCATGATAGAATACCATCCAATTCATAGTGTATAACATAATCAGCACATGAAAAAAGTATATAACACATATTCCCATAAATAATTGGCAGTGATTGAATAGACAAATTGTAGTTAGAAATATTAAATCCAGATATATAGCATAATAAAACACACAGCTACATCCTCAAAGCCCGACGCGTTTCTGTGTATAAGAACACTTCCTCAGGGGCGGATGTTGTAGGGTATCTAAAAAACATGTACCATGAAGTATGTTAAAAAGGATTGTATGGTTGGAATATTGACACAAATTAGATGATAGCGTCAACCAAAATGCTTACATGCCACAAGTAACGACGGCGCATAGTTCATGCAGAGCTGAGGCCACGGAAGTGGTCCATCCCGGGAGCTGAGGTGGCCGCCACATGACCAAGGGGGCGCACACATAAAGCCTCAAAGGACGCAACCCTCCCATCTCAAGGGCATGTCCAAGGGTGCAAAACCAAGGAAATAGATTTCTAGATGCATAAAAGAAAAGAGTTATTGGAGTGGGGGAGGAAAGTATACCTGGGTGAAGGGTGAGGGATAGAGGAATGAAGCCAACCATACATGCAAGGGTGCAGAAGGAAGATAGTAGGTATAACCTGGAGGTGTAAAGTGAATACCATGGAATTGTGGGAACCACCAGAGGAATGGGAGAAAGGAGAGGAGAGGAAGTGCTTCCTCTCCTCTCCTTTCTCCCATTCCTCTGGTGGTTCCCACAATTCCATGGTATTCACTTTACACCTCCAGGTTATACCTACTATCTTCCTTCTGCACCCTTGCATGTATGGTGGGCTTCATTCCTCTATCCCTCACCCTTCACCCAGGTATACTTTCCTCCCCCGCTCCAATAACTCTTTTCTTTTATGCATCTAGAAATCTATTTCCTTGGTTTTGCACCCTTGGACATGCCCTTGAGATGGGAGGGTTGCGTCCTTTGAGGCTTTATGTGTGCGCCCCCTTGGTCATGTGGCGGCCACCTCAGCTACCGGGATGGACCACTTCCGTGGCCTCAGCTCTGCATGAACTATGCGCCGTCGTTACTTGTGGCATGTAAGCATTTTGGTTGACGCTATCATCTAATTTGTGTCAATATTCCAACCATACAATCCTTTTTAACATACTTCATGGTACATGTTTTTTAGATACCCTACAACATCCGCCCCTGAGGAAGTGTTCTTATACACAGAAACGCGTCGGGCTTTGAGGATGTAGCTGTGTGTTTTATTATGCTATATATCTGGATTTAATATTTCTAACTACAATTTGTCTATTCAATCACTGCCAATTATTTATGGGAATATGTGTTATATACTTTTTTCATGTGCTGATTATGTTATACACTATGAATTGGATGGTATTCTATCATGAACATGTATATAGATTATGGCATTTATCCATTGATCGTTTTTTGTATATAGAATATGGCATTTATCCATTGATTCACTTTATATATGAATTATACTATCTTCATGCAATTGTTTACCTCCTATTCCAATAAACTGTATTTCATTCACCCACATGAGTCAACCACTTCATTCAAAGTCCCAAATCCCCCCTTTGTTTTTATTCAAGCCGGGATGGAGGCACTCTGGTGCCTCATTTAAAGTCCCAAATCCCCCATTTTATGTATCGCAAGACTATGGAAAACGGATGCTACCCCCTCCGTTGAACATACTCTAGATACGGTGAACCTCCACTACAGTTTTGAATTGATGATGGCCTCTAGTTCAGGCCTTACACACACTGTGAAATATAAATGGAGGCCATGGGAGTTGTGGACTGGAGCTGCATCATTCCTTTCATAACCAATCACCTGATGATCCAGAAACCTTTCTTATTTTCATGATAAGCAACATATCGTTACCGCTTTTTCTTGATAAGTTTTTTTTTCCCTTCTCTTGAATATTCCTACTGCTTTTGTTTATAGACTCTATTTTACTTATGATCTATCTAAGCCGGAGACTGTCCACGCAGAGTGCCACCCCCCTGGGTGAAAAGTGTTCCCATTAGGGCGCCTGGGGCAGTGCTACTCATGCCATAATTAACTTCCGATATCGGAAGCGGCATTATGACAGTTCTCTGCTATATGTTATAGCATTAATCAGATAATCTGTTTCTTTGTATACATCTAAACGACTGTACTATACCTAATATACAATGTGCACATTGTATTGTTATATACTCTTTGCAAAAATCAATAAAAAAACCAATGATGAAAAAAAAATATCCTGACTGGGTGTCATATGACGTCCCCAGGATATTAAGCTGCTGTGCGCCTCCGGGGGCACTCATCGCGGTGACCATTATTGCGGTGTGCCAGTCTGACACACTGCAACTCCGTTCTAGGTAAAGAGTCTCTGACGGAGACTGTTTACCACGTGATCAGCAGTGTCCAATCATGGCTGATCACGATGTAAATAGGAAGAGCCGGTGATTGGAGAGCCGATCGGCTGCTATCCTGACAGGGGGGGTTTGTGCTGATTGTTTATCAGCACAGCCCCCCCTCGGATCCCACCCAGGACCACCATCATGCCCCCCAGGACCACCAGGATGGCCATCCACACTAGACCACCAGGTATGCCCCCCAAAACCCCCAGGGAAATACCAATCTGTTCCCAGGCAGCTGCCAATCAGTGCCCACTCACAATGCCTACCACTGCCACTGCCACCAGGGATGCCTATCAGTGCCGCGTATCAGTGCCCATCAGTGCCACGTATCAATGCCCATCAGTGCCACCTATCAGTGCCCATCAGTGCCCAGCAGTGCCACCTATCAGTGGCACCCATAAGAACTCATCTTTGCAGCCTTTCAGTGCCCATCAGTGCCGCCTACCAGTGCCCATCAGTGCCCATCGTCAGTGCCCGTCAGTGCCTGCTCATTGGTGCCACCTCATCAGTGCTGCCTTATCAGTGCCCATCAGTGAAAGAGAAAACTTACTTATTTACAAAATTTTATAACAGAAACAAAAGCAAAACTTTTATTTTTTTCAAAATTTTTGGTCTTTTTATTTGTTTAGCAAAAAATAAAAACCGCAGAGGTGATCAAATACCACCAAAAGAAAGCTCTATTTGTGGGAACAAAATGCTAAAAATTTAGTTTGGGTACAGTGAGGGATGACCGCGCAATTGTCATTCAAACTGCGACAGCGCTGAAAGCTAAAAGATGGTCTGGGCAGGAAGGTGTATAAGTGCCTTGTATTGAAGTGGTTAAAGATAATCTGCTTTTAAACTGTGTGAAACAATTATTTCTACACTGAAATATCTTTAAAAGTCTGAGAAGAGATAAATTCCCCATTTTTGTACAACTAGGTGCCAGCACAACTGAGCATGCTCAGACATGCAAACTACTCTCATTTTAACTCGCATGGCTTTTTCACAGGGCGCTATAGTAAATACCAAAATTAGCGCTGGGCTAAAATGCATTTTTAAGAGTGAAAATTGGCGCTATCCAATGCAAGTTTCACCCATTGATTCTAATGGTACAACTGTAACTTCCCCAAATACTTTTAATGCTGAGATGAAATGTATCTTTCTCTGAAATTTTCTTTTGCAACGAGGTTGCTTCTACTTCAACTATTTTTTTTAAGAATGCTAGAATGTGGAATTTTTTGGTAAAATATATTTTTCTCTGTCACTTTCACATGTTACTCTCCATCTCACAAAACTCTTTACCCAAATTCACACAGGTGTCTTTACAAACCACAAACAATACCATTGCTGATGCAAATTTAAAATGAGTCACAATTTTGTGTGCTTTTTATTTCCAAATAATCATAATTTGAGCCCAAAAAATGTGATATGTGTACCAACATCAGAAATCAAAGTGTAATTCACAAAAAATAGAGGGTAACATCACTATTCTACACTCATCCACCAAGAACCACCAAATATCACAGAATAAATCAAGAAGAATAACTCTTGAATAATGTAATTCCACCACCTATAGGTCCAAAGAAATTCAGTATGTGTATTTATGTGTAGAAGGTTTCCATGCACGTGTCAGGTCTGCGGCTTAGAGGTTCAAACTTCTGCTTAGCGTTCCTGAGGGTCTGGGTTTGAAACCCAAACATGTTGCTTCATGTACAGAAGTTGTTTCATCTCCTTATGTTGTTAAACAGAACTCTTGACTCAGGTCCTAAAACTATGTCTAAATGTAGTATTTATGTGTAGGAGGGTTCCACCACCATTGTAAATCTTGCCAGATACACTATCTAGCCAAAAGTATTGAGACGCCTGCCTTTACACACACATGAACTTTAATGGCAGCCCAGTCTTAGTCCATAGGGTTAAAATTTAATTTGGCCCACCCTTTGCAGCTACAACAGCTTCTGGTAAGGCTGTCCACAAGGTTTAGTGTGTCTATGGGAATGTTTGACCATTCTTCCAGAAGCGCATTTGTGAGGCCAGGCACTGAAGGCCTGGCTTGCAGTCTCTGCTCTAATTCAGCCAAAAGTGGTTCTATCGGGTTGAGGTCATGACTCTGTGCAGGCCAGTAAAGTTCCTCCATACCAAATACCCTCATCCATGTCTTTATGGATCTTGCTTTGTGCACTGGTGTGCAGTCATGTTGGAAAAGGAAGGGGCCATCCCCAAACTGTTCCCACAAAGTTGGGAGCATGAATTTTCCAAAATGTCTTGGTATGTTGATGCCTTAAGAGTTTCCTTCACTGGAACTAAGAGGCCAAATCCAACCCCTGAAAAGCAACCCACATCATAATCCCCCCTCCACCAAATGATTTGGACCAGTGCACAAAGCAAGAGCCATAAAGACATAGATTATTGAGTTTGGGGTGGAGGAACTTGACTGACCTGCACAGAGTCCTGACCTCAACACAACAGAAGACCTTTGGGATGAATTAGAGTGGAGACTGTAAGCCAGACCCTCTCATCCAACATCAGTGCCTGAGCTCACAAATGCACTTCTGGAAGACTGGTCAAACATTCCCATATACACACTCCTAAACCTTGTGGACAGCCTTCCCAGAAGAGTTGAAGCTGTTAAAGCTGCAAAGGGTGGGTCAAATTAATTTTGAACCCTTCAGACTGAGACTGGGATGTCATTACAGTTCATGTGCGTATAAAGGCAGGTGTCCCAATACCCAGGACAATATATTGTATATTGCTTGTGACACTGAGCATGGCTATGGACTTGGGGCTGGTTCACATGACAGAGATGCAGACCACATGTGTGAGGCTGCCCACTGGCTAAGTGGGTAGCAGTTCCATCTAGCAGCACTAGGGTTGCTGGTTCAATTCCCCAACATGCTAATGCTTGTGTTATAGTTTTAATGTTCTCCATGTGTGGGTTTCTCACCACAATCCAAAAACATGATGGCATTCTATTTGTCTTCTGTCAAAATAGTCTCTAATGTAAGAAAGTTAGCTTTGGACTTTAGATTGGAAGCTCATTGCAGCCAGGGACTGTTTTTAATGTTTGTTAGCGCTAATCATGCCCAGGGACTTGGACATTTAAAATGGTAGGGTTTACACTGTACAGGTACATATGCTTAGAAAAGGTTGCTTTGTTTATGTGCATGCAAATGGACTTTGATCTTTGGCCTGTAGTTGGAGATTTAATGCACATAGCCAAGGGCTAACACAGTTGCAAATAGTATTATGTGTTCCTGCTCATCGGTGCAATCACTTTAGACATACATGAAGAGACAGATTGAAAGATACTGGTGGGTGTGTGCTTCTATTGGGTGTGTGTCAGTGTGCTAACAATACAATCAATCTTATATAAAGGACTGCAGTAGAGGTGGTTCTTTTGGCCTGAGAAGGCCAGGTTTTTTGCTGTGATTAGTGTGTGGAGGGGGGGGGGATGGTATTGTGCATAATGACAAATGCCCAATTGGAGCTGTTTGTTTGCTCAAATTCTTGTGCATTCTTTCCATCAAACGCGGGTTTATGTGGCAATGCTGTCAATGTTGTGTGTGTATTGTTCCTGTCTGATTCATGGTTTGGGAGCATGTGCTGACCTTCTACTCTTTGATCTCATTGCTTAATCATGTACACAGAAATGCAGCTTCCATCAGAACATGGTCACCAATGTATGTGTGTGGATTGTGGGGTGGTGGGTGTTATAGTTTGAATATGTGCCTTTTTTAATATTATGTTGGAATGCTTTGTTCGAATGACTGTTACGTATGTTTCTATAATCTTGCAGATAAACATGTGATGTGAGTTGGTACATGAGTAATGGTACTATGAAATGTGTTGCCCGTTATACACTGAAAGTAAAGCTGTGTCCACTGTAAATTTTAGACAAATTTTAGATTTTAAGCTCCTATGAGCAGGGCCCTTAAAACCCAACTGCTAACTGTTTTGATAAATATAGCACCATATATGCTGTATAATATTATTTTTTTTATGCTAGTAAATGAATGTACATCAGTTGGTTTCTGCTGGAAAACTAAAAGTACATTATTGAGCTTGTTTGTTTTTTTTCTTTTCTTTCTTTCTAATTAGTTTTGGGGGTGGTGGTTTTGGGGAAGTGCAATATATTTCTTATACCCATAGAAATTATAAGATATAATTGTGCACCAAAAAACCTAATCTCTTCAGCACACATGCAAGTAAATGATAAAGGTGTTTAGGTGGAGCCTTTGTATATAACAGCTGTGGAGAATTGCAGGTAATGAATTCAGCTGGTGGATAGGCAGTTTTGTATGTGTCAGCCCTGGTTCACATTGGTGCGATTTGACATAATGTCAAATTGCATGCCAAATCGGCAGCAATTGCACCGTCCTAATCGGTATGGCGCCTCAATTCCCAAAAGTAGTTTCTGTACTACCTTGTGACTTTGGGTGCGTTTTTCATTGACATCTATGCAGAAACCTGCACAGATGTCTCTGAAATCCCCCCCGCAGTCGGGACTGACATGCAGGAATGAAATTGTGTGAGTTCAGCTGAACTCGCACAATTACCTCCCGCTGTCATGTGCGAACCAGGGTTCAAACTCGGCTTTTGTCTTTATAATTCACCTGCTGCAATCCCAGGGACACAATTTATTATCAAACTCCCTTAAGTTGGCATTTGCATATCCACTGTAAATCTGGTTAGGGAGTATCCGAACAAGACATTCAGATGAGATAATAGATCAGAATCTTTGTAAAAGAATATTAGGTGCTTTATTCATACATTGCAATGGAGAGACACAACACACAGATATCCAGCTCTACTGGGCCGAAAGGAGAAGGAAGTGTCTCTGACTTACTGTACAAACATCAAGACTAACAATATATACATATGAATATGCATAAGGTCTAGGCTTGTTATAGGTGAGACCGTATAGTTTAGTCCAATCGGCATTCATATCTTCTTAACAGCAAGGGAAGAGTTAAGTAGGTGGTTACATCATGTGACTGGCAAAAAAACAGATATCAGCAGTATCTGGTCAGTTCAGATTGGTTTTGGAACAAAAGCCTATTTTGAGCGGCCTTTGAGTCCTTATCAGTAGTCCGTGTCGTCACAGGTGTTCCTTAGTTTAGTTTCTCGGGAAACAAGCCATCCAAGAAGAGTTCCACTTCTGCTGCCAAGTGCCTCATATCCATCAAACAGAGTGCGAGAACTGTTGCCGATTACGCCATTAAATTCTGTACTCTGTCAGCAGAGGTTGCTTGGAACAATGAGGCCCTCGTGGCTGCTTTTTCTCATGGTCTCTCGGATACCATCAAGGATGAGATAGCAGCCCGAGATACACCCACTGGAGCTAGAGTCACGTTTGCCATCCTCATTGACTCCAGACCCAGACAGACTTCCATTTAAGGAGCACTTGCAGAAGCCTCCTGTACATTTGTCTCCAAACTTTGCAGTCCCACCCTTGCCTCCCTTACCTCCCATGCCTCCTGGTACTGAGTCGGTCTGTGGAGAAGAACCCATGCACTCGGGCTTTATGCGTCTCTCTGCGGATGAGAGAACCCTTAGGAGGAGGGAGAGATTATGCCTTTATTGTGGCCAGGCAGGTCACTTTTTGAAGTCTTGTCCTACCCATCCAGGGGATGCAAAAACCTTGAAGTCCTGTCATGGACAGACCTAAGGTGGCGTTGTTTCATCCCCAGTTATCCAGAAGGATGATGGTTTGGTTGCCCTTTCTTGGGCTGAGTCAATCCGTCAAGATACAGGCTCTAATCGACTCTGGGGCTGCAGGCCTGTTCATTGATGCTGCCTTTGTATAGAAGCACTCAATTCCGCTGCAGCTGCGTGACACTCCACTTGCCATTGAGGCTCTTGATGGGAGACCTCTACAGCCTGCCCATGTGACTCAAGAGACTGTTCCGTTGTCTATGGCCATAGGGGCTCTTCACCATGAGATAATCCAATTCCAAGTTATTTCCTCACCTAAGTTTCCACTGGTTGTTGGTTATCCTTGATTACAGAGGCACAACCCCTCTTTTGATTGGCTCCGTGCTGAGGTTCTCTCATGGTAGCCACAATGCAGTAAGCTATACTTCCAGAAGGTAGCCAAGGTCCTGTGTACAGTACCTGACCATGAGAATGTGTTTCCAGGGCACTGTACATCTCGCGCTGGCTCGCTCATCGGGAAAGGAAAACAGTTTTTTCCTTTCGCGATGAGCGACAAGCATTGCTGACAGGTGTCTGGTATGAATCATGAGGGGGAACGCAGCGCCAAATTTTAAATAAAAAACCGGCATGGGTTCCCCTCCAGGGGCATACCGGGCCCTTAGGTCTGGTATGGATTTTAAGGGGAACCCCCATGCCGAAAAAATGGCATGGGGGCCCCCCTAAAATCCATACCAGACCCTTATCTGAGCACGAAGCCGGCCGGTCAGGAAGGGGGTGGGGACTAGCGAGCGCCCCCCCCCCTGAACCATACCAGGTTATATACTGGCGGCTGAGCTGAGCTGGAACAATGAGGCCTTAGTTGCCAACCATTCTGCATGGCCTTTCTGATAGAGTGATGGATGAACTAGCAGGAAGAAACATCCCCACTGATCTGGATGATGTTATCTCCCTGTGTAACCAGATTGATATTCGTTTTCATGAAAGGACCCTAGAAAAGCAACGCCAGCACTCCTTGGTCCTTAGTCAACCCGAGCTCCCCTCTTTTCATCCTATGGAGCATCTCTTGCCGGCAGAGGAACTCATGCAGCTGGGCCAGACCAGGCCATCCCCCGAGGAACGTGCTAGGCGCAGAACTCTGAGCCTGTGTTTCTGCTGTGGGGGCAAAGGTCATTTTCGTGACACATGCTCATTTCGTCCAGGAAAAGCTCCGGTAATACATCTGGAAGGTGGAGTATTGGACCCAGAAAAGTCATCTTCCCGTCTCCTTCTTTCGGAGTTTCTTCATGTCGGCGTTTCCTCCCACTCGGCCTTGGCTTATCTGGATTCAAGAGCTGCTGGCAACTTTATGGACTGGAGAACTGCATCTTCCATGATCCTTACCCTTTTACCCCTCACCACTCCATTGGTGGTCTCAGCGATTGATGGCACTGTTCTTCCAGGGGGCCCTATTTGCTTCCAGACCCCTCCTGTTAAGATGTCGGTAGGTATACTCCACCAAGAGTAGATATCTTTTCTTATCCTTCCTAAGATCTCAACCCCTATCGTATTGGGGCTTCCTTGGTTGCAGCTCCACTCTCCACACATTGACTGGACATCTGAGCAGGTCCTGGCTTGGGGTCCCTCCTGTTTCTCTTCCTGCCTACTCAAGGTTGCCCCGAAAGGGAGACTTCCCATGGCTACCACCTCAGTATCCTCTGCCCTTCCCGCTGCATATAGCGATTCCCGGGATGTGTTCTGTAAAAAGTCAGCTGAGGTGCTTCCTTCTCACAGGTCCTTTGACTGTGCAATTAACCTTGTTCCCGGAGAAGCTCTACCCAGGGGTCTTACCTACCCTCTGTCCATCCCAGAGATCCAGGCCATGAGTATGTTGTGGAAAATCTAGAAAAAAGATTCATCCGGAAATCCTCATTGCCTGCAGGAGCAGGGTTTTTTTATGTTGCTAAAAGGATGGTACCCTAAGACCCTGCATTGACTACAGAGGCCTAAATGCAGTAACGATCAAAAATCGATACCCCTACCCCTAATATCGGAACTATTTGACAGGTTGAAAGGTGCCTCCATTTTTACCAAATTGGACCTCAGGGGTGCATACAATTTGATCTGCATACGGGAAGGGGATGAATGGAAAACTGCGTTTAACACTATGAGATGGGCATTACGAGTACTTGGTCATGCCCTTTGGTTTGTGTAACGCCCCAGCGGTGTTCTAAAACTTTGTTAACAAAATCTTTAGGGATCTGCTTTACCAATTTGTTGTCATCTACCTGGATGACATTCTCATCTTTTCGGATAGTCTGTCGGTTCACAGAGACCATGTCCGGATTGTACTTCAGCGCCTTCGAGAAAATAATCTGTACGCCAAGCTGGAGAAATGTTCTTTTGAATGTTCTGAAGTCCTGTTTCTGGGATACTTCGTCTCTAACTTCGGTCTTCGTATGGATTCTGGGAAGGTCTCGGCCATTACCAATTGGCCCCTTCCTACCAGCCTCAAGGCCACGCAGTGCTTTCTTAGGTTTACTAATTATTACAGGCAGTTCATTAGGAATTACTCCTCTATTGCTGTGCCAATTATCGCCTTGACCAAAAAGGGTGCTAATGCCAAGGAGTGGTCCCCCGAAGCTGTCTCTGCCTTTCATGATTTGAAACAGGCCTTCATTTCTGGACCTTTGTTGAGGTGACCTGACCCGGGTATCCATTTTTTATTGAAGTGGACGCTTCCTCTACTGGGGTGGGAGCTGTGCTTCTTTAATCCTTTGGGAAAAAACATCTACCCTGTGTGTTTTTCTCCAGAAAATTTTCTCAGGCGGAGAAGAATTACGCTATTGGTGATCGGGAACTTCTTGCAACTAAATTGGCGCTGGAGGAGTGGCGTCATCTCTTGGAGGGTTCCCCACATTCCATAATAATTTTCACATGACCATAAAAATCTGCAGTACTTACAGAATTCCCAACGATTGAATCCCAGACAAGCCAGGTGGAGTCTCTTATTTTCCCGTTTTAACTTCACCATTACGTTCAAACCTGGTTCCTGCAACAGTCGGGCTGATGCACTCTCTAGATCTTTTGACATTCAGGATGAGGAGCCTACCATTGAACCTGAGACGATTATCCCTACTTCATGCATCTTTGCCCATTCTACCACCCTGAAGTCAAAAATTCCTCCTGGCAAGACCTTCGTCCCCACTGAGCTAAGAGCTAAGATCCTTCGTTGGGGACATGACTCCAAGGTGGCAGGTCATGCTGGGTTCCTCCGATCCTTCCTCCTCAACAGTCACCACTACTGGTGGCCTACTCTCCATTTGGATGTCTAAGACTATGTTAAGGCTTGTCATGTCTGTGCCCAGTCTAAGTCCTCCGCGCAGGCTCCTGCTGGTCTTCTCATTGCCTTGCCCATTCCCAAGGAGCCCTGGTCTCACATAGCCATGGACTTCATCACCGATCGTCCACCTTCTGAGAAGAATATGGTCATTTGGGTGGTAATTGATCGATTCTCCAAGATGGCCTATTTTGTTCCTCTTCCTGGTCTCCCTTCTGCTCCTGTCTTGGTTCCCATTTTCGTAGCAGAGATTTTCCGTCTTCATGGTGTCCCTTCCCATATCGTTTCAGACAGGGGTGTTCAGTTTGCTTCTCGCTTTTGGAGAGCCTTTTGCAAATCCCTCAACATTACCTTGGATTTTACCTCTTCTTACCATCCCCAATCCAAAGGCCAGACTGAAAGGGTAATCAGGAGTTGGAGGTCTTTCTCCGTACCTTGGTCTCGGCTCATCATGATGATTGGGCATCACTACTCCCGTGGGCAGAGTTCTCCCACAACAATCATGTCAACGTCAGATCTTAGAAGACACCCTTTGTCACTGTTTATGGAAGACATCCTCAGCTCCCTCTTCCTATGACCTGTTCTTCCGACATCCCAGCTTTGGCTACCATTCAGGAATCATTCAATTCCATGTGGGTTGACGTTCATGATTCCCCCCAGAAAGCTGCTAACAAATTCAAAAGTTTTGCTGACGGTCGCAGGCGTAAGCCGCCTTCTCTACAGCCAGGAGACAAAGTCAGCCAGGAGTAGGGATGAGCTGCGAGTTAGAGTCGAACTCATGTTCGACTCGAACATCGGCTGTTCGCCTAACAGCGAACAATTTGGGGTGTTCGCGGCAAATTCGAAAGCCGTGGAACACCCTATAAAAGTCAATGGGAGAAATCAAAAGTGCTAATTTTAAAGGCTTATATGCATGGTATTGTCATAAAAAGTGTTTTGGGACCTGGGTCCTGCCCCAGGGCACAAGGATCAATGCAAAAAAAGTTTTAAAAACGGCCGTTTTTTTCGGGAGCAGTGATTTTAATAATGCTTAAAGTGAAACAAAAAAAGTGTAATATCCCTTTAAATTTTGTACCTGGGGGGTGTCTATAGTATGCCTGTAAAGGGGCGCATGTTTCCCGTGTTTAGAACAGTCTGATAGCAAAATGACATTTCAAAGGAAAAAAAGTAATTTAAAACTACTCACGGCTATAATGAATTGCCGGTCCGACAATACACATAAAAGTTCATTGATAAAAACGGCATGGGAATTCCCCACAGGGGAACCCCGGCCAAAATTTTTTTAAAAAATGGCGTGGGGTCCCCCTCAAAATTTATACCAGATCCTTCAGGTCTGGTATGGATTTTAAGGGGAACCCTGCGCCAAAATTTAAAAACAAAATGGCATGGGGTCCCCCCAAAAATCCATACCAGACCCTTATCCGAGCATGCAACCTGGCAGGCCACAGGAAAAGAGGGGGGGACTAGAGAGTGCCGCCCCTCCTGAACCGTACCAGGCCACATGCCCGCAACATTGGGAGGGTGCTTTGAGGTAGCCCCCCAAAACACCTTGTCCCCATGATGATGGGGACAAGGGCCTCATCCCCACAACCCTTGCCCAGTGGTTGTGGGGGTCTGCGGACGGGGGGCTTATCAGAATCTGGAAGCCCCCTTTACCAAGGGGACCCCCAGATCCCGGCCCTCCCCCCTGTGTGAAATGATAAGGGGGTACAAAAGTACCCCTACCATTTCACAAAAAAACTGTCAAAAATGTTAAAAAAGACAAGAGAGTTTTTGACAATTCCTTTATTTAAATGCTACTTTTTTCTTCTATCTTCTTTCTTCTATCTTCTATATTCTTTCTTCTATCTTCTATCTTCCTTCGGTTTCTTCCTCCATCTTCTTCTTCTTCTGGTTCTTCCTCCAGTGTTTTCGTCCGGCATCTTCCTCTGCGGCGTCGGCTTCTTCTTTCTTTCTTCTCCTCGGGCCGCTCCACATCCATGATGGCATGGAGGGGGGGTGGGGTCACGTAATCATAAGCAACCAATAGTGAAGCCAGTAATATCAAAAAAAATATTTTATTGTAGTAACTTACATTTAAAATTCAAGAATGCATGCATCAAGGAAACGATGGGCTAAGGCAGGTTGACACCAGCACACTGAACGCTGCAGCCCATCATTTCCTTTGAGCATGCATTCTTGAATTTTAAATGTAAGTTACTACAATAAAATATTTTTTTTGGTATTACTGGCTTCACTATTGGTTGCTTATGTTTCTTTCATCGAGCATGGTTGATCTGTTTACTGAGAGCCTATACCATTGATGTGATTCCCGAAACTATATCAGGTGTGAATGTCATCTGGATACTGCTGTTCCTAACTCTAGCGGTTGTATTGCGGGGCCCGACTTGTCGGATAAGCTGTGGATTAAATTACATGCCGAGCTTGTTTTGCTTTCTGGTAAGCAGATTACTATACCACGTGGTGTTGTGTGCTTCCACATCCATGCACTTCTACCGGTGACTGGAACCTTCCTCCCTTTACCTTGGACTCACTATTTTTAACATCATCAATTTTAAGCGCCGCTCTTATAGATTTTTTGGACTTTATGTTTGGTGATCAACAAACTTTGCTGGCTGCTTTTTTATTGAATAGCGCAGTTATTTACATTTTATTTATTTACCAATTTGGACAGTCAAATAATTGATGTTTGCCCTGGGGTACAAAGGCTTCACCAATTCCAACTGTTTCTCCATCGTTGCCTTCCTCTTTATTTTGTTATGACCTTGTGCTCTCTATTAAATTTAAAATGTTTGTTTTGACAAATACTTGGCTATGTGTTTTACTTCAAAAAGGACAATTTGTTTGTGAGTAGGTAGGTACATTTCAAAAATACAATGTCAAATTCACAAGGGAGACCAACATAGTTGTATCTTTGAGGTTAAAAAATACAAGATAATAATGGTGTTGTGGTAACTTGACACACAAAATGAAAAAAAAAATATTCTGGAGATCACTAGGAAAAAAAAAAATATTATTCTTGAGATCACTAGAAAAAAAAATATTATGGAGATCACTAGAAAAAAACCCAGAAAAAACAAATAATTATTCTGGAGATCACTAGAAAAAAAAAGAAATACGTTTGTCAGAACTCTGTGAATATCAGCAGCAAAGCAGATTCATTATTATACCATTATAAAGAAGAAGAGAATGTGCTGCATTGAGAGATTTCATAATTTGCCCCGTCACGAATGTGATCTCTCCATTACGAATGCTAGTTTTACAAGATCAAGCGCTTCCGGCTCGTACTTGATTCCGAACATGCATGTTTGTACCTTGGAATTTTATCCGACGGACTTGTGTACACACGATCGGAAAGTCCGACAACACACATTTGTTGGCGGAAAATTTGACAGCATGCTAGCCAACATTTGTTGGCAGAAAGTCCGACAACAAATGTCCGATGGAGCATACACGCGGTCGGACTTACTGTCAACAAGCTCACATCCAACATTTCCCATCGGAAAATCCATTTGTGTGTACGCGGCATAAGAGTAATGCTCCTAATTCTTGTCGGAGAGCGAGTAATTTAATTTTAAGTTTATGGGTTGGGTTATTTTTGTTTTGTAATTCGCTATTGGAAATTTCGGTGGTAAGCTCATCAAGACGCTGCGTCCTCATCTTTTTAGCCAAGGAGCTAATTTGAATCAGTATACTCCTGATGAAAGCCTTGTGCACCATCCAAAGAGTAGATAAATGGGGTACTGATCCAGAGTGAAGTAAAGTCTGTAAAGTGTTGCAGATTTTTTCAGCATATGGTGATGTTTGTAGGACGTGAGCATTGGCTCTCCAACATTTGGTAGGGCTGAAAGCGGAGGAGGAGTTAATAGTGATGCTTACAGGCACATGGTCAGGCCATGTTATGGTGTTGACGGAATGCGCTGCAATAACCATTTGTCTAATAAACAATAGTCTATTCAGGAGTAGGAGTCAGAAAAAATGGTATAGTCTTTCTCTGTCGTATGATGTCATCGCCAAACATTGTGTAGGTTATGGGTGTGTAGGAAGTTTAGCATGGGTGAGGAGTGTCTGATGGACAGATAGGAAGTGTCTAGAGATTCATTGGGTATTATATTAAAGTCGCAGCAAATAATCAAAGACCCTTGTCTGTGCTTGTTGATTTTCTTCATAAGCTTGGTAAGAAAATAAATTTGGCGTGAATTTGGAGCGTAAATGCTGGCCAAAGTGTATTTAGTTTCTGCTATGTTACAGATCAGAATTAAGTATTGCTTGTTGGGGTCAGAGAATTTCTCATGCAATATAAAGTCTGTTGACGTATTAATGGTTTCTAGGACCCTGTGTTTTTTTTTTTCATTGGGCTGGATGCTGAAAAAATGAGTGGAAAGTTTTTGTGGTGGCAAGGAGGATTGGCGGACTCTTTAAAGTCGCTCTTTTGGACACAGATAATATCTCAGTGTGATTGTTGTGCTGTCTGCCAAAGAGATGCCCGCTTCCCAGGGTGGTTTAGGCCCTTTACATTCACTGTCAGTATTTTAATCACCATTTGAAAATGTGATGTGGTGAGGTAGGAGGAGTACTCACATTCAAGCCGAGACAGAATGCAGTTGTGCCGGAAGATTTGGTCTGTAGATGGTGGACAGCAGAGTAAGTTCCGGATACATCCATGGATAACATATCGAGGTAGTCTCTTAGAAGGTTGATCGAGTTCACATGCATAGGGGATGAAACAAAAGGACGATCAATGAGATTAAGAAACAAAACATGTTTTAAAATATTAGGACATTTTGAGCGGACTTTACAGGTGCCAGGAAAAAAAAAATACTACATAATTTTACAAAATACTTTTTATTACAAATACATTACAAAAATAGATTCTAAAGAATATTAGCACAAGATAAAAGCAAGAAAATTGAAGCTCTCATTGATATAACCACATACAGTGATTTAAATATCACATTGGATCCCTATTACTGCTGAGTCAAAGAGGTCAGCATTTCATTTAAATAATATAATCCCATATAAAATATGGAGATCAATGTACTAAGAGTGCCACTCACAGGTCACAGAGAGCCCTCATATGTGTAACATGCCATGTGCTATCCAGAGGCGGTTAGATCAGCGATATCATCCCTAGATCAATCAGCCAATAGACCAAAAGGCCCCATTTTGAAAGGGACAAGAGCAAAATCAGCCTCTAAAGAAATATAAGCATAATATTTACTAGCCATAATAATATACTACTTAGGCTCGATTCACACAGGGGCAACACGATTTTAGCGCGACTTTGCAAGGCGACTTCAACGCGGCTTCAACGCGACTTCAGCGCGGCTTTAAGCAAATTACAACGCGACTTCAAGTCGCCTCCAGGACAGGTGACTTTGGCTGTGGCCAATCACAGGATAATCAGCTCTCTGGGAGGGAGGGGTTTGCCTGGGCAAACTAAATTTTTTCCCTGTAAAGTCGCTTCAATGTAGATGGAGATCCGACTTGGAGGCGACTTCCATTGATTTCTATGGTACAGGTCGCCTTGAAGTTGGATCGAAGTAGTACAGGGAGTACGCTCTAAAGTCAGAGCGACTTCAGTAGTGTCAATTAAAACGCTCTGATTCCCTGTAATGTAAATCTCTTCTTGGGGCCACTTGGGGCGACTTGAGGGCTTACAAGTCAGATCCCAAGTCGTCCTAGTGTGAACCGAGCCTTACTGGGCAGAAAAAATCCCCAGATTAACTACACCAGGATACAAATCAACCACCAGTTCACAATATCATTCAATCTGGCTACTTTATCCAATTAGCTCCTATAGAAAGTATGAGACACATGGAATGATCAGTATTGCAGATGGCAGAAACCCCCCTTGCCTAACAATGGAAGTCAATAGAATCAAAGAAAACAAAACCATAAATACCTTGATGGTATTCAGGTAAAAATCAATGATGGAGTAGTTTCTTGGAACTTTAAGTATCCTCCACAAAGGGATATTAGATAAGGTGAAATCTAAAAATAGGGATCATAATGTGTTATCAGATAAACCATATTAATCACCGACCACGTAATTGCAGATTGAAAAAGCTGTTCCACTAAGGGGCAGCAATCAGCTGCAAACTTACCGACAGATCAGTGTTATGCCCCGTACACACGGTCGGACATTGATCGGACATTCCGACAACAAAATCCTAGGATTTTTTCCGACGGATGTTGGCTCAAACTTGTCTTGCATACACACGGTCACACAAAGTTGTCGGAAAATCCGATCATTCTGAATGCGGTGACGTAAAACACTTACGTCGGGACTATAAACAGGGCAGTAGCCAATAGCTTTCATCTCTTTATTTATTCTGAGCATGCGTGGCACTTTGTGCGTCGGATTTGTGTACACACGATCGGAAATTCCGACGGATTTTGTTGTCGGAAAATTTTATAGCCTGCTCTCAAACTTTGTGTGTCGGAAAATCCGATGGAAAATGTGTGATGGAGCCTACACATGGTCGGAATTTCCGACAACAAGGTACTATCACACATTTTCCGTCGGAAAATCCGACCGTGTGTACGGGGCATTAGAGGTCAACATCAATTGCAATGCATTGCATAGCCACTGATGTTCTCCACATCCACTTGCAATAGCTTCAGCCAGATAGTCTAAGGAATGTAAATATAGATGCAAATTGGCTTCAGTTACACCACACACCTCCAATAACGCTGATAAAAATCATCATTCATCACGGATAGCTCACACAGACTCACCTAACAGTGCTTCCCCTGAATAACACCACAGCAGCAATTACTGCCAACACAATCAGCCTTAAATAGGAGGAAATAGTGGCGCCAAAAACCTGCCAGTTACTTAGTCTGACTTAAATCAGCTTCGAGGAGATACACACAGGGGGCCAAGACAAGGGGCGTCACCCTTTGTAATGCATCAGGATACCCATATGGCACAGATGAGCAGCGCTGCAGCGTGTCACGCATGCACCGTAAGGACATCAGAGCCTGCATCAGAATTTAAAGTGCACGATTGCACAGTGGCTAGTAGCAGGTAATCAGAGAAGAGTGACGAACCTCCGATAATAACAGTCCTACACAGACAGATCTGAAATAGCAGAGATACTTCTACCCCAATACAATTACCACATCACCATGTAAACCTACTCGCAGGGGGCTAGAATGGAAACAAGCACAGAAACCTATTGTTATTGTTATTGGATAATAAAATATATATAATAAATGCTCATGGGGGGACTTCCCCCTGCTCAAACCCCCGCAACACCACCACCATGGACATGCAGGGTCCATAGATAAGCCAACCTGCTTCCAGATTTTTGCCATGCAGGGGGCCCCCCTTGCATATAAAGAGAAAGAATATCTGATCAAAACCGCATACAGGAAGCTCCATGGCATGTCAGAAAAGTGTACACTTAAGATAGCTCTTCAAAAACAAAGGAAAAGACAAACTTATCCCATGTATAGAATTAAAATGACAGATGCTGCATTTATTATCCAAACCTCCAAAGACAATTTTTTAATACTCATGATTCCAATTCTCATTAACAATAGTTTACAACTCACGATTCAGTTCAAAAATTTGGTAAAACCAAACCTATTAGGACACATACAGGCAGATAGGAATAATGCAACTCTATCATAATTTGAGATGACTAGCTCATAATTCAAGTGAGGAGAAGTTAGGCCTTAAAGAGCCAACACTTTTAACCCAAAAATGGTTTATAACTAAGGGCCTCATTGAGGCCCGGTGGACAAGTAGCATTTAATTTAAAGATCCATTTAGCCTCCCGCTGCAGTAATTTTTTATCCACATTTCCTCCTCAAGGACCCTCTCTAAAACTGTAAACTGCACCACTGATGTGTCATGCTTATGTTGAAGGGAAACATGTCTCCCAATTGGGGTATATAATAGATGTAGTAGATGTGGTCATAAATTCTCTTCGAAAAGTTCCTTAATATCTTTCCAACATAAAAAGATCCACACTTACACAGTGCAATATATACTACACATTTTGTTTGGCAGTCAACATAGTGATCAATTCTATGTATATTACCGTTTGGAAGATTGAAAGATAGATGCTCCTTCTAAAATCCAGTTACAGCACTTGCAACTACCACATACTGTACATGCCCTTCAATTGTTCAATTCACACCGCAGATTCCTGGAAGTGACTGTGGACTAAACAATCCTTAAGGGATCTACATTTCTTATAAGTAACTTGTGGGGTGGCCCCTGATATATTTCCTCAGGATGGGATCACCAGTTAGAAGGTGCCAATGTCTAACCAATGTTTCTTTCACCAAACATTGATTATTTGAGTATGTGGTGACAATCCTTACAGTATCTATCTGTTTATTTATTTTAATGCATTTAGAGTATGTGGTAACAATCCTTACAGTATCTACCTGTTTATTTATTTTAGTGCCAAACAAAAGTCCATGTCTATTTTTAAGACATGCCTTGTTGTATGCTTTTTTAGAGTGTTTTTTGTATTACCCCTTTTTTAAAAGCCTTGCTCTCAGCGATTTGGATTCCTTGAAGAAATCCTCTTAGTTGGAGCAATTGCGTCTAATGCATAAGTACTGTGAGTACGGGATGCTTCTGATCAATGTTTGGGCATGGGCACTGGAGGCATGAGGTACAGTGATTCCTGCAGTGGGTTTCTTATACAACGAGATGCCTAGTGTTCCTATCCCCTTGTTTTAAGATATTCACATCCAAAAAAGATATTGATTGTAGATCACTTTGCATGGTAAATTTAAGACTGCAATCATTGCTTGCTAGTTTTTCCATAAATACCAGCAGGTCAGATTCATTAGAATTCCACACCATGAATACATTGTCTATGTATCTGTACTAGCATAAAACGCTGGACAGACACATAGCCAAGGATTCATCAGCGAACAGAGTGCGCTCCCACCCCCCCAGGTACAGGTTGGCATACGATGGGGCACAGGATGTCCCAATAGCAACCCCCTGCACCTGGAGGTAGTGGGACCCATTAAAGGTGAATGTGAATGTTCCTCATCAAAATATGGTACAGCAATTGCAACACAAAGGCGTTATGAGGCTGGATCACCACATCCATTTCATCCAAAAAGGCCTTCACCACAGAGATTTCATGTGCATGCAGGATACTACAGTATAGTGCCTCCACATCAATGGAGACAAGCATAGCGTCTGCAGGTACAGTGATGTTCTATAGCTATTTAATAAATCACTGGTATCCCAAATGTACGATGGAAGTTTCAACACATGTGGTCGTAAAAAAATATCCACCAGACGACTGCCATTCTCAGGCTTTGCGCCTATTCCTGATAATATTGGACATTAAGGAGGTTTAACAATGCTCTTATGGGTTTTGGGTAAGGAATAAAAGAATCTTTGAATCCTTGGAAAAGGGTACTTTCAGGGCCTCGAAAATCTCCCTGTCAATAACTCCATTCGTAAAGGCATTATGCATAATCACATAATATTCAAGATTAAATTTGTGTATTTTTTCCTCTGGTATGAGAGTATACCAATCCCCATTTGACAGAATATCAAGACACATTTCCTGATATCTGTTGGTATCCATCACTACAACATTTTCAGTACCGAAATTTTATTTTTTATTATCTGAAGTAACCTGGGATAAAAAGGTCTAGATATGGGGATTCTTTTTAAGGGAGGAAATTGTGTGGATTTCTTCCGAAACCTAGAATTAACCAATGGGGACTGTGTCTGATGGGAGACTCCTGGAAAGGATTCCGGGGGACCCCCATCTGCAGAGTCACCCATGGCAGTGTCGTTTTCATCCAAAAGATCCATGAGATCTTTGAGAGCCATAAAGTCCTTTACCGTAAATCCTTTCTATTGTTCTCGATCGATTAGTTCTTGTTTTTTCTTTCTCTTTTCCTTGTCATACATGTATTTATACGTCAGTCTTCTAGCAAAAAGATTCATGTCTTTTACTACCTCAAAGTTATCTGCCCTTGAAGCTAGGCAGAAACTGAGTCCAAGGGCCAAAATTTCGGTTTCAGGTGAGGAAAGTACCTTTGAAGATAGGTTAATGATCCGTAATTGATCATCACCTACTTGCCTTTGTATGCGTTCCAGATTGTGAGGAGCAATCTGCTTGTTGGGCTGATCCTGCACAGGAGGAAACGATTGAAAAGCCTTCTCTTTTGTACTCTTCGAGATAGCCCCCCCGGGTTATGGGGAGAATTAGTATATACTTGCGTAGGGGACATGGGAGTATGATTAGAGCCCGTCAAGATATCTGAACCAGTGGCACTTCTCCCATCAACTGTTTACCACCACATGACCCATCACCAACGATATTATCAGCGCCTACATCTGAATCAGAATATTTATCATAGGTGTGTTCCTTTCTTTTCTTTCCCTTACCACCACCCTTATGAACATTATGACCATCACCCGTGTTGTGTCTTTTTTTAGATCCACGGGATCTACCTCTTCCTCTTCCAGATGGCTATGAAAGATGAGAAAAACATGAAATTTGTGAAACATATGATGAATCAGAAGCTGTGTCTTCTGCAGTATCAATCTCAGTTTTACGTGGGCCCCTATAACCTTCCTGATTATTTCTAGTTTTTTTACCCCCCTGCTGTGGCCATCTATATGCATATTTTCCATTAAATGCCATCTTATCCCTGATACAGTCAGTCTATCTATCTATCTATCTATCTATCTATCTATCTATCTATCTATCTATCTATCTAGACTCTGCATTTAGCATAGACTATAAATTCAGTGTTTACGCTAAATTCAGTCAGTGCAGGCAATGTATTATATACATACAATGTATATATATATACTCTGCATTCAGTGTAGCCTATATCTACAGTGCATTCCGTGATGTACTGTTTCTAATTCAGGCAGTGTACACAGTATCTAATACAGTGTGTACAATTTCTACTACACTTTCGGTGGTGTACACAGTAAAGAATAAAATGCAGCCGTTGTACACTTTCTAATACACTTCAGGTGGTGTACACAGTATCTAATACAGTGTAGTGTGGTGTTCAAAACAAAAAATATGTCATGTCCGGAAGGCAACCAAGGAGAGGCAGGCCACTAAAAGAGGGCAAGCAGCCTCTGTGTTTGCAGTCAACAGTGGTGATCGTGGACATGGTGCACCCTCTGCAGGTGGCCAATGGGGCACGCTTGTGTCTGTGGTCATTTCTGCCGGTCATACAATGCCAGTGCTGGGCTGGCTGACATTCAAAGGGAATACAACCTGCCCACCAACCGCCTCATTTGTGACATGCCCACCAAGTGGAACTCAATGTTGGCAATGCTGCAGCGGCTGCACATGCAGCAAAGGGCCATCAATGAGTACCTGTGTGAGTATGGCACTAGGACAGGGTCAGGGGAGCTTATCTTCTTTTCGCCATGCCACCATTTGAGGAGGCCACAGGCATGGTGAGCAGCGACAATGCATGCATCGGTGGCACTGTCCCTCTAGTCTTCCTGTTGGAGCACATGCTTTGTGGAATAATGGACAGGGCACTTGAGGAAGAACAGCAGGAGGAAGAGGAAGACTTCCTTACCTCTCAAGGCCCCCTTTATCCAGATAGCATTCCTGCGAGCCTGCCAAACACACAGAAAGAAGGGGAGGAGGATTGTGTCAGCATGGACGTGGAGGATAACACTCAGCAGCAGTCTTCAAGGGATGGTTTTTTAGTCCCCAGAAACCCAACGAGTTGTACTTGGCTGAGAGGAGGTTGTTATGGATCATGTGATCCTTAGTGACCCAGAGGACTCAGAATTGAATGCCTCTGCAAACTTACGCTGCATGGCCTCCCTGGTTCTGCTAAGCCTACGAAAGGACCCTAGGATTCGTGGTATCAAGGAGAGGAATCATTACTGGCTGGCAAAACTTCTTGATCCACGTTACAAGGGTAAAGTTGCAGAACTCATCCTGCCTTCACAGAGGGAGCAGAAAATGAAGCATCTTCAGGAGGCCTTGAAGAAAGGTTTGTGCAATGCATTTCCAGACCCTGGAAGATTACAACTTCCTGGTGCTGGACAACGTGTTGCTGAGGCTTTGTTCAGTCAGAGGAAGAGTGGTAGAGAAGGTGGCCGGCTGACCGATGCCTTTAAACAATTTTTCAGTCCTTAGCTCCAAGGTCTGTTTGGTTCAAGCAACCATTGCCAGCGTCTGCATTACATGGTGCAGGAATATCTAGGGGCAAGAGCAGACTTGGAGACCTTTCCAACAGAGCATCCACTGGGTTACTGGTTCTTGAGGATGGACCACTGGCCAGAACTTGCTCAATATGCAATTGAGCTACTGGCCTGTCCTGCATCCAGCGCTCTTTCTGAACGCACATTCAGTGCTGCTAGTGGGTTTGTAACGGATCATAGAGTGAGTATGCCTGTCCACAGACTCCATTGATAGGCTCACTTTGATAAAAATTAATCAGTCTTGGATCAGCAGCTATCAAGCACCTGATGCTGATGTAACTTACTGAATTTTCTATGGATGTGGAATCCCTTGAAGACTGCCTATGCTGACTATCCTATTCCTCTTCAATCTTGATGATGCTAGCTTCCAACAATATTTTTGTTTTAGGGCACCACCACCCAAGGCCCAATTTTTCTGCCCCTGTTTAACAGGGGCATATAATTCCAATTTTTGAGCTAATATTTGACAGCAGGGCCGTTCCTGCACCCAACAAGAGTATCTGTGAGAGGTTACAGTGTTGTGGCACCACCGCCACCACCACCACCCAAGGCCCAATTTTTCTGCCCCTGTTTAACAACGGCATGTAATTACAATTTGTGATCTAATATTTTAATATTTCACAGCAGGGCCCATTCCTGCACCCAACAAGAGTATCTGTGAGGGGTTACAGTGTTGTGGCACCACCACCACCCCCAAGGTCCAATTTTTCTGACCCTGTTTAACAGGGGCATGTATTTACAATTTTTGTTCTAATATTTCACAGCAGGGCCCGTTCCTGCACCCAATATGAGTATCTGTGAGGGGTTACAGTGTTGTGACACCACCACCACCACTCAAGGCCCAATTTTTCTGCCCCTGTTTAACAGGGGCATGTAATTACAATTCTTGATATAATATTTCATAGAAGGGCCCATTCCTGCGCCCAACAAGCATAACTGTGAGGGCTTGCAGTGTTGTGGCACCACCACCACCAAAGGCCAAATATTTCTGCCCCTGTTTAACAGGGGCATGCAATTACAATTTTTGATATAGTATTTCACAGCAGGGCCCATTCCTGCACTCACCAAGAGTAACTGTGAGGGCTTACAGTGTTCTGGTACCACCAACACCTAAAGCCCAATTTTCTGCAGAGTATATAGGGCAGGCCGTATAGTATATATACTACTGTTCAGAGTATATAGTGCCTGGGGGCCCCCCACGCCATTTTTTTTTAAATTTGGGTGTGGGATTCCCCTTTAATATCCATACCAGACCCAAAGGGCCTGGTAATGGACTGGGGGGGGAACCCATGCCATTTTTTTTCAATGATTTTCATCTATATTGCCGGGACTCGACAATACATTACAGCCACGAGCAGTTTTAAATGACTTTTTTTCCTTTTAGAAATGTCATTTTGCTGTGGTATTGTTCTAAACATGGGAAAACTGCGCCACATTACAGGAATACTATAGACACCCCCCAGGCACAATATTTAAAGGAATATTTATTTTTATTGTTTCACTTTAAGCATTATTAAAATCACTGCTCCCGAAAAAAAGGCTGTTTTTAGAACTATTTTTTGCATTGATACATGTCCCCTGGGGCAGGAAACGGGTCCCCAAACACTTTTTATGGCAATAACTTGCATATAAGCCTTTAAAATGAGCACTTTTGATTTTTCACGTTCGTGTCCCATAGACTATAACAGTGTTCACGCGTTCAAACAAATTTTTTTCCTGTTCGCATGTTCTGCTGCAAACCGAACTGGGGGGGGGGGGGGTGTTCGGCTCATCCCTATTCATTAGTGGATTAAATAATTACGTATAAAGATATATTTTAGTTTGTTTACACACATGTAATAATCATACTCTATCTCCTTTTTTGTCTTTCTGTCTGTTTCTGGTGTGGCGATAATGTAATTTTTTGAATGTACACATGTATTTTGTTTAAGATGATATGCTAAATAAAAGCTAATAGGCTATTAGGGCTTTTTCACATTTGCATTCAATTTTAAGGCAGCCTTAAAATGCACCTATAGCGTTAATGAGCATTTAGGATGTGTTGTACAGGCATTCATGTTGCGTCAGGCAACACTTCTCAAACACCCTGTGTGTTGCTGTTGTTTTTTGTTTTTTTTACAAGGTTTAAATGGGAAATTATCACTTTTGACACTTTGCAACTGCACCATAAATGCACTGTAAACGTCATATATGCGTTTACAGTGCATTTAACCGGTTCCCAACCAGCCGCCGCAGTTATACTGCGGCAGGTTGGCTCCCCTGGGCGAACAGCCGTAACTGTTCATACTGCTTGCCGTAATACCTGCAGGTATCTGCATATCATTCGTCAATCTTTTTGTTAGTCCAGCCAAACTGGCAGAAATTCCAGAAGGCTATGTTCCTGAACACTGGGAGTACTACCAGCACCCAATCACTCGTTGGCTATCCCGAGGAATGACAATACTCTACAATGAAAGCGTCAGCTCAGGATAATACCTGGGAAGACACTGTGATCTCACATCTGAAAATCATCTTTAATACAGTGGACTATTCATAATATGATGCAATGTGATAACTAATCAATTTTTATTTAAACTGAGTCACTTTATATAAAAGTTTAGCACCATCAATGTTTATTGCACGGATTCACTTTACATGAAGGTTTAGCGCAACTTAATATTAAAAGTTGTTGATTTTGTGTGTATTTCACAGGAAGTTGCAGCTTAGCTTTCTAAAAACAATCACATTCATATTTCCTTGTCAAAAAGGTTTATTGATTGCACAATAAAATGAAAGTCCATTGGATACATGTACAAGGACGTATAAACACAAGCTCTTTGTTAAACAATAAAACTAATTTATATACACTACCGTTCAAAAGTTTGGGGTCACATTGAAATGTCCTTATTTTTGAAGGAAAAGCACTGTACTTTTAAATGAAGCTAACTTTAAACTAGTCCTAACTTTAAACAAATATACTCTATACATTGCTAATGTGGTAAATGACTATTCTAACTGCAAATGTCTAGTTTTTGGTGCAATATCTACATAGGTGTATAGAGGCCCATTTCCAGCAACTATCACTCCAGTGTTCTAATGGTACAATGTGTTTGCTCATTGGCTCAGAAGGCTAATTGATGATTAGCAAACCCTTGTGCAATCATGTTCACACATCTAAAAACAGTCTAGCTCCTTCCAGAAGCTACAAAACTGACCTTCCTGTGAGCAGATTGAGTTTCTGGAGCATCACATTTGTGGGGTCAATTAAACGCTCAAAATGGCCAGAAAAAGAGAACTTTCATCTGAAACTCGACAGTCTATTCTTGTTCTTAGAAATGAAGGCTATTCCATGCGAGAAATTGCAAAGAAATTGAAGATTTCCTACAACGGTGTGTACTACTCCCTTCAGAGGACAGCACAAACAGGCTCTAACCAGAGTAGAAAAAGAAGTGGGAGGCCGCGTTGCACAACTAAGCAAGAAGATAAGCACATTAGAGTCTCTAGTTTGAGAAACAGACGCCTCACAGGACCCCAACTGGCATCTTCATTAAATAGTACCCGCAAAACACCAGTGTCAACATCTACAGTGAAGAGGCGGCTGCGGGATTTTGGGCTTCAGGGCAGAGTGGCAAAGAAAAAGCCATATCTGAGACTGGCCAATAAAAGAAAAAGATTAAGATGGGCAAAAGAACACAGACATTGGACAGAGGAAGACTGGAAAAAAGTGTTGTGGACGGATGAATCCAAGTTTGAGGTGTTTGGATCACAAAGAAGTAAGTTTGTGAGACGCAGAACAAATGAAAAGATGCTGGAAGAATGCCTGACGCCATCTGTTAAGCATGGTGGAGGTAATGTGATGGTCTGGGGTTGCTTTGGTGCTGGTAAGGTGGGAGCTTTGTACAGGGTAAAAGGGATTCTGAATAAGGAAGGCTATCACTCCATTTTGCAACGCCATGCCATACCCAGTGGACAGCGCTTGATTGGAGCCAATTTCATCCTACAACAGGACAATGACCCTAAACACACCTCCAAATTGTGCAAGAACTATTTACAGCAGAAGCAGGCAGCTGGTATTCTATCGGTAATGGAGTGGCCAGCACAGTCACCAGATCTGAACCCCATTGAGCTGTTGTGGGAGCAGCTTGACCGTATGGTACGCCAGAAGTGCCCATCCAACCAATCCAACTTGTGGGAGCTGCTTCTAGAAGCGTGGGGTGCAATTTCTCCAGCTTACCTCAATAAATTAACAGCTAGAATGCCAAAGGTGTGCAATGCTGTAATTGCTGCAAAAGGAGGATTCTTTGATGAAAGCAAAGTTTGATGTAAAAACAATGTTATTTCAAATACAAATCATTATTTCTAACCTTGTCAATGTCTTGACTCTATTTTCTATTCATTTCACAACGTATGGTGGTGAATAAGTGTGACTTTTCATGGAAAACACAAAATTGTTTGGGTGACCCCAAACTTTTGAACGGTAGTGTATATAGGTAACATAGTATGGTATTGTTCGCATTAAACTTTATCACATACAATTAATTAATTAATGAACTGTTCTATGTTACTTTATTTGATAAGTATGAAAGTTGTAGCTATAAATATCTAACAAAAGATATCTTAAAAAACTTAGTACATACAGTGGGGACAGAAAGTATTCAGCCCCCCTTACATTTTTCACACTTTGTTATATTGCAGCCATTTGCTAAAATCATTTAAGTTCATTTTTTCCTAATTAATGTACACACAGCACCCCATATTGACAGAAAAACACAGAATTGTTGACATTTTTGCAGATTTATTAAAAAAGAAAAACTGAAATATCACATGGTCCTAAGTATTCAGACCCTTTGCTGTGACACTCATATATTTAACTCAGGCGCTGTCCATTTCTTCTGATTATCCTTGAGATGGTTCTACACCTTCATTTGAGTCCAGCTGTGTTTGATTATACTGATTGGACTTGATTAGGAAAGCCACACACCTGTCTACATAAGACCTTACAGCTCACAGTGCATGTCAGAGCAAATGAGAATCATGAGGGCAAAGGAACTGCCTAAAGAGCTCAGAGACAGAATTGTTGCAAGGCACAGATCTGGCCAAGGTTACAAAAACATTTCTGCTGCATTTAAGGTTCCTAAGACCACAGTGGCCTCCATAATCCTTAAATGGAAGACATTTGGGATCACCAGAACCCTTCCTAGAGCTGGCCGTCCGGCCAAACTGAGCTATTGGGGGAGAAAAAGCCTTGGTGAGAGAGGTAAAGAAGAACCCAAAGATCGCTGTGGCTGAGCTCCAGAGATGCAGTCGGGAGAAGGGAGAAAGTTGTAGAAAGTCAACCATCACTGCAGCCCTCCACCAGTTGGGGCTTTATGGCAGAGTAGCCCGACGGAAGCCTCTCCGCAGTTCAAGACACATGAAAGCCCGCATGGAGTTTGCTAAAAAAACACCTGAAGGACTCCAAGATGGTGAGAAATAAGATTTTCTGGTCTGATGAGACCAAGATAGAACTTTTTGGCCTTAATTCTAAGCGGTATGTGTGGAGAAAACCAGGCACTGCTCATCACCTGTCCAATACAGTCCCAACAGTGAAGCATGGTGGTGGCAGCATCATGCTGTGGGGGTGTTTTTCAGCTGCAGGGACAGGACGACTGGTTGCAATCGAGGGAAAAATGAATGCGGCCAAGTACAGGGATATCCCGAACGAAAACCTTCTCCAGAGTGCTCAGTACCTCAGACTGGGCCGAAGGTTTACCTTCCAACAAGACAATGACCCTAAACACACAGCTAAAATAATGAAGGAGTGGCTTTACAAGAACTCCCTAACTGTTCTTGAATGGCCCAGCCAGAGCCCTGACTTAAACCCAATTGAGCATCTCTGGAGAGACCTAAAAATGGCTGTTCACCAACGTTTACCATCCAACCTGACAGAACTGGAGAGGATCTGCAAGGAGGAATGGCAGAGGATCCCCAAATCCAGGTGTGAAAATCTTGTTGCATCTTTCCCAAAAAGACTCATGGCTGTATTAGATCAAAAGGGTGCTTCTACTAAATACTGAGCAAAGGGTCTGAATACTTAGGACCATGTGATATTTCAGTTTTTCTTTTTTAATAAATCTGCAAAAATGTCAACAATTCTGTGTTTTTCTGTCAATGTGGGGTGCTGTGTGTACATTAATGAGGAAAAAAATGAACTTAAATGATTTTAACAAATGGCTGCAATATAACAAAGAGTGAAAAATTGAAGGGGGTCTGAATACTTTCTGTCCTCACTGTATATCGGTCTAGTATGTATTAATATAGAGCAGATATGGATGAAAAAATATTGTACCATAACATAAAATGAGATAAAAAAAAAAGAGAAGTAAGAGAAAAGGAAGGAGAAGAAAGAATAGATAAAGAGTAAGTTCACAAGGTCGGTCCAGGTACCAGAGCATGGTTCTGCGTATTTATTCCATGTATGAATAAAAATGTGGTTACACGGTTTTGTTAAGTAATCAGGTAATCAGTTAAATAATCAATTACCGTGGCTGAAGGACTGAATCCTTGAAACTTGGGGGTAAATGAGTCTTTATCTATGAATTCCATTTTTTCTTGAATTTTGGAATTTCGTTGCCTTGAATAGCAGACATTTTAGCATCAGACGTTGCAGAATTCATTCTGTTCTTGGTTTCAGCCAGTGACAGTTTTGGTGATTTCCATGCTTTTGCCATTGTTTGTTTAGCAGCGGTTGAAAGTTGAACAAAAAGCTTAAATTGGGAGAATGTTAGATGGTCTGGTTTTAGATTAAGTATTGCAATGAAGGGGTCTGGTGTTAGCGGCGTTTGGAACATTTTGGAGGCTAGTTCAAATATTTTCCCCCAATAAGATTTCGCTATTGGACATGTCCACCAACACATTCACATTTCATCCGTTCACCATTTCACTTTATTTTTATGAGAGAGCAGAAATTTTATTTTGTTTGAAATTGGTAGGTGTGCTCAGTTCATTAACCCTTTTGATGCTAATCTCATTCCTATTAATTCTAACATATCTTTGAAATGTGTTTTTTTTTCTTTTTTTACCCAAAGCTTTCAATACATTACAAAGAACAGGTAAGTGTTTCTAAACCCAATAAATTATTTTTTTTCCCGATCTTGATCTTTAAAGATAAAAAATTTGATTTAGTGCAAGAGCCTGTTTGATTTCCTATAATTTGAATTATTGTTCAAGTGCGTCTTCCTATTACGTATTTTGCCTAAATATTGAGTTGTACAGAGATTGGCCAATCAGATTGCATATTGCATGACCATCTTAAGTGCCAAATTTGGAATGTAGATGTGCCATGACCAACTTGTATTTTAAAAAACGATACTTCTTGGGCATTATACAGGGCACATGAAAAAACACCTTTTTTTCAAGACATGCACATTGTAATCTTCAAACTACGGCTCTGCAGCTGTTGCGGAACTACACATCCTATGAGGCATTGTAAAACTCACATTCACGGACATGACTAGGCATGATGGCAATTGTAGTTCCTGAACAACTGGAGGGCCGTCGTTTGAAGACCCCTGTGCTAGACCATTATTATGCCTCCAGAATTGTGAGTGTGGCATCTACCCAACTTCTCTCTGCTGGTGGACACAAGAACCTACATCTATAGATATATCTATATATACACACACACTGAAGCAGGAAGCAATATACATTGACCTGGAAGTGAATCTGTACACGGGAAGTAGCTGAAATCTAGACATACACACATCATTTAGACATACACACATGACCCACACAAACACCACCCCATGTAAAAATAAATAAAAAATTATCTTAATTTGCAAATGAGGATCATCTTTTCCTCAGAGAACAGTGAGCGGGGCATGGTGGTGGGAAGAAATTAGCAGCTTTACAAGCAACTTCCTGGAAGGGCGTGATGTCATTCCTGTGTGCTGGCCACCGCTTCCGGAAACCAGATATTTGCCACGGGTACATACCTCCCCGCACACAGCAGTTGTGCATCTCACATACACAGCGGTCGCACATCTAGATACATTTGGCGCATCTAGCTGCAGGAACCCAATTTTTATGGAAATTAATAGTAAAGCAGATGTAGATTTCCAGGACTGGACTAAACTTTATAGTGAAAGGCAACTGGTGTTTTCTATTAAACAAGGTCTAAATGGGGCTTTGACATGCATCACAGTTGAACTTAGGAATGTGTCTTTGCAAAGTTAGGCTAAATGAAATCCTTTCTTATTTTTGCTTGGGGATAGAGTGCAGAGGGATTAGAAGTCTTGTCAGTTTTTGGGGATTTCTACACCCCTGATAGGGTGAAGACAGCTCCCAAATTTTGCCAGTTCTCCTTCAAATTTATTCAGTTCCTGTCACATAGCCAAACAGGAAGTGAGGGTAAAACCCTACCAATGTCTTTCCTTGGGGACACAAAGGTCAATCTAAATAGTTTCCCCATTAGGTAAATTGCACTTGCATTTTGCTCTGTACACACGAAATGATTAGATATCTTGGACTTTGGGGTTTATTTACTAAAGACAAATCCACTTTGCACCACAAGTGCACTTTCAGAAAAGAGACACAAAGCCCAACCTTAAAAAGACAAGCAGAGGTTCTAACACTTACTTGGTTTCCCTCAAATGCCCACAATTAGAATAGGATTGTCTTGAGCTAGATTTTAGCTCAGTGCTCTAAATCAGTGGTTCTCAACCCTGTCCTCAAGTACCTCCAACAGGCCATGTTTGCAGGTTTTCCTTCATCTTGCACATGTGCTTTAAATCAGAGATAATGGCTTGCTATTTTGGACAGCTAATATAAATTCCCAAAACATGTCCTGTCGGGGGTACTTGAGGACTGAGGCTGATAACCACTGCTCTAAAATGGAAAATTGAATACTTACCTCTCTGTAATTTTCCTTTCCTGGTGCCTATCCATGGCAGCATACGCACAATCCATGCATATGCTACCATGAAGGCACCAGGAAAGTAGCTTTTAGACAAATCACACTTTTTTTGTTTTGCCATGCCAATCAGCCTAGTTGAGCTGTAGCTGGGAAATCTGTTGCATGGAAATTGTTTAAGAGTGGAGCGTAAAAAGGCATTACTTGGATTGAGCATGCATCTGCAAAACAAATTATTAACAAATCTCATAAAACATAAAAATTTGCTAAAAAATTTGCTAAAAACAGGACTTGGAAAAGAGCAAGTAAAGCAAAATGTTAATTTGAGACACTAACAGAATATGGTTTTGAGGTCTGACCATTTTGCAGAGGAAATGAACAGGAGTTAAAAGGACTGCGCCCACAAATGGACAGCCTCTTAAGGATTTAAACATTTATTAGTTACAACATCTTTAGGAAGATTTAGCAAAATAATGCAGCACAGACAATTGAACCAAAGTGAAACTAACAACCCACAAACAACAAACATTGACAACATCAAAAATATTTCTGTGAAAAATATCCCCCCCTCAAAAAAAATTAAAAAAATAAACAAAAGTAAAAAATACTTGCTCTAAAACACACACACACACACACACACACACACACACACACACACACACACACACACACACACACACACACACAATAGATTTGTGTTTCAATGAGGCAATTGAAAACATATGCACAGTCCATGAAACACACAAAATGCAAGTTTACCCAATGTAGGGACAGAACTTCAAAGTGGGTACACCTGTTAAGGATGTCCTTAGATTACTAACCTCCTGTTCAAAATTAGAGTGGTTGTAAACACACTTTGAAAAAAAAAACCTAACACCTGCAAAACTAACACCTGCAAAACAAAGGCATAATGAGCTAGTATGCATAGCATAAGGGTAAAAAAATTCCATTGAATTGCATGAGAAAGCTGAGGCTGACAGAGAAAACATCATAAATGTATATAAAGTGGTCCAAGATCAGCTTCAGGAAACAAAAATGGGAAAATTGTAAGTCATGCTCAATGTAAACAAAGAGTCACAGCTGGCGCAAACAATTTCTATTATTAGATAGGCTGCCATAGCAGACAGGTCAGGTTATTCATGTAACAACTTCAACATGTGGTTAGGACAGGAGTAGGCAACCTGGGGCCAATCAGCTGTTACAGAACTACAAGTCCCATCATGCCTCTGGGAGTAATTGTAACTGCCAGCCTTGCAATGCCTCATGGGAAATGTAGTTCCACAACAGCTGGAAGGCCCCAGGTTGCCTACCCCTGGTTTAGAAGCAAAGATTATGCTGAGCGTTGGGAGGATGGTTATATCAATTCAAACTCTTTTTTCTGAAGCTACAAAAGAAGTCGCTGATCAAAAGAAAAACAGCAATGTGATAAACCCCAAAAAAGATGTGGACCTACTTGTTCTAACTGAAAAACTTAATAAATTCCCTAAGAGGCAGAAAACCCCACCCAGATCTCCTCCTCTCCCAAGGGAAGTGAAACATTTTTGGGATTTGAATAAAAAAAGAAAATTATGTAAATTCACATATGTGTCTTACGCTGACAGACTCTGTTGACCAAGGCACAGGAATACAGGGGTGCAGACAGAACCAACATCCTCTTACTCCAGAATGCTCATCAACAGTTTGGCATAATAAGTGTTGATTATTCTAGGCCAAAAATAACTGCTTTAAGCCTGAAAATAAACAGCTGAGCTTTGACAGGAACACATTTTTGGAAAATGTAAAACTTGCAAGGAAGACCATGGTGAGTACTTGTAGTTCAAAAGATTGGAGCAGGCATAGCCATGCCTGCCTACAATGTCATTTCTGCTAACAAAGCATTTTTTTTAAAGGCACAACCAAGAAAACAACTGCAGACAGCAGCGCTCTAGTCCAGACAGACTGAATATCTGTATTTCTCCATCTAGCTCTCTCTTCCACATTCTGCTTCTAACTCTTTTCACCCTCCAATACATTCTCTCTAACTTTCATTTTCACTGTAGTCCTTTCTCTCTTCAAGCTCTCATTCCTTTGCCCACGCTCTCCACCCCACAGCCTGTACATATTACCCTCACTTTTCCCCTCTCTTTATTACTGCACTTCACTTGTTGTTCTTTCTGAACACATAATGGCATAATCTTGAAGACACTGTCCTCATATAAATCTCACTTCCATCTTACCTCCCTAACTTGGACCCCCACCATCAAACTGTCAACCCAACAACTGGCACCCTTATTACACTGGCAGCAGCACACACTGGCAGCAGCACACTCTACGTTCACATCCCAATCTCAATTCCCCTGATTTCAAGACCAAGTCTCCCCAGTACCCCCCCCCCTCGTCTCATGCACCATGTGAAATGCTTGTGGATGACAACGGACTTTGTAGGAGATGCCTGGTCTGGATATATGAGTGAACTGCATAATAACTGTAATACCTCTACCAGAGATGATTTAGCACCTAACCAGTATCTTGCTAAAGCTAGAAGACTTCTTAAAAAGAAGTCCAATTTATATTGGCACATTGAATTTTTTCAACAGTATATAGTAGACAATATCTGTCCTACGGGACTGAGAATACAAATATTTCCTTCCTTTAAAAATGTAACTCCTGAATTAAAACGGTTATGGGAACAAGAACTTACTAAATGCAGTATTGAACTTATTAGACTTCTAGTTGCTCAATATAGAACGGACCTAATGGCCCTGGATAAGGAACTCATCTCCCTACAGGCCCAACAAGATCTAGTTAAAGGTCATGCCCAATTTGATAAGAAATGGCAGGAACTGAAAGAATACTTGAATAGATTAATAAGGACATCATATCAAAAAAACAAACTAAAATGTTTAGGGACAAAACGGCATTCGTGGAAGGCTATGCATATCGATGGCATCAGATGCCGCAGAACAAAAGAACTAGGCAGGGCATAAAGACCAGCCATAATGGCCCAAACTATTCTTCTAGGGAGGAGGATACCGAATCCGACTACTCTCTTGCCTCCTCTTCTATACGATCCCTGCCTCAATCCACTAACACACGTTCTAACTCTTATTCCGGCCCACACAAAAGAGGGCTGGGAGAGAATCAACCGCATACCCCGCATCCTAAAAAACAACCAGATGAAATCACTAAGCAACATTCATCAATGGTTAAAACACAGGCTCAACGCCCATCTCCGGGCCCCAATGTAGGGGCCACGGATGATACACATTCAACCACGCATTTGGGCCACCTGGCTACACAGGCCCTTATGCTGTTACAAAATACACCAGGTGCCAAGGCCAATCCTGTTTCTGGTAATGGTTCGAATGGTCCAAACACGTTGACACACTATACTTCTAGCACGGCTTCACTCCCATCAAGCACTACTATACCACCAATGTTCCCCACGAAACAAAGCACCTTGGATGCTCATGTCACTTCTGTACCAGCACCTTCTTCAAATTTTCCCTCACTTCCGACTCTGTCCCTTCCCACTTAGAACTTGATATTATTAATCTCACTCCGTACTCCTTTTCTCAAGCGGATTTTGACCTCCTGAGATTTGGTCTGAGTTTTTGTCCCACCCCACAAATGGACAAATATGACACCATCAAAAATTTATACCTTTTCTGTAGAAAACTAACTTATAAATATCTTTTCGATGAACATTATATACGCTCCAAACGAGATAAAGAACTTTCTGAAAGTATTAAACATTTTACCATGGAAGAATTCAGGGCATTTAGAGACCTCATTCTCCTCCTAGAGGAGAGTGAGGGCTCTGAACCTCCAACAACTATTACTGATACTACACACGTAGCTACTCAGCCAATGTCAGATCCCAAAAAATTTAAACCCAAGTCCAAAAAATTTCCAGACCTCACAAGTAACCCACACATCTGGGCCTTCCTTACAGCCGCCATAAGCGATTTGAGGCGACTAATACTGGATCCCTCACCAAAAAACCTACGATCTGACCAACTACAATCCTTGAGGAAACTACGTAATTGCCTCAATTTGATTATTAAACAGGCAGACAAGGGGGGTAATATTGTATTGATGACTGAACAACAATACACCAAAATGTGCCTGAACATTTTAAACAACAGAACTTGGTATCGTAAAATCACGGCTAGCGTTGGGAACCGGTTTGCTGATGAATACAGATCACTTATAGGAGAGGCCTACTATTTGGGCTTGGTAGACCAGGATACTTACAACTTTTTGGATAATAAATTTCCGCGCATGGCTACATTCTATGCGTTACCAAAGGTCCACAAGAGCCATGAAGCCCCTCCGGGTCGACCTATTGTCTCGGCAATAGGCTCACTGACTGAGAATGCAAGCGGTCTTGTCTTCTCAAATGAACAACTTAGTGGCCACACAAATGAGGTGTTGGTGTGGCTACGATACATTGACGATATTTTTATTATTTGGACTGGGTCTCAACACACACTGGCTTCCTTTGTAGATAGCCTTAACAACAACACTTTTAATCTAAAGTTTACTTATAACAGTAATTTACACAAGATCTCTTTTCTTGACCTGACAATTTACAAAGATGAACAGATCTTTCTATTGTTTCCAAGAGCCCATAAGCGGCCCCTGCGAATCAATAAAAGTGGCGCTAAATGACAGTATTTATACTATCTACTATTCAGAAGGCTCTATAAGCTAAAGTGATCTAGTGCTGTAGCAAAAAATATGTAAACCATACGTGAAGCAATCATAGAAAATCATAAAAATCTCATCAGTGTACAAGTGAAAATCGTGACAGTGCCTCTGAAGGTATACCATACACAGAGCAATTTATATCGCAAATAGTATCAAAAGTGAGATTTGAGTAATTTAGTCCATAAAGAATCCATAGACAGAACACCGTGAAGAAAATGTGCAGTATCTGGAAACAGTCCACCAATTCACTCAGTGTCAGTGATTCCTCTCCCCTCGAATTCAACACTCACCAGCTCAATATGCCTCACACTCTCGTGTTTTGGCAATAAGGCATGGGCATATAGTTGGTCAAATGAAGGTAAAAGATCCAGATTCCTTATTTATCCAAGTGTCACCTCAATGCATAAGAAAACTCAAAATAGTGTGATACCGTAAAACATATAAAATTTATTCAACTTAAAAACTTCAATCATTACACTCACAAAAAAGCCTCTTGATTCAAGCCAAACTGACACTGCAGATCAAATCAAACTCAATCCTCCTCTGTGAAACGCCCAGCACCACTGTGGAAATGAGGGTCGCGGCGGACCCCAAGGAACAGCGTTGGATAGGTTCTCACCCCGCTTCGCTGACGCTCTGCTGATGTGGATCTCCTGCTGGCACACAAGCCCAGGAAGCAGCTCCTCTATCGCCTTCAAAAGCTCCCGCCGGTGCGTGGAGATACACAGCCACGTCCCGTCCGTCACTAACTGTTAATGGTAGATGCCGTACAGCCACGCCCCGACATGTTTCGTCATACCTGACTTCCTCATGGGATTGGCTGTACGGTACGGCACCTCCTACTCTTATACCCCTCACGTCTTTCGACGTAGCTACTTGCAAATCTGTCTTTTACGTTCCCAGATGTCCCCGCGGCCCCCAAAGCAGCGATGCTGGGCCGATCACATTCACCAGAGAGCATTTTCATTACAAAATGTCCTAAAGAATGCCGGAGCATATATGACCAAATGTATTGCATAGATCGGATTGCAAGCAAAAACCGAAAGAAATACAAAACAAAAAAAGAGAAACTTTCAATCATAGGCATTATTCATGGGATTCTGATTGACAGTGTACATACGTCCTATTTCTAGAACATCCCCCATATGGCATGTAAAATCATTTACCTGGAAGTGTTACATAGTGAACTCGCCCTGACACTCTGTAACATATGATCAGATCATGCAACCCATACACTGCCCGATCAGGTCTGTGAATTGGGCCATTTCCCTAAACATACCCCTCACTACCCCTAACTAATAGTGAAAACTCAAATAAATTAAATAAAGTAAAATGTGGTCATGACTCCTTCACTGAATCTATAAATCATACATTATATATTGTCTGTGGTGGATAAAAAGTGTTGTGCACTTAGTGAATCTTTATATACCATTAGAGAGCCTCCATGCTGCTGACCAGCATCAGAGCCCTCTAGTGGTGAAAGTGAAAAATAACACCTTAATTTTTTTAAAAGTTGAATTAAATTGAACCGCACAATTACCACCCCCTGTGACAAGTGTGACCCACTAAGCCTACTATTGTACTAAATCAGTGTAGACTCTGATGGTTGTGCAATGTGCCTGAAACATATAGGTGCTAAAGTGTCCATTAGCCAATATTTCAAGAGGGAATTATACAAAAAATTCTAAAAAAATTCTGTCTAGAAAAATATATACAAAAAAATATATAGAAATATGTAGAGAAGTCTCATTGGGTACACTGTTCAAACATCATTAATGAAGCAGTTCAAGTCTACCTCAATGTTGAGGCCCCTAGGGGCAAGGCTCTTCAGGCGAAATATCCATAGGGTCTCCCTTTGTGAGAGGTCCCTAACCCTATTAGACCGTCTCCAAGATGGATACACACAATCTAATCCACAAAATTGTGCTAGGGAGGGGTCTTGGTGGTGTTTCTCTCTAAAGTGTAACGATACACTATGGTATTTGAAGCCATTTTTGATGTTCGTGAGATGTTCAGATATTCGGACTCGGAGTAGTCGTTTCGTCCGTCCAACGTACAATAACCCACACGGGCACCATAAAAGGTAGACGACGTGTGAGGAATTGCACGAGATATATTCCTTAATCTCAAAGATTTTCTGGTCTGTGCTAGTGACAGAGGTCATCCCCCTGTTGGAGACCCTCACAGTTTTGCAACACACACACTTCCTACATGGGTAGAATCCCCGTAGAATCCCTGTAGGTCAATCCTTAAAGTCTGTTGCCCCGGTGGGTCCAGGATCTTTCTTACCACTCTGTCCCCAAAATTTGGAGCTCGTCTATAGACAAACTTGGGTGATAAGGGCAAATTTTCCAGAGACGCCTTCCTGTGACCTCAGCACGCCGCTCTGGTTTGCACGCGCCTGGGTCGGGCGGGACGGGAGTACTATCACACCTCCCCACGGTGACTGCAGCCTACCCTCCTGCATTTTCCACCGCCTAAGTATTTAGATCTATATTAGCTACGATACCAATACTTATTGCCATACCCTGCCCTCCCTCCGTGGCCCTCTTTGTTTTTTATAAATCTTCACAAGCAATTAATCGCATACCTTCAGGTAGGTGTTCAATTGATCATCCCAATCTTCCATCTAATATTATTTAAGGTTTTACCAATCATCTGACCCTCTCTCCTTTTCATCCCCCTTTTCAATTAGCATAGATGAACCCTCCTCTCTCAATCTTGCCCCTGAAGAAGGATCGTACAGATACTTAGTACCCCGAAACGCGTCGGGCTTGAGAAGAGCTTTTTCATCATAAATTGTTTTTTGTCTGTTCATCATGGCTACTATGTAGTTTCATTGTGTTACTTTAGATATCTATTGCTTGTTTTTATCAAATGTACTTTTCAATACTAATAAAATTATATCTTTTTTATTATATATAAACGCCCTTTACTTTTTATATACCCTACCTGTTTGCCTTTGCAAGTGCCGGGAAAAGTCCACCCAGGGGAACCCTTTGTCTTGTATCTATTAATGTCCAATGGTCTTTGGGGACCAGTTAGCACTTTACTGTCTTTAAGTCTACCTACACGTTAGCTATGTACTATCATTATGTACATCCCCCCTTCCCCTCCCCAGGTTGGAGATCCTCCTGTCCCCTATCCCGCCCATGACAGTCCCCCCTTTTTTGTGGACAACATAGAGAACTATATCTCTGTGATTGTACATTATAATTATTTAGTGATTCGGTCTGCTTGGAGTATTGTGTAACTACAGGAAGTCTCAATTTTTAATCACATTGTTGTTTGCAAAATGTACATGCATGTTTGTATTTAATTAATTTGAATGGTAGATTTGTGTATTTCTGATATATACGTACCATGAATGAGCATTGTCCCTTCATGGTAGTTAACACCCTTATTTAAGCTCACTGGCCTTGCGCCTCAGGCCGGTAACGAGGTTTGAGGTAGGTTAACCCGTGGACCCTATCAGTTTGCCGGTGCACTAATCACATGTGCGACCGGACAGCCGCATTCTGTCCTCCCCTACTTTAGGGGATGGTGTCTGCGGCTTTTGGTACAGATCCGCATCCCTCTCCCCCTGGAGGTGTTCATGTACCTCTTGCTGACGTGTATTTACATCCCCAGGCTCTATCCATCAGCCTGATCCAGCCTTTACAGCGTTTCATACGCTGTACACTAGAGGGACCACTGGGGGGAGCTTGCGGCTCTGTTACCTTCTGAGCTGCGCTCCCTCCGCACGCCGTAGTCATTACAGAGGGCCGTCGTGGCCACTGAGCATGCGCGGCGCAGTGTGAGTGTGTGTGCAGGTCTGTCCGTCCGAATCAGGTGTTGCACGGGCTGCACACCTGATTGGGGCGTGTACTTAAGGCTATCAGCATAGCCTTGTACCACGCCACCATCTCTTATGGCGCTCAGGCCCTTGGACGTGATTTTTACTTCCACAAGCTGTCTGGGAAGAACAAGAATTCTTTGTGATTGCACCCTGCTTTTGTGGGTGAAACACTTTTTGATACCCCCCCTTTTCTGTTTACCTCCTATTCAGATGGCGCTACGGGTACTTTGTTAAACAGCTGTTTCCCTGGGTTTTTTCCGAGCTCCATTGCAGCTCTGCTAGTGAAGCCCTGCCGGGGGCTAGGCTTGCAAGCAATTAGCTTTTATATGCTGGCTTTAGGATCTGCTCAACCTGTATCATTCTACAACGTAGGATCAGCTCCCTACATAGTTACTGGGCTATATTGATTAATGTTTGTAATTCTTGAACAATGGATACATTTGTGCCATCGGACTTATCAGTGCGCTGGCATATCTATAGGCAATTGGTATTAATACTGGCCTATTTAATACTATTTACATCCTCCAGATCATAATCTCTGTAAGCATTTCTGCCCTTGGAGGCTAAACCCTGGATTTTCTGTGCTGCAACCATTTACAGCTCTACCTGGCTTGAAGATAGATCCAAATATCCTAGCTGGTATATTACTTTTTATTTTCCTTAATCCTTTCTACTTTTTTCTATTGATCGTTTCCTTTTTTCTCCCTCGGAAACCCCCCCTCTTTCCCCCCTTTTCTCTCCCCCCCTTTCTCTTCCCCCCCTCTCCCCCCCCCTTCCCCCCCCCATTTTTCCCTTCTCCCCCCTCCCTTTTCTCCCCTTTGTTTTTTCCCCTCCCCCCCTTCCCCCCCCCCCTTTCTCCCCCCCCCCATTTTTCCCTTCCCCCCCTCCCTTTTCTCCCCTTTGTTTTTTCCCCTCCTCCCCCCCCCTTCCCTTCCCCCCTTCCTCTTTCCCTTTCTTTTATTTTCTTCCCCCCACTCACCTATTAAGGTTTAGCCCTGCCTTTAATATATGGAGAGTGGCTGACTATTCTTTTCCGGACAGTTGGGGTTCTCTAGTCTACTATCCCTCAGGACTTTATTACTCCCTACCAGGCACGTCCCCGCATGTGATAAAAATGTCACCTTATGCATGTTGATGCTTGGGTCCTTGGGTTTGCCTCCTCATGATACTCAGCACTTTTTTTGAGACGCATTATGGTGTTATTTCCTTTTGCTGGTCAAAATTAATGACATTAACATGTTGTTTACTGTTTTGGTGTATGTCCTTTCTTCTCTATCTTTTTCCCCATTACAGGAAACACAAACAAGCTCCTGAAGAAGCATTTAAGTTTGCGAAACATGTAGAGCTAGATCAGTTTGTAGTCTTTGTAATAGAAATAGAGGGGCGAGATCCCCTCCCCATGTGTAGGGGTTACCCCCCAATCTATTTCCATGTACTGATGTGGTAACATTGCTTACCCCCCTTTGAAATGGATTTGCGGTTTTTAAAAGAATGTTTATCTTTGTTGTTTTTTATGTACTTTTTTGTATAAATAAAATTTGTATCTAATTTTATGATTGGTGCCTACAAAGTCCATGTCTTTTAGTCCTTTGGGCGGACCCCCCCCCCCCCTTTTTTAACATTTACAGTTTAGGACGTTGGCACTGCCCTATCTATGCGATCTCCACAGCCCACCCTGTGATGAGATCCAAAAAAAACCCTATTTTTTCATGTGGAATGCTTGCTCACCTTTTTTTAATGACCTTTTTTATCTTCAACTCCTTTCACCTACTTGCTGTTTTTGAAACCGGGCTTCAGGAATCTCACTTAGCCTCTCTCGCTGCCCTATTCATATAGTGGCCTTCACTGGACATACTCACTCAGACCCAGTGAATGAAAGGGGTTGTGGAGGTGGACTGCTTCTATCCCCACAAAGCATCTTCTAAGTTCTTACTACTCCTCCTTCCTCTCTATCCTTCTTTTGAAGCTCATAGTAATTTTCTAATTACTCCAGTTTACCTTTTGTTGTGAAGTCCTGTGATTTATCTGCCTCCTGGACTAGTGCCATGCTTCCTTGAAGACTTCTCTGCCTGGCTACCCTATTTTCTCTCCTCTGAAATACAGTCTATCCTCTTTAGTGACTTTAACATTCTGGTTAATGTTAAAATCCCAGTGACCTCTTAACTGCTCAACCTCATCTCTTCTTTTGACATAACACAATAGACACACACTTCTACCCACTCCAATGGCAACACTCTTGACATTGTATTCTCCCACTTCTGCTCTCCCTGCAACCTCTCAAACAACCCTCTTACTTTTTTTCTGGTCACAACCTTATAAGTTTCACACTCTCCTTGTCTTCAGGTCCTTGTCCTCCAACTGGCAAATAGTTACTTGCAGAAACCATTACCACTTTAACCCTTCTCTTTTCTGCTACTGACTACCTATGGAAGACTGACTTGGACACCTCCATTTGCAAAAGCTTATTCTCATAAACCATTATTGAATGTATAGCCTTGTCTCACTAGCCACAGAAGGTCAAGTGTTACATTATGATGTGAATAGTCCTTTGGCATATGTAAATAATCACATATATAAATATATTTCAGTTAGCGTGTAATTAATGTGTGTGTAATATATCTTGTCTTTGTGTCTTTTTCTGGGTTGGTGATATTGTAATTACCAGGGTGTATTCTGTTAAGCAGAATAACCAGTTCTGCAGGAACAGGTCAAATTTTGATCCATCTATGGGCAAGCTGGTTGTATTGAAGTTGATCCATTGATTGATTTCAGTACAACCAGTCTTTCAAGTTTTTTTTTTGCCTGATCACTACCGGCAGCTATATCTGCCAGCAGTGATAATTGTATTCTGCTGGTGTGGCAGGCTCCCCTCACTACCAGCTGGCAGAACACAATAGCACCGTGGGAGGGATTGGTCCACCTACACTGACTGTGTTCAAGGGAGAATCAAGCAATTTTTTTTCCTTCAACCCATGGTTGAAAGAAAGAAAACTGCCTAATGTATGGCCTGCCTAAAGCAGGTCATACAGTACATGGTTTGAAACCTGCGGTTGCAGGGAAGAAAATCGCATTATCCATGATCTGCTTTAGTCCCAGATGACATACGAAATAAAAGAAATTAAGCTGGGAAAAATCCTACAATCAGATTGGTGCCAGAATTGTTTATCCAGATAATGGGAGAAAACTCTTTTTTGTATCCAGATACAAACTTCAAAGCCTTCCCTTGTTTTCATATACAACAATTATGGTGGCCAGAGAAGCCCTGTAACAGTATGCAATTTTTATTTCCTTTACAAAAAACTTAGCTAGTTAGCTTATTAACACTTGGGATAAAAAGGAGACATGTTATGGTAGCAAAGAGTATTTGAAAGCAACCAATCCTCAGAGAAATGGTCTAATTTGATTAGGTTAGTAAAAGCAGAAGACAGTGATATTCAATGTTGAAAGTCTATGGAAGCTAAATACTGGAAGCTACATAGATATTTTCCTTGTACATAAATAGATAGCTGGTTTGCCATATTTAGGCTTGTTTACTACAGTATGTATGTATACAGATACATTTCTGACAGTATTTTCAAGCTTCCACTCAAAAGTCTGAACACACGTAGATGTGGAGGATTATATAGCCACTGTGCCAATAGATAAATCACTTCAGTTAACTGCTAAGATATTAAAGATATTTTATTTTGCATTTTTCTTGATACATGGTTAGAATTTTCTAATATTTGGAGGTGTTTTGGAGACAAGCTCTAATAGTTTTTTTCTTTTTTAGACTAGATCTCAGCAGTACTGATACATTTAATGAAGGCGAATGAAGATGTCACAGAATACAGGAAAGGGAGATGATGTAGAATAGCTGAGGTAGAAATGGAATAAGAATTCACAGCAACCACACACCACATTTGTGCTTTTTCATGATGTGTTCACTCACATGCTGATTACCAGTGACCATTCTTGAAATGGAAGTCAGCAGGAGCAATAAAAATACATACAGCTAACAAACCCCACAACTGGATGCCTGACAGACTGGCTGATCATAATAGACCCTGGCTTTATTGCAGAAAACCATTTCTTTGGAGACTTACATTTGACTGTTGACCTCAGCTGGATATTAAAAAAAGAAAAACACATCATTAAAAAGCACTTACAGGAACTGTCCACACTTTCATATGCTGCTTCGAAACTAGTTGCTGTAAAAAGTAGTGCTCTTATTTGTGGCTTCTGTGCAAAACGAAACAAAATTTTATTTCTTGTTATGTTCAAGTGTATATGTGGTCAAAATGTTAGTTTTGGATGGAGTTGGAAGGGTAAAAACTATGTCAGTTTAAATTGCTGTCTGGGTCTTGTTTGGGAGATTTGGATTTAGTGATCTCACTAGAAGATTAAAGTTGGCCATAGATGGATGGAAATTCAGCCAGTTCTGTAGGGACCAGCCGAATTTCATTCCATGTTTCATCGTTCCTGTTTAATAGTAGGGATGAGCCGAACACCCCCCGGTTCGGTTCGCACCAGAACCCGCGAACGGACCGAAAGTTCGCACGAACGTTAGAACCCCATTGACGTCTATGGGACTCGAACGTTCGAAATCAAAAGTGCTCATTTTAAAGCCTAATTTGCATGGTATTGTCCTAAAAAGGGTTTGGGGACCCGGGTCCTACCCCAGGGGACATGTATCAATGCAAAAAAAACTTTTAAAAACGGCCGTTTTTTCGGGAGCAGTGATTTTAATGATGCTTAAAGTAAAAAAAAAAAAAGTGAAATATTCCTTTAAATATCGTACCTGGGGGTGTCTATAGTATGCCTGTAAAGTGACGCGTGTTTCCCGTGTTTAGAACAGTCCCTGCACCAAATGTCATTTTTAAAGGAAAAAATCTCATTTAAAACTGCTTGCGGGTTTAATGTCATGTCGGGTCATGGCAATATGGATGAAAATCAGTGAGACAAACGGCATGGGTACCCCCCAGTCCATTACCAGGCCCTTTGGGTCTTGTATGGCAATTAAGGGGAACCCCGCACCCAAATTAAAATAAGGAAAGGCCCTATATACTCTGAACAGCAGTATACAGGCGGTGCAAACAAGACAGGGACTGTAGGTTTGTTGTTAAGTAGAATATGTTTGTAATTTTGAACATTTTTAACGTGTTTAGCTCCAGCCAAAAAATCTTTTTTAAGCTTTTTGGAAAACATAGGGAAGGGTTATCACCCCTGTGACATTTGTTTTGCTGTCTTTCCTCCTCTTCAGAAGATTTCACCTCACTTTTTTGTCCCAATGAAAAATGTTTTTTGAAAATTTGGGTTTTTTTGTGGAACAAGGATTGGAAAGCATCAGTGGAAAGGAGAAATTGTTTTCCCATATTAACTCTTACAGGAGAGAATTTCCCTTCCTAGGGGTAGATTTCATCTCACTTCCTGTTGTCTCCTTCCGTTTGCAAGTAGGAGTCGTTTCTAAGTTAGATGTTTGAAAGTAGGGTCCTGCCCTATATACTCAGCAGAAATTTGGGCCTTAGGTGTTGCTGTGGCCACAACACTGTAAGCCCTCATAGGGCCCTGCTGTGAAATATTAGATCAAGAATTGTAATTACATGCCCCTGTTGAACAGGAGCTGAAAAATTAGGCCTTAGGCACTGGTGCTGGTGCCACAACACTGCAACCCCTCACAGACACTCTAGTTGGAACGCAGGAACGAGCCCTGCTGCAAAGTATTGCATCAAAAATTGTAATTACACGCCCCTGTTAGACAGGGGCAGAAAAATTGGGCCTTAGGCACTGGTGCTGGTGCCACAACACTGCAACCCCTCACAGACACTCTAGTTGGAACGCAGGAACGAGCCCTGCTGCAAAGTATTGCATCAAAAATTGTAATTACACACCCCTGTTAGACAGGGGCAGAAAAATTGGGCCTTAGGCACTGGTGCTGGTGCCACAACACTGCAACCCCTCACAGACACTCTAGTTGGAATGCAGGAACGAGCCCTGCTGCAAAGTATTACATCAAAAATTGTAATTACACGCCCCTGTTAAACAGGGGCTGAAAAATTGTGCCTTAGGCACTGGTGGTGGCGCCCAGAACCAAAAATGTTCTTACAAGCTATCAGCGTGATGATTGAGGAGGAAGAGGATAATTACTCAGGGATAGTCACTCAGCATCAGCATAGGCAGTCTTTGAAGGGATCTGAGATTTCAAAAAAAAATATTCGGTTACATCAGCATCAGGTGCTTGGTAGCTGGTGGTGATCCAAGACTGATTCATTTTTATGAAGGTCAGCCGATCGACCGAGTCGGTGGACAGACGCACCCTGTGATCGGTTACCACACCTCCAGCAGCACTGAATGTGCGTTCCGAAAGAACGCTGGATGCAGGACAGGCCAGTAGCTCAATTGCATACTGTGCAAGCTCTGGCCAGTGATCCATCCTCAAGACCCAGTAACCCAGAGGATTTTCGGTGGGAAAGGTGTCCAAGTCTGATCTTGCCCCTAGGTATTCCTGCACCATGTAAAACAGACGCTGGCGATGGTTGCTGGAACCAATCATACCTTGGGGCTGCGGACCAAAAAATTGTCTGAACGCATCGGTCAGATGGCCACCTTCTCCACCGCTCCTTCTTTGACTGACCGAAGCCTCAGCAACACGTTGTCCAGAAACAGGAGTTTGTAACCTCCCAGTCTCTGGGAACGCGTTGCACAGACCTTTCTGCAAGGCCTCCCGAAGATGTTTCATCCTCTGCTCCCTCTGCGATGGCAAGATAAGGTCCGCAACCTTACCCTTGTAACGTGGATCAAGGAGGGTTGCCAGCCAGTATTGGTCCTTCTCCTTGATACCACGAATACGAGGATCCTTACGCAGGCTTTGCAGGATCAGGGAGGCCATGCAGCATAGGTTTGCTGAGGCATTCGGTCCGGAGTCCTCTGGGTCACTAAGGACGACAACGTCCGCAGCCACCTCCTCCCAGCCACGTACAAGTCCATGTGTTCCTTGGGACTGATCCCTTAAAGACTGCTGCTGATGCTGAGTGCCAGGCTCCACCTCCATACTGACACAATCTTCCTCCTCCTCCTCCTCGTCCTCTTCCTGTGTGATCGGCGGGCACGCAGGAACACTGTCTGGATAAAGGGGGCCTTGAGAGCTAAGGAAGTCCTCCTCTTCATGCCTCTGTTCTGCCTCAAGTGCCCTGTCCATTATTCCACGCAGCGTGTGCTCCAACAGGTGGACAAGGGGGACAGTGTCACTGATGCATGCACTGTCACTGCTCACCATCCTCGTGGCCTCCTCGAATGGTGACAGGACAGTGCATGCATCCCTGATCATGGCCCACTGGCGTGGGGAAAAAAAACAAGCTCCCCTGACCCTGTCCTGGTGCCATAGTCGCACAGGTACTCATTGATGGCCCTCTGCTGCGTGTGCAGCCGCTGCAGCATGGCCAACGTTGAGTTCCACCTGGTGGGCATGTCACAGATTAGGTGGTTCTTGGGCAGGTTAAACTCCTTTTGGAGGTCCATCAGCCGAGCACTGGCATTATATGACCGGCGGAAATGCACACAGACTTTCCTGGCCTGCCTCAGGACATCCTGTAAGCCCGGGTACCTGCCCAAGAACCGCTGCACCACCAAGTTAAGGATGTGAGCCAAACAGGGCACATGGGTCAGTTGTCCCTGTCGGAGGGCAGAGAGGAGGTTGGTGCCATTGTCGCAAACCACCATTCCTGCCTTAAGTTGGTGTGGCGTCAACCACCTCTGAACCTGCCCCTGCAGAGCTGACAGAACCTCTGCCCCAGTGTGGCTCCTGTCCCCCAAGCACACCAGCTCAAGCACCGCATGGCATCTTTTGGCCTGCGTACTTGCGTAGCCCCTTGAACGCCTACGGAGCACCGCTGGTTCCGAGGAAGAGGCCATGGAGGAAGAAGAAGAGGAGGGGGTGGAGGAGAGAGGTGTGTCACAATCAGCATTTTGGAGGCGTGGTGGCGGAACAACCTCCAACACTACTGCACCTTGTCCTGCATCCTTCCCAGCTGCCAGCAGAGTCACCCAATGCGCCGTGAAACTTAGGTAACGTCCCTGTCCATGCCTGCTGGACCATGAGTCAGCGGTAATATGCACCTTACCGCTGACCGCCCTGTCCAGCGAGGCATGGACATTGCCTTCCACATGCCGGTAGAGATCCGGAATCGCCTTCCGTGAGAAAAAGTGGCGTTTGGGTACCTGCCACTGAGGAACCGCACATTCCACAAACTCACGGAAGGGGGCAGAGTCTACCAACTGAAAAGGCAGCAGTTGAAGTGCTAGCAATTTTGCCAAGCTAGCATTCAACCGCTGGGCATGTGGATGGCTGGGAGCAAACTTCTTTCGGCAGTGCTGCAGCTGGGGCAGGGAAATTTGCCTGGTACAATCTGACGTCGGTGTACCAAAAGCAGATTGCCCACAAGTACTTGGCTGTGACACACCTAATTCTACACCTTCATTCCTCTCACTGCAGGTCTCAGAGAGGACTGGAGGTCTAGTGGGGTTGGAAATCTCAGCTGATGAGGAGCAAGGAGAGATCCTCTTTGTTCTTTGGTGTGGGTCTTTTAGATACGCTTGCCAACGAACTGCATGGCAGGTCAACATATGTCTGGTCAAGCATGTGGTACCCAAGCGGGAGATGTTTTGGCCACGCGAGATACGCTTGAGACATATGTTGCAAATAGCAGCGGTGCGATCTGATGCACTCGTCTCAAAAAAGGCCCACACCAAAGAACTTTTTGAATAACGTGCAGAGACTGCAGCGCCCTGCACATGTGGCTTTGGGGTGTGATGCAGTCAATGTGCTGCCCTTAGGCTGGCCCCTGGAGGGCATCCTGCCTCGTTGGTGATGTGCCGCCTCCTCCTCCTCCTCCTCCTCTCTCCTATCAGGCACCCACGTTGAGTCAGTGACCTCATCATCCCCTCCCTCCTCATCACTGGAGCAAACCTGGCAGTATGCTGCAGCAGGGGGAGCATGACTGCCAGATTGCTGTCCTTCTTGGGCACCCCCTCTGTCCGTGCTCATGTTACTGCCTTCATCGAGCTCAGTATCATCATCAGAGCCTTCCAAACGCTGGGCATCCTCCTGGAGCATGTACCCAACACTGTGGTCAAACAGTTCGAGGGAATCCTCAGGAGGACATGGTGGAGCTAGGGAAGGAGTCACTGATGACATTGAGCTGAGGGAAGAGGCCCGCTGCTTTGCCAGACAAAGCACCCTGGGTGAGAGAGGATGAGGAGGATGAGGACGGCTTGGTCATCCACTCGACCAAGTCTTCCGCATGTTGCGGCTCAACACGGCCAGCTGCCGAAAAAAAGGCCAAGCATGTCCCATGGCCACGTGCTGATGAGGATGCACCGTCTCCACGACCAGCACTAGACACAGAGCCTGCTTGCCCTCTCTTATTGGCTTGTGACTGTCTGCCTCTCCTTCTTGGCCTTCCAGACATACTAATGGCCTGTAGCTGCACTAAGTTGGGATAGAACACCTGTAATTTTCTTCAGGTAGCTTTATATACTGTAACCAGACAAGCCTGCCTGTCAGTAGGAAGATAACAGGAACGGATCTAGCTGAACACTGTGAGCAGGACGCACTGTACTAAATGTAAATAGTCTAGCTGCCTGACCGTGGTACTAATAGGATCAAATAGAACACCTGTAATTTTCTTCAGGTAGCTTTATATACTGTAACCAGACAAGCCTGCCTGTCAGTAGGAAGATAACGGGAACGGATCTAGCTGAACACTGTGAGCAGGACGCACTGTACTAAATGTAAATAGTCTAGCTGCCTGACCGTGGTACTAATAGGATCAAATAGAACACCTGTAATTTTCTTCAGGTAGCTTTATATACTGTAACCAGACAAGCCTGCCTGTCAGTAGGAAGATAACAGGAACGGATCTAGCTGAACACTGTGAGCAGGACGCACTGTACTAAATGTAAATAGTCTAGCTGCCTGACCGTGGTACTAATAGGATCAAATAGAACACCTGTAATTTTCTTCAGGTAGCTTTATATACTGTAACCAGACAAGCCTGCCTGTCAGTAGGAAGATAACAGGAACGGATCTAGCTGAACACTGTGAGCAGGACGCACTGTACTAAATGTAAATAGTCTAGCTGCCTGACCGTGGTACTAATAGGATCAAATAGAACACCTGTAATTTTCTTCAGGTAGCTTTATATACTGTAACCAGACAAGCCTGCCTGTCAGTAGGAAGATAACAGGAACGGATCTAGCTGAACACTGTGAGCAGGACGCACTGCACTAAATGTAAATAGTCTAGAAGATAACAGGAACGGATCTAGCTGAACACTGTGAGCAGGACGCACTGCACTAAATGTAAATAGTCTAGAAGATAACAGGAACGGATCTAGCTGAACACTGTGAGCAGGACGCACTGCACTAAATGTAAATAGTCTAGAAGATAACAGGAACGGATCTAGCTGAACACTGTGAGCAGGACGCACTGCACTAAATGTAAATAGTCTAGAAGATAACAGGAACGGATCTAGCTAAACTGAATACAGTGTATATATATATATGCAACACCTGGGATGCATATATATACACAATACACTGTAAGTGCAGCTAAACTGACTGACTGTTCTGCCTAATCTATCTAACTCAAATCAAATGACACTGTCTCTCTCTCTCTCTATCTCTCAGCACACCGGAACACACACTACACAGGCGGCCTTATATAGTGTGGGGCGTGCACTAAATCCCCTGAGCCATAATTGGCCAAAGCCACCCTGGCTTTGGCCAATTACAGCTCTCTCTACTGACGGCGCTGTGATTGGCCAAGCATGCAGGTCATAGTGCATGCTTGGCCAATCATCAGCCAGCAATGCACTGCGATGCCGCAGTGAATTATGGGCCGTGACGCGCCACACGAATTTGGCGCGAACGGCCCATATCGTTCGCAATTCGACGGACGGTCGAACAGCGGATGTTCGAGTCGAACATGGGTTCGACTCGAACACGAAGCTCATCCCTATTTAATAGTTGATTGTTAGTTAGATAGACGCGCTTTCCTTATCTTCTGCAATGTCACTGTCAAACTCACTCACTGATCCAACATTGCCCAGCATTATTCAACCCACTTTCTGTAAGCCCAATGGGTCAAGGTTCCATCCCCACCATGGATTTACATAAGTATGATGCAGTGTTGTACCAAGTAGGCAGCTTTTATGATTTGCCCACCACTGGATGAAGAAGACGGTGAAGATGTTATTGGATTAAAGACACCTGGAAAAGGGTACTGTATATGTACATATTGGGAAATTTCTTATTACACAGCCAGCACACAGCTGTTAATTCCAACAGCACATAGGCGTGCGCAGCCTATTGGATTAGGGTGTGCACCCCAAAATTCAAAACACACACGTGTGTGGGTATGTGTGTGTAATATATATATATATATATATATATATATATATATATATATATATATATATATATATATATGTGTATGTCTATGTATATATATATATATATATAGACATATATACAGATGCGCACTCTTTTAAATAAATGTAAACAAACATTTTGAAATGTGTTAAAACAATTTGTAATATTTCAATACGTTTTACATGTTATGGCAGAGCAGGTCAGAGGGAGAAAGTGGGGGTGAGAGAGGGGGAGATGGGATCAGTTGGCAGTCGTGGTGGGGGGAGGGGAATGGGATCAATGGCAGTGCTGGGGGGATGGAATGAGTGGAAGTGCTGGAGGGCATGGGATCAGTGGCAGTGCTGGAGAGGTGTGTGTGTGTGTGTGTGTGGGGGGTGATCCGTGGCAGTGCTAGGGGGTTAATGGAATCAGTGGCAGTTGTGGTGGGGGGGTAATGGGATCAGTACTGGGATGGGTGGGATGAGTGGCAGTGGTAGGGGGGTGGGGATCAGTGGCAGTGCTAGGGGATTGATGGGATCAGTGGCAGTGCTAGGGGATTGATGGGATCATTGGCAGTGTTGGAAAGTTGATGGGATCCGTGGTGTTGATGGTGGTTGCGGTGGGGGGGATTGGGTCAGTGGCAGTACTGGGGGGAATGGGATGAGTGGCAAGGTTGGGGGGATCATTGGCAGTGCTGGGTGTTAATGGGATCAGTGGAAGTGGTGGGGGTTGTGGTGGGGGGGGTTTGTGGCAGTAATGGGGGGGTGGTATGAGTGGCAGTGGAACGGGGGTGGTATCAGTGGGAATGCTGGGGGGTAGGATCAGTAGCAATACTGGGGGAGGGGGAGATAGGATGAGTGGCAGTGTTGAAGGGCATAAGATCAGTGGCAGCAGTGGTGGAGGGGTGGGATCAGTGACAGTGCTGAGTGGGTGGGATAGGATGAGTGGCAGTGCTGGGGGGCATGGGATCAGTGGCAGCAGTGTGGTGGGGGGCTGGGATCAGTGGCAGCAGTGTGGTGAGGGATGGGATCAGTGGCAGTGCTGGGAGGCATGGGATCAGTGGCAGTACTGGGAGGCATGGGATCAGTGGCAATACTGGGAGGCATGGGATCATTACTGGGAGGCATGGGATCAGTGGCAGTACTGGGAGGCATGGGATCAGTGGCAGTACTGGGAGGCATGGGGTCAGTGGCAGTAGTGCTGAGGGAATAGGATTAGTGGCAGTGCTAGGGGGGGAGATAGGATGAGTAGCAGTGCTGAGAAGCATGGAATCAGTGGAAGTGCTGGGTGGGGGGATGGATGGGATCGGTGGCAGTGCTGGGTGGGGGGATGGATGGGATCGGTGGCAGTGCTGGGTGGGATCGGTGGCAGTGCTGGGTGGGGGGATGGATGGGATCGGTGGCAGTGCTGGGTGGGATCGGTGGCAGTGCTGGGTGGGGGATGGATGGGACCAGTGGCAGTGCTGGGTGGGGGGGATGGATGGGATCGGTGGCAGTGCTGGGTGGGGGGATGGATGGGATCGGTGGCAGTGCTGGGTGGGGGGATGGATGGGATCGGTGGCAGTGCTGGGTGGGATCGGTGGCAGTGCTGGGTGGGGGATGGATGGGACCAGTGGCAGTGCTGGGTGGGGGGGATGGATGGGATCGGTGGCAGTGCTGGGTGGGGGGATGGATGGGATCGGTGGCAGTGCTGGTTGGGGGAATGGATCGGTGGCAGTGCTGGGTGGGGGGATGGATGGGATCGGTGGCAGTGCTGGGTGGGGGGATGGATGGATCGGTGGCAGTGCTGGGTGGGGGAATGGATGGGATCGGTGGCAGTGCTGGGTGGGGGATGGATGGGATCGGTGGCAGTGCTGGGTGGGGGATGGATGGGATCGGTGGCAGTGCTGGGTGGGGGGATGGATGGGATCAGTGGCAGTGCTCGGGGGGGATGGATGGGATCAGTGGCAGTGCTGGGTGGAGGATGGATGGGATTGGTGGCAGTGCTGGGTGTGGGATGGATGGGATCGGTGGCAGTGCTATGTGGGGGGATAGATGGGATCGGTGGCAGTGCTGGGTGGGATCGATGGCAGTGCTGGGTGGGGGATGGATGGGACCGGTGGCAGTACTGGGTGGGGGGGTGGATGGGATCGGTGGCAGTGCTGGGTGGGGGGATGGATGGGATCGGTGGCAGTGCTGGGTGGGATCGGTGGCAGTGCTGGGTGGGGGATGGATGGGACCAGTGGCAGTGCTGGGTGGGGGGGATGGATAGGATCGGTGGCAGTGCTGGGTGGGGGGATGGATGGGATTGGTGACAGTGCTGGTTGGGGGGATGGATCGGTGGCAGTGCTGGGTGGGGGGATGGATGGGATCGGTGGCAGTGCTGGGTGGGGGATGGATGGATCGGTGGCAGTGCTGGGTGGGTGAATGGATGGGATCGGTGGCAGTGCTGGGTGGGGGATGGATGGGATCGGTGGCAGTGCTGGGTGGGGCATGGATGGGATCGGTGGCAGTGCTGGGTGGGGGCAATGGATGGGATCGGTGGCAGTGCTGGGTGGGGGGGTGGATGGATGGGATCGGTGGCAGTGCTGGGTGGGGGATGGATGGGATTCGTGGCAGTGCTGCGTGGGGGGATGGATGGGATCGGTGGCAGTGCTGGGTGTGGGATGGATGGGATCGGTGGCAGTGCTATGTGGGGGGGATAGATGGGATCGGTGGCAGTGCTGGGTGGGATCGATGGCAGTGCTGGGTGGGGGATGGATGGGACCGGTGGCAGTACTGGGTGGGGGGATGGATGGGATCGGTGGCAGTGCTGGGTGGGGGGTGGATGGGATCAGTGGCAGTGTTGGGTGGGGGATGGATGGGATCGGTGGCAGTGCTGGTTGGGGGGGATGGGTGGGATCAGTGGCAGTGCTGGATAGGGGATGGATGGTATTGGTGGCAGTGCTGGGTGGGGGGATGGATGGTATTGGTGGCAGTGCTGGGTGGGGGGATGGATGGGATCGGTGGCAGTGCTGGGTGGGGGATGGATGGGATCGGTGGCAGTGCTGGGTGGGGGATGGATGGGATCGGTGGCAGTGCTGGGTGGGGGATGGATGGGATCGGTGGCAGTGCTGGGTGGGGGGATGGATGGGATCAGTGGCAGTGCTCGGGGGGGATGGATGGGATCAGTGGCAGTGCTGGGTGGAGGATGGATGGGATTGGTGGCAGTGCTGGGTGTGGGATGGATGGGATCGGTGGCAGTGCTATGTGGGGGGATAGATGGGATCGGTGGCAATGCTGGGTGGGATCGATGGCAGTGCTGGGTGGGGGATGGATGGGACCGGTGGCAGTACTGGGTGGGGGGGTGGATGGGATCGGTGGCAGTGCTGGGTGGGGGGATGGATGGGATCGGTGGCAGTGCTGGGTGGGATCGGTGGCAGTGCTGGGTGGGGGATGGATGGGACCAGTGGCAGTGCTGGGTGGGGGGGATGGATAGGATCGGTGGCAGTGCTGGGTGGGGGGATGGATGGGATTGGTGACAGTGCTGGTTGGGGGGATGGATCGGTGGCAGTGCTGGGTGGGGGGATGGATGGGATCGGTGGCAGTGCTGGGTGGGGGATGGATGGATCGGTGGCAGTGCTGGGTGGGTGAATGGATGGGATCGGTGGCAGTGCTGGGTGGGGGATGGATGGGATCGGTGGCAGTGCTGGGTGGGGCATGGATGGGATCGGTGGCAGTGCTGGGTGGGGGCAATGGATGGGATCGGTGGCAGTGCTGGGTGGGGGGGTGGATGGATGGGATCGGTGGCAGTGCTGGGTGGGGGATGGATGGGATTCGTGGCAGTGCTGCGTGGGGGGATGGATGGGATCGGTGGCAGTGCTGGGTGTGGGATGGATGGGATCGGTGGCAGTGCTATGTGGGGGGGATAGATGGGATCGGTGGCAGTGCTGGGTGGGATCGATGGCAGTGCTGGGTGGGGGATGGATGGGACCGGTGGCAGTACTGGGTGGGGGGATGGATGGGATCGGTGGCAGTGCTGGGTGGGGGGTGGATGGGATCAGTGGCAGTGTTGGGTGGGGGATGGATGGGATCGGTGGCAGTGCTGGGTGGGGGGGATGGGTGGGATCAGTGGCAGTGCTGGATAGGGGATGGATGGTATTGGTGGCAGTGCTGGGTGGGGGGATGGATGGTATTGGTGGCAGTGCTGGGTGGGGGGATGGATGGGATCGGTGGCAGTGCTGGGTGGGGGGATGGATGGGATCGGTGGGAGTGCTATGTGGGGGGATGGGATCGGTGGCAGTGCTGGGTGGGGGATGGATGGGACCGGTGGCAGTGCTGGGTGGGTGGGATGGATGGGATCGGTGGCAGTGCTGGGTGGGGGGAATGGATGGGATCGGTGGCAGTGCTGGGTGGGGGGATGGATGGGATTGGTGGCAGTGCTGGGTGGGGGGAATGGATGGGATCGTGGCAGTGCAAGGTGGGGGGATGGATGGGATCGGTGGCAGTGCTGGGTGGGGGGAATGGATGGGATCGGTGGCAGTGCTGGGTGGGGGGATGGATGGGATCAGTGGCAGTGCTGGGTGGGTGGGATGGATGGGATCGGTGGCAGTGCTGGGTGGGGGGAATGGATGGGATCGGTGGCAGTGCTGGGTGGGGGGATGGATGGGATCGGTGGCAGTGCTGGGTGGGGGCATGGATCAGTGGCAGTGCTGGGTGGGGGGGTGGATAGGATCGGTGGCAGTGCTGGGTGGGGGGATGGATGGGATCGGTGGCAGTGCTGGGTGGGGGGATGGATTGGTGGCAGTGCTGGGTGGGGGGATGGATGGGATCGGTGGCAGTGCTGGGTGGGGGATGTATGGGATAGGTGGCAGTGCTGGGTGGGGGGATGGATGGGATCAGTGGCAGTGCTGGGTGGGGGGATGGATGGGATCGGTGGCAGTGCTGGGTGGGGGATGGATGGGATCAGTGGCAGTGCTGGGTGGGGGGTTGGATCAGTGGCAGTGCTGGGTGGGGGGATGGATTGGGTTGGGGTATGGATGGATTGGTGGTTGTGCTGGGTGGGGGGATGGATGGGATCAGTGGCAGTGCTGGGTGGGGGGATGGATGGGATCAGTGGCAGTGCTGGGTGGGGGGATGGATGGGATCGGTGGCAGTACTGGGTGGGGGATGGATGGAATCGGTGGCAGTGCTGGGTGGGGGGATGGATGGGATCGGTGGCAGTGCTGGGTGGGCGATGGATGGGATTGGTGGCAGTGCTATGTGGGGGGATAGATGGGATAGGTGGCAGTGCTGGGTGGGATCGATGGCAGTGCTGGGTGGGGGATGGATGGGACCGGTGGCAGTACTGGGTGGGGGGATGGATGGGATCGGTGGCAGTGCTGTGTGGGGGGTGGATGGGACCGGTGGCAGTGCTGGGTGGGGGATGGATGGGATCGGTAGCAGTGCTGGTTGGGGGGATGGGTGGGATCAGTGGCAGTGCTGAATAGGGGATGGATGGGATTGGTGGCAGTGCTGAGTGGGAGGATGGATGGGATCGGTGGCAGTGCTGGGTGGGGGGATGGATGGGATCGGTGGGAGTGCTATGTGGGGGGATGGGATCGTGGCAGTGCTGGGTGGGGGATGGATGGGACCGGTGGCAGTGCTGGGTGGGGGGGATGGATGGGATCGGTGGCAGTGCTGGGTGGGGGGAATGGATGGGATCGGTGGCAGTGCTGGGTGGGGGGATGGATGAGATCAGTGGCAGTGCTGGGTGGGGGATGGATGGATTGTGGCAGTGCTGGGTGGGGGGATGGATGGGATCAGTGGCAGTGCTGGGTGGGGGGATGGATGGGATCGGTGGCAGTGCTGGGTGGGGGCATGGATCAGTGGCAGTGCTGGGTGGGGGGGATGGATGGGATCGGTGGCAGTGCTGGGTGGGGGGATGGATGGGATCGGTGGCAGTGCTGGGTGGGGGGATGGATTGGTGGCAGTGCTGGGTGAGGGGATTGATGGGATTGGTGGCAGTGCTGGGTGGGGGATGGATGGGATAGGTGGCAGTGCTGGGTGGGGGGATGGATGGGATCGGTGGCAGTGCTGGGTGGGGGATGGATGGGATCGGTGGCAGTGCTGGGCGGGGGGATGGATCGGTGGCAGTGCTGGGTGGGGGGATGGATTGCATTGGGGTATGGATGGATTGGTGGCAGTGCTGGGTGGGGGGATGGATGGGATCAGTGGCAGTGCGGGGGGCATGGGATCAGTGGCAGCAGTGTGGTGGGGGGCTGGGATCAGTGGCAGCAGTGTGGTGAGGGATGGGATCAGTGGCAGTGCTGGGAGGCATGGGATCAGTGGCAGTACTGGGAGGCATGGGATCAGTGGCAATACTGGGAGGCATGGGATCATTACTGGGAGGCATGGGATCAGTGGCAGTACTGGGAGGCATGGGATCAGTGGCAGTACTGGGAGGCATGGGGTCAGTGGCAGTAGTGCTGAGGGAATAGGATTAGTGGCAGTGCTAGGGGGGAGATAGGATGAGTAGCAGTGCTGAGAAGCATGGAATCAGTGGAAGTGCTGGGTGGGGGGATGGATGGGATCGGTGGCAGTGCTGGGTGGGGGGATGGATGGGATCGGTGGCAGTGCTGGGTGGGATCGGTGGCAGTGCTGGGTGGGGGGATGGATGAGATCGGTGGCAGTGCTGGGTGGGATCGGTGGCAGTGCTGGGTGGGGGATGGATGGGACCAGTGGCAGTGCTGGGTGGGGGGGATGGATGGGATCGGTGGCAGTGCTGGGTGGGGGGATGGATGGGATCGGTGGCAGTGCTGGTTGGGGGAATGGATCGGTGGCTATATAAAGAGTAAATTGAAGGAGGAGAGAGAGAATAGGGGGCAAAGGTAGAAGAGAGAAAAAGATAAAAGAAAAAGTAATCTTAGGTAGGAGAAAAAATAGATGGGGAAGAAAGAAATGAGAGGTAGTAGGGGTCCCCAGGGTAGTATATGGTATAAAACACATATCATGAATGAAGAGAATGGAAGTATAAATCTAGATTACCAAGGTATAAGTAGGGAAGCATCAAAATTGGAAGGCAAAAAGTGAGTCACCCAGGGATTCCAGATATTCTCAAGATATTTTACATATTTTAACATTAGAATGTCGCAAGTTAAAAGATCACAGATCAGTAACCGCACATAAAAGTCAAAACATTCCAGGGGAACTGCCTGACATTTCTTAATACTGTCAGCAAAGTTGCCGTGGCAACCATTAATCTTTATACAACTGCTGCAGACCATTTAGGACCAGAGAACAGACAGGAAATCAAGGACATTGATAATGAAAAAAAAAAATATTTCAAGGAAATAGTGGACACAAATGGAGCATTATCTTTCCATCATTAAAGCTATGCTAACAGTTTGTCTCAAAAAGGGCATAATCTCTATGTCATTATCTTTACAACTGAGAAGTGAGAATGAGGCACCATAACCTTTTATCAGCTGGAAAATCCATTATCATAATTAGAATTACTTCAAGATGTGTTCTGCAATCTTGCTTCCTTACATGTATTATTTTTTCATACTTATTTATTCACTTCACTTTTATTTTCCCTAAATTTTCCCTCAAAATTTCCCTAAATGCTGTACATGTGTATTTTCAGTTTGTCTGTATTTTGATTTGCTAGTTCAGAGTATAACTTAAATGAATTCTTATATTGATTTAGCTTTTTTGTATTTTTTGGTGGCATTAAATATATATATGTGTACACTAGCCTGTGGAGGGAGCTCTCAGATGCTCAGTGAAATTATTCTTTCACTCTTAAGGCCCGGTTCACACTGGTGTGACATGCGCTCTTACTTTGAGAGCACATGTCGCAGCCCATTGAGTGCAATGGAATTGTTCTAATAGGAGCGACTTGAGTCACTTTGACTTAGTAAAAGGTTTCTGTACTACTTTTGTGTCCGACTTTGGCATGACTTGCATTGACTTTTGTTAAAGAAGTCGTATGCAAGTTGTGCCAAAGTTGTGCTGGGATGTTGGCTTCGAAGTTGCGGCAGAGTGAACCGGGCCTAAAGTAGATACAAACCCTAAAAGGAAGCAATTTACTTTGCTAAAGTGCTGTGCATATTTTTAAAAGATTTATTTAAGAAAAAATAAATTTCATCATATTTTCTTTATATTCCGCATCATTTAAGCACTTTGTACAAAATGCATTAAGGTTGTTTTTTTGATGACCATATGTCAGTGCATGCCTGCATATCTTCACAATAATTCCTATGGTCAAGCAAAACAAATAATTGCATGAAGTGAAAGCTGAAAGCCATGATCCTTAAAGCATGGGGTATGTAAAACCAGCTACTTGGTGCAGCAAAGTTTTTGTTAGTGATTATTCCCTTGGGTAAGTAAACAATCTCTGCTCTTTTAGTAATCCATAGTAAAGCAAAGAAACAATTTCAATACTTTTACACAGATTGACCAGATCCATTACACTAAACTAATTTCTTCTAAAAGTTTTTTTTTTTTTTTTAATTTATTTTTATTCAAGTTTTAGAAAGACATACAAACGTATACAGCTTGGTTGCTTAAATTGTACAGGTATAACAGCAAATACATCAGATGGCCAAAATGAGTTACCGCCATGGCACATAGACAGGGTACATAAATCACTTTCCTCCTGCCCAGAGGTAGACTACGTTCGGAGTGGTAAACAGAAAAGGGGGCCTACCAAAACAGATAATGCTTAACCAGAAGCTATCTATATTCAGCAATCCTATGATATAATAACTAGAACTAATCACTGGGTGATATTCAATTCCTCCATCCACTTACCCCAGACTTTATCAAATTTCAACTGGCAACCTCTATTAGCATAGGTGTCTTTATATAGCGGGAGGCTCTCATTAACCAGACGTTTCCACTGAGCGCTAGAAGGGGGATAAGGTTTTTTCCATTGCAGTGCTATTATTTTCCTAGCATAAAATAACAATAACCCAATCATCGTGCGTTTAGCTATTATGGGAACCAGGTTTTCTATTAGGCCCAAGATGCAGATCTCCATTGACAGTGGTAAATTAGTCGATGCAACCTTATTAGTTAAAGCAAGCACCTCCCCCCAAAATTGTTGTATCTTTGGGCAATGCCAAAAAATGTGAGAAAAATCTCCTGGGGTGGAGCCACATCTCCAACACTCAGGAGAGTGAGCAGGATTCATCAAATGAAGTCTGTGTGGAGTGAAATACTATTTTGAATTGTACTAGTCTGACACGTATAGAAACTAGCGATCTGAAGGGAAAGTCCCAAACCTCATCCCAATCGTCACCGTCCAAAGCGGGAATATCGCGCTGCCAACGGGACCAAAGACCGTCCAGCGGTGGCAAAGACACATAAACCAGATGCGCATATAAGCGCGATGTGGGTTTCTCAGTGCAACCGGATCTAAGTGTCTTCTCCAACCTGGACTGAGATAGGATACAGGAGGAGCGTGGGAATTGAGCCTCAAATGCGTGCAAAAGTTGAAAATAGTGGAACTGATAGTGTTGCGGTAAGTTATACTGAGAGGAGAGCTGGGAAAACTTCTAAAAGTTTTAACTGAAAAGACTACTTGACTTTAAGTATCATAGCCATATATCTGTAGTGTAATCTCATCTAAAGTAGATCTGCCCACTGTCCACTTCTGAGAAATGATCCCCTGAAGTCCACTGGGAAACCTTTGGCAGTGTAAATCTCGTTTTTTTTTTTTGTTTTTTTTTAACATAGAAGTTTATTTAAATTTTCACAACAGAAACAATTCACTTCGTATTAGATTTAAGTACAGATGACATGCATAGAACCGTTACAAGATTTGGTATGAGTGAGATTCAATTATCATAGTAATTATCTATTTCAGAAGAAGATATTAATACATATATTAAGGATATCAATACATGGCGTAAGTGCAAGGGACCCCACCTTCCACCTTAGAATATTCTAGCCTATACATATATAGTTTGGAGAATCCTGGGGGTAAGTCAACTCCATTCCCAAAGGGCTCGAACCCAGCATTTCATTCAATAGTTAAGTGTTTTGCCTTCACCCATGCTGCCCAAATTTTCTCAAATTTTTTTGGATAATTTCTTCCCATATATGTCATTTTATATAATGGGAGCGCCTTATTTACCAGAGATTGCCAGAGTTGTTTGGTGGGCGGTTGGGACTGATTCCACTGCAGTAAAATTGCTTTCCTAGCATATAGTGTGGTGTAGAAGGTGAATAGTTTCTTCCCCCATGTGACTTCTAGAAAGTCACAGATACCTAGTAGGAGTGGTATTGGGCTATATGGGACTTGCAGTCCCCCTATAGAGTTGATATCAGCAAGTATATCCTTCCAAAATTCCACCACTCCAGGGCAGGACCAGACCACATGGAAGAAATCGGCTTCCCCTGACCCACATCTAGGGCACCTCGCTATTCTATCAGGGTATATCTTTGCCAGGCGTATTGGAGAGTAGTAGGCCCTATGTATGAATTTCAGCTGCATAAATCTGTCCCTTGCTGAGATTGTCAAGGGTAAATACTGTTGAATTCCCTCTTCCCAGTCCTCATCCGTCAACTCTGGAACATCCACCCTCCATCGCTCACATAACTGGGAGACTTTAGATGTATCTCGAGTCACAAGCAGGTTATAGACGGCGGATAATGTTCCTCCCCCCTCTTGGTTTTTTAATACATTTTCTATCAGTGTCTCCTCCAGAGTCAACGGGCTGGGGAACTGGGACCGGAACGCATGCCTCACTTGGAGGAACCTGAAGAACATATGATTGGGTAGATCCTTTTCACTTTTTAAAGCATCAAAGGTGATTAGTTGTCCCTGGGCAACTATATCTCCCAGGGTTGTGACTCCATATCTGACCCACACAACCGGGTCAGGAATGGAGTGAAAATGAGGCAAGCGGGGGTTACCCCATAGGGGAGTTGCTGGGGACCAGTTACTAGGTCCCAGAAAAAGCGTATTAACAGTGTCCCATACCTTAAGGGTTGTCTTCATTGGGCAGGTCACATCCGCATTTGATCTAGGGCCTCTATGCACCAAATTTCTCAACTCTGCATAGGAGCCGATCAACGCCGCCTCCAAGGAAGCAGCAGGATTAGCCGGCTCCTCCGAGAGCCACCATTTTACTGTTACCAACACCGCTGCCCAGTAGTATTTTAGGAAGCATGGTAAGGCCAGACCTCCCAATGTCCCTGGAAGTTGCAAAGTTGCCCTGGCTATTCTAGGAGCCTTCCCATTCCAAATAAATGTGGTAATAATGCTGTCTAAGTGTCGAAAGAAGGTTATTGATACAGGGATCGGAGTTTGTCGGAATAGATATATAAATTTGGGTAAAATTGACATTTTAATTAGGTTGACACGTCCAACCGGAGTTAGTGGTAGGGATCTCCATGTGTTACATCTTTGGGATAGGTGGTGAACCACCGGGTTTAAGTTTAGGCTGATATATTTTTTCAAGTCTTGGTGTATTTCTACCCCTAGGTACCTAAACTGGGAAACCCTACTAAGTTGTCCATCCGTCTGCGAGGGAGTAGACCCCGCCCGCAGAGGAAACAGGATCGATTTTCCCCAGTTGATACATATACCAGAGAATTTCCCAAATCTATTAATTACTGAGAGAGCCTCTTGTAGGGAAGTACCGTCATCCTTAAGATAGAGTAAGGTGTCGTCAGCATATAACGACACCTTTACCTGTAGAGGACCTCTCGTAATTCCCCTCACCCTGGGTGTGGCTCTGAGAAGGACAGCCATAGGCTCTATTGCCAGGGCAAAAAGACCCGGCGAGAGCGGGCACCCTTGTCTAGTTCCCCTACCCAAAAAAAAAGTAGGGGAGAGTACTGTACCTGTGCGAACTCTGGCTGTGGGGGCTTTGTATACCATCCTGACCCAGGAGATAAAGACCGGTCCAAACCCGAACCTGCAGAGGACCTCCCATAGGTAGCCCCACTCCACAGAGTCGAAGGCCTTTTCTGCGTCTAGAGAGGCCACTATTTCGTCTCGGGCATCCTCCTCCCCAGAGGCCAGGATAGCATACAACCTACGAATGTTTATGTCCGTGCCCTTTCCAGGCATAAAACCTGTTTGATCTTCATGAATTAGATCCAATATTATTTCGTTTAACCGCTGGGCCAAAATTTTGGTTAAAATCTTTGCGTCCGAATTAAGTAAAGATATAGGTCGATATGAAGGGCATAGTTGGGGGTCTTGTAAATCTCGTTTTTACCCCACAGCTCTACCTGGTTCCTCCTGCTGACTTCCACATGATCATCACCGAATCCTGTAGTAACATGGAGGTCAGTAGAAGGAACTAGCATAGCTACAGGGGATGCATACAACTGACACATCTGGAAGTGTCATTTTCCCAGTGGACATTGGCTGACCATTTCCATTTCTTATTTTCCAAATTACATTCAGCAGCACGGGTGGCAGGAAAAGTAAGTACAGGCAGTCCCCGGGTTACAAACAAGATAGAATCTGTAGGTTTGTTCTTATCTTAAGTTGAATTTGTCAGAACAGGTACAATTTTTAAGTGCAGCTTTAGCCAAAAAAAAAGTTTTTTGGATAGCATATGGAAGAGTTAATACCCCTGTAATGTTTATTTTGCTGTCTGTGCCCCTGTTCAAAAGATTTCACCTCACCTTCTGTCCTTACGACAATTGGATTTTGAAAGTTGTGGGCTGTTGTGGATAAAAGACTTGGTGATAAAGCTTCAGTGGAGACACCTTTTTTCCCATGATAACTCTTACTGGAGTGAATTTCCCTTCCTAAGGGTAGATTTCCTCCCACTTCCTGTTTTCTCCCTGTGTTTGTAAGTAGGAGTCGTTTGTAAGTCGGATGTTTGTAATCCGGGGGCCGCCTGTATTCGCCTGTATTCAGACTCTTCTTTACATGTATGTGCTTTGTTGAAATGGTTTTCTTTGTGTAACAGGTTCTCTTTAACTATCAAGAGCTGGGAGGTATAGATTATATTCATTTAACCTCCTCCCACCCGGCCATTGCACATATATGGCAAGGGTGGGTGCTTCCTCCTTCTGAGTGGACATTCAGGAACGTCCCTCAGAAGGAGGGGGATCGCACTCTCGCGCATGCCCATGCAGCTGCGCGATCCCGATGCGCTCGTATCACCTGGACATGGCGCATCTCCGATCAGCAGGAGGGCTCTGTGATTGGCCCTCCTGATCACATGATGGCTGTGTGGACTCACAGGCATCATGTGACGTAAATAGAGAGTCGGTTGCTAGGCGATCGGCTCTCCTCTCCTCACACGGTAGTTGTCAGTGAGGTGAGCGGATCACTGCAGCCAGTGATCAGTGAGTATGAGCTGTTTTTTACAGCTTTTTACACACTGATCACCGGTCCAGTGTCCACACACATGTCCCCACACATGTCCCCACTAGGGATGAGCCGAACACCCCCCTGTTCGGTTCGCACCAGAACATGCGAACAGGCAAAAAATTTGTTCGAACATGCGAACACCGTTAAAGTCTATGGGACACGAACATGAATAATCAAAAGTGCTAATTTTAAAGGCTTATATGCAAGTTATTGTCATAAAAAGTGTTTGGGGACCCGGGTCCTGCCCCAGGGGACATGGATCAATGCAAAAAAAAGTTTTAAAAATGACCATTTTTTCGGGAGCAGTGATTTTAATAATGCTTAAAGTGAAACAATAAAAGTGCAATATTCCTTTAAATTTCGTACCTGGGGGGTGTCTATAGCATACCTGTAAAGGGACGCATGTTATTATTAACCTGCATCATTAATAAAAACGGCATGGGAATTCCCCACAGGGGAACCCCAAACCAAAATTTAAAAAATAAATGACGTGGGGGTCCCCCTAAATTCCATACCATGCCCTTCAGGTCTGGTATGATATTAAGGGGAACCCCGGCCCAATTTTTTTTTAAAAATGGCGTGGGGTCCCCTTTAAATCCATACCAGACCCTTCAGGTCTGGTATGGATTTTAAGGGTAACCCCACGCCAACATTTTTTTTAAAAAAGGCGTGGGGTCCCCCCAAAAATCCATACCAGACCCTTATCCGAGCATGCAACCTGGCAGGCCACAGGAAAAGAGGGGGGACGAGAGAGCAGGCCCCCCTCCTGAACCGTACCACGCCACATGCCCTCAACATTGGGAGGGTGCTTTGGGGTAGCCCCCAAAACACACAAGGGCCCCATCCCCACAAACCTTGCTTCTTAATGCTTCTTCTTTCTTTTATCTTCTATCTTCTTTCTTCTATCTTCTATCTTCCTTCGGTTTCTTCCTCCATCTTCTTCTTCTTCTGGTTCTTCCTCCGTTATTTAAGAACCGTCAGAAGAGGAGAAGCGTCACACAGCGGGAGCCTCCCATCATGGTGGATGCGGAGCGGCCCAAGAAGAAGAAGGGAAGAAGACACCGCTGAGGAAGATGCCAGACGAGAATGCCGGAGGAAGAACCAGAAGAACCAGAAGAAGAAGAAGATGGAGGAAGAAACCGAAGGAAGATAGAAGATAGAAGATAGAAGAAAGAAGATAGAAGATAGAAGAAAGAAGATAGAAGAAAGAAGAAGCATTTAAATAAAGGGATTGTCAAAAACTGTCTCTTGTCATTTTTAACATTTTTGACATTTTTTTGTACCCCCTTACCATTTCACACAGGGGGGAGAGCCGGGATCTGGGGGTCCCCTTGTTAAAGGGGGCTTCCAGATTCCAATAAGCCCCCCCGCCCGCAGACCCCCACAACCCCTGGGCAAGGGTTGTGGGGATGAGGCCCTTGTCCTCCTCAACATGGGGACAAGGTGTTTTGGGGGGCTACCCCAAAGCACCCTCCCAATGTTGAGAGCATGTGGCCTGGTACGGTTCAGGAGGGGGGGGCGCTCTCTCGTCCCCCCTATTTTCCTGTGGCCTGCCAGGTTGTGTGTTCGGATAAGGGTCTGGTATGGATTTTTGGGGGACCCACGCCATTTTTTAAAAACAATTTGGCGCTGGGTTCCCCTAAAATCCATACCAGACCTAAAGGGTCTGGTATAGATTTTGAGGGGGTCCCCATGCCATTTGTTTTTTAAATTTTGGCTGGGGTTCCCCTTAATATCAATACCAGACCTGAAGGGCCTGGCATGGAATTTAGGGGGACCCCACGTAATTTTTTTTAAAATTTTGGTTCGGGGTTCCCCTGTGGGGAATTCCCATGCTGTTTTTATCAATGAACTTTTATGTGTATTGTCGGACCGGCAATTCATTAATAGCCGCGAGTAGTTTTAAATTACTTTTTTTCCTTTGAAATGTCATTTTGCTGTCAGGCTGTTCTAAACATGGGAAACATGCGCCCCTTTGAAGGCATACTATAGACACCCCCCAGGTACGAAATTTAAAGGAATATTACACTTTTATTGTTTCACTTTAAGCATTATTAAAATCACTGCTCCCGAAAAAACAACCATTTTTAAAACTTTTTTGCATTGATCCATGTCCCCTGGGGCAGGACCCAGGTCCCAAAATGCTTTTTATGACAATACCATGCATAAAAGCCTTTAAAATTAGCACTTTTGATTTCTCCTATAGACTTTTAAAGGGTGTTCCGCGGCTTTCGAATTTGTCGCGAACACCCCAAATTGTTCGCTGTTCGGAGAACTTCCGAACAGCTGATGTTCGAGTCGAACATGAGTTTGACTCGAACTCGAAGCTCATCCCTAGTCCCCACACAATGTCCCCAAAATAGTGTCCCCAAAACACTGTCACCACACACATGTCCCCACACATGTCCCCACACAGTAAAAACACCTGTTCCCCACATATGTAACAGTAAAATCTTATGTCCCAATGATCATCTGCACACAAAAGTCCATGATCACCTGCGCACATCTGTACATGATCATCTGCTTACATCTGTCCTTGATCACACAAACCAATTATTATACACTTAATCGTTTTTTTTTACCAAAGACATATAGCAGAATACATTTTGGCCTAAATTTATGGCAAAATTCAATTTTATTGGATTTCTTTTAAAATAGAAAGTAGAAAATATTGTTTCTTTTCAAAATTTCCCCTTTTTTTTCCGCTTATATCGCAAAAAAAAAAGAACCTGACTTGTGAATAAATACAACCAAAAGAAAGCTCTATTTGTGTGAACACAATGATAAAAATTTAATTTGGGTCCAGTGTTGCATGACCGCGTGTCATTGAAAGTGCGAGAGCGCTGAAAGCTGAAAATTGGCCTGGGAAGGAAAGGGGTGAAAGTGCCCAGTATTGAAGTGGTTAAACCTGTAACTAATTTTAGTGATAGAAAAGACATCAGAGCACACTCTACCATTTATTATAGTCTGACATTTGCGATGATCCATCAGCAATTTACTGATATCTGCTATGACATTTACTATTAATCCATTAGATATTTTAACAGAATAGAAGCAAACATAACGTAATATTTGTATAATCCCTTTTATTTCCAGACATGTGCAGCAAAAATAGGCTGCTTGACCGCAGGACAAAATGTTAAAATTTAATCTGTATCCTTTGAGAGGAAACCTGATCTAGAAAAGGATGGAATCTCCTTTTTGAAAACACCATAATGCTGACTGTCATGCTGATCTAGTAGCTTCATTGTTATTTTGAGTCACTGCCTTTAACATATATGAATTTCAGGAGATCTGCTTCACCCTGATTTGCATGATTTTCTTGCTTTGTTCTCGATGAGCATCTCAAAGTATTAAGTATAGCAAATGGAGATAGGCCACTTACGTTATATGATTACATTCTTTTATGTTAGCATAATCTGTTTGCTCATGGATCATTAAAAGGGGCAATCTTTGTTGAAGTCAACCTGGAAAAAAACTAAGATGAAAAATCAAATTCTACTACTCAATCATTATAACTAATAATAGGCACCAAACAATACCTACCCAAACCATGTAGTCGTGAAAATAGCTCATGGATGCTTGCAGAGTCTACAGACCTGGGCACAATCAGTATGTTTGTAACATACAATGTAATGCCAATGCCTATTTATATATAACAAAAGTTAGATAAATCTTTTAAAGCCCAATTGAACTGTTCTTTTTCACTACTGCAATGCAGTCAAGCTGCATACACAGTAAAGAATGTGTCTGTGTTTTATTAAGGAATATGTTACCCCAACTTTTCATATTCCTGATATTTGGTTGCCTTGTACAGTATCTCCCAAAAGTGAGTACACCCCTCACATTTTTGTAAATATTTTATTATATCTTTTTTATGTGCAATGTAAAGTAGTGAGTGTACAGCTTTTATAACAGTGTAAATTTGCTGTCCCCTCAAAATAAGTCAACACACAGCCATTAATTTGTAAACTGCTGGCAACAAAAGTGAGTACACCCCTAAGTGAAAATGTCCAAATTGGCCCCAAAGTGTCAATATTTTGTGTGGCCACCATTATTTTCCCACACTGCCTTAACCCTGTTGGCCATGGAGTTCACCAGAGCAATGTGATTCATTGGTGTTGATTAGGGATGAGCCGAACACCCCCCTGTTCGGTTCGCACCAGAACATACGAACAGGAAAAAAGTTTGTTGGAACACGCGAACACCGTTAAAGTCTATGGGACACGAACATGAATAATCAAAAGTGCTAATTTTAAAGGCTAATATGCAAGTTATTGTCATAAAAAGTGTTTGGGGACCTGGGTCCTGCCCCAGGGGACATGTATCAATGTAAAAAAAAGTTTTAAAAACTGACGTTTTTTCAGGAGCAGTGATTTTAATAATGCTTAAAGTCAAACAATAAAAGTGTAATATCCCTTTAAATTTCGTACCTGGGGGTGTCTATAGTATGCCTGTAAAGGGGCGCATGTCTCCTGTGTTTAGTCTGACAGCAAAATGACATTTTGAAGGAAAAAACCCATTTAAAACTACCCGCGGCTATTGCATTGCCGACAATACACATAGAAGTTCATTGATAAAAACGGCATGGGAATTCCCCAAAGGGGAACCCTGAACCAAAATTTTTTAAAAAATGACGTGGGAGTCCCCCTAAATTCCATACCAGGCCCTTCAGGTCTGGTATGGATATTAAGGGGAACCCCGGCCAAAATTTAAAAAAAAATGACGTGGGGTTCCCCCTAAATTCCATACCAGACCCTTCAGGTCTAGTATGGATTTTAAGGGGAACCCCGCGCCAAAAAAAAATAAAACGGCGTGGGGTCCCCCCAAAAATCCATACCAGACCCTTATCCGAGCACGCAACCTGGCAGGCCGAAGCAAAAGAGGGGGGGACAAGAGTGCGGCCCCCCCTCCTCCTGAACCGTACCAGGCCACATGCCCTCAACATTGGGAGGGTGCTTTGGGGTAGCCCCCCAAAACACCTTGTCCCCATGTTGATGAGGACAAGGGCCTCATCCCCACAACCCTGGCCGGTGGTTGTGGGGGTCTGCGGGCAGGGGGCTTATCGGAATCTGGAAGCCCCCTTTAACAAGGGGACCCCCAGATCCTGCCCCCCCTGTGTGAAATGGTAAGGGGGTACTTACCCCTACCATTTCACTAAAAAACTGTCAAAAATGTTAAAAATGACAAGAGACAGTTTTTGACAATTCCTTTATTTAAATGTTTCTTCTTTCTTCTATCTTCCTTCATCTTCTGGTTCTTCTGGCTCTTCTGGTTCTTCCTCCGGTGTTCTCGTCCAGCATCTCCTCCACGGCGTTTTCCATCTTCTTCTCCTCGGGCCGCTCCGCACCCATGGCATGGGGGAGGCTCCCGCTCTTCTCTTCTTCTTTTCTTCTCTTCTTCTCTTCTTCATTTTCTTCTCCGGGCCGCTCCACACCCATGCTGGCATGGAGGGAGGCTCCCGCTGTGTGACGGCGTCTCCTCGTCTGACAGTTCTTAAATAACGGGGGGCGGGGCCACCCGGTGACATGTCCCGTGCGTCAGAGGGCGGCGGGGTCACCGGGTGGCCCCGTCCCCCGTTATTTAAGAACTGTCAGACGAGGAGACGCCGTCACACAGTGGGAGCCTCCCTCCATGCCAGCATGGGTGCGGAGTGGCCCGGAGAAGAAAATGAAGAAGAGAAGAAGAGAAGAAAAGAAGAAGAGAAGAGCGGGAGCCTCCCCCCATGCCATGGGTGCGGAGCGGCCCGAGGAGAAGATAGAAGACGCCGCGGAGGAGATGCTGGACGAGAACGCCGGAGGAAGAACCAGAAGAGCCAGAAGAACCAGAAGAACCAGAAGATGAAGGAAGATAGAAGAAAGAAGAAGCATTTAAATAAAGGAATTGTCAAAAACTGTCTCTTGTCATTTTTAACATTTTTGACAGTTTTTTTGTGAAATGGTAGGGGTAAGTACCCCCTTACCATTTCACACAGGGGGGGGCGGGATCTGGGGGTCCCCTTGTTAAAGGGGGCTTCCAGATTCCGATAAGCCCCCCGCCCACAGACCCCCACAACCACCGGCCAGGGTTGTGGGGATGAGGCCCTTGTCCTCATCAACATGGGGACAAGGTGTTTTGGGGGCTACCCCAAAGCACCCTCCCAATGTTGAGGGCACAAGGCCTGGTACGGTTCAGGAGGGGGGGGGGGCGCACTCTCGTCCCCCCCACTTTTCCTGCGGCCTGCCAGGTTGCGTGCTCTGATAAGGGTCTGGTATGGATTTTTGGGGGGACCCCACGCCGTTTTTTGGTTTTTTTTTTTGGCGCGGGGTTCCCCTTAAAATCTATACCAGACCTGAAGAGTCTGGTATGGAATTTAGGGGGAACCCCGTGTCATTTTTTTTTTACATTTTGGCCGGGGTTCCCCTTAATATCCATACCAGACCTGAAGGGCCTGGTATGGAATTTAGGGGGACTCCCACGTCCTTTTTTTAAAAAATTTTGGTTCGGGGTTCCCCTTATGGGAATTCCCATGCCGTTTTTATCAATGAACTTCTATGTGTATTGTCGGCAATGCAATAGCCGCGGGTAGTTTTAAATGGGTTTTTTCCTTCAAAATGTCATTTTGCTGTCAGACTGTTCTAAACACAGGAAACATGCGCCCCTTTACAGGCATACTATAGACACCCCCCAGGTACGAAATTTAAAGGGATATTACACTTTTATTGTTTGACTTTAAGCATTATTAAAATCACTGCTCCTGAAAAAACGGCCGTTTTTAAAACTTTTTTTTGCATTGATCCATGTCCCCTGGGGCAGGACCCAGGTCCCCAAACACTTTTTATGACAATAACTTGCATATTAGCCTTTAAAATTAGCACTTTTGATTTCTCCCATAGACTTTTAAAGGGTGTTCCGCGGCATTCGAATTTGCCGCGAACACCCCAAATTGTTCGCTTTTCAGCGAACTTGTGAACAGCCAATGTTCGAGTCGAACATGAGTTTGACTCAAACTCGGAGCTCATCCCTAGTGTTGATATTGAAGTTTTGCATGCTTGGCCTTTAAGCCAGAACAAATCTTCTAGGACCACCTGGCTTTCCAGTCTCATAGGCCATCCATGCTACTTCCCTGTTTCACCTTCCCCATCTGTTCTCTTGTATGAGATGGTGTACCTTTTCAGATATGTTCATGTATATATATTACCTTTTTCCAAATATATGAGCTTTTTAATGTGATTTAAATAAAATATATATTTTTACTTACAAGACCATTCCTCTTTCCTATTTGGGATCACAGTGGCAACCTTCAAAGTCCATTTTCTCCTTTTTTCTGTTTTGCTCTGCAGCAATGCTGGCAGCACTCATACGTCTATTTCCCAAAGACAACCTCTGGATATGATGCTAAACAGGGGCACTCAACTTCTTTGGTTGACCATGAAGAGGCCTGTTCTGAGTGGAACCTGTCCTGTAAAACCGCCGTATGGTTTTGGCCACCGTGCTGCAGCTCAGTTTCAGGGTCTTGGCAATCTACTTATAGCCTAGGCCAGTGATGGCAAACCTTGGCATCCCCAGATGTTTTGGAACTACATTTCCCATGATGCTCAACTACAATGCAGAGTGCATGAGCATCATGGGAAATGTAGTTCAAAAGTTCCAGTAGTGCCAATGTTCGCCATCACTGGCCTAGGCCATCTTTATGTAGGGCAACAATTCTTTTTTTTTCAGATCCTCAGAGAGTTCTTTGCTATGAGGTGCCATGTTGAACTTCCAGTGACCAGTATGAGCGAGTGAGAGCGATAACACCAAATTTAACACACCTGCTCCCCATTCACACCTGAGACCTTGTAACAATAACAAGTCACATGACACCAGGGAGGGAAAACGGCTAATTGGAGCCAATTTGGACTTTTTTACTTAGGGGTGTACTCACTTTTGTTGCCAGCATTTAGACATTAAGGGCTGTGTGTTGAGTTATTTTGAGGGGACAGCAATTTCACACTGTTATACAAGCTGTACACTCACTATTTTACAATGTAGCAAAGTGCAATTTCTTCAGTGTTGTCACATGCAAAAGATAAAATAAAATATTTACAAAAATGTGAGGGGTGTTCTCACTTTTGTGAGATACTGTACTTGTGTCTTGTTATCTTTGCATTTCTTTATTTTTATGAAATACCTGGTGATCCCACCAGTCCCCCTGCTTTCCTATTTGAAATTGACCACGCTAGGAAGGAGAGCACATTCATCTCAGCGTGGTCAGTTATTTTGCTTTGTTGGGAGAACAGCCTGCCTGTTCTCCAATAGCGAACACTTCTGCTGACCCCCACGTCGCATAGCAATTCACTGGGAATATCAGTGTACTGTTGTATCTCCACTCAGATTTCTCTAAGCCCCTTATGCAGCTAGGAAAAGAGGTTATGTGATCAGTTACTCTAGGTTCACAAATTTGTGGGTGGTTGTGGGTGGGGGTAGCATATAAATCACTCCTGTTCCTGCATCCACAACCACCCGCAGCCAAACCACTCTGCTTCTTTGCAGACGTGCAGGGCTGCCATTTAATCTTAATGGCACCCCCACACCTCTGAAACTGCAGTGGGTTTTCAGCTGCAGGAAATCGCATGATGCAAAAGCACCATGCAATTTACCTTCGGCTGGGTTTCAGAGAAGGTATAGGAAATTTTTTCCTGCATGAAATGCAGGCACAGCAGCCCATTCAAATGAATGGGCTGCCATGCCCATGCAAACATGGCTCGCAGAGCCACAAAGGTGTGAACCAAACCTTATAAAAAAGAAAACTGAATGTATTATTTTACATGGTAAGAGTTCACATACTGTATACGTTAATTTAACCACTTAACGACCGCCTCACGCCGATGTACGTCGGCAGAATGGCACGGGCAGGCAGAATCACGTACATATACGTGATCTGCTTCCCGCGGGCGGGGGGTCCGATCGGACCCTCCCCGGTGCCCGAGGTGGTCGGCTATTGTACAGCGGTGATCGGAGGTGAGGGGGAGACCATCCATTCGTGGCCCCCCCTCGCGATCGCCGCCAGCCAATAGAATCATTCCTCTGCTGCTGTATGCTAAACAGCAGCAAAGGAAATGATGTTATCTCTCCTCGGCTCGGTATTTTCCGTTCCGGCGCCGAGGAGAGAAGACTGCAATGTGAGTGCACAAACACTACACACACAGTAGAACATGCCAGGCACACAAAACACCCCCCTTTACCCCCCGATCCCCCCCCCCCGATCACCCCCCAAGCACCCCTCCCCCCCTGTCACACTGACACCAAGCAGTTTTTTGTTTTTTTCTGATTACTGCATGGTGTCAGTTTGTGACAGTTACTGTGTTAGGGCAGTTAGTGTTAGCCCCCTTTAGGTCTAGGGTACCCCCCTAATAAAGTTTTAACCCCTTGATCACCCCCTGTCGCCAGTGTCGCTAAGCGATCATTTTTCTGATCGCTGTATTAGTGTCACTGGTGACGCTAGTTAGGGAGGTAAATATTTAGGTTTGCCGTCAGCGTTTTATAGCGACAGGGACCCCCATATACTACCTAATAAATGTTTTAACCCCTTGATTGCCCCTTAGTTAACCCTTTCACCACTGATCACCGTATAATTGTTACGGGTGACGCTGGTTAGTTTGTTAGTTAGTTGTTATTTTATTTTTTATAGTGTCAGGGCACCCGCCGTTTATTACCGAATAAAGGTTTAGCCCCTGATCGCCCGGCGGTGATATGCGTCACCCCAGGCAGTGTCAGATTAGCGCCAGTACCGCTAACACCCACGCACGCAGCATACGCCTCCCTTAGTGGTATAGTATATGAACGGATCAATATCTGATCCGATCAGATCTATACTAGCGTCCCCAGCAGTTTAGGGTTTCCAAAAACGCAGTGTTAGCGGGATCAGCCCAGATACCTGCTAGCACCTGCGTTTTGCCCCTCCGCCCGGCCCAGCCCAGCCCACCCAAGTGCAGTATCGATCGATCACTGTCACTTACAAAACACTAAACGCATAACTGCAGCGTTCGCAGAGTCAGGCTTGATCCCTGCGATGGCTAACAGTTTTTTTGGTAGCATTTTGGTGAACTGGCAAGCACCAGCCCCAGGCAGCGTCAGGTTAGCGCCAGTACCGCTAACACCCATGCACGCACCGTACACCTCCCTTAGTGGTATAGTATCTGATCGGATCAATATCTGATCCGATCAGATCTATACTAGCGTCCTCAGAAGTTTAGGGTTCCCAAAAACGCAGTGTTAGCGGAATCAGCCCCAATACCTGCTAGCACCTGTGTTTTGCCCCTCCGCCTGGCCCAGCCCACCTAAGTGCAGTATCGATCGATCACTGTCACTTACAAAACACTAAACACATAACTGCAGCGTTCGCAGAGTCAGGCCTGATCCCTGCGATCGCTAACAGTTTTTTTGGTAGCGTTTTGGTGAACTGGCAAGCACCAGCCCCAGGCAGCGTCAGGTTAGCGCCAGTACCGCTAACACCCACGCACGCACCGTACACCTCCCTTAGTGGTATAGTATCTGAACGGATCAATATCTGATCTGATCAGATCTATACTAGCGTCCCCAGCAGTTTAGGGTTCCCAAAAATGCAGTGTTAGCGGGATCAGCCCAGATACCTGCTAGCACCTGCGTTTTGCCCCTCCGCCCGGCCCAGCCCAGCCCACCCAAGTGCAGTATCGATCGATCACTGTCACTTACAAAACACTAAACGCATAACTGCAGCATTTGCAGAGTCAGGCCTGATCCCTGCGATCGCTAACAGTTTTTTTGGTAGCGTTTTGGTGAACTGGCAAGCGCCAGCGGCCTAGTACACCCCGGTCGTAGTCAAACCAGCACTGCAGTTACACTTGGTGTCGTGGTGAGTCCCATAAGTGCAGTTCAAGCTGGTGAGGTGGCAAGCACAAGTAGTGTCCCGCTGCCACCAAGAAGAAGACAAACAGGCCCGTCGTGCCCATAATGCCCTTCCTGCTGCATTCGCCAATCCTAATTGGGAACCCACCACTTCTGCAGCGCCCGTACTTCCCCCATTCACATCCCCAAACAAATGCAGTCGGCTGCATGAGAGGCATTTTCTTTATGTCTTCCCGAGTACCCCTACCCAACGAACCCCCCCAAAAAAGATGTTGTGTCTGCAGCAAGCGCGGATATAGGCGTGACACCCGCTATTATTGTCCCTTCTGTCCTGACAATCCTGGTCTTTGCATTGGTGAATGTTTTGAACGCTACCATTCACTAGTTGAGTATTAGCGTAGGGTACAGCATTGCACAGACTAGGCACACTTTCACAGGGTCTCCCAAGATGCCATCGCATTTTGAGAGACCCGAACCTGGAACCGGTTACAGTTATAAAAGTTAGTTACAAAAAAAGCGTAAAAAAAAAATATATATATATAAAATAAAAAAATATAGTTGTCGTTTTATTGTTTTCTCTCTCTCTATTCTATCTCTATTGTTCTGCTCTTTTTTTACTGTATTCTATTCTGCAATGTTTTATTGTTATTATGTTTTATCATGTTTGCTTTTCAGGTATGCAATTTTTTATACTTTACCGTTCACTGTGTTTTATTGTTAACCATTTTTTGTCTTCAGGTACGCCATTCAGGACTTTGAGTGGTTATACCAGAATGATGCCTGCAGGTTTAGGTATCATCTTGGTATCATTCTTTTCAGCCAGCGGTCGGCTTTCATGTAAAAGCAATCCTAGTGGCTAATTAGCCTCTAGACTGCTTTTACAAGCAGTGGGAGGGAATGCCCCCCCCCACCGTCTTCCGTGTTTTTCTCTGGCTCTCCTGTCTCAACAGGGAACCTGAGAATGCAGCCGGTGATTCAGCCAGCTGACCATAGAGCTGATCAGAGACCAGAGTGGCTCCAAACATCTCTATGGCCTAAGAAACCGGAAGCTACGAGCATTTCATGACTTAGATTTCGCCGGATGTAAACAGCGCCATTGGGAAATTAGGAAAGCATTTTATCACACCGATCTTGGTGTGGTCAGATGCTTTGAGGGCAGAGGAGAGATCTAGGGTCTAATAGACCCCAATTTTTTAAAAAAAGAGTACCTGTCACTACCTATTGCTATCATAGGGGATATTTACATTCCCTGAGATAACAATAAAAATGATTAAAAAAAAAATGAAAGGAACAGTTTAAAAATAAGATAAAAAAGTAAAAAAAATAATAAAGAAAAAAAAAAAACCACCCCTGTCGCCCCCTGCTCTCGCGCTAAGGCGAACGCAAGCGGCGGTTTGTCGTCAAACGTAAACAGCAATTGCACCATGCATGTGAGGTATCACCGCGAAGGTCAGATCGAGGGCAATAATTTTAGCAGTAGACCTGCTCTTTAAATCTAAAGTGTTAACCTGTAAAGGCTTTTAAAGGCTTTTAAAAATGTATTTATTTTGTTGCCACTGCACGTTTGTGCGCAATTCTAAAGCATGTCATGTTTGGTATCCATGTACTCAGCCTAAGATCATCTTTTTTATTTCATCAAACATTTGGGCAATATAGTGTGTTTTAGTGCATTAAAATTTTAAAAAGTGTGTTTTTTCCCAAAAAAATGCATTTGAAAAATCGCTGCGCAAATACTGTGTGAAAAAAAAATGAAACACCCACCATTTTAATCTGTAGGGCATTTTCTTTAAAAAATATATATAATGTTTGGGGGTTCAAAGTAATTTTCTTGCAAAAAAAATATTTTTTTCATGTAAACAAAAAGTGTCAGAAAGGGCTTTGTCTTCAAGTGATTAGAAGAGTGGGTGATGTGTGACATAAGCTTCTAAATGTTGTGCATAAAATGCCAGGACAGTTCAACCCCCTCCCCAAATGACCCCATTTTGGAAAGTAGATTCCCTAAGCTATTTGCTGAGAGTCATGTCGAGTCCATGAAATATTTTATATTGTGACACAAGTTGCGGGAAAGAGACAATTTTTTTTTTTCTTGCACAAAGTTGTCACTAAATGATATATTGCTCAAACATGCCATGGGAATATGTGAAATTACACCCCAAAATACATTCTGCTGCTTCTCCTGAGTACGGAGATACCACATGTGTGAGACTTTTTGGGAGCCTAGCCTCGTACGGGACCCCGAAAACCAAGCACTGCCTTCAGGCTTTCTAAGGGCGTAAATTTTTGATTTCACTCTTCACTGCCTATCACAGTTTCGGAGGCCATGGAATGCCCAGGTGGCACAAACCCCCCCCCCCAAATGACCCCATATTGGAAAGTAGACACCCCAAGCTATTTGCTGAGAGGTATAGTGAGTTTTTTCAGACCTCACTTTTTGTCACAAAGTTTTGAAAATTGAAAAAAGAAAAAAAAAAGTTTTTTCTTGTCTTTCTTCATTTTCAAAAACAAATGAGAGCTGCAAAATAATGTCTACTTTCCAAAATGGGGTCATTGGGGGGGGGGGGTTTGTGCCATCTGGGCATTTTATGGCCTTCAAAACTGTGATAGGTAGTGAGGAGTGAAAATTGATTTTCGGGGCCCCATACTCGGCTAGGCTCCCAAAAAGTCCCACACATGTGGTATCCCCGTACTCAGGAGAAGCAGCTGAATGTATTTTGGGGTGCAATTCCACATAGGCCCATGGCCTGTGTGAGCAATATATCATTTAGTGACAACTTTTTGTAAATTTTTTTTTTTTGTCATTATTCAATAACTTGGGACAAAAAAAAAAATATTCAATGGGTTCAACATGTCTCTCAGCAATTTCCTTGGGGTGTCTACTTTCCAAAATGGGGTCATTTGGGGAGTTTTGTACTGCCCTGCCATTTTAGCACCTCAAGAAATTACATAGGCAGTCATAAACTAAAAGCTGTGTAAATTCCAGAAAATATACCCTAGTTTGTAGACGCTATAACTTTTGCGCAAACCAATAAATATATGCTTATTGACATTTTTTTTACCAAAGACATGTGGCTGAATACATTTTGGCCTAAATGTATGACTAAAATTGAGTTTATTGGATTTTTTTATAACAAAAAGTAGAAAATATCATTTGTTTTCAAAATTTTCGGTCATTTTCCGTTTATAGCGCAAAAAATAAAAACCGCAGAGGTGATCAAATACCATCAAAAGAAAGCTCTATTTGTGGGAAGAAAAGGACGCAAATTTCGTTTGAGTACAGCATTGCATGACCGCGCAATTAGCAGTTAAAGCGACGCAGTGCCAAATTGGAAAAAGTCCTCTGGTCCTTAGGCAGCTAAATGGTCCGGGGCTAAAGTGGTTAAAAAAAAAAAAAAACTGTAGTGTAAGCTTTGTTAAAGTGGAACTACACCCTGTTCCAAATTATTATGCCAATGATATTTTTCTTATTTACCTAAATAATTGATGTAAACAATAGTCAGCATAATTCTCATGTTATCAACTATTAAGAGTACAATTAAATTTTTATTGAACAAACCTCCTAATGATAACATGTTTTATTTTTCAAAATTAAAAAACTTACAATGCACTGTTCCAAATTATTATGCACAGTAAGTTTCAAAACACGTTATAGGTTGTAAAGAACTTAAAATTGTCATTTGTTGTGTTTGCAGCATATTTACTGAATTCAAAAGCTATTTCCTTGTCAAAAGAAGTTTATTGAGTATACAATATTATAAAGATACATAAAGTAAGTTCACAAGGATCTATAAAGTAAGCTCATTGTTTTACAGTAGGGTTTATATAGGTAAATGAAATGTCATGAAATTTCAAATATTAAACATTGGGTTCACGTAAACCTAAATTAAAGATATATATCATTTCCTTAGTTACTTTTGTAGGTATTTAAATGATTTATACCTACTATACAAATTGTTTACAAGTAGAGTGTATATAGGTCAAATAAATTCTGATAATGAGCTTTAATCGTAAGGTGGAGAAAAGGAAAGAGAAAGAAGAAAAAGGGTTGAAAGGTAGAGGTATGGTCCACAAGGTTGTCCCGCTCGTCAGTTTATTATTCTTTTTAGTTCTCTTTGAAGCCTTAGAATGGGTGTCTCTGTAAGTCATTTAATCTGTTACCATGGCAACAGGACAGAGTCATTGAAGTTTGACAGGAACTGTTGTTTTATCCAAGGGTGCCAAAGTTTTTCAAATTTTGGAATTTGATTTTGATTGATGGCTACCATCTTAGCATGGGACATTGTATTATTCATTCTGTGAATTGTTTCTGCTAGTACCAATGTAGGAGATTTCCATGCCTTGGCCACTGTTTGTTTTGCAGCCGTTATTAGTTGGATCATAAGTTTGAATTGAGAGAGTGTTAACCATTCCATGTTTTAGATTAAGTAAAGTTAAATATGGATCTGGTTGTATTATTTTTTTAAATATTTTAGATGCAATCACGAAGACTTCCTTCCAGAAGGTTTGGATTACTGGGCACGTCCACCATATGTGTAAATATGTGCCTATTTCTGGGCATCCTCGAAAACAAAGAGCTGAGGTATTAGGTGAATATTTTGCCACTCTAGCGGGTACAAGGTACCAGCGAGTTAGGACTTTATAATTTGTCTCCAGTGCTAAGATGTTGGGTGAAGATGACTTAGATGTGAGCCATATGTTAGACCAGTCCGTGTCTTCTAAAGTTCGTCCCAGGTCCTCCTCCCAACTCTGAACATAAGAGGGTCTATTAAGATTTGCTACTCCATATAATTGATTATAAAGTGATGAAATTGTACCTTTAGCAAATGGATCTTTTGTACAGATTGATTCAAAAATGGACAATTGGGATAATGGTGTATCCCCCTTTAGGAATGGTGTATAGAAATTTTTGATTTGGAGATATCTAAATATCTCAGAGTTTGGTAGATCATATTTTTCTCTAAGTGATGGGAATGAAAGGAATGATTTAGATGCTATGAAGTCATTTAGTGTCTGAATGCCTGATGTTGTCCAAGCTTTAAAAGAATTTGGGTAGATCCATGCCGCATAAAAGGCCGGATTTCTGATAAAAGAAAGGAGAGGATTGTGTGGAGATTGTAACTGATATTTGGTTTTTAGTTTATCCCAGAGAGATAAGAAGTGTTTAGTTATGGGATTATGAATTTTAAAGCGGTCTTTAGGATCAAACCATAATAAATTTGATATTAATAGAGGGTCATTTTCTGAAGCCTCTATAAATACCCATAATGGGATTTCCTGTTTTGCATGGTATTTGGACAGACTGGCCAAATGTGCTGCTCTGTAGTAGTTAGTAAAATTAGGGTATCCCAGGCCTCCTTTATTTTTGGGAAGATGTAGTGTGTGTATAGGTATACATGGTTTAGAAGAGCCCCATATAAACAAAGTTGCTCTTTTTTGTACTATTCTCAAAAAATAGGAAGGAATTGGAATAGGGAGGACTCTGAATAGATAAAGCAATTTGGGTAGAATAGTCATTTTGATTGCATTAATCTTCCCTATCCAGGATAAAGGAAGTTGCGACCATTGTTTTATTAGATTTGTGATCTGCCTTAATACAGGAGGATAATTGGTTGAGAATAAGTCAGAATGAGATGCTGTTAAATGAATTCCAAGATATGGGATTGATTTTTCTGCCCATGTGAATGGGAGTGCAGCCCTAGCCGCATGTTTGTGAGTGAAATATTAAGCACTAGGCATTTCTTAGGATTAATCATAAGGCCGGATAGGGCTGCAAATCCATCAAGAGCTGGTATTAAGTTAGGACCAGAGACCTGTGGTGATGATAGAAAAAGTAATATATCGTCTGCAAATATACATAATTTGTGTGTAATACCTCCTACTTCAATGCCAGTTATAGTTTGGTTTGTTCTGATGTATTGGGCCATGGGTTCGAGTATAAGGGCAAATAATAAGGGAGATAATGGGCAACCCTGTCGGGTACCTCTTTCGATATTAAAGGCATCAGATTTGTATCCAGCATATTTTATATAGGCTTTGGGTTTATTATATAATGCTTTGATCCATGTTAAAAAGTGGGGTCCAAAACCCCATTTTTGTAATGAATATTGCATATATTGCCAGGATACTGTGTCAAATGCCCTCTTAATATCGAGAGATAGAAAACATAAAGGGATTTTCCGTTTTTTAGCAATATGTGCCAATAACACTGCCCTGCGTACATTATCACCTGCCTGTCTATTTGGCATGAAGCCTACTTGATCTCTATGTATTAATTTTCCTATAATGCTATTGAGGCGTTTTGCTATTATTTTTGCTAATAATTTAATATCGAGGTTTAACAGAGAGATAGGCCGATAATTCACACAGGAAGTATCATCAGAGAGGGGTTTTGGGATCATACAAACAATTGCCATTAGTGTTTCTTCCCGAAAAGAATGTCCATCTAGAAGTTTGTTAAAAGTTTCAGTGAGAATGGGAGAGAGTATTTCTGAGAATGTTTTATAGTATAAAGCCGAGTAGCCGTCTGGGCCTGGTCTTTTGTTAAGTTTTAGGTCTTTTATGCGTTAGCAACTTCATCTATAGTTATAGGTTCATCCAAACTGCTTTTTTGATTCTGAGATAACTCAGGTAAGGTTATTTTTGAGAAGAAGGATTCAGCCTCTGTAGGATTAAATTCATTGTTTGTCTTGTATAAAGTTGCGAGATGTGAGTGAAATTTATGGACTATTTTAACTGGATTACAAGTGTAAACATTTTTTGATAATTTCAAACGTATTGGTTTGAAAGATTTGTTAGTTGAATTTAATGCCCGAGCCAAATATGTACCTGGTTTTTTTTGTATTCATGTAGAAATTGTGTTTGGAGCGTTTGAGGGATTTATCAACTGACTCAGTGAGAAATAGATCGTATTCCAATCTAGATTTTTCCAGATGAGATTTTGTACTCTGAGATGGATTATCTTGAAATGATATGTAGGCTGCATTAAAATTGAGTTCTAGTTTTTTTGCTAGATTTTTGCGTTCCTGTTTAAATAGTGCCATTTGTCTTTGTATTGTACCACGCAAGACAGGCTTATGAGCTTCCCACAGTGTTATTGGGGAGATGTCTGTTGTATTATTAATTGATATGTATTCCTTTAAAGCTTGTTCAATGGCCATCTGATGTAGTGGGTGTTTGAGCATTATGTCCGGTAAGTACCACGTTGGGTCATGCGCTTTTGGTATGGCTGAGGCTATAGTAGTGTATACTGCATTATGGTCAGACCACGGAATCGGAATTATATCTGATGCAATAATTTCTGGTATCATTCCTATTGTTAGAAAAATATGATCTATTCTGGTGAAGGTTTGATGAGGGTGCGAGAAATAAGTGAATTTCGTTTTCATTGGGTTACTTTCTCTCCACGAATCTACCAGATTGTATTTGGAAAGAAGTTGAGGAAAAGGTAATCTAGAGGTTATTTTAGATGGTGTAAAAGGTGATTTATCTAGAAATGGGAGGAGGACCTGGTTCGAATCCCCACACATTATCACTGTTCCTATTTTGTGTGTATTAATCACTTGTAATATATGTGAGAGGAATGGTGTAGGTTGTTTGTTAGGAGCGTAGTAGGAAATCACCGTGATTGCTGTATCCATTATATAACCCATGAGTATCAGGTATCTACCTTCTGGGTCTTTAATTTCTGATGATAAGGTGAATGGTGTGGATCGGTGAAATGCAATTAGAGTTCCCCTTTGCTTGGTACAGGCAGAAGCCGTGTAAATTTGTTGATAAAAAGGAGAAATATATTTTGGAGTAGAATCTTTGGTGAAGTGTGTTTCTTGGAGGCATACTATGTGAGCCTTCTTGTTATGAAAAGTACGGAAGGCTTTGGTCCTTTTTTGAGGGACATTTATTCCCTGAACATTCAGGGAAAGTATATTCAGTGGTGCCATGGCAACAGATCAAATAGTTTTGACTTACTTTTTGTTATGCAGAGCTGACTGCGCAGATCAACCTGTGTGGACTGAAGAGATGAATAGATAGAAAAGAAACCAGTGAATTCTGGAGTAAAGAGTAAACAAAAAACATATGAGATTAGTTGATACATTGTATAAATTATTTTTTGCAAGTAATCACAATTTACCCATGAAAGAGAGTAAATATCTCTCTCAGGGGAATAAGTGCCTTCGTCACACTCCCACATAATATGGTTGGGAGAATGAGGAGGGCTAATGGGGGTACACGGATCTTCCGCTTACAGGAGAGAAGTGCTATGTCAAAAGACATCAAAATGATGTTTCATTAATTGGAGTGCAGAATATAGTTTTTGTTGAAATTATTTATTCCAGGGTGGTTGTATATGGTTAGTCTTGCCCTAGGCTAAATAATTCAGTTAGAAAGGTACTGTTAATAACTTTGGTATTGATGAAGATAGTTTGAATTATTTAGGGATTTTAACCCTTTTAGAGTAAACAATTACATATTTTATTCATATGTAACTGTTTAGATATGTTAACTCATAAAATTGAAGTTGTATTGCTTCAGATTAGAATAAACAAAAACATAATTCTAGGAACTAGTTAGGAAAAGAAAGAAAAAGCTTCCATTACTTCTGGATTATTGAACATATTTATCCTAAAAAGTAATAAATCTATTGTTATTACCTGATAATATATAACTGAACAAGAATTTCCTTATTTCACTTATATATTCTAAGGCTATATGAATCAGAAGTAATAAGAAATATAACTGGAATGTAACATGATCCCACACAGTGTGTGACTATCAGAATGCAGTTACATTCAGTTATAAATACAGGTTTTTTATAGAGAACCATCTCTTAGTATAATAAATGAAGAGATATCAGGAATTAGGATGTCAGTCCATTGAATCTTCTTGGTCCATGGATGATGTGGCATAACGGCCTCTTTTGTGAGAATGATGATTCCCATTTTGTTCTGAAATTTTCTGGGTGCTGCCTGAAGGTGAAGATGACGCCATTCTTCTGCGTGTGGGAGAGTTGCTGCTTGTGGGTTCTGTCAGATTTAATTTTAAAAGGGTTTGTTGTAGTTCATCTGCTGATCTGCTTCTGTAAATTGTACCTTTGTAGTTAAATCTGACTGAAAAGGGGAAGCCCCATTGATACATAATGTTGTGGCGTTGCAGTTCCATTAGTTGGGGTTTCATGGATCGTCTTTTAGTAATAGTAAGTTGGGATAGGTCAGCAAAAATTTGATAATTGTGTCCTTGAAAATTAAGTTCCTTTTTTTCTCTTGCAGCAATTAGTATTTGTTCTTTCATTCTGTAATAATGAAATTTTGTGATTATATCACGTGGGGGTCCATCTTTCTTTTTGGCTGTGAGGGCTCTGTGTACTCTGTCCAGTTCTAAACGTTCAATAGGGATATCTGGCTTTAGTTCTTGTAATAGAGCAGTAATAGTAGATTGCAGGTCTGTCACAGTTTCAGGTATTCCCCTTATGCGCAAGTTTGAACGTCTGGCTCTATTTTCGTAATCTTCGAGCTTAGTTTGAAGTATTAAATTCTCTTCTTTTAATTGTTCCAATTCTGTTATATTTACTTGGGTTGTAATTTCAATTTCATTCATTTTTATTTCTAGGGCTGCGGTGCGGTTTCCCAGCTCTCTTATTTCTTTGGTTAGGCTATTTGTTATTTGGTCTGAGGTTTGTTTTAAAGCCTTATGAAGCATCTTTTCAAATTGTAATAATATTACTGGGGATGCTGAGGAGGCTTGTGGAGAAGTTTGTGAGAGGATTTGTTCTGTATCTGACTCAAATGGAGAGTCTTGCTGTGACATTTTCTGTTTGTGAGAGCCCCCTGATGCTGTATCTTGTGAGGTGACTGGAGCTGCTTTAGTTGCAGTGAGTGCCTGTGAGCTCTTTGTGAGGTGATTTTTATTTCTGCCACGGTTTCCTCCCAGTACCATATTTCCTGCCCAAACTTTCACAGTTTGTTCCCTGGGGCAAAAAGGTTCAAATGGATACCTTTTGAGCCTGCAGGCTCCGCTTTGTCCTTCTCTTCTCTCCTCAGTGGTGCAGAGCTCTAACAATGCATGTCTGCTCCGTTAGGCTCCGCCCATCTCCCTCTCAAAAGCTATTTCAATCAAACTTTGAACAACATTTTAACTTTTTTAAAATTTTAACAGTTCACGTTACATTTTAACATAGGACCCCTTATTTGATAGCAGCTTCACAAGTCTTGCATCCATTGAACTTGTGAGTTTTTGGACAGTTTCTGCTTGAATTTGTTTGCAAGATTTCAGAATAGCGTCCCAGAGCTGCTGTTTGGATGTAAACTGCCTCCCACCCAGATCTTTTGCTTGAGGATGCTCCAAAGGTTCTCAATAGGATTGAGGTCAGAGGAGGAAGGAGGCCACACCATGACTTTCTCTCCTTTTATCCCCATAGCAGCCATTGATGCAGAGGTATTTTTTGCAGCATGAGATGGTGCATTGTCATGCATGAAGATAATTTTATTACAGAAAGCATAGTTCTTCCTTCTGTACCAGGGAAGGAAGTGGTCAGTCAGGAACTCCACATGCTTTGCAGAGGTCATCTTTACACCTTTGGGGACCCTAAAGGGGCCGACCAGCTCTCTTCCCATGATTCTGGCCCAAAACATGACTCCACCACCGCCTTGCTGACATCACAGCCTTGTTGGAACAGGGTGGCCATCCACCACCCATCCACTACTCCATCCATCTGGACCATCCAGGGTTGCACGGCACTCATCATCAGTGAACAGGTCTGTTGTATAAAATTAGTCTTCATGTATTTTTCTGCCCAATGCAGACATTTCTGTTTGTGAGCATTGGTTAGTGGTGGCCGAATGGAAGGTTTATGCAAGACTCTGGAGGAATCTACACCTTGATGTCCGTGGGACTCCAGAGGCACCAGCAGCTTCAAATATTTGTTTGCTGCTATTTAATGGTGTTTTAGCAGCTGCTCTCTTGATCCAATGCATGGATCTGGCAGAAATCTTCCTCAATGTGCCTTTATCTGCACAAAACCCGGCTGTGCTCTGAATCAGCCACAAATTTCTTAATAGTGCGATGATCATGCTTAAGTTTTCATGAAATATCTAATGTTTTCATACCTCGTCCAAGGCATTGAACTATTTCACTCTTTTCGGCAGCAGAGAGATCCTTTTTCTTCCACATATTGCTCCTTTTGTAGTTTTTCCTTTAATTTGGCTCACCTGGCAATCTAATTATCACAGGTGTCCGAGATTTTTTCATTGATCAAAAGAGCCCTGAGACACAATGCCATCCATGAGTTAAACTGAAAAACAAAATATTTAATCTTTGTGACACTGAAATAGAATTTGCATAATAATTTGGAGCAGGGTGTATAGTCACCTCTGTTCCAGCAATGTGATGTCGGAAAGCTCCCTACCTGGTGGCAACATCTTCTCCCTGTCTTCTTCTGGGTTCAGGATCTTTGGCCATCTTACTTACTGCCCAGACGACAACATAACTCCCATGTATGCAAATATTACTTTATTCATCCTGGCACTTGCCAGATGCTGGTATTGTTCACTAAGCTGTGAATATGCAAAGTGTACATTCTCAAGCAGGTTAGGAACAGGCATCAAATATTTATTGCAGAAGAAACACAGGGGTTGATTTACTAAAAGCAAAGAGACTGTGCACTTTGCAAGTGCAGTTGCATTAATCTTCCCAAGAGCGTAGGGTCTAAGTAAAGTAGGGTGAAAGTAGTGATGCTCTGCTGTTCATGGTTAGGCAAAAATGCAGTGTTTGTTTGTTTTTCTTACTTGCACCTGATTGGGTATTATTTACAAAGTGAAGAAAATGAGTACAACTACACAGTCTCTTTGCTTTTAGTAAATCAACCCCATAGTATGTCTATACTGCAATAAAATGCCTGCCTGTTTGCAGATGTTTAAATTGTATGTACAGGCGTGACCAAAAGTTTTGAGAATGACACAAATATTAATTGTCACAATTAGAAAACAGAGCAACAAGGTGGGACTTTGCATGAGACGCCAGGTGGGTAGAACCAAGCGTCTCCATCCGCAATAATTGGACAAAAAAAGGAAAGCGGATTGGCGGGACTTTAAATGAAACATGCACTCCAGGAGATAACAATTTTAAAACCATGAATGTGGCAAGTAACCAATGTGACAGAGCCAAAACACATTGCATGGAAGCATAACGTAACATCAATTGGCATTAAATGATTTATTAGTATATAAATTGTAACCAAAGTAAAAATAATATTGACATGATTCATAATAATAGTAAAAACCCTTATTCATAACGAGACAGGTCTTGAATTGTACATAAGGTATAGAAAAAATACAGTTAATGACATGGTTAGTTCCTTTTGTATATATTGTAAAACAGCATTTCCATAGAAGACAGGTCTCTAAAATAATTCATTATGAGCTGGGTAAGCGGGTAAAATCCAATTGATATGTAGAATAAATCAACAATGCAATTTAAAATATATAGGGGCAACCATTGGATCACACTTCCATAATAGAACAACACGATTGGCTCATATTGATACAAACTGTAGATAGCCAGATTCACTGAGGTGTATCTCCATGATAAGTAATTATAACCAGGGTGTGTTGGTACAATCCAGTTGGTATAAATACAGTAATAGAATTATACTAATATGGTGTAGACACGGGGGTATCTATTGGCTCAACGCGATCGCCACTCTTCAGGAGCAAGTATGCAGTAGGTGTCTATAGATATTTAAAAACATGTATATTAAAAGAGCTTATATGGTAGATCTGTGTAGAGGGGGAGGAAGGATGACAAAAAGGGGGGTATAGCCCGATTCTCCAAACTACTTACGAGTAATCCTATGAGTTTGGGCGTGGGCATGGAGGGCTGGGGGCCGACCGAAAAAACATAAGCTCCCGGGAGCTGAGGTGGACTGGCCCAGTACACAGCGGTGGCGATCCAGTAACAAATACAAGTCCCCAGGGATGTATCATCATAAGTGTCAAAATATATGTGGTCCACGTGGTAGTCATCTATAAAAAGTTGGGGTAAATGGTATATATATATATATATATATATATATATATATAGAGAGAGAGAGAGAGAGAGAGAGAGAGACCATGGGAATATATATTGGGGAAGTGGTGGGGCAGATATGTGTGCAGGTGTTAGTGAGAAAGCGGAGAAAAAAAATGGCAGAGTAACAAAGTAAAAAACATGAATATTACCTATAAAGAAAAATGTGGCAATGTAGATCTGAAGGTGCCTGGATATCGTGGGGATGACCACCGTGCGGGGACTGGAATTGGACTGGAGGGAGTACATGTACTCCGGTGTGATGGTGGGTGTCCACCAACGCCACGTAGGCAGCCAATGGGAGGCGACGGTGCCAGACAGCTGAGCAGCGTCAGCTGCCCGCTATCAGGCGGTAATCACCTCGAGTAGGAAGCCAGATGGAATACACAGCGGCGGCGCGCAGACGTCATGGTATGTGACGCAGAGCGCATCGGCACTGGAAGCGTGAAGTCTATGCGCAATTGGGTGTGCGCCCGATCCTCCACGTCACTCAAAAGAGGAGGGGGAAGGGGAGGACCCCAGGAGCGCATCGCAGCTCCCGGGAACTGAGCAAGATGGCCAATTGGCCAAACCAGCTCACCTCCCAGCCCAGTAGAATACACATAGGAAGTGTGACAAAGAATACACTTATTAGATAACAGTATTAAATCGGTAACATAATATAGTAAACTTCCTCAAACCTATACTGATTTAAATTGAAAGTTGGCAATATGAGAATAATTAATGCTTTAACATAAATGGACACCTAGATTAATGGATGGCAATAGGGAGTACCAACAAGTTAAATAATGTAGAAAGGTAAGGGTGCATGTTCCCATCCCTTAATATGGATACATATTAGAAAACAGAGCAACAAGGTGGGACTTTGCATGAGACGCCAGGTGGGTAGAACCAAGCGTCTCCATCCCCAATAATTGGACAAAAAAGGAAAGCGGATTGGCCCGACTTTAAATGAAACATGCACTCCAGGAGATAACAACTTTAAAACCATGAATGTGGCAAGTACCCAATGTGACAGAGCCAAAAGCCAAAAGCCAATCCGCTTTCCTTTTTTTGCTTAATTGTCACAAAGTCTGCTGCCTCGGTTTTTATGATAGCAATTTGCATATAGTCCTGAATGTTATGAAAAGTGATCAGATGAACTGCAATTAATTGTAAAGTTGCCATGAAAATGAACTTAATCCCATAAAAAATATTTCCACTGCGTTTGTGAAGAAGGCTTCAGGACGCCCAAGAAAGTCCAGCGAGCGCCAGGACCGTCTCCTACAAAAAAAAAAAAAAACACTCATTCTTTGCAGTATGTGTAGCCTGTTATTATTACAAAAATAATAAAGAACAGTATCATTGGGATTTAAACAAAATGACATTTAAGCAGAACATCATAAAGCCCATTAAACCGAACATTTTATATCTTATATGAAAGTGAAGTCGCACCAGTATTCCCTCAAAGTGGCTGTCAAAGCTAGTCCTTCACATGTGTTTTAATGGCCTAGTTATTTACCATTTCTAAATTTGCATGAAGCAAATATGGAGTAGAAAATGCCACAGGGAAAACATGCTGCTATGCAAATGGAGAGGAAATTATGAATAGAAAAAGAGTATAGGACATGGAATATTTAGTTAGATAATGTTGGGGTTTTCCATTAGGAAACATTCTAGCCTGTAATATTTGCTAACAACAAAGCACACGTAGATGTTTACATGATTGTGAATATATAAACAGATAAACCGCGCTAAAGTGAGTCCAATAAAAGTCTGTGATAATAAACAATCTGTGGTAATAAACAATGAAGTCCAAAATCCTTCTGTGTGATGAAGTGAAGAAAATAAAATAAAGGTGACTGTGTGGTGAACTGCTTACCAGAATGTAAGCCAAATCAGGCAGGTGGCTTAAAACCCAGCCCGGGCCTTTGGGAGCACTCAAAATGGACAAAATCCTTTGCGCTCGAACAGCAGAACGAATCCACATAGGGTTAAATCAAATAAAAAAGACCATAGTGTAATACTGACATAAACATATTTCATCAAAGAAGGAGGGGGTGTGTACACACATATGATCATAAACTAAATATCATGCAGGCACCCTGGGGGTGTGAGACCACTCTGGGACGCCAAAAAAAGTAAATCATGTGCAGCATGCAATAAAAGGTGTCCTTATAACCTCCTGTAAAAAACCACCAGTTGCCATACAGCTAAAGGAACACCCAGTGCACAGGTACGCGGGGCCGCTTATCAGATCGTGAACTAGTGAGGGCATCAATAGTAACAGGGTGCAACTTCTGTGTGACCCGGGGTATAAGTTGAATGAACCTACAGGGGTTCCTGCTCACCAGAAAGACGACCAGAGAGTATAGGACATGGAATATTTAGTTAGATAATGTTGGGGTTTTCCATTAGGAAACATTCTAGCCTGTAATATTTGCTAACAACAAAGCACACGTAGATGTTTACATGATTGTGAATATATTTTTTGTATATATGAAATGTGTTTATATTTTTTATATGAATTTAAAAAATATATACACATTTAAAATATGTAGCCTTTTTTAATTAACTGGAGAAAATAATGTATACAGGTCAGCTTTTTTTTATAAGAATGATTTATGTTTGTTCCATTGCACAGCATATAAAAGCATTGTAGAATGATAAAATAAGTTTAAAAATATTCTAGATGTTACGTTGACATTTTAAAATGTCAAATATAGTTAGAGATATTCATAGTTAATTTGCTGACTTTTTCAGAAGAACAGGAATTATGAGATGGAGAACTGGTCATGGAGGTAATTGTTCGCCTGATACTCACAGTCATTTCCTGCAGCAATACAGCATTACAGCTAGTAAAATGAAATGCCATTCGATGTAGCTGCTGAATGCACATCAATGCACAATTAAGTCAAAGGCTATTTAAAACTTTTGATGTGCTTAAAGCAGAACCCCAACCAAAAATACATAAAAATGAAAAGCCCATAGTGCTGTTTTTCCAAAACTAGAGGTCCTAAGTCTTCCAGGTTGAATGACAGCCAGCGCCTGGAGGCCTTTGAGGGAGTTTTAAGCAAACCTTCTGGCCAGTTGTCTTAGCTCTTTATTTCTGTTTGGTTGTGCATGATACATATCAAAAGGCTAGGGATGAGGCTTGCATCACATTTTGAAAAACAGCTGCTGCTCTGCTAATACACATGCTGGAAAGCACTTTGTTGCATCAAATGTTTTACAAGCTTTTATAAACATGGTGGTAATTTTCAATTAGAAAGCTGGGCGAATGATATAAGAGCTCATCTGACTAAACAATCAATGAAGACAATTTGACTGAAACATGTAATGACGGCCATAGACAGTGCAAATTTCTTTCCTGCAACCACAGGTTGCAGGAAATTGAATTCACACAATTCCCCCATCAACACAGACAGTGCTAACAGGGGAATCCCTCCTGCTGAGCAATTGTCTGCTTCTGACAGGGGGGGAAGACAGTGATTATTGCTAGTGGCTATAGCAGCCGCTAGCGATAATTGTGAGTGACTCCAGCAGGCTGGTTGTACCCAAGTTGATCGATCAATCAACTTAGTACATTCAGCCTGCCCACACACTGTTCGAATCTCAGGCCAGTTCCTGCTGCCACGATTCAAACTGTCAATGGCTGGCCTAAGAATAACACAGGATCATGGTACTCTGTGATATTAAAGTATAAGTCAACCCTAACACTACAATTTTTACATCCACAGACATCCACGATCTAACACTAACCTATCTAGCCCTGTAAAGAAGAAATCAGTATACATACCTTTTTTGAAGCCGATCCAGTCCAGTCTCCAGTGGCGGAAGCTCTCCAGTGGCGGAAGCTCTGCAGAGCACACAGCCGACAATGGCTGTGAAATGAATGGGGAGTGACGTCACCCATAGACTTACCATGTGGCTTCTTCCGTTGTCGGCTGTGTCATCTCCACCCGCCTCCACAGCAAAGTCACGGCTGATAGCTCAGCGTGGGATTGGGTCGGATCAGATTCAAAAAAGGTATTATACTGTTTTTTTTCTTTACAGGGCTAGATAGGTTAGTGTTAGATCATGGATGTCTGTAGATGCAGAGATTGTAGTGTTAGGAAGGACTTATCCTTTAACTTACTAATTGTAAACAAAAAAAAATTTCCCAGCACACATACCAGCTAGCCTGAAAATAGACTAAATTAACCCTGTCTAATAATTCACGTTAAAGATAGAGGGCTAGATGCACACATTTGTAAAAAAAATGTGTAAGCTGCAGTGCCCACGGCAAGGTTCCTCTGTATACTGGGGTCCTAACTCTATCGTTTTAAGATTCTCCAAATTGGAGCACATATAGCAATGGATAGATAAAGGACAGGTTTGTCTGGAGGGATCCCACTCCTTCTTTAAGGTACAGGGACATGCTGCATGCCCAGCAAGAGCACAATGGCATCTGAAGGCATCCAGTGTGTCCCGAGCCAAATCCAGCTGACAAGCTGTGCAAACAAGGGGCAACCACCCCAATCCCTAAATAGCCTTTGCAGTAAAGTGCAAGGACTTACTAATTGATATGTGTATTGTGCACTTTAAAAAAAAAAGTATATTAGGTGGATTATCTTTATAGTATGAAAAATATACTTTTGAGGTTTATAGAACTAAAGCAGCCTTTTTTACACCCCCATCCAGCACCAGGAATTTTGCGCTACCATGACTCCCCAGCCCAAATATTTGCCAGTGAAAGCAAGTGAGGATGAGCAAACAGCTAGTAAGAGGTAATCTGGAGCATAGTAGGAAAGATGTCAATTTCTAAAGAAGAGTCTCCTCAGCATCTGTACAAGGATAACCTGATAACTGCAGCAAGTTATAGGGTAGACGCAATCACCCACCCTTTCATATCACAAAGATACTCACATCTTTTCATTGCTCAGCCACATACCTCCCATGATTATCCCTTCAACTAGCAGACACTTTTATGACAAATGGCCACACATACACACACTGGACTGAAAAACATCTATAATATTCCCCTTAATATAGCTTTTCCTTCCTCAGACTGAAAACCAGATGCCTTTCAGAAAACCCACCCAAATCCGACTTACTGACAGTCATACTACCTGCTTCTATTTAAGACACTTGCACGCGGTGGATCTGTTTTCTGCCCAGCACAAGCGAGGACATATTGTTAATTAACATACGTATTATTGTTTGCCTACTGATTGTTTGTATGTTTTCTCTGATCTGTGAACACGAGCTAGACTGACAGTCCTATCTTAGGCTTTATTCACACCTATGCAGTTTGCATTTGATCCATTTCTGCAGTGCATTTTATGGTTCATTTTGCAGTTTTTATGCATTTTTTATGCTTTTTTTTTTGCCCAATTTGTTGTTAGGCAGGTTAAAAATGCAAACAACATTGCAGTAATATCGCAGAAAAAACGCACTACATGCTTTTCTGCAGCTTCTCCATTGAAGTCTATTGAACCAAGAACACACAAAAACAAAGATGTGAACGTGTCCCATAGGAAACCATGTTAAATGGATTGCAGTGCATTTCTGCAAAAAGCACCAAAAAACGTATAGTTGTGAACCAAGCTTAAGGCATCAGATTTTACCAAGATTTTGCTGCGATTTGTGTTTTATAATCCACCCAACAACAAATTGGCCAAAAAAAAGCATAAGAAATGCAAAATGCAAAACACATCAAAAAAGTGTGTGCAAAAATGCAAAATGCACCCCAAAAAGCACTGCAGAAACTGATCAAAAGCAAACTGCATAGGTGTGAACCAAGCCTAAAAGTGGTTGTAAACCCTTTCATATACCCAGTGAAGTGACTGGCCTCAGATGATACCCAAAGATGAAACAAATCTTCCAGCATACGTTTTACTTGTTTATCTGCAGTCTTCTCTTCCCTACTTTTGTTCAAAAGGGCAGAATCATGTTCAAATCCTTCTCCATCTGTTAGTATCACAGAGGAGGGGGTGGAGAGCTGCAGTTACAGTGTGTGAGAGCTGATTGGAGGAAAGGCACACACACCCCTTCCACACAGGCACAGGAGCAAGGTAGGATACAGAGCTGTGTTCTGAATAGACAATCTGTGTGCTGAGCTCTCCTCCCCATTACAAATTTATCTCATGTGACGAGAAAACTTCTCAGAAGTGACTAATGCTGATAACAGGAGAATGAAGCACCAGAGAGAAACAACAGTTAGAGCTTTGTAGGGAGATAAGTAAACATTACAGATATGGATTGGAGTTTATTTACTAAAGCTGGAGAGTGCAAAATCAGGATCACATAGAATCCAATCAGCTTCCAGGTTTTATTGCCAAAGCTTAATTCAGTGTTTCTCAACTCCAGTCTTCAAGGCGCCCCAACAGGTCATGTTTTTAGGATTTCACTTGAATGAAACAGCTGTGGTAATTACTAAGGCAGTGAAACTGATCAAATCACTTGTGCAAAATAATGGTAAGCCTGAAAACATGACCTGTTGGGGCACCTTGAGGACTGGAGTTGCGAAACTCTGGCTTAATTGAAGTTTTAGCAGCGCTTTACCGTCATTTTAGCGGCGCTATTCGGCAGCTAGCGGGGTGCTTTTAATCCCTGCTAGCGGACGAATAAAGGGTTAATTGGGCCCGCGTAGCGCCGCTGCCGAGACGCTTTGCAGGGGCTTCGGCAGTGGTGCCCATTCATTTCAATGGGCAGGAGCAGTGGAGGCGCAGTGTATACACTCCTTCACCGCCCCAAAGATGCTGCTTCCAGGACATTTTTTAATGTCCTGCCAGCGCATCGCCTCAGTGTAAAAGCACTCTGGCTCTCACACTGGGACTGCAGGGGAGGTGTTTTTCAGGCGCTAGTTTTAGCCCAAAAATGCCTGAAAAACACCCTAGTTTGAAAGGGGTCTTAATGCTTTTCCCATGTGATACTATTTCTTGGATAATTTACTTCATAAGTACAGCTATTTTTACTTCATTAAGATGGACTGCATATACAGTGCCTTGCAAAAGTATTCCTACCCCTTGCAATTTTCCACATTTTGTCATGTTACAACCAAAAACGCAAATGTATTTTATTGGAATTTTATGTGATAGACTAACACAAAGGGGCCCATAATTGTGAAGTGGAAGGAAAATTATAAATGTTTTTCAAAATTCTTTACAAATAAATATCTGAAAAGTGTGGCATGCATTTGTATTCAACAAAAGCAAAATAGCCCATGGGACTTTAAATGAGGCAAGCATGGGGGCCAGCAAAGTAGAGTAAACATAGTAACATGGTTTATTAAAACCTGAGTAAATGCACAAACATAAAAGCCAAGCTTTTAGCATGATGACAAATTGCTTGAAACAATACACATGTAATTGTATACAATGTTTGAGTTGTAATGGCATCTATAACTCGCCACGTTTCATGAGCCACTGCTCGTTTCTTCAGGAGTAGATCATTAGGTGCAGTATCTCTAGAAAAACAAAGTATGCATTGAAAATATGCATCACATAAAATATCTTTTTGCAAATAGAGGTCCAAGTGAAGCCCCATACTTACAAAACGGCAAAGCCGAGGTTCCAAGAAGTGATCCCCTAGGAGGCGGCCACGGGATGCATTGGTCCTGAAGGGATGGAGCCGACAGCAACCCACCGGGGGAACATGCGAGGGACAGACATGACTCAATGGTGACAGTTGTGTGACTGTGACGGCTGCTGAGCAACCTGCCGTCTGACTCACTGACATCAACATATAAGGAATCTAAACAGAACAGGACCATCATTTCCACAATGAGTAAGGGTAAAGGCTCTGCTTGGAAATCATAGACACTTGGCGCTGTGGGTTAAAAATGAAGCTGCAGCCTTGAACTGTATCAGACCTGAGTCTGACTGACATCAATATATAGAGAACAGGATCATCATTCATTTCCACTATGAGTAAGGGTAAGAGTCCAGCATAGACACTTGGCACTGTGGGTTAGAAAATAAACTACATCTATGAAGTGTATCAGGTTTGACTAGGACCTGATACAATTCATTGCCGCAGTTTCATTTTCAACCAACAGTACCAAGTGTCTATGATTTCCAGAGACTTTACCAGGTTTATAAGTTTTACCTTTAGTCATTGTGGAAATGATGGTTCTTTTCTCCATATGTTGATGTCAGTCAGACCGTCTGGGCAAAACTTGGTAAAGTTTCTGCCTGAAAATCATAGGCACTTGGCATCACACAAGTTAGAGATGACACTGCATGATTTCCCACAGATTCCATTACCATTGTTATGCTGAAGACACCCAAATCTATCTTCCTACCCCTCAGCTCAGCTCACCCCACCAGTCTCCTCACTCATTTACTAACAAACAAACATATCAATATGGATGTCACACCACTTCCTCAAACTCTGTCTATCTAAAACTGAGCTTATAATAACTCCTCCCTCATGTGCCCCTTCCCCTGACTTCTCTGTCTAGGTTGATGGCACAACTATCAGTCCACCCCCACATGCCAGGGTGCTTGGGGTACTTCTGGACTGTGAACTCTCCTTTCAGTCCCACTTTCATCTCATTGCTTCAAATGAATAATCGTGCATGCAATGCAGGGAAATGAGGTGGAATTCCACAGGAACGTGCATGTTTTGGTATGAATCGGCCCTTAGGGGAGTATGATCAAGAAGTTGGCCCCGGGCATCACCAAACCTCTACACACCACTGCAAACGTTGCCTTACAATAAATGGAAAATTCACATATTAAAGCGCTAACACATATGCCTTTTTGTTATTATATTTATTTTTTGGTACAGAAATTTCAGCATCACAAGTTTCAGCATACACATTTATGGTATGAAAGCTTTTTTGCACGTCTTATACATGTATCAAACCCAAAAAGGTAATGGTCATTTACTGACTCACTATAGCCCCTTACTCAAACCCTAACATTGAATTGTACTTCTAAATGTAAGCCTTAACTTGAACCTAAGCAGAAGACAAATCCTAACTTGAATTTAATCCCTGTTTGCAATTCTTAACCTTACTATTAATGTTAAGCTTAAACTTCAGTTGAACTGCATACTATCATAGAATGAATACTTTTCTTTATGCTAATAAATACTACTACTGTCAGCAAACATACTACCCCATTGAAAATACATTCAATAAAAGCTTTGACCCAAATATGTCAAAGAAGAAGTGATGATGATGTGTCAATGATGTGTAAAGCTCTACACTAAAATTAAGTGATCTCCATTATAGCTGACACACACTACTAACTGGCATTTAACCTAATATGACCTTTTCAGCTGTGGCTGTAATTATGATTTGGTTACTACAAAAAGTTTTTTTTTATGTGTGTCGTTTCTTTTCATTTTTTTTTTACTTCCCCAAAAAAAAGAGGTTGGAATTTCTCACACAAATAACAGCTTTAAATCAACACTACATTAAAAGTCAAATCATCACCCAACTGCCTTTCTCAGCTGACTGTTTTGAAAAAAACTAAAATGAATTTCTAATTCATTATCTATTATCTAATTCATGATAATAGATATATAATGATGTACAACAAATTAAATATGCAGGTAAAGTAGAAGTTTATAAATGAAGAAAGTGCTTAGCCAAATGTGTGTCAAGGTAATCTGTTCTAAAAAGTGTGTATGTGATATATTTACCACACCAATATGTGATGAAAAAGTGGTAACCAAACCCACATAAGACATCCACTTCAATCTATATGTAAAAAAATATATAGATTGCACTACTGAATCATAAAAAAATAGGTCGAACATTCCACAAATAATGTGACATCTATGTGAAGAAGTAAAAAATCAGTCCACAAGTGAAGTGAAAATGATTTCTGATGGAGATCTCCACCATCCACCACCGAAGTCATACAAATATCAGTGCCTCCACCAACAGCTAAAGGGCTCATTTACCAGCTCCAATTGATTCCTCATTACAAGGGATCGTTAGCGCTTGTGGCTTTAGCCCAGCCAAGGCCTTTCTCCAGGTCCAGATAGTCTCCCAACACATTCACCCCTTGGTGCCGTATAGGATATGGTGATATCTAGTCTGTGGCAAATGTAATGATCTTTCTATAAGTTATCCATTTCAGCCAGCATAAACAGACTCACTGTCCAGCTGGCTCTATGAAAAAACTAATATATCAAGCTTTATCACCCACAATAGTGGATTTCTTTCTGACAATGATTTCTATTGTGAAGGATAAAGCTTGATATATTAATTAACACATGGTTTGAGTGTTAGAGATAATTGCCATTTAAAATGATTAAAGTGTAACTTCACTTTTGTTGACAAAAACATTCCCATCTGGGTGATCTATGTAAATTGCAAGCATTATAACAAACCTTGTTGCAGATTCCTACCTTTTGTTATTCTGAAGATATCCCTGTGGGTTTCTCTGTACCTCTGTTCTGAGTGAGTGTAATGGGAGTGGTTTCATAATTAACTGTCAGGAGCTGAAGGGAGGAATGAGGAAATCTGCTGGGCCTCCATCCCTTTAGAAACGTTCCTATTGAAAGTATCTCTCAAAAAATGACATTTTTGTTGCAAGGGATGCCTGAAATCTGATTTGTATCTTAGGCAGACTTCTGGGAAAACTGGTGAGACAATCACACAAGCAGAAAATGATGTTTCTGGGGAGTGGTCAGTACACACTCTGTGTGCAGAACAGCTCCAGGTAGCCATATTGCAATGTATTCTCAGAAAATTACATTGACTGCAGATTGAAAAGGAAAGGTCATTTTTAATAACATTCAATCACAATATGATTATTGCCGCAATTATATGCACTATATTATTTTTTATTCATTTGCTATTTTTTCCCCCCACGAGAGTGGAGTTACCCTTTAAGTATGTTGGATATTTAAATGAGACATGGTGACGTGCATTTCACTGACCCATGGGGAAGTCTATCGATGAAATGTACCCAGGGCGAGCTGCTGGAGGCATCATTACCATGTTACATTTGATGTCTACTCGTGGGATCGTGAGATCCGCATAGACACATATTATCTATGCCTGTTTTACCAGTGTCGTGAGACACTTTTAAATGTGAGTGCTATGTGGTTTAAATAAACAAGAAAACTTTTCTAAAGGATTTTATGCTATGCTATGCTGTGCTTTCTTTCTTTTCCAATTACATCTCTCTGGAGGAAAGTCGGGAGTGGATATCTTTTGGGCTCTTGCAGACCATTACACAGTGAAAAAGAAAAGAAATTGCCCACTGGAGGTCCAGATTGACTGCTACTGAGGAGGTCTGATATCATTATCTACCACAGATCTGCAGAGTATTGCATCCTGCTAAGGGAATAACAAAAAAGGTGACCACTGCCCCACCTATAGCTGGCCATTGCAGTAAGCAGCATGGGAGAGCACAAAAGATATAAATAGGGCCAAGGATAAATCCAAGGAAAAAAACAACTTACTTACCGACCAGCCAACAGACAACCGAATCAACCTGTTAGACAGATTAATTCAGTTGTCTGTGGGCTGGTCGGTAAGTAAGCTTGGTTTTTCCTTGGATTTATCCTTAGCCCTGTTTATATGCTAAGTGAATAAGCGTGTTTTCTGGTTTATCTTTACCAGCCACTAACATTGGTGAGTGATTTAGATCATAAGCGTTGGAGGATATATTATATGAAGAATCTGCTACTTACACTTGTGGGATTGAACATAGTTTCTTTTGAACTCTGTTTTTGTTATACACAGTTTTTTTTAAACTCTTTTTTGATACACATGTTCACTAATAATAATATGTTTTGGCTACAGTTTTTTGGCACTAATTCTTTGAGACTTTTACAGACTTTTGCTTTTTGTTTTTGTTCTTTGGCTATATATAAACACATATAGATTGAAGTGGATGTTTTATGTGGGTTTGGTTACCACTTTTTCATTTGTTTCCATCCCAATATGGAGCGGTCACTATAGCAGCAGCAGAGAACTTCCACTGTGGCTGGTATAGTAACATGTACACGAAGGCCTGAAAGCACATGTGCATGAAGGGCTCGGGTCAGCCGTGTCTGCGCAATAGGATCAGTGCTTCCAGGCCTTTGTTTACATGTTGCTATAGCAGCGGCAGGGGAAGTTTGCTGCGGCTGCTATACATATTCACAATCAAATAGCTTGGGCGCGGCACACACGAGGTATGAGACAATTTTTTTTTTAAAATGGTAATAAATAAAAAATAGAAGGGCAATACTCCTTTTGCTGGCAGAATTTCTCTCCTCTTTGTGGGAAAGCACATCTATTCTTGGAGTCTCCTCCTATTTTTGCCCTCATCCAGCCCCCAACCAGCCCCCATCCAGCCCTGCGGGCATCCTCGGCTTACCTGTCACTCCCCACAGCCCTGCTCCACTCTCCCCGCCCCTCCCCTGCCACCCAACTCTCACGAGAGTGAGCTGCAAAAAACAAAAAAAAAAGGGCACTGCTGGGATATCTGACGTTTATCTCCCGGGAGTGTGATCGGAGCTTGTTGTCGGAAATTCCGACCCTGTGTGGGCTCCATCTGACTTTTTCCATCGGATTTTCCAACACACAAAGTTTGAGAGCAGGCTATAAAATTTTCCGACAACAAAATCCTAACGCGTTAATTCCAACTGTGTGTGGACATTTCCGACGCACAAAGTGCCACGCATGCTCAGAAGAAATTCCGAGACGGAACAGCTCGGTCTGGTAAAATTAGCATTCGGAATGGATAGAGCACTTTCGTCAGGCTGCAATGTTTAAAATTGTTTAATACAGCGCATTCTCTTCTTCTTTATAATGCTAGAAGAATGAAGTAGTTTTGCTGCTCATATTCACACAGACTTCTCACAAACGTATTTCTTTATTATTTATCGTGATTCCCTCAATATATTTTGATTTGTCACATCTGACAAAAAATCAATATAATTTTTTTTGGGCTTTGTATGTTTTGTGTGTCAAGTTACCACAACACCATTATTATCTTATATTATTTATTCTTTATTCTCGAGATTGCTTGGTGTTGGTGTCTCTTGTTAATTTCACATTGTATTTTTGAAATGTACCTGCCTCCTCACAAACAAACTGTCCTTTTTGATGGAAAACACACATAGGCAAGTATAATTGAAACAAAAAAACCTTTATTAAGGGCTCACAACGAAACAAAGAGGGAGGCAACGCTGCAGAAACAGCAGAAATTGATGAAGCCTTTGACCCCCAGGGCACACATCAATTACCGTATTTATCGGCGTATAACACGCACTTTTTTCCCCTTAAAATCAAGGGAAAATCGCGGGTGCGTGTTATACGCCGATCCCCTGCGATCCTGACCTGTCAGATGCGAAAAATCGCCGGCCGCGATTTGAAAATGGCGCCGCCGGCACCGAAATACACAGTGCCAGTCCTCGGCTCTTCTCGGCCACCTTCAGCTTCACTCGAGCGCCGCCCGAACCTAGCCGAGTGTACTCGGCTAGGTTCGGATAGCTCCGCTCACAGTCACGCCCATCCCGAGTGGAGCCGAAAGTGAACGAGAGCCGCCGAGAAGAGCCGAGGACCGGCTCTGTGTATTTCGGCGCCGGCGGCGCCATTTTCAAATCGCGGTCGGCGATTTTGAAGCTCAGCGAGCTGCAAAGCTGCACTGGGGCAAGGCTGCACTGGGGCAAGGCTACACTGGGGCAGGCTGCACTGACAAGGCTGCACTGACATGGCTGCACTGACATGGCTGCACTGACATGGCTGCACTGGCAAGGCTGCACTGGGGCAAGGCTGCAATGGACACTGGGGAAGGCTGCACTGACAAGGCTGCACTGGGGAAGGCTGCACTGACAAGGCTGCACTGACAAGGCTGCACTGACAAGGCTGCACTGACATGGCTGCACTGACATGGCTGCACTGACATGGCTGCACTGGCAAGGCTGCACTGGGGAAAGGCTGCACTGAGAAGGCTGCAATGATGGGCATTTAAATGTAAGTTTTTTTCCCTTCAACTTCCCTCCTAAAAGTTTTTTTTTCCTTAAAATTCCCTCCTAAATTGGGGTGCGTGTTATACGCCGGTGCGTGTTATACGCCGATAAATATGGTATTTTACAGCAACATTGGTGGCCTGAGGAGTCCTTATCTAAGGGAGTGCAGTCTGGTCCAGAAGTCCCAGAGATCCGTAAAGCAGCAGATGACATCTGTGTCCCCAGGCTGTTGTCATACAAGAGACTGCATCTTTTGCCAGACCAGACTGAACCCAGGCCATCACTCTCTGGTCTTCCTTCCACGCTTCCTTCCACGCTGTGGCTCTGGTGGTGTAGTTGTGGCAGGAGGAGGCAGAGGAGGATGGTCCAACTCACTCAGGTGGGTATTGGGTGTGATTTCACCCCTCACCCCCTTAGTTAAGACTTTATAAAGAAGGTCCTCACACATGAGGCACTGGCCCTCCTGCATGTCCTTCAGTTTGGTGGCAGCCATGCAGGCAAAGGCCTCTTCAGGAGTGGGGGTCTCTCTGAGGGACGTAGAAGCCTCCTGAATGAGCCTGAGCGCTGAATCCTGCACGTGACTCCCCTTCCTGGGTCTTTTGGTTGGAAGACGGAGGGGAGGAAGTTGTGATTCGGTCAGGCTCCTACTGGGCCCAGGCTTCTCCTGGCTGCCACATAGCCCTGCCTCCTCCCAGCTGCCACTAACCCCCGCCTCCTCCTGACTGCCACATTCCACAGCCTCCTCCTGTGTACCACATTCCACAGCCTCCTCCTCCTGGCTGAGGTCTTCCTGTGTATGAAAAAGGGACATAGTTTTAGTTTTTTATTCATCATTCACACACAATTTTCACCTCATGACTGTTGCAAATTGAATGTTAACAAATATAACAGATTATCATTCTGAGGCCAGCATTTTTCATTCTTGTCCCAATTATTTTTGCCCACTACTGTCTATTGATATGTAAAACACTTTCTTAAATTAGCAATTAGTGATTAATAATAACATCTAGTAAATATAATTTATTTCTTGCCCAGAAATCTGTAGAAGAATGCTATACCTGGCTCCAGCTGGGCTCCTCCACTTCTTCCTGGCTGGAAGTCCCAGGTTGGACATCGGAAGCCTCAGCTGGGGTGGAAGGAAGAGTGGAAGGAAGGATTGAGAGGGATTCCCTGACTCCAGTCTGGTCTGACAGAAATCGCAGCCTCTCATAGTACCACAGCGTGGGGACATAAATGTCATCTGCTGCTGCTCCGGATCTCTGGGAATCTGTGACCTTCTTGCGCTCCCTAAGATAAGTGCTCCTCAAGCTACCAATTTTGGCTTTTAAATAAGGGATGGTTGCTGTGGGGACCACCGGCTTCACCAACTTCAGAAGTTTCTCCAGCGCTGTCTGCCTCTTTTGTTTATAATTATAATGAGGATGTTTCACCTGCCACAGACAGGGCAGCTCCCTGTATTTGTCTATGAACAGGGGGAGGAAGTTGTGGTCATTGAAGCCATCCATTTTCTCTGCAGGACACAACACAAGACAAACCCTAATGTCAGGCGACATTCTCCTAATCTTGTTACAATATAGGCCTCAATCTAGAAGCAGTATAGGCCCAAGTTTAGATCTTACCTTCGTTATCACGATCGGCGCCTCCGATACTCCTTCCACCGCTCACAGATCGTACGTACTACGCACGCGTGTTACGCTTTATATACACTGCGCATGCGTGAAACTCCGCCCGCCCCTGATGTTCTTTCTAGTCTATTCCCCGCCCCTTCTCGTTCGGCGCAGTGGGGGAAGAGCACATGGCGGAGACACAGCAGGTGCGTGCTAATTACAGCAACGAGGAGGAGGAGGAGGAAAGCCCGGAGCCTGAAGCGTCCCAATCCCGGAAGAGACGATTTAAGGCATCAAATATGTCCTTTGGGGAGATGTTGGGGTTGGTCGACATCCTGAAGAGGGCCGACTATGACGGGAAGTATGGACCTTATCCCAACCCTAATGTCCGAAAGGCCAAGATCATGGCGAAAGTAGTCAAGAGTCTGCACCGGAATTTCGGGGTACGGCGATCCAAGGATCAGCTCAGGAAGCGGTGGTCGGACCTCAAATTAAGGGAGCACGAGCAGTACAGAAGGATCAGGAGAGTGCTGCAAAAAAGTAAGTAGTTGTCCTGTGTTCCTATTTTTTATGTTTATTACGTTCATGCTTTTCTTTACTGTTGTACAGTTTAAAATGGCAACTTTCATGTTCATGGGCACATTATTTGTTCGTATGAAACATTGTTCGTTCGGACTAGAAAACACAATTGTTTAGGCCATATGCATTTGAATAGTTTTTTTATGGCCTACTTCTCTTAAAATAAGTTGGTTGTCTATATGGGTTTGTAACTAGAATGAAATGCAAACTAGATTCTGTGTAAGGAGAGGACACTCAGCAGCTGTTTACACATCTGGACGCTGGAGCACTAGTGTGGGACACCAGAACACCCTTTTTATTAGGGGGTCCCACACACGTGCTCCAGTGTATACTATAGGGGTGTCTCCATCTGTGAAGCTTGTACAAAACAGGTAAGTATTCAAGCTTGACCAAGGACAAAACATGTCTTCATCTTGGAACTCTGCCAAAACAGACAATTGTACCCCACTTCAAAACGATGTTTCCTATTCCTAGTTCTGCCATCAAATATCTTTGTGCTAAGTATACCTATTTTTTTTTACATAGGGGAGAAAAGACTCGGAGGACACCCCTCATCCGGGGAGACCACAGACCCCCCACCTCTGGAAGAAGAGGAAATCCACCCAAGCCAAGCAGAGCAGGAGGAGGAAGACGTGGTGGAAATTGTCACCACAACAGGTGAGTGTCTGCGACCACAGGCTCAGGTAAGAGATGGATGCCGGCATATTTATAATACATGGTGTGTTTTTGTTTCTATCTTTTTAGGTGATCATGATGTTAAGGATCCAGACCATTTCACCTCTGTAAGTGCACAGATCCTGATTGGGGAGATCATGGGGTGTAATAGGGACTTGGAAAACATCCAGAAAAACATCAATGATGTTCAAATAAAAATGTAGAACATCATTGATGTTTTATGGAGAGTTTAAAACCCCTTCAAATTCCTTTCCTTTTTTTGCGCTTTTTGTGATCTAAAAATTTCTAACATTTTTTGACATATTCGCAAAAAGCCAAATTTTGAAGATGCACACAGTGTGTCAACATGTGCTATCTGCCATCACGGGAGATCAATGGACGCGTTTTGGGGGTACAACCCCTTCCTCAATAATAAAGTAGCTGGGAGGAAGGGGTTGCACCCCCAAAACACGTCCCTTGATTCCCCGTGATGGCAGCTAGCACATGTTGACATTCGGCAATTTGTGTGCATCTTCAAAATTTGGCTTTTCCTGGGATGACTTCACCCCATCTGACACGTACCTCATATGTGAGCCTGACGTGCAGAGGGAGACCTCTCGTACAGCCCTGGTTCCCAGATCACTGGAGTTGAGGACAGTGACCGTAGGAGCACAGCGGGGTATGAGTGCCTGGTGGATTCTCTGGAACTGGAGATGATGTCCACTGGGAGACACTGGAACTGGCTGGAGTGCCGGGTGCAGGTAAGCTGGATACAAGTCAGCAGGTAAGCTGGATGCAGGTCAGCAGGATGCAGGTAAGCTGGATGCAGGTCAGCAGGGTGCAGGTGAGCTGCATACAGGTCAGCAGGCTGCAGGTAAGCTGGATGCAGGTCAGCAGGATGCAGGTAAGCTGGATGCAGGTCAGCAGGGTGCACACAGCAGGCAGAAGCAAGGTCAGACAAGCCGGGTCATACACAGTGGATCAGTTCAACAGAATCGGCAGGCAAGGAATAGTCAAGTTCAGGCTGGTTTCTGGTAACAGGAGATCAGACAGGCAGGTAAACAGAATCAGAGTCAGGGAAAGCCAAGGTTCAGGATTGGAGACAGCAGCGTAGTCAGAGAGCCAGGTCAGATGATCGGATGCTGATTACAGGAACAGGTCACAGGTGAAGCTGCCGATCAAACAGCAAGGGCTGAATGGTGGAAGCCCCTCTTAAAGGCCACTGGGCGCCAAAGCACCATCACTGTGCGTGCGATCTCCGCGATCGGCACATGCGCATTGGCGCACGCCTGTTCATTACTGGGAACCTGTTGGTGGGGATGCGCCTGAGCCCTGTTGCAGGTCTGGAAGCAGTATGTCCATGACATTGCCCCCCCTAAGGGCAACCTTCGGGTGCCCAAAAGAGCTCTTTTCTGAGGATGTCTGTGGAAGAAGGCCTGGATCAGTTCTTGAGCATGCACATTTTGCTTAGGTTCCCATGAGTTCTCCTCTGGTCCATAACCCTTCCATTTGATTAAAAATTGAAGTTGGTTACCTCTCTTCCAGCAGTCTACGACAGCCTCCACCTCATACTCCTCGTCCTTATTAATAATAACGGGTCCGGGTGGCCCCGTTCCTCTGTCCGGGAAAGGGTCGGGTACTGTGGGTTTAAGCAGAGACACGTGAAACACCGGGTGCACTTTGAGCGACTCAGGTAGGGTAAGTTCATAGGAGACCTCATTCAATTTCCTTTTAACTGGGAAAGGGCCAATGAATCTGGGTGCCAGCTTCTTTGAAGGGCAAGCCATCTTGAGGTTGGTGGTAGATAACCACACCTGATCACCTGGTTGGAGACGTAATTCACCTCTTCTCTTCCTGTCATAAAGCCTCTTGTTGGTTGCCTGCGCCTTGGCCATAGCTTCTTGCAACAACTTGTTGTTGCGACCCAGGAACTCGACAGTGCTTTGTACTGCTGGAACAGGAGATTCTGGAATAATGTTAGGCAGGAAGACAGGATGGAACCCATAGTTCGCAAAGAACGGTGACTGACCTGTGGCTGAATGGCTGGCATTGTTGAAAGCAAATTCCGCTAGAGGCAAAAGTGCTACCCAATCATCTTGGACAAATGAGGTAAAGCAACGGATGTACTGTTCCAGGGTTTGGTTCGTCCTTTCAGTTTGTCCGTTAGTCTGGGGGTGGAAAGCAGATGACATGGAAAGTTCAATTTTCAGAATTTGGCATAGTGACCTCCAGAAGCGGGAGGTGAACTGGACTCCCCTGTCAGATACAATGTTGGATGGTACCCCGTGCAGCCTTACGATCTCCCTGATGAACACCCGGGCGGTTTCCAAAGCAGATGGCGTACTCTTTAGGGGTATGAAGTGGGCCATCTTAGACAGACGGTCAACCACTACAAAGATAGCTGTATGTCCTTCAGAAGGGGGTAGTTCCACTACAAAGTCCACGGCAATCATGCTCCAGGGTCTGTCAGGAATTGGTAGTGGTCTGAGGAGGCCCCAGGACTTGGTCCTGGCAGACTTGCTTTGGGTACAGATGACACATGACTTAACATATTCCTTGCAATCTTCCTCAAGCTTCGGCCACCAAAACATGCGCTGTATTAGTTCACGAGTCTTGTGAACCCCAAAATGTCCGGCCAGCGGGTGGTCGTGACACAGGCTCAGCACTTCTGTCCGGCAACTTTCTGGCACAAAAATTTTGCTGTCCTGCCAAAGCATCCCATCTCTGGGTATCAAGATTGATCCTGGAGGACTGGACACCCCCTCTGAGGCTTGTTTTAGACCGGACATCAGGTCTGTCTGGAAAAGCAGAAAGTTGCCCCCAGATAAGATGGTGTCCGGAACTGAAGTTTCTTTGGGGTCATCGTACATCCAAAAGAGAGCGTCAGGCTTGATGTTCTTTGATCCTGGCCGGTAGGTGATGTGAAATGAAAATCTGGAAAAGAATAACGCCCATCGTGCCTGATGCGGCTTCAAACTTTGGCAGTTCGTAAATATTCCAGATTTTTATGATCCGTGTAGATAAGTATGGGATATGCCGCTCCCTCTAGCAGGTATCGCCATTCTTCGAGTGTGGCTTTAATGGCCAAAAGTTCACGTCCCCCACATCATAATTCTTCTCTGCAGGCGAAAGCTTCAGAGAGAAGAAAGCTATGGGGTGCATGAGATCCTTGAGTCCTTGGCGCTGAGAAATAACTGCCCCCACAGCTGTTTCTGAGGCATCAACCTCGAGTAGGTAAGGAAGAGAGGGATCCGGATGGCTCAAGATGGGGGCAGAGGTAAAGAGTCCCTTTTGGGTGGAAAAGGCAGCTTGAGCCTGGAGATTCCACTGGAATCGGACGTTTTGTCTTGTTAGCTGGGTGATCGGAGAGATAATTGCAGAAAATCCTTTGATGAACCTTCTGTAAAAATTGGCGAAGCCAACAAAACGTTGCACCCCCTTTTTATCTGAGGGTACAGGCCAGTCCAGAACAGCTGTGTATAAGCCATGCTGACGGAGTCGGCAGAGTACCATCTTGACGTGTTTCCGGTGCTGATCCAAGGATGAGGAAAAGATCACGATATCGTCTAAGTAGGCTATGACGAAAATGTCCAGATAGTCTCTGAAGATATCATTTATCAGGTGCTGGAAGGTAGCAGGGGCATTACACAGGCCGAAGGGCATCACCAGATATTCGTAATGGCCAAACCTGGTACGGAAGGCCGTTTTCCACTCGTCCCCTGCACGAATGCGAACCAAATTGTAGGCCCCACGAAGATCGAGTTTGGTGAACACAACAGTAGTTCCTAATCTTTGAAAAAGCTCAGGTACCAGGGGTAAGGGATACCGGTTCTTGACTGTGACCTTGTTCAGCTCCCGGTAGTCCACACAAGGACGCAATGAGTGGTCCTTCTTCTCCACAAAAAAGATCCCTGCCCCAGCCGGAGAGGTGGATGGCCGGATGAACCCCCTCTTAAGGTTTTCATCAACATATTCCTCTAAAACCTCCAACTCCCGCTCAGACAGAGGGAAAATTCGCCCAAAGGGGATTTCAGCTCCGGGCAGTAACTCAATCGGGCAATCGTAGGAACGATGAGGAGGAAGTGTCTCTGCCCCTCGTTTACTAAAAATGTCTAAGAACTCGTGATACTGTTCAGGTACTGCTGAGCGTAATCCTGAGTCAGCTTCCAGGCACAGCAAAGGGCCAGATATCTTGGAAGGTAAGGGCAGACAATGTTCTTGACAGTAGAGGGACTGAAACCTGATTTCTCCGGAGCCCCAGTCAATTTGCAGGTTGTGGGCCTGAAGCCACGGTAGACCCAAGATGATCGGGAACAGAGGGGAAGCAATAGCATCAAACTTAAGCAGTTCCTTGTGATTCGAGACAGTAATTACAGGCAGTGGGGAAGTCTCTTGAGTCACCTGGCCAGATTTAATACGGGATCCATCTGCCAAGAAAACGGAAAGTCCTTGAGCCCTGTGCTGGAGTGGAATGCGTTGTTGGTTGGCAAAGTTCAAATCAATAAAACAACTGCATGCACCAGAGTCTATTATTGCAGTAACAGACACAGTCTTTCCAGAAAACTGAAGGGTGATGGGAATAGCCAGGTGAGTAGAGAGAGCTGGGTGACTGTGTGGTGGGATGGATGAAGATCTACGGTACTTGGCAGGACACGAATGTACATAATGGCCCGGTCCCCCGCAGTACAAACACAGGTCGAGCTATTGCCGACGTAGACGTTCCTCGGCAGACAATGCGGGTCTCATTAGTCCGACCTGCCCTGAAAGTCCGGTATTAGTTTGGTTGGTGCAGGATTAACTGGGACCGGTCTAAGGGGAACAGGATGAGAGGTCGTAGGCACGTGGGGGTAACATCCAAGTTGGTTGAGTCTGCTGGGTCACCCTCTCCATCCTGCGTTCCCGAAGACGACAGTCTATCTGAATAGTTAGGGTCATCAAGGATTCCAGGAAATTTGGTACACCGACCCGAGCCAGTTCATCCTTTAGTCCTTCTGACAAGCCTAGGCGAAACTGGTGCCGTAAAGCTGCATGGTTCCACTGGGTATCCGCGCTCCAGCGTCTAAAGTCCGTTATATAATCTTCGACCACTCTGCGGCCCTGCTGGAGCGTGCTAAGAGCAGCTTCGGCAGTGGAAGTTCATTGGGGGTCATCATATAAGAGTGACATTGCATCGAAGAAGGATGACAAAGAGTCCAGAGAAACATGGTGTTCTTCCAGCAGGTGATGAGCCCAGGCTTGTGGTTCTCCCAGCAGAAGTGAGACAACAAACCCCACCTTGGTGTTTTCCTGCGAAAAGGTTAAGGGTAGTAAGGAAAAGTACAGCTCACATGCATTACGGAAAGTCTGAAACTTGCTTCGATCCCCAGAAAACTTCTCCGGAATTGGGACCCTGGGTTCTGGAGATAACATCATTACAGGGAGTGCGGGGGAAGCCTCTGATGACAACCCACTGGAAGAAAGGTTTGTAATACTCGTCCGGGACTGCACTTGTCTCACCAGGTGTTCATAGCTGTCCTGAAGGGATTTCACCTCTTGAGTGAGGACGGAGAGTAATTGGCAGATTTCATCAGTAGCAGAGGTCTCTCTTGCAGGCTCAGGCATGGCTGTTTGATACTGACAAGTACCTCGTATGTGAGCCTGATGTGCAGAGGGAGACCTCTCCTACAGCCCTGGTTCCCAGATCACTGGAGTTGAGGACAGTGACCGTAGGAGCACAGTGGGGTATGAGTGCCTGGTGGATTCTCTGGAACTGGAGATGATGTCCACTGGGAGACACTTGAACTGGCTGGAGTGCCTGGTGCAGGTAAGCTGGATACAAGTCAGCAGGTAAGCTGGATGCAGGTCAGCAGGATGCAGGTAAGCTGGATGCAGGTCAGCAGGGTGCAGGTGAGCTGGATGCAGGTCAGCAGGCTGCAGGTAAGCTGGATGCAGGTCAGCAGGATGCAGGTAAGCTGGATGCAGGTCAGCAGGGTGCACAAAGCAGGCAGAAGCAAGGTCAGACAAGCCGGGTCATACACAGTGGATCAGTTCAACAGAATCGACAGGCAAGGAATAGTCAAGTTCAGGCTGGTTTCTGGTAACAGGAGATCAGACAGGCAGGTAAACAGAATCAGAGTCAGGGAAAGCCAAGGTTCAGGATTGGAGACAGAAGCGTGGTCAGAGAGCCAGGTCAGATGATCGGATGCTGATTACAGGAACAGGTCACAGGTGAAGCTGCAGATCAAACAGCAAGAGCTGAATGGTGGAAGCCCCTCTTAAAGGCCACTGGGCGCCAAAGCACCGTCACTGTGCGTGCGATCTCCGCGATCGGCACAAGCGCATTGGCGCACGCCTGTTCGTTACTGGGAACCTGTTGGTGGGGATGCGCCTGAGCCCTGTTGCAGGTCTGGAAGTAGTATGTCCATGACACCATCTGAACACAATATCAAACACAGTTTGTAAATACTCATGTCTGATATTGCCTTCAAGTTCTACAAAAGTTGAACTTTGTAAGTTCCAGATTTGTGTCTTTCTTGATGTTTTTAAACATGCCTGTTTTATCTTAAATTCTACATTTCTACTTTTTCTAATGTGACCCCAAAAATTGTTATACAACAAACATGCTGTTTTGTTTTAAAAACCTTTTACAAATGCACATGTGATTGTGCTGGTAATAAAAAGATTGATAATCAAGAATGTGTGGATTATTGTTTCAACGCTCCAAAACTTTTGTTGTGCTCTAATTGGTGTTTACTGTGACAATGGGGGTTATTTCCTAAGCACAAATCCACTTTGCACTACAAGTGCAGTTTCAACTGCACTTGTAGTGCAAAGTGTCTTTGCCTTTAGTAAATAACACCCAACAGTGCTTTGTAAGGTTACACAATTGTGCCATTTTCAGGTCTCAACACATTTCTGTCAGGGTCAGTTAAAAGAAACACAAGCAGGAAATGTCACCAAAGATTTTAGTAGTTTAAATGATTTTTTTATTTGTAAAATGTTTCAGACATTGTCTGGCATATTGATGGCCCCCCTACCCGCAAAGTATTCAAGGTATCTAAGACGGACCTCACGGGCACTCAGGGGGGGCAAGCCAGGATGGCCACTTTCAAGCGCCCTCAGGGTTGGTTCATTGGGAATTACAGCCTCAGGCCCAACTGAGACAGCTTAGTTGGCAGAATTTTGATGTAAAAAGTTGTGTTCTCCACCACTCTTCTGGCTCTGGCCAGCCGGTAATTAAAAACCCTCTGATCCGGGGTGAGGGTCCTCATCGGGAATGGCCACATAAGATGGTCCCCCAGCGCAAACGCTTCATCAGCAACGAAGACGAATGGGAGTCCTTCCACGTCTTCTGGAGGTGGCAAGTCCAAGCTACCATTATGGAGACGCTGTAGAACTCCGTCTGGGCGATGACTCCACCATCGGACATCCGGCCATTCTTCCCCAGGTCCACATACAGGAACTCGTAAGTAGCCGACACCACTGCCAACATCACAATACTATTGAACCCCTTATATTTGTAATAGTATGACCCCGAGTTGGGTGGTGGGACGATGTGGACGTGTTTCCCATCAATTGCCCCTCCACAGTTAGGAAAGTCCCACCGCTGGGCAAAGTGGGAGGCCACAGTCTGCCATTCCTGTGGGTTGGAAGGAAACTGTGGAGACAAACAAGAGAAAAATATTATTATTCATTTTGCACATAAACAGGGAAAGCAGATTAGACACAAACATTCTTGCCTAACATCAGTATAAAATTTAGTTTATGGAGTTTGGAAAAAACAAGGTATAAGGTCCACCTATCAGATTCCCCCCCCCCTCTCATGGGCCATTTCTACCATTATGGGGGGGGGGAGCTCTTGGACAGGTAGCCCTCTCTACTTCATTGAGAGATGAATGCCTAAATAATGTGTATTACTTTTGCCAGCCCCTCCCTAGTTACACTATTGGCAGCCCACTGGACAGGTAAGAAGTGTCATGATACAAAGATATAAATACACATTGTACACATTTGAGCACATTTGGACATTCTGCTATTACCTATCAAGATAATAATAGGATACAAAAACTTGAAACTGTACCATTTGAAAGTATACAGGCAGGCCCTGCACTACATGCTTTGGGGAATTCATACATCTGAGCACCAAAGAGATGGGTATAGTGTGTATGGGTTTGGCAAAGTCAGCAGATAGATGATTGAGGATAGATAGAGAATTGGTATCAGCTGACTTAGCAGTTGGGGGGAGGGAGGGTTCCAAATGATTTGGGGACCCCAAAAAAAGCCTCTGGCACTCTGCCCGAATTTTAAGCACAAATCACATTTTAAAACATTTTAGGGGGTGTTTGGGGTAAAGCACTACTATGGAGCTGAAATAATACATTGTTAAGTGACTACATGAGGTGAATATAGGGCCAGGAGACCATGCTGGGGAGGTAAGTGAAGGCAAATATGTATGAAGGACAAAAAAAATAATTACATAAAAATCCAGCATGCATGAGGACAAAGGGGACATTCACAGCATGTTACAATCATGGTAATTAGGGAATGAGGAAAGAAATACAATATATTATCAAACATTAAATACAAAAAAAAGTGATGTTAAAGAATAAAAATCTTACCTTAATATACTCCTTCTGCAGGACCTGGATGATGGCAGAACAGGTTTCTGGGATAATGATCCCCAGAGCCTGGGGGGAGATGCCTGTCGAGAACTTGAGGTCCTGCAGGCTTCTCCCCGTCGCCAAGTACCGCAGGGTGGCGACTAGCCTCTGCTCCGGAGTGATGGCTTGCCCCATGCAGGTATCCTACCTGCTAATATAAGGGGTTAGCAAAGCCAACAAATGGTGAAATACGGGGTACGTCATCCGGAGAAAGTTCCTGAAATCATCAGGATTATTCTCACGGATCTCACGGAGCAAAGGCATGTGACAGAACTGGTCACGCTGAAGCAACCAATTCTTGGTCCATGAACTCCTCCCCACCCTGTTCATGGACTGGACTTGTGTCAAGGTAAGGACCCCAACACCAAGCCCCCCACAGCACGAACTCTGCGAGGAATACGTATACGCAACATGGCTAGAAAACGGTCGGCTGCTCAGAACGAAGTAACAGAACGCACTGAAGAACAGCAAGGCCTGTGAAGAGCAACCTGAAAAACAGCAACGAGCGGATAAGATCACACAGGAAACTCCAATACGAACTCACTGCATGCACTGAAAAGCAGATACAAACCCACAAGCACAAACTGAACAGCAGAAAACGATCTGAAAACCACGAGTCTGAAAAAGCGCGAATCGTCTCTCACCAAACTTTTACTAACACGAGATTAGCAAAAGGAGCCGAAAGGGTGCCGCGCTTGGTTTGGACCTGCCCTTGTCTAGTCTCGTCGTACGTGGTGTATGTCACCACGTTCTTGGCGATCGGAAATTCCGACAACTTTGTGCGACCGTGTGTATGCAAAACAAGTTTGAGCCAACATCCATCTGAAAAAATTCATGGATTTTGTTGTCGGAATGTCCGATCAATGTCCGACCGTGTGTACGGGGCATAAGACTAACCTATCTACCCCTGTAAGAAGAAATCGCTATACATACCTTTTCTGAAGCTGCTTCAGTCTGGTCCCGTGCTGAGCTGTCAACGGCTTCTGTGTGTGGGAGGGTGCAGAAGAGGCACCCGACAACGGAAGCCCCATAGTAACTCTATGGGTGATGTCACTTCAAGCTGTTGTTGGCTGTCTCTTGCACACAGCATCCACCGCTGGAAACTGGACCAGTTCGGCTTCAGAAAAGGTATGTATAGCGATTTTTGCTTTATGGGTTTAGATAGGTTAGTCTTAGAATGTGGCTGCTAGTAGATTTAGGGATAGTTTTAGGCTGACCTGCTACTTTAAAGTAAAAAGCCCTGTGATTCACAACCATTGCTAAACTATATTGTCAGGCAGATGGCTATGCTCTTCACAGTTGGTTAAGATGGCCATGCACGTATAAGCACAGGGTGAACAAAAGAAACAACAGACTCCTCCATCCATGCTAAACAGTGCAGATGTATGAATCTTCCCTGCCAACTATAGTGTTCTGACAGCCAGCACCCCTAGCTTTCAGAAAACCTGAACAATGCCTGCATTTGATTAGATGCAGCCTGTGTTCTACTGTCAATTTTCCATCTGGTTCCTTTGACAAAAGTTGATTGAAAAATGTGGAATTTTGAGCAGTGTATGGCAGCCTTTAAGCTGGCCATACATTATACAATTTTCTTATTCAATTTCCTTTAGATTTACCTTCAACTATGTAGTACAAGGGCCCACCTGGTTGCATACAAATTGAAAGTGTTTAGGTTTGACCTCATATTATATGGTTTTGGTAAATCTAAAGGAAAATTGTACACTGTATGGCCAGCCTTACTCTACAGCTTCCTGGTCATCTGTCTACATTCATTTGTGCAATAATGCTCATGCACAGACCAGTGAGCAGGTAGGTGGCACAATGGCCCTTTGCCACAATGGTCCGCCGCTTGAAGATGCTTTTGCTCAGCTACTTACAAATGACAGATCCCGATCTGTCTTCTGGTTGACCATAAACCCTGGTTGGTCTGTTTAAAAACAGAAACCAGAGGTTTGGATGAGCATACCTGCCTAATTTGGCCAGTTTGTTCATTTGCTTCCTGAGCTGTGAATTTGGGTTCACGTTAAATATGATTGAACCCAAAGCTTATCCCTAGTCAAATGTATAGACCCACAGCTGAAATGTGAAAATGGTACTGGAACTTACATAGTTAAAAATTAATTTGTTATAGGAAGAGAAAATTATGTTATACATAAATATTCATATATAAATGTACTGTATTGCGAATGCTTTATGAAAACTGCAGCAAATAAAAGCAAGGTTTTGTAGAAGCTTTTCATGTATTTCACTCTCCAATTTTCATTCGAAAAATGAAACGTGGAATTTACAATATTACTGTGAAGGACAGCTCTGGTCTTTCTTCAAGCTTAAAGTATATAAATAGTCAACATTTTATTCATTTATCCCTTTTGATAGACATGCATACGATTTTAAATACAGTATAAAAGTATTTGCACTCAATCTGTTTTTTCCTGTTAAAAAAGTATTTTGAAAAAATATAGATATTTTACATTATTTTTCAAATTTTACTCGTGACATTTACAACATAAGCTTGGTACATTTAGCTCCGCACAAATTAAAGCATTCTTTTTCACACACAAGATCTCAGTGACCTTGCATCGCTTCTGCCATGCTCAGCTTCCCATACATACTTTGTCCTAGTGTTACCTGGCTGTCACTTACCCTTTTTTGTAATTTACATTATAGTGTAACCCCATGCAATAACATATTGCATAGTGACCCTAGTGTCAACAATGAATGAATAGATGCGAACAACAGACTATTTATAAGTGTATAGTGTATGTATGTTGAACACATTTCTTTATATAAGGTGCTCTCAGGCTTTGAAATATAAACTCATACATACAGTATATGGACTGCTTTTCTATCTATACTGCTCGTACCACACTACATTACAAGTGTAATTTAAAAAAGGGCAATAACATCAGAATCTGGACACTATTAGTCCAGGGATTTTTTTTTTCCTTCGCTTTTATCAGTTACATAAAATAGATTAAATAGATAAAGCTATAAATGTATTTGTTTTTAAATAATTATTTTTAATGTTCTTGGAACGCAGGTATAATGGTATATGGCAGAGAATCAAAATACCTTGCAGTGTATATTTTGTGTCCTTAGCACATGTCTTTAAATTGAACATTTAAATTCTGGTGCAATTTGCTTTTGATCTTTAAAAAGTTCAACAATTTTGGATCCCTTAAAGTAGGAATGAGGCTGCCCATTACAGACAAGTAGGATAAGTTCATCTCCACTTACAGTTTTCTCTTAGTCCCCCTGCAAAGTTTTCCAAATATCCGCTGATTCTTCTGGTGAAGTCCACCTAATACAGTTTACTATGACATGATAACAATGTTGCCCTGCTCCTGAATTCAGAGAAGAGTTGCCATTCTCATGTAGGCTTTTAAGAAAGGAAGGTGAGTATGTCATGGGTTAGCAGCTGCTTCGTCCCTATATCTTATGTAGAAAATATGCATTTCCATGGGACTTTATTGCTACCAAAATTATACAGACAAGCCATCGGGGTTACTTGTGACATGGTTCCTATACAAATCCTAGTGGGACTGACTTAGTCCTAGTATACTCCATCTCTTTCACAAATCCATCCTTTCTCGGCTGGTATACTTAATTTCCCTATACATCCATCCATCTTTGGCTGGATCATTAAGTGAGTGGCTAGTTTACAGTTTTTGGCCCTGCCTTTCCCCATTGTCCCCATTGTCCTCATGTCAAATGATCAATATAGGACAATGTGCAACAAAGTCTTGGCAAATCGAGACTGGTATAAACCAATTCCTAGAGTGAGTATTGTTAAATTTGAAACCCAGTTTTATGCCCTGGTGGATGGAGCATTTTCTCAGGGCATTATAGATCAGGATACCTGGGAATTTTTGCGCATAAAATATAAAATCTGGTTCCGCCAGGGAGACCTATAGTATCTGGTAACGGGGCTATCACTGAACATCTTAGCTTGTACGTCGACACCTACCTTAAACCTTTTGTTGAGAACCTACCCTCATTTGTACGGGACACCATTCACCTTCTACAAAGTTTAGATGGTTTGCATGTCTCAAAGCAGTCTCTGTTGGTGGCCATCGACATAGAAACCCTATACAGTTCCATCCCTCATCATTTAGGGTTGGCTGTGATCAGACGGGTCATTGCGCAGACGCATAGAGATGACAAAAAATTATGCAAATTCATTATCATGGCATTGGAGTTTCTCCACCATAACGTCTTTTCCTTCGATGGCTCCCATTTCCTCCAGGTACAGGGCGTTGCAATGGGGACATCTCGTTCCCCATCTTATGCTAATCTGTACCTGGGGGAATGGGAGAAGTCCTTTCTGTCTGATGAGTCCCTCAGATCTCATACTCAACATGTATCGGCTTGGTTCCGATATATTGACGAAATTTTGGTGTTATGGGAGGGCTCGGAGGGGGAGCTTGAGGAGTGCATTAGTTTGATGCAACACAATACTTTCAATTTGAAGTTTACTGTTACTTACAGTGAGACTAGTGTCACTTTTTTGGACACTGTTATCAGCAAAAAAAAAGATGGTAGTCTCTCCAGTGGCCTTTTTCGTAAACCCACGGCAGGGAACACCATCTTGCACGCCTCCAGCGCTCATCCTCAGCCCCTCCTCCGTGCAATCCCTTACAACCAATATCTGAGATTGAAGCGGAATTGTTCCGACCAGGAATCGTATCTACGTGAAGCAGCTGTACTCAGAGATAGGCTCCTCCTTAGAGGATACTCTCACTCTATCTTGAAAAAGGCATTTAGGCGAGCCAATGGACAAACCAGACGTGAATTGTTATTTAGTCACCAAAGGAAAACTGATGACTGTGCCGCAGTCAGGATGATTATGAGGTTTAACAACCAACATGAATCAATTAAGTCAATTCCCAATAGGTTTTGGCACATCCTGTACGCTGATCCCACGTTACGCCCGCACTTATCCGCACGCCCGGCCATTACTTATCGACGCACTAGCTCACTGAGGGACCATTCATTCCACAGTGAATTTGTGGGCTATTTTCGTAATGACCTGTGTAAAAGGCTTGGGACTTTTACCTGCGGTGGATGCACCATTTTGGGGTTTTGCATAAGGAGGATGTGAGAAGGATCTATAGTCCCCCCAGTCCTGGTGTGGAATATGTATCTTGATTATTGACCTGCTTTTGTCATCATGTGTTTTGTCATATTGAATCAATCCTTTGTAGCGTTTATATCCTGCCTGCTGATGTTTACTTAATTTTCCATATGGTGTATACTCTGCCTGCTCTTATGCCCTGTGATTGTTGGAATTTTTCTTGCTAGGTCCGGTTCTGGCAAATGACTGTTCTGGTACATCTGCTGGCCCCGCTGTGTCCCACCCGGCGCAGGGGGGCCCCCCGGGTTCTTTGTTACCTTGGGGGGGTCTCACCTTTTTTGGCGTCCTTGGGAGCGGCGCAGCATTGGTTGCTTGCATGACCGCCTTCCTGCGTCGGTGGGCCGCGGCTGCATGACTCCCCTCACAGGTTTTTCCTGCGAGGGCGCCGTGCAGTGGCGGCTCAGGGTCCCTCCTCGTTCCTCCTCTCTCCTGTTTTTTCCCCCTATTCTTCTTGGGCTCTTGCTACCATTGAGGTAGGACATTACAAGTTGATTTGGTCCAGACCATGGGGATTAGATCAATTACCCGGTGTAAATATTATTACTAATATTTGTTGTTACCAACGTTCTGCTCAGTCCGGAAACGCGTAGGCCCTCGTGGAAGACTTCACAAGTATCTCCACTATTGCATATCAGCATACCTTTTTAGCTATTTACTGTTATATGCGTCCTCACTGTTATGTATACATGTCAATATTGATGTTTTGTAATTTCTTAATAAAATTGTTTTTCATTACTCTGTTGCCGTTAAAGTCCCATTAACCTTTCTTGGGGGTATTTTTTATCTGTTGACCCAGGGATGTTGGCAACCTTCATGATCTAGCTGGATGGTAATTTCTCTTTTGGCCCCGCCTATCTGTCTTTGATCCCTTGTGGGTTGCATGACCCCACCATCTTCACTGGGGGACCCCCAATAAGATGTGTTACAACAACTTTAAGCCCTATATTTGGTCTATTCACCTATGTATATTCCACCTTATATCGCTGAAGAAGATTGTTTACAGTTGAAACGCATTGGAAAAATGTTGTGGTTATCCAATTAATAGACTACACATAACATATGGTATTTCTACTCCTGATTAGGAGACCATGATATGACATTAAATATTAGACTAGAGCAATTGTAATCTTGTTGTATAATAAACATTTTTTACTTTTAGATTACATAATTCATCTTATCTGTATAATTTTGGCTGCAATAGAGTCCCATTGGAGATGCATATTTTCTCATGTAGGCTGGGCCTGCTTACAGTGGGATGAAACAGTGTTACAGGGGGTATGGCTGACAACATTGTCACTGGATTGATAGCACTGCCTCTTTTGTTGAAACCCTTCTACTGTGAGCTGCTGTGTCTGGGAGGGAAAGTATGTGAGTCACAAATGAAGGCAGATTTCGATCAGTCAGGGAAGGTAAAGGAACTTTTTTGTTAACATTATGACGTTTGTGCATCACATAGTAATGGGATCAAGTACTTGTTTAGACTGTCATTCATTTTATTTTCAGCACATGATGTTGATTTATATTAACCACTTAAGGACCAGCCTCGTTTTGGATTTTAGGTGTTTACATGTTTAAAACAGGTTTTTTTTGCTAGAAAATTACTTAGAACCCCAAAACATTATATATGTTTTTTTTTCTAACACCCTAGAGAATAAAATGACAGTCGTTGCAATACTTTTTTTTTGCACCGTATTTGCGCAGCGGTCTTTTAAGCGCACTTTTTTTGGAAAAAATTCACTTTTTTGAATAAAAAAATAAGACAACAGTAAAGTTAGCCCAATTTTTTTTTATATTGTGAAATATAATGTTACGCCAAGTAAATTAATACCCAACATGTCATGCTTCAAAATTGTGCCTGCTCGTGAAATGGCGTCAAACTTTTACCCTCAAAAATCTCCATAGGCGACGTTTAAAAAATTCTACAGGTTGCATGTTTTGCGTTACAGAGGAGGTCTAGGGCTAGAATTATTTCTCTCACTCTACCAGTCGCAGCGATACCTCACATGTGTGGTTTGACCACCGTTTTCATATGCGGGCACTACTCGCATATGCGTTCGCTTCTGCACGCGAGCTCGTCGGGACGGGGGTTTTTTTTTTTTAAAAAAATATTTTTATTATATATTTTACATTATTTTATTTATTTTTACATCATTTAAAAAAAATTGTGTCACTTTTATTCCTATTACGAGGAATGTAAACATCCGTTGTAATAGAAAAAAGCAAGACAGGACCTCTTAAATATGAGATCTGGGGTCAAAAAGACCTCAGATCTCATATTTACACAAAAATGCAATAAAAAAAAAAAGTCATTTAAACAAATGACATTGAAAAAAATATGCCTTTAAGAGGCATGGGCGGAAGTGACGTTTTGACGTCGCTTCGGGCCAGCAGTGTCATGGAGACGATTGGGCGCCATTTTAGCCTCACTTTTAGCCTCACTCGTCTCCAGGCAGAGGAGGGAGATGGATGCGATCGCCTCCGCCGCTACGGACGGCTCCGGTAAGTGGCGGAGGGCACCGGATCGTGGCCGATAAAAGTGATCTCACTGCGAATCCGCCGCAGGGACCACTTTTATCAGAAAGAGGACCGCCGCACGAAAACGGGGATACCGGGGTTATGGCAGCTAGCTTCTGCCATAACAATGATATCCCCCTTCAAAGTTTGGACATACATCGGCGTGCGGCGGTCCGGAAGTGGTTAAAGCTGAACTCCATCCTTATCTTCTCTCTTGCACAATTGTACATGCTCCTCTTCTGTACTCAAATGATTCACTCTGATTTCACTGCACACCGTGAGATCCAAACAAGTCAAATGGAGCTGGCCTCTTTTCCTACCTGGAGGATGTCCAACATCATGTCCAACTCTTTTCCCTATATAAAGTGGAAGTCCATGCTAAAACTAAAAGCCCTGCATCTATAGCCACCAACATTCTAACACTAACCTATCTAGCCCAGTAAAGAAAAAATCAGTATACATACCTTTTTTTAAGGTGATCCGACCCGATTTCCAGCGGTGGAAGCTCTGCTGAGTTCATGTCCGACAACGGCTGTGAAATGAATGGGGAATGACATCACCCAAAGACTTTCTATGGGGCTTTTGTTGTCGGAGGTGTCCTGTGCACCTGCCTACGCACCAAAGCTGTGGGACCAAAGCTTATGCCGCTGGAGATTAGGTCGGATCGCCTGCAGAAAATGTATGTATACTGATTTTTACTTCACAGGGCTAGATAGGATAGTGTTAGAATGTTGGTGGCTATAGATGCAGGGATTTTAGTTTTAGCATGGTCTTCCACTTTAAGCCAGCATACATCGGGGAAGGACTGGGGCATGGTGCTGTAACAATATGTACAGCACCTTGCTGGCCCCTCCCTTTAGCCATGAGAGGCACAGAGACCCATGATGACATCACTGGATCTAAAATAACATATATAATGAACCATTATCTAAACCATACTGATGACAAGAAAAAGAAAGAACAAGGGAAGGTAAAACCAGACTTAACTTCAGCGTTAAATATTTTGATTGATGGATTTCAAATGAGTCTATGACAGGACTCATGTTTACTAATGGAATATTACAACACCTGGCAAAAAGTATGGAATCACTACTCTTGGAAGATATTCATACAATTGTTTAATTGTGTAAAAAAAAAAAAAAATCACAGACATGCCTCAAAGCTATTTTCATTTAACATTCCAACCTTCTGGCTTTAAGAAACACTTAAAAGAAAAAAAAAAAGAAAGAAAGAAAACTGTAGTCAATTGCAACTGTTTTTGCAGATCAAGCATAGGAAAAAAATATGGAATCACTCAATTCTAAAAAAAAATTATGGAATCATGGAAAAAAAAACACTGCAGAACAACACTACTGCTTTGTTGCACCACCTCTGACTTTTAGAACAGCTTGAATTCTCTGAGGCATTGATTTAACTATCGACACACAGTATTCTTCATCAATCCGGCTCCAACTTTCTTTTATTGCAGTTGCCAGATCATCTTTGCAGGTTGGAGCCTTGTCATGGACTATTTTCTTTAATTTCCACCATAGATTTTGAATTGGATTGAGGTCTGGACTATTTGCAGGCCATGCTATTGACATTATAGGTCTTTCTCGAAGGAAAGTTTTCACAGCTTTTGCCCTATGGCAAGATGCATTATCATCCTTAAAAATTATGTCATCATCACCAAGCATCCTTTTAATTGATGGAATAAGAAAAAGTGTCCAAAATCTCAATATGAACTTGTGCGTTTATTGAAGATTTAATGACTGTCATCTCCCCGTACCTTTACCCGAAATGCAACCCCATATTATCAATGATTGTGGAAATTTACATGTTTTCTTCAAGCAGTCGTCTTCCTACATTTCATTGAAATGGCACCAAACAAAAGTTCCAGCATCATCACCCTGCCCAATGCAGATTTGTGATTCATCACTGAATATCACTTTCATCCAGGCATCCATAGTCCATTATTGCTTTTCTTTAGCCCACTGTAACCTTGTTTCTGTTAAGGTGTTTTTCGGTTGGCTTTTCTGTATATAAATCCCATTTCCTTTAGGCGATGTCCAGGGCCATCTTTAATGCAGAGCTAAAGGGGCAGCTGCCCTGGGCCTTGTCATCGCTGTGAGGCCCAAAGCAGCTGCCACTTAAGCCCTGCGCTACCCGCAGTTTTCCTGGAGTAGCGGGTGCAGCCGACCCCCCTGCTGTCCTAATCGGCGGCCACAATATGACAAGAGAGCCGGACAGCTGCGGGCTTCATGTGCTTGAGCCTGCTCGTCTCACTCTCCCTATGTCAGGAGCTGTGGACAGGAGTGACAGGGAATGACAGAGCGGCGCTCCGTGTTCCTCCCGTTCCCACCCCCGTCTGACAGACCTGTGCAGCACACAGCTAAGTGAAGTGTTCTGGCTTTGTGCTACAGGTCTGATAGGCAGAGACTGTGTTGCACCGCCGTGTCATCAGGTGAGAAAGATCACCGTGGAGAGAAGGGGAAGGGGATTTACATGTGCAGAGAGTTGGGGTACCGAGGTGTGGTGGAGGAGGGGGGTACAGAGGTGAACGTGGATGGGGGTACAGAGGTGTGGTGGAGGAGGGGGGTACAGAGGTGAACGTGGATGGGGAGTACAGAGGTGGTGGAGGATGGGGGGAAGAGGTGAACATGGATGGGGGGTACAGAGGTGGATGTTGATGGGGGGTACAGAGGTGGACAGAAGGATACAGAGGTGAACATGGATGGGGGTACAGAGGTGGAGGGGGGTACAGTGGTGAACGTAGATGGGGGATACAGAGGTGGTTAGGGGGGGTACAAAGGTGGACATGGGGGGGGTACAGAGGTGGAAAGGGGGGGTACAGAGGTGAATGGAAGGACACAGAGGTGAACGTGGATGGGGGTACAAAGGTGGACAGAAGGATACAGAGGTGAACATGGATGGGAGGGGGTACAGAGGTGGACATGGGGGGTACAGAAGTGGACGTTGATACAGAGGTGAACGTGGATGGGGGTAAAGAGGTGGACGGGGGGAGTACAGAGGTGGACAGAAGGATACAGAGGTGAACGTGGATGGGGGGGTACAGAGGTGGACAAGGAATACAGAGGTGAATGTGGATGGGGGTACAGAGGTGGATGGGGATAGAGAAGTGAGCTGTGGATAGAGGGGTACAGAGGTGAGCTGTGGATGGGGGGATACAGAGGTGAACGTAAATGGGGTAGAGAGGTGGACAGGGGGGTACAAAGATGGACAGGGGATACAGAGGTGGACGGGGGATAGAGAAGTTAGCTGTGGATAGAGGGGTACAGAGGCGAGTTGTGGATGGGGGGAAACAGAGGTGAACTGTGGATGAGGAGTGGTACAGAGGTAGACAGGGGATACAAAAGTGAGCTGTGGATGGAGGGGTACAGACGTGAATGTGGAATACAGAGGTGAACTGTGGATGGAGGGGTACAGAAGTGAGCTGTGGATGGAGGGGGTACAAAGGTGAACTGTGGATGGAGGGGGGTACAGAGGTGAGCTGTGGATGGAGGGGGGTACAGAGGTGAGCTGTGGATGGAGGGGGGTACAGAGGTGAGCTGTGAATGAAGGGGGTACAGAGGTGAGCTGTGGATGGAGAGGGGTACAGAGGTGAACTGTGGATGGAGGGGGTACAGAGGTGAGCTGTAAATGGAGGGGGGTACAGAGGTGAGCTGTGGATGGAGGGGGTACAGAAGAGAGCTGTGGATGGAGGGAGGTACAGAGGTGAACTGTGGATGGAGGGGGGTACAGAGGTGAGCTGTGGATGGAGGGGGGTACAGAGGTCAACTGTGGATGGAGGGGGTACTGAGGGTGCAGAGGTAAGCAAAGTGGTGTGCAGAGGTTACCACTAGATGGTTACTTTGGGGGAGGGGGGAGAATATGCAAGTACTACCCCTTGTGCTGATTTTTTTCTGTGCCCTGTATGATAAAAACACCTCACAGTACACACTCCCAATCCCTGTGTGTCATCCTGGACTCCTCTATCTCCCCCTTCCCCCCATCATCCTGGACTCCCCTATTCCCCCCGCATCATCTTGAACTCCCCATCTCTCCCCCCAATCATCCTGGACTCCCCTATCCCCAACATCATCCTGGAATTCCCTACCTTTCCCCCACATCATCCTGCACTCCGCTATCCCCCAACCACCCATCATCCTGGACTCCTCTATCTCCCCCCCATGATCATTATTATTATACAGGATTTATATAGCGCCGACAGTTTGTGCAGCGCTTTACAACATGAGGGCAGACAGTACAGTTACAATACAATTCAATGCATAAGCTTATGTGCATTTTTGTTTTTGGAATGTTGGGGTGGCTAGAAAATTTGCATGAGGGGGGGCCAAGAAAATGTTTGCTCAGGGTCCAATTAATATTAAAGACAGTGCTGGCAATGTCTTACAGTTCCGTCACAGACATTGACTACAGTTTCTGACCATTTGTTCCTCATTTGTTTTGTTGTGCATTTTCTGTTTTCAAGGCATATTGCTTTTAAGCTTTCTATCTTGACGCTTTGATGTCTTCCTTGGTCTACCTGTATGCCTCCCTTTAACAACCTTCCCATTTGATTTGTACTTGGTCTAGATTTTAGAAACAGCTGACTAGGAACAACCAACATCTTTTGTAACATTCCGTCATGATTTACTTTCTTGAAGTTTTATAATCCTCTCATTTGTTTTGAACTGACATCTCTTGTGTTGGAGCCAAGATTTAGGTCAATCAGGTTGGAGCAACAGCTCACCAAGGTGTGCAAGCACTCTTTTTTTAACTGCAAACTAATTAGCAGATGTAATCTGATGCAGATGTTTGTTTTAGAACTGCAAAGTGCATGGTGATTCTGTAATGTTTTCCTGAGAATTGAGTGATACCACATTTTTTTCCTCCGCTTGATCTGCAAAAACAGTTGTAATTGACTACAGTTTTCTAAGTTTTTTTTTTAAAGCCAGAAGGTTGGAATGTTACATAAAAATAGTTTTGAGGCATTTCTGTGATTAGTTTTTTTTTTTATAAATCTCTTTATTAGTTTTCTTTTTTTCCCCATAAAAAATATACATTTCACGACTTACATTTATCTGCTCTCTTCGGAGCTTCCATAAAATTCCACTAACATTCATTTCATCCAACACAAATAACCTTTATACATACATTTCCTTTATTCTATGGTGTGGTTTATCCTCTCTTCATACCCTGTTTATCTTGAAGCCGTCATGGGATTCTCTATCCAACTTGCCCACACTCTCTCATATTTCTCCCCATATCCTCTATTACAATACGTCTCCCTATACAATGGCAAGTTGCTATTCACAATTTTTTTTCACCAATGAGGGAGCTTCCACCTTCTTCCAACTTAAAACTATTGTCTTTATTGCATAGAATAGTAGTAGGCCCACCTGTATTCTCTTTCCTGTAGAGGTAATATTCTTCCCCAAGAGATCTCTCCCTTTGCCAACACAGAGTGAGATGGAAGCCTTTGTACAGCACCTGGAACAGGGATATCGCACAGATATTCAATTCGTTAAAATTGAATTACAAGCAAACCGTGTTAAAACATCAGAACTAGAGGAATCTGTTACAGCTCTGGCAGAGGTTGTTCACTCCCATGTACTCCCAGCTTGAGGATCAAGACAATCGCAATCAGCAGAATAATATTCGGATTAGAGGGTTACCAGAGGAGATGGGTGCAGAGGATCTTTCAGCAATGGTCAGAGGTATTTTTATTTCCTTATTTGGGACAACAGAGCTGTTTAATTTGGAACTTGATAGGGTTCATCGGGCTCTGGGGCTGAAAAATCCTGACCCAGTCAAACCAACAGACATCATCTGTAGAATACACTTTTATCGTGTGAAAGAGGAGATCATGAGGAAAGCCAGAGAAAATGGCTCAATTGATTTTAGGGGGGCCACTGTCCATCTGCTGCCAGATCTGTGTCGCTTTACCCTAGAGAAGAGAAAGGCTGTAAAACCTCTACTCACATTGTTACAAGATTGTAATATTTCTTACCGTTGGAACTTTCCATTCCAGTTGCAGATTAGGAAGCATGGCAAGTGGCTAATTATCCCTGATTCATTGAATATTCTGGCAGTGTTAACAGCCCTGACTGAAGTTGCCAGAACTTCCACCTGTTGAGTGGCGCCAAGCCTACTCTTTGTTTCGGAGTGAGGGACGTAGAGTCCCTGTTCCTGGGGATCATCCAGGAAGATCACAGATTAATCTTGGGATCACATTGCAGTTTCCCCATGGAATATAGAATATGATTACAATCTTTTTTTTCTCTCCTTTTTTTTTTCTATGGATATAGGATGTAATTCACATTCTTTTATTTTAGCTCTGAAAAAGTTAATCATTAATACTTGTGTTATGATAGTATTAGATTATATCATTATAGGATGGTGTGTTTTTTTTTCTTCTTTTTCTAATTCTCCTTTTCCTTACTGCTAGAGATATTGCTCCAGGGGGTGTGTCTGCACCTGGAAGTAGTAGTGAGAGATCACTTATGGACAAATTAAGTTGTAACATGGGCATGTGTCATGCGGAGGATAAGGGAATGGTGCTATGCAGGTAAGCAGTATTCATTGGTTATAGATTAACCTGTTGCCCTGGCCTCATCATCCGTGCATGACAATAAATATATTTGGTAGTTTTGGTATTGGCACAATTGTGGCAATTGTCAAGGTTCCTATAGTTTGGGCATATATGTACTTGTGTGCATGTGTACATAGTATGTACGCTTCTGTGTGTACATGCACATATGACATGCATGTACAGTGGATATAAAAAGTCTACACACCCCATTACCAAGAACTGGACATCCCTCCAAAATTAATGAAAAGACGGGAAGAAAACTGGCCAGGGAGACTGCCAAGAGGCTTACAGCAACATTAAAGGATCTGTAGGAATATCTGGAAAGTACTGGCCGTGTGGTACATGTGACAACAATCTCCCGTATTCTTGATATATCTGGGCTATGGGGTAAAGTGGCAAGACGGAAGCCTTTTCTTGCAAAGAAAAACATCCAAGCCCGGCTAAATTTTTCAAAAACACATCTGTAGTCTCCCAAAAAGCATGTTGGAAAATGTGTTATGGTCTGATGAAACCAAGGTTTAACTTTTTGGCCATAATTCCAAAAGATATATTTCATGCAAAAACAGCACTGCACATTGCCAAAAGAACACCATACCCTCAGTGAAACATGGTGGTGGCAGCATCATGCTTTGAGGCTGTTTTTCTTCAGCTGGAACAGGGGTCTTAGTCAAGGTAGAGGGAATTATGAACAGTTCCAAATACCAGTCAATATTGGCACAGACCCTTCAGGCTTCTGCTAGAAAGCTGAACATGAAGAGGAACACCATCTTTCAGCATGACAACCACCCAAAGCATACATCCAAATCAATAAAGGAATGCTTCACCAGAAGAAGATTAACGTTTTGGAATGGCCCAGCCAGAGCCCAGACCTGAATCTGATTGAAAATCTGTGGGGTGATCTGAAGAGGGCTATGCACAGGAGATGCCCTCGCATTCTGACAGATTTGGAGTGTTTTTGCAAGTCAAGATGTGCCATTCTGATAGACTCATACTCAAAAATAGGGATGAGCTTCGAGTTCGAGTCGAACTCATGTTCGACTCGAACATTGGCTGTTCGCAAGTTCGCCGAACAGCGAACAATTTGGGGTGTTCGCGGCAAATTCGAATGCCGCGGAACACCCTTTAAAAGTCTATGGGAGAAATCAAAAGTGCTAATTTTAAAGGCTAATATGCAAGTTATTGTCATAAAAAGTGTTTGGGGACCTGGGTCCTGCCCCAGGGGACATGGATCAATGCAAAAAAAAGTTTTAAAAACGGCTGTTTTTTTCAGGAGCAGTGATTTTAATAATGCTTAAAGTCAAACAATAAAAGTGTAATATCCCTTTAAATTTCGTACCTGGGGGGTGTCTATAATATGCCTGTAAAGGGGCGCATGTTTCCTGTGTTTAGAACAGTCTGACAGCAAAATGACATTTTGAAGGAAAAAACACATTTAAAACTACCCGCGGCTATTGCATTGCCGACAATACACATAGAAGTTCATTGATAAAAACGGCATGGGAATTCCCCAAAGGGGAACCCCGGCCAAAATTTTAAAAAAAAAATGACGTGGGGTTCCCAAGAAGAGAAGAAAAGAAGAAGAGAAGAGCGGGAGCCTCCCCCCCATGCCATGGGTGCGGAGCGGGCCGAGGAGAAGAAGATAGAAGACGCCGCGGAGGAGATGCTGGACGAGAACGCCAGAGGAAGAACCAGAAGAGCCAGAAGAACCAGAAGAACCAGAAGATGAAGGAAGATAGAAGAAAGAAGAAGCATTTAAATAAAGGAATTGTCAAAAACTGTCTCTTGTCATTTTTAACATTTTTGACAGTTTTTTAGTGAAATGGTAGGGGTAAGTACCCCCTTACCATTTCACACAGGGGGTGGGCGGGATCTGGGGGTCCCCTTGTTAAAGGGGGCTTCCAGATTCCGTCAAGCCCCCCGCCCACAGACCCCCACAACCACCGGCCAGGGTTGTGGGGATGAGGCCCTTGTCCTCATCAACATGGGGACAAGGTGTTTTGGGGGGCTACCCCAAAGCACCCTCCCAATGTTGAGGGCATGTGGCCTGGTATGGTTCAGGAGGGGGGGCACACTCTCGTCCCCCCCTCTTTTCCTGCGGCCTGCCAGGTTGCGTGCTCGGATAAGGGTCTGGTATGGATTTTTGGGGGGACCCCACGCCGTTTTTTGTTTTTTTGGCGCGGGGTTCCCCTTAAAATCCATACCAGACCTGAAGGGCCTGGTATAGAATTTAGGGGGACTCCCACGTCATTTTTAAAAAAATTTTTGGCCGGGGTTCCCCTTAATATCCATACCAGACCTGGAGGGCCTGGTATAGAATTTAGGGGGACTCCCACGTCATTTTTTTTTTAAATTTTTGGTTCGGGGTTCCCCTTTGGGGAATTCCCATGCCGTTTTTATCAATTAACTTCTATGTGTATTGTCGGCAATGCAATAGCCGCGGGTAGTTTTAAATGGGTTTTTTCCTTCCAAATGTCATTTTGCTGTCAGACTGTTCTAAACACAGGAAACATGCGCCCCTTTACAGGCATACTATAGACACCCCCCCAGGTACGAAATTTAAAGGGATATTACACTTTTATTGTTTGACTTTAAGCATTATTAAAATCACTGCTCCTGAAAAAACGGCTGTTTTTAAAACTTTTTTTTGCATTGATCCATGTCCCCTGGGGCAGAACTCAGGTCCCCAAACACTTTTTATGACAATAACTTGCATATTAGCCTTTAAAATTAGCACTTTTGATTATTCATGTTCGTGTCCCATAGACTTTAACGGTGTTCGCGTGTTCGAACAAACTTTTTTCCTGTTCGCATGTTCTGGTGCGAACCGAACAGGGGGGTGTTCGGCTCATCCCTACTCAAAAAGACTGAGTGCTGTAATACAATCAAAAGGTGCTTCAACAAAGTATTAGTTTAATGCCGCTACACACGAGCGGACTTTACGGCGGACTTTGCCCGGCGGACTTTTCGACGTACTTTCCGACGGACTTTCTGAATGAACGGACTTGCCTACACACAATCCACCAAAGTCCGTCGAATTCGTACGTGATGACGTACGACCGGACTAAAACAAGGAAGTTCATAGCCAGTAGCCAATAGCTGCCCTAGCGTGGCTTTTTGTCCGTCGAACTAGCATACAGACGGCGGACTTTTCGACCGGACTCGATTTCAACGGATAAATTTTAAACAAGTTTCAAATCTAAGTCCGTCCAACTTTTGAGAAAACAAAGTCCGCTGGAGCCCACACACATCGAATTGTCCGACGAAATCCAGTCCGCTGGGCAAAGTCCACCGTAATGTCCGCTCGTGTGTACGCGGCATAAGGGTGTGCACACTTATGCAACCATATTATTTAATTTTTTTTATTTTTACTTCCCTCCACCTAAAAGATTTCAGTTTGTTGTTCAACTGAGTTGTACAGTTTATAGGTCACATTAATGGTGGAAAAAGTTCTGAAATGATCTTTGTCTCATTTTTTTACATCACAGAAACCTGACATTTTAACAGGGCTGTGTAGATTTTTATATCCACTGTATATATGGTGAGCCAAGGGGACGACTATACTTATTATGGAGAATATGTGTGCCAATTTTTGGTATTTTTGGTATTGATCCCTATATGTTTGAAAGATGTGGTACTAGCTCAAATTGTGGCAGCTCTCGGGGTTTCTATAGATTGGGCGTGGGCATATGTGTATGCATGTACGTGTGCATGTGTGTATTGCTTATGTGCTTCTGTGTGCGCATGCGCTTTTGAGGACACGCATGTATATATGATGAGCCAAAGGGATATCTGTACCTCTTATGGAGAAAACATGTGCCAATTTTTTGGTACTTATCTGTATGTGGGTACCACCAGATATCTGCTACAAGTGTCAAGAGGCAGGTGGTTTGCATGGAGGTTAATGGGTGGGGGGTATACCTATCGACTTTGGATCAATTTGTTACTCAGCCACCCTAGGGCAGATGAACTGGTCAAATAACATATGCTACGGCAATCGGAAAAAGGGGATGCATTTTGTGGGGTTTTTTTTGTTTTGTTTTGTTTGGTCTCAAACATTTGTTCAGGGAGGGTCCCTGGTCTCTTGTATGAGAATTCAGGGTTTATATAAATGTAATAAGTAAATATGATCTATGGCATGCCAAGCTGTTTAATATATGCTGGTGATTGTGGTAATGGTTGATTTTTAAAAATGCAAAAAGCCACACCTATTCAAAATGAACCACAAAATAAACGTGTCTAAGTGATAATGCAGTAATTAATAGTGGTTAATGAAAAGGTGATAGGAATGAATAAAAAAAGAAAATATTGAGTAATGATATTGATAATAAATGTATTAAGTATATAAATGTCTCTAGTAGAGTAAAGGTGCAATCTTGAATACACACAAAAGTTCTAAAGTGTAGAAAAAAGTTCCAGCAAAATGGAATATTCCAAAGCTTTTCCACCACCACCAAGGGAATAGAAATTATCCGTATAATGATCATTCTGTAAGTGGGAACTCTTACCAGAAGATGTGGACCTCCTGTGATAGCGAGGTTGTGAACGCTTGCAGATATAGCCCTCTGCGGGGTCAGATGGTTAGCCTCATCTCCAGAGCTCACTGACAGTCACGTGGAGTACCCAACTCTCATCCGGAAACCTCGATGGATCAAATGTCTTGGAGCGTATGAAAAGTAGGAGGCTCCAATAGTGTGTTATCGTTTAAAAGGTTCCTGCTCAGTGTGCCACGCTGCTGGGTATTCGCTGTGTTGTAATTATGATGAAGAAATAATACATTTCATAAACTTCAGGTGGAGATGTAAAGTCGGCTAGGCCTTAATACAGCGGTGAACTAAAGTTCACCATGACTTCATACATTTCCCAATTTTAAATGAACCATCCTAAATTACACCAAATAATACAAACAAACTAGTTGCGAAGCAGAAACCAAAAGATATTTACCTGTCTTTGGTGGGTAGATCAAAAGGCCTAATGTCGCAATAAAATTTGACACAGATACTTAACTGGGTTGTTCTCAAAGAGAAATCACCGATATCTAACGGAACCCATTGTTTAGACTCTAAACAGCTAAACTCATTGAGTCTGTCCAAAGTTCATTTCAAACACTTTAGGAAGACATTTAAATTCTGTCCACTCAGTGATATTTTAAAATACATATGATTATAAGTCATTCAAATTATATATTAGATTCCAGGTCATAGATACAATTAGGATTTTAGTGTCTACTGACCCAATGATAATTCTGTCATAAGGTAAAAATATAATATTTTGATGTAGAACAAATTAGAAGTAAGAATTGTTTTAAGATAACAATCATTGTTATGAAAGACATATAAATCGTGACTATATCTGCATAAAAATATACATAAAGCATGTGTTTTTCCTAGATAAATAAGTATTCATAGAATATACAAGAATAATATATTTATCCATATAGATAATCATTTTATGTGATATTGAGGAATCAAAAAAAAAAAAAAAAAAAAAAATATATATATATATATATATATATACATCAGCACAAATCTACAAACAGATACACATTATGAAAATAGACCATATTATTTAACACATAGTTCAAAACACGATTTTCTGCCCTCAGACATGCCTAGTGGCTGAAGGTGATATTGCCTGAATTCACAAAAGTCAATCATTTGATTTTTTTTAACCAATGGAAAATAAGTCATACCTTTTGGGCTGAGCTTATTATATAATTTTTATAATCCTATTGTCTAACATGGTATCTAGGATGAGGATAGATGACATGAAAGGACACTCAATCACACACTGACTCAGACACGCAGACACACACACTCCATTTATCAACTCATACCTCTACATTCATGAAGATTCCTGGACACCTTATGCTTTGAAACTTGGAGGTCACAAAAAGTAATTCCTCTTAACAAGTAGCCATCTTGAAAGCCATGGCAGCCATTCTAAAAAACTCTGGTGTCCAGCAATTCAGACCAGTAGATATTTTGGAACGGGTAATTATGTTGTGTTGATTTTTACCTTATATACATTTGTGTTATCCTAAATATTTACTTATTGATTATTATACAGTTGGATAACTCTTTCCCTCAAATCAGTAACCACCTTGCAGATTTTTCTCTAAAGATTAAATTTTCAATATTTTTCATTTGCATAGTTTCCATTTTATTGACATAACAAACATCTAATTTTATTTCACCTGGTTAACCACTAAGGCCTCATGTACACTGCTGCTGGTAAACGGACGTTTAGGAGCAGTTGGGCATTTTTTTCAATTGGCCCTGAACTCTCCTCTATGTTATCTTATCAGTACATGTACACAGGTTTGTTTATAGTCATTTCTACGCAGTTGCGTTTGGAAGCTTTTTTTGGAACCCAAGAAAATGCATTCAAAAGCTGTGTTTAGAGGCATTGCAAATGCCAAATGTGGCTAAACGCGGCTAAACGTGATAACTCACATTTAGCCTCGTTTCGTTTACAGGCGTTTTTCATTTTTTGCAATTTTGAAGAAAAAACATTTTTTTTCATACGCTTCTAAACACAAACGCTGCTAAACACGGCTAAACATGGCATGTAAACACTGCAAAATGGACGTTTTAAAAGTGGGTTACTATCTGTCAAGTTAAATCGTTCAGGAGAGTTTGTAAAAACGTCCCGTGTACATGAAGCCTTACCTGCAGTATAGTATCGGTTGAAATTGTGAAAAACAGACGTTCTGTCTTATTGTCATTTTTACAAGGTTATTGATTCTACAGGGAAGTTTATCACTGCTGTGTCATTTCAAAGGTACTACACTCCCATTTAGCAGGTGTTTCAATTGATATTCAAGCTTTTATGTAGCGCAATTATTATTTTATTTTGTTGTAACATTTGTTTTGTCAACCAATCTATATATTATTATTTTGTATGGTTATATGTCTGGGAAGTTTATCATTGCTGTGTCATTTCAAAGGTACAACACTCCCATTAGCAGGTGTTTCAATTGAGATTCTTAAATGTATGTAGCATAATCTATATTTTTAATTTTATGTAACATTTTTGTCAACCTATATATATATATATAACTATTTTGTATGAATACATGTCTGGTGAATAAATCTCCTATTTTTAGTCTGTGTTCATATTTGATTGACCCTGTATCTTAAAAATATTATTGTTTTAAAATGACTCAATCATAAATACCGTGCAGGAAAATTATCCTCATAAGCACGACATTAAATGGAGGCACTGCTGAGATAACATTAGTATTTTGTACAGAATCAATCATAGTTATTGTGGTGACATAAATAATATTTTGCATAAAATTATCATTTATCAATTTTTGAGAAAAAAAAATATTTTTCCCAAAAATGTCTGGTCAAAGTGGATCTTCTGCTGCTAGTGATTAGGAATGGGCAAATGGTTCAGCCCAAGCATAAGTTCAGGCCGAACTTTCGTTGTTCGGTCGCTCGGCGAACAGCCGAGCAAACGGGTCTTTCAACCGTTTGTTTGGCCCCTGAACTGACCACAATGCATTGCGGTGCTGAACAGTGCACTGCAAGCCCTGATTGGCTGAAGCAGTGAAAGCTTCAGCCAATCAGGGCACAGAGCACTGTCAGAGTCATGATTGGACACTGTCATCATGACTTTATCCAATCATGGCTCATTCCTGCCCCACAGTATAAAAGTATTCTTTCAATGGCTGCCATTTTCAGTGTGATGTCGGTGTGGAGAGAGATAGAACAGGGCTCTTTTCAGTGCTATTAGTTAGTTAGTGTGCTATACTGTGCTATTTTGCTTTAATTGTCAGTGTAGAATATTAGTTTAGTGTCAGTCTAGGGATAGTGTGAGTGTAGTGAGGAGGTCTAATCATTCAGCTTTGCATAGTGTGCAGCTAGAATAGGGACAGCTCATATAGTTTCACTGTAGTGTAGTGAGACCGTGTCAGTAATCTTTACATTAGTGTATAGCTAGAGTAGGGACAGTTCAGATAGCATCAGTATAGTGACAGTTGAACACCGTCTATTTGATTGCGTTACTGCCAGTTTAACGCCATTTACTTCTGTGTGCGTTACTGGCAGTTTAACGCATTTACTTCTGTATGCGTTACTGCCAGTTTAATGCCATATCATTTTGCATGCATTACTGCCAGTTTAATGACATATAGCTCTGTGTGCATTACTGCCAGTTTAACTCCATATCGTTTTGTGTACGTTACTGCCAGTTTAACGCCATATCGTTTTGCATGCGTTGCTGCCAGTTTAACGCCATGTAGTTCTGTGTGCGTTACTGCCAGTTTAACGCCATATCGCCATATACTGCCAGTTTAACGCCATACTTTCGTTGTTTGGTCGCTCGGCGAACAGCTGAGCAAACGGGTCTTTCGACCATTTGTTTGGCCCCCCTCCGAACCGACCACAATGCATTGCGTTGCTGAACAGTGCATTGCAAGCCCTGATTGGCTGAAGCAGTGAAAGCTTCAGCCAATCAGGGCACAGAGCACTGCCAGAATCTTGATTGGACACTGTCATCATGACTTTATCCAATTATGGCTCATTCCCACCCCACAGTATAAAAGTATTCTTTCAATGGCAGCCATTTTCAGTGTGATTTTGGTGTAGAGAGAGATAGAACAGGGCTCTGTTCAGTAGAACAGGGCTCTGTTCAGTGCTATTAGTTAGTAAGTGTGCTATACTGTGATATTTTGCTTCAATTGTCAGTGTAGAATATTAGTTTAGTGTCAGTCTAGGGATAGTGTGAGTGTAGTGAGGAGGACCATCATTCAGCTTTGCATAGTGTGCAGCTAGAGTAGGGACAGCTCAGATAGTTACACTGTAGTGTAGTGAGACCTTGTCATTCATACATACATTAAGCCCCATACACACTATCAGATTTTCTGCTGATTTTTTCCTTTAGATTTACCAAAACCATATAATATGAGGTCAAACCTTAGGAGTTTCAATTTGTATGCAATCAGGCAGGCCCTTGCACTACATGGTTTTGGTAAATCTGATAACAAAAATCAGCAGAAAAACTGATAGTGTGTATGAGGCTTTATTGTAGAGTAGGGACAGCTCACATAGTTTCAGTGTAGTGTAGTGAGACCATGTCAGTAATCTGTACATTAGTGTATAACTAGAGTAGGGACAGTTCAGATAGGGTCAGTATAGTGACAATTAAACACCGTCTATTTGATTGCGTTATTGCCAGTTTAACGCCATTTACTTCTGTGTGCGTTACTGCAAGTTTAACGCATTTACTTCTGTGTGCGTTACTGCCAGTTTAATGCCATATAATTTTTCACGCATTACTGCCAGTTTAACGCCATATAGTTCTGTGTGCTATACTGCCTGTTTAACACTATATCATTTTGTGTGCGTTACTGCCAGTTTAACACCATATAGTTCTGTGTGTGTTACTGCCAATTTAAAGCCAGATCGTTTTGTGTGCGTTACTGCCAGTTTAACTCCATATAGTTTTGCGTGCGTTACTGCCAGTTTAACACCATATGGTTCTGTGTGCGTTACTGCCAGTTTAACGACATATAGTTCTGTGTGCTTTACTGCCAGTTTAACGCCATATTGTTCAGTGCGTCACTGTACCTTTGGCGCATTATATTGCAGTATATTAAAGTGTATCTGTGGAGTCTGTGTAGTGTGAGTACTCAAATTAAAGTGCACCAAACACCTCTTTACATTGAACCACTTGCCGACCATGTGACACAGATATACTACGGCACAATGGCTCTCCAGGGCGAAATCCCGTAAGGGTACGTCCTACCCATTTTCAGCCACCAGAGGGCACGCGCGCACCCACTGAATGGCAGGGGGACCCGATGCACATGGCCTGCGGGCACGGTCGCCACTGGCCACATGCGATCGCGTGCACGAGCACCAGCACGGGGATTTGTGTGTGTTAACACATAAATCCCTGTGCTGTCAGAGGAGAGGAGCCATATCGTTTTTTCCTACGAAGTAGGATAAATGATATGGCCCCTCTCCTAGTCACTCACATCCCCACACAGAACATGCTGAGGGAACACACAATTAACCCCTTGATCGCCCTAGTGTTAACCCCTTCCCTGCCAGCGATATTTACACAGTAATCAGTGCATTTTTATAGCACTGATCGCTGTATAGATGCCAATGGTCCCAAAAAAGTATCAAAAGACTCCGATCTGTCCGACACAATGTGTCGGACAAAATCGGACAAAATCGCAGATCACCGCCATTACTAGTAAAAATAATAATAATAATAATAATAATTATTATATATTATATATATAATATATATAATAATTATTATATATATAATAATTATTAAAAATGTCATAAATCTGTCAATAATTAATAAAAATGTCATAAATCTTTCCCATAGTTTGCAGACGCTATAACTTTTGTGCAAACTTTTTTTTTTACCAAAAATATGTAGAAGAATATATATTGGCAGCAAGGCGGCACAGGCAGGCAAAATCACGTACATGTACGTGATTTGACTCCCGCGGGTGGGGGGTCCGATCGGACCCCCCCCCCGGTGCCCGAGGCGGTCCTGTTATGTCCCCCGGCGATCGGAGGTGAGGGGGAGGCCATCCGTTCGTGGCCCCCCCCTCGCGATCGCCACCGGCCAATCAGATCATTTCCTTTGCTGCTGTATGCTAAACAGCAGCAAAGGAAATGATGTCATCTCTCCTCGGCTCGGTATTTTCCGTTCCGGCGCCGAGGGGAGAAGACAGGTATGTGAGTGAAAACACACACACAGTAGAACATGCCAGGTACACAAAACACCCCGATCCCCCCCAATCACCCCCCCCTGTCACAAACTGACACCAGCAGTTTTTTTTTTTTTTTCTGATTACTGCATGGTGTCAGTTTGTGACAGTTACAGTGTTAGGACAGGTACTGTTAGCCCCCTTTAGGTCTAGGGTACCCCCCTAACCCCCCCTAATAAAGTTTTAACCCATTGATCACCCCCCGTCACCAGTGTCACTAAGCGATCATTTTTCTGATCGCTGTATTAGTGTCGCTGGTGACGCTAGTTAGGGAGGTAAATATTTAGGTTCGCCGTCAGCGTTTTATAGCGTCAGGGACCCCCATATACTACCCAATAAATGTTTTAACCCCTTGATTGCCCCCTAGTTAACCCTTTCACCACTGATCACCGTATAACCATTACGGGTGACGCTGATTAGTTCGTTTATTTTTTATAGTGTCAGGGCACCCGCCGTTTATTACCGAATAAAGGTTTAGCCCCCTGATCGCCCGGCGGTGATATGCGTCGCCCCAGGCAGCGTCAGATTAGCGCCAGTAGCGCTAACACCCACGCACGCAGCATACGCCTCCCTTAGTGGTATAGTATCTGTACGGATCAAAATCTGATCCAATCAGATGTATACTAGCGTCCCCAGCAGTTTAGGGTTCCCAAAAACGCAGTGTTAGCGGGATCAGCCCAGATACCTGCTAGTACCTGCGTTTTTCCCCTCCGCCCAGCCCACCCAAGTGCAGTATCGATCGATCACTGTCACTTACAAAACACTAAACGCATAACTGCAGCGTTCGCAGAGTCAGGCCTGATCCCTGCGATCGCTAACAGTTTTTTTGGTAGCATTTTGGTGAACTGGTAAGCACCAGCCCCAGGCAGCGTCAGGTTAGCGCCAGTACCGCTAACACCCACGCACGGACCATACACCTCCCTTAGTGGTATAGTATCTGAACGGATCAATATCTGATCCGATCAGATCTATACTAGCGTCCCCAGCAGTTTAGGGTTCCCAAAAACGCAGTGTTAGCGGGATCAGCCCAGATACCTGCTAGCACCTGCGTTTTGCCCCTCCGCCCGGCCCAGCCCAGCCCACCCAAGTGCAGTATCGATCGATCACTGTCACTTACAAAACACTAAACGCATAACTGCAGCGTTCGCAGAGTCAGGCCTGATCCCTGCGATCGCTAACAGTTTTTTTGGAAGCATTTTGGTGAACTGGCAAGCACCAGCCCCAGGCAGCGTCAGGTTAGCGCCAGTACCACTAACACCCACGCACGCAGCATACGCCTCCCTTAGTGGTATAGTATCTGAACGGATCAATATCTGATCCGATCAGATCTATACTAGCGTCCCCAGCAGTTTGGGGTTCCCAAAAACGCAGTGTTAGCGGGATCAGCCCAGATACCTGCTAGCACCTGCGTTTTGCCCCTCCGCCCGGCCCAGCCCAGCCCACCCAAGTGCAGTATCGATCGATCACTGTCACTTACAAAACACTTAACGCATAACTGCAGCGTTCGCAGAGTCAGGCCTGATCCCTGCGATCGCTAACAGTTTTTTTTGTAGCTTTTTGGTGAACTGGCAAGCACCAGCGGCCTACTACACCCCGGTCGTAGTCAAACCGGCACTGCAGTAACACTTGGTGACGTGGCGAGTCCCATAAGTGCAGTTCAAGCTGGTGAGGTGGCAAGCACAAGTAGTGTCCCGCTGCCACCAAAAAGACAAACACAGGCCCGTCGTGCCCATAGTGCCCTTCCTGCTGCATTCGCCAATCCTAATTGGGAACCCACCACTTCTGCAGCGCCCGTACTTCCCCCATTCACATCCCCAACCAAGTGCAGTCGGCTGCATGAGAGGCATTTTCTTTATGTCCTCCCGAGTACCCCTATCCAACGAACCCCCCAAAAAAGATGTTGTGTCTGCAGCAAGCGCGGATATAGGCGTGACACCCGCTATTATTGTCCCTCCTGTCCTGACAATCCTGGTTTTTGCATTGGTGAATGTTTTGAACGCTACCATACACTAGTTGAGTATTAGCGTAGGGTACAGCATTGCACAGACTAGGCACACTTTCACAGGGTCTCCCAAGATGCCATCGCATTTTGAGAGACCCGAACCTGGAACCGGTTGCAGTTATAAAAGTTAGTTACAAAAAAAGTGTAAAAAAAAAATATATATATAAAATAAAAAAAAATAGTTGTCGTTTTATTGTTCTCTCTCTCTCTATTCTCTCTCTCTATTGTTCTGCTCTTTTTTACTGTATTCTATTCTGCAATGTTTTATTGTTATTATGTTTTATCATGTTTGCTTTTCAGGTATGCAATTTTTTATACTTTACTGTTTACTGTGCTTTATTGTTAACCATTTTTTTGTCTTCAGGTACGCCATTCACGACTTTGAGTGGTTATACCAGAATGATGCCTGCAGGTTTAGGTATCTTCTTGGTATCATTCTTTTCAGCCAGCGGTCGGCTTTCGTGTAAAAGCAATCCTAGTGGCTAATTAGCCTCTAGACTGCTTTTACAAGCCGTGGGAGGGAATGCCCCCCCCACCATCTTCCGTGTTTTTCTCTGGCTCTCCTGTCTCAACAGGGAACCTGAAAATGCAGCCGGTGATTCAGCCAGCTGACCATAGAGCTGATCAGAGACCAGAGTGGCTCCAAACATCTCTATGGCCTAAGAAACCGGAAGCTACAAGCATTTTATGACTTAGATTTCGCCGGATGTAAACAGCGCCATTGGGAAATTGGGGAAGCATTTTATCACACCGATCTTGGTGTGGTCAGATGCTTTGAGGGTAGAGGAGAGATATAGGGTCTAATGGACCCCATTTTTTTCAAAAAAGAGTACCTGTCACTACCTATTGCTATCATAGGGGATATTTACATTCCCCGAGATAACAATAAAAATGATTAAAAAAAAATGAAAGGAACAGTTTAAAAATAAGATAAAAAAGCAAAAAAATAATAAAGAAAAAAAAAAAAAAGCACCCCTGTCGCCCCCTGCTCTCGCGCTAAGGCGAACGCAATCGGCGGTCTGTCGTCAAATGTAAACAGCAATTGCACCATGCATGTGAGGTATCACCGCGAAGGTCAGATCGAGGGCAGTAATTTTTGCAGTAGACCTCCTCTGTAAATCTAAAGTGGTAACCTCTAAAGGCTTTTAAAGGCTTTTAAAAATGTATTTATTTTGTTGCCACTGCACGTTTGTGCGCAATTGTAAAGCATGTCATGTTTGGTATCCATGTACTCGGCCTAAGATCATCTTTTTTATTTCATCAAACATTTGGGCAATATAGTGTGTTTTAGTGCATTAAAATTTAAAAAAGTGTGTTTTTTCCCCAAAAAATGCGTTTGAAAAATCGCTGCGCAAATACTGTGTGAAAAAAAAAATGAAACACCCACCATTTTAATCTTTAGGGCATTTGCTTTCAAAAAATATATAATGTTTGGGTGTTCAAAGTATTTTTCTTGCAAAAAAAAATAACTTTTTCATGTAAACAATAAGTGTCAGAAAGGGCTGTCTTCAAGTGGTTAGAAGAGTGGGTGATGTGTGACATAAGCTTCTAAATGTTGCGCATAAAATGCCAGGACAGTTCAAAACCCCCCCCAAATGACCCCATTTTGGAAAGTAGACACCCCAAGCTATTTGCTGAGAGACATGTCGAGTCCATGAAATATTTTATATTGCGACACAAGTTGCGGGAAAGAGACAATTTTTTTTTTTTTTTTTGCACAAAATTGTCACTAAATGATATATTGCTCAAACATGCCATGGGAATATGTGAAATTACACCCCAAAATACATTCTGCTGCTTCTCCTGAGTACGGGGATACCACATGTGTGAGACTTTTTGGGAGCCTAGCCGCGCACGGGACCCCGAAAACCAAGCACCGCCTTCAGGCTTTCTAAGGGCATGAATTTTTGATTTCACTCTTTACTGCCTATCACAGTTTCGGAGGCCATGGAATGCCCAGGTGGCACAAAACCCCCCCAAATGACCCCATTTTGGAAAGTAGACACCCAAAGCTATTTGCTGAGAGGTATAGTAAGTATTTTGCAGACCTCACTTTTTGTCACAAAGTTTTGAAAATTGAAAAAAGAAAAAAAAAAGTTTTTTCTTGTCTTTCTTCATTTTCAAAAACAAATGAGAGCTGCAAAATACTCACCATGCCTCTCAGCAAATAGCTTGGGGTGTCTACTTTCCAAAATGGGGTCATTTGGGGGGGGTTTGTGCCACCTGGGCATTCCATGGCCTCCGAAACTGTGATAGGCAGTGAAGAGTGAAATCAAAAATTTTCACCCTTAGAAATCCTGAAGGCGGTGATTGGTTTTCGGGGTCCCGTGCACGGCTAGGCTCCCAAAAAGTCCCACACATGTGGTATCCCCATACTCAGGAGAAGCAGCTAAATGTATTTTGGGGTGCAATTCCACATATGCCCATGGCCTGTGTGAGCAATATATCATTTAGTGACAACTTTGTGCAAAAAAAAAAATGTGTCACTTTCCCGCAACTTGTATCAAAATATAAAATATTCCATGGACTCAATATGCCTCTCAGCAAATAGCTTGGGGTGTCTACTTTCCAAAATGGGGTCATTTGGGGGGGTTTTGTGCCACTTGGGCATTCCATGGCCTACGAAACTGTGATAGGCAGTGAAGAGTGAAATCATAAATTTACACCCTTAGAAATCCTGAAGGCGGTGATTGGTTTTCGGGGCCCCGTACGCGGCTAGGCTCCCAAAAAGTGACAACTTTTTGTAAATATTTTTTTTTTTTGTCATTATTCAATCACTTGGGACAAAAAAAATAAATATTCAATGGGTTCAACATGCCTCTCAGCAATTTCCTTGGGGTGTCTACTTTCCAAAATGGGATCATTTGGGGGGGTTTTGTACTGCCCTGCCATTTTAGCACCTCAAGAAATGACATAGGCAGTCATAAACTAAAAGCTGTGTAAATTACAGAAAATGTACCCTAGTTTGTAGACGCTATAACTTTTGCGCAAACCAATAAATATACGCTTATTGACATTTTTTTTACCAAAGACATGTGGCCGAATACATTTTGGCCTAAATGTATGACTAAAATTGAGTTTATTGGATTTTTTTTATAACAAAAATTAGAAAATATCATTTTTTTTCAAAATTTTCGGTCTTTTTCCGTTTATAGCGCAAAAAATAAAAACCGCAGAGGTGATCAAATACCATCAAAAGAAAGCTCTATTTGTGGGAAGAAAAGGACGCAAATTTCGTTTGGGTACAGCATTGCATGACTGCGCAATTAGCAGTTAAAGCGACGCAGTGCCAAATTGGAAAAAGACCTTTGGTCCTTAGGCAGCATAATGGTCCGGGGCTCAAGTGGTTAAAAAACTTTTAAACTTTTGGGGATATTTATTATTGCAAAAAGTAAAAAATATTGTTTTTTTTTTCAAAATTGTCGCTTTTTTTGTTTATAGCACAAAAAATAAAAAACGCAGAGTTGATCAAATACCACCAATAGAAAGCTCTATTTGTGGGAAAAAAAGGATGCAAATTTTGTTTGGGTACAGCATCGAATGACAGCGCAATTGTCAGTTAAAACGACGCAGTGCCAAATTGCTCTGGTCAGGAAGGGGGTAAAATCTTCCAGGAATGAAGCGGTTAAAGTGCATCTACATACAGATTTTAACTTCTTTACATTCTTTACATCGCTTACAAGCACCGCCCCCTCCCTCCCAATAATGTCTGGGAGGACAACAAGGAGAGGCAGATGTTCCCTTGGCACTGTAAGGGGGGCAGCAACAAATGTGTCCACAGGCAAAGGTGGACGTGGTGGTAAGTCCTCAGGCAGGGCATCATTTCCTCTGTTTAGTGAGTTTGCCCGTGCTATCCAGCCACAGCATGCAGATGAGGTGGTGGACTGGCTTACTAAACCTTCCTCATCCTCTTCATTCTCTGTCACGCAAGCAGAGACAAGTGTGCAGTCCTCTGCAGTTGCCAAAGTGGATAAACCTGTCTCTTTGTCGACATCTATTCCTGCCATAGCCCCAACATCAGCCAGGGAGGAGTCAGCTGAGTTATTTGACCACAGCATCAGCCACTTGCACCTTGATGATGCCCAGTCATTACTGGATTCAGATGTTGGTGCTGCGGTTGATGATGACAGGAACATGAGCCTAGAGAGAGGGAGGAACACTGGTAGACAAATTAGCATTCATGTTCCCCAAGCCGCAGCATATTGCCAAGTTGTCTCTGGTGGTAATGATGAAGATAGAGGAGATGGAGATGATGAGTATGATGAGGTCACTGATGTGGCTTGGGTGCCAGATAGAGCAGATGAGGAAACTGAAGGTAAGGCGGCACAACCCCAAGGAGGCCGACATCAAGAAAGAGTAGAGAGCAGCCACCCTATTCCATCACATTCTGCAGCTGTCATCTCCTGGCCCACTCCCCAAAGCTCAGCTGTCTGGGCCTTTTTCAGCACATCTGCAGCAGATCGCACTGTTGCTATCTGCAAACTGTGTCTCAGGCACACCAAATGTGGCAAAAACACCAACCATCTGGGCACCACATGCTTAACAAGGCATTTTACGTTCAACCACTCAGCCCGTTGGTAAGGGCATCTGAAAGTCACACAAAAGGGGCACAAATCTGTGCCTCCTCCTCCTCACCCACTTCAGTCTGCCCCTGAGATAACAAGTCATTACATTTCAGCAGCCTCCACTAACAGGGATGATGGAATAGAGCAGGGTGTCCCAGGTCCTAGCAGCACATCTGCCTGCAGCACACCACCAGCTGAAGACTGTAGCTGGCAAATTTCTCTGCCCTATCTGCTGCAGCGGGAAAAAAAAATACAGTGCCACCCACATGCCCAACGTCTAAATGCAAGCTTGTCAAGGCTGTTGGCTCTCCAACTTCTGCCTTTCAGCCTGGTGGATTCTGCCCCCTTCCATAATTTCGCACAATGTGCTGTGCCACAATAGCAGGCTCCCAGTCGCTATTACTTTTCACGTAAGGCCGTTCCATCCCTCTACCATCATGTGGAAGGGAATAATCTGGCATCGTTGGGCAAGGCAGTCAGCCGTAAAATCCAACTTACTACTAACACCTGGTCCAGAATGCATGGGCAGGGACAATATATTTTGTTCACAGCACACTGGGTAATGCTGCTTGCAACTCGAAAGGATGCAGGACAGGGCTCAGTGCTGCAGCTTGTTGTGCCCCCTTGTCTCCATACAGCTGGTGGTGATGATGCCAGACCTGTGAGCTCTACCTCCTCCTCCTCCGCCACCTCCATGACCTCCTCTGCAGAATTGTCCTATGAACATCAGGTACCCCCTAAGCGTTCAAAGGACTATTCCCAGAGTCAGGCTTAAAGGTGCCATGCTGTGCTTCAGTTGTTGTGTTTAGGGGACAGGAACCACACTGCAGCAGAGATTCTTGCAGCTCTGCAGGGACAGGCCTAGAGGTGGTTCATACTATGCCAGCTGGAGCCAGGAATGGTGGAGTCCGATAATGGCTCAAACCTCCTGTCTGCCCTTAGACAGGGAAAGTTGACACATGCCATGCCTGGCACATGTCCTCAGTTTGGTGGTGCAGCATTTCCTAAGTATGTACCCAGGGTTGTAAGATGTACTAAAGCAGGCCTGAAGAGTCTGTAGCCATTTTAGGTGCTCATACACAGCCAGTGCTCGGTTAGCTGAAATTCAGCTGGAATTCCACCTGGCCGTAAACCGCCTGATTTGTGACATGCCCACCAGGTGGAACTCAACTTTGGGAATGCTGCAGCGGCTATACATGCAGCAGAGGGCTGTCAATGAGTACCTGTGCCAGAACGGCACGACGACAGGCTCAAGATGCCTCTTCTTTTTTTCCCCACGCCAATGGCTGATCATTAAGGATGCATGCACTGTATTGTCACCATTTGAGGAGGCCACAAGGATGGTGAGCAGTGACAGTGCATTGACACGATCCCTGTTGTGTTTCTGCTGGAGCAGACTCTGCGTGGCATTATGGACAGGGCACTGGAGGCAGAGCAGCAGGAGGAAGAGGAGGACTTCCTTTCCTCTCAAGGCCTACTTTATCCAGACACCATCATTCCTATGTCACAGAACACACAGGGGGAGAGAGGGGAGGAGGAGGAGGATTCTGTCACTTTCATAGGCTTTGAAGAAGAGGAAGACATGCGTCAATCTGTAAGCGATGGTTTTCCAACCCCAGGACCCTTGGGAGTAGTACATGACTGGGAGGAGGAAGTTCCAGATGCTGTCATCCTGAGTGACCCCAAGGAGTCTGCTTCTCAAGCCTCAGCAAATTTGAGGAGCATGGGCAACCTCATGCTTCAAAGCCTGCGAAAGGAGCCAAGAATACATGACATAAAGGAGAAGGATGATTACTGGTTTGCAACCCTCCTTGACCACTGTTATAAGGAGAAGGTATCAAAACTCATCCCGTCCCCACAGAGAGTGGAGAAAATAAAATCTCTTGAGGACACGTTAAAGAGAATTTTATTGAACATTTTTCCTGACTCCAGTAGGTTACAGTGTCGTGGAAAACGTAGTTTTGAGTCTTCTGTTAGTCAAGAGAGGAGCATTGGAGAAGGCGTCCACCTAAGTGAGGCATTTCGGAATTTTTTTAGTCCTCCCTGCCCAGGGCTAACAACTTCCTCATCCCATCGGCAGCGTCTGCATCACATGGTGGACGATTACCTCAGGGCCAAAACAGGGATGGAGAGCTTTCCAGCTTACAATCCACTGACTTACTGGGTCATGAGAATACCACTGGCCAGAACTTGCCCAGTATGCTATTGAGTTGTTGGGTTGCCCTGCATCCAGCGTGCTTTCAGAACGGGCATTCAGTGCTGCAGGAGGTTTCGTTACTGATCATAGAACACGTCTGTCCACATAAAAATGAATCAGTCCTGGATTACCAGCTATGAAGCCCCTGATGCCGATGTCACTGATTAAGTCTTTTTGGGATGTGGAATCTCTGAAGGACTTTGAGGCTGCCAAGCTTTGAGGGTGTTCAATCATTACATCTGGAAGAATGTTTTTGGTATAGGTTTCATGGGCACAATTAACACCCAAAGACCAATTTTTCAGCACCTGTTTGACAGGTGCATATCATTGTAATTTTTTACAGCAAGGCCAATTCTTGCTTTCATCAAGAGTACCTCTATAGGGTTATGGTGGGAAGGCGCCTCCGATACCCAAAGAGAAATTTGTCTGCACCTGTTTGACAGGTGCATATCATTGCAATTTTTTACAGCAAGGCCAATTCTTGCTTTCATCAAGAGTACCTCTATAGGGTTACGGTGGGAAGGCGCCTCTGATACCCAAAGAGAAATTTTTCTGCACCTGTTTGACAGGTGCATATCATTGCAATTTTTTACAGCAAGGCCAATTCTTGCTTTCATCAAGAGGTTAGGGTGGGAAGGCGCCACCAACACCCAAAGACCAATTTTTCTGCATTTGTTTGACAGGTGCATATCATTGCAATTTTTTTAAAGCAAGGCCAATTCTTGCTTTCATAAAGATTACCTCTATAGGGTTACGGTTGGAAGGTGCCACCGTCACCCAAGGACTAATTTTTACGCACCCGTTACTTCTATCCAGAGTCAAAGTGACACCAGAATGTATCCAAAAAATCTCTAATCTTGTTCCCAGTGCACTACATTGTGGCCTCATCATACAGACTGGCTCCCCAGCTGTTGCTGAGCAAAATAAAGGCAGCTTGCAGGGAAAATTTATTTTTTTGGCTTCATAATGCAATTATTCCTGCAGCAGATTCTAGACATGGTACAGATCTGCCACTTTACAGGTAGACTAAGGGGACCCTCAGGCACTATATTGGAAGGAATTTTTCATTTTTATGCTTTCACTTTAAAAATCAAAAATATCACTGCTCATTTAAAAATTACGTTTTTCCCAAACTTTTTTTTTATTGATACATGTTCCCCAGGGCAGAACCCGGACCCCTATAACCATTGTATGCCCAAATACTTGCATATAAGCCTTCAAAATGGGCACTTTTTATTTTTGACATTTGGGTTCCATTGACTTTAATGGGGTTCGTTATTCGGTTCTGAACTTTCGCGGTGTTCGGTAAAAGACATATGGAATGTGGAAGGTCACAGACAGCTTCTCTAAGGCAAAGGACATAAAAAGGCACGATTACATACTTTTGGAACTATGGCCTGTCCTGCTGTATCTTTGTAATGAGTTTAAACTTCAAAATACCCAACAGGGGGAAGATATCTTTGGGTCCCAGTCCCATTTAACAGAAAGGAATGTGAGCTCACTAGAAAAAGAAAGGAGGCCACTGATAAGGCAGATCGTTATCGCGAGTTTAGAATGACAATGCAAGATGAACTAAAACGATTGCAAAAGAACAGTAAAATAAACCAGGATACAAATCACCATTAAAATGAAAAGTGTAAACAATTAAAAGAAGAGCTGGAGAGTTATAGGCAAAAGTGTAAACAATTAAAAGAAGAGCTGAAGAGTTATAGGCAATGAAAAGGGTCCCCTGACGAAAGTTGCAGAATAATAGGCAGTGGAAAATTAGGAGGAGAAATAAACCAGGTTAGGTCAGGACAGGAATTCCCAATTAAGCAATTAGAATTGAAAGAAAAATTGAAGTTCATGCCCCAGGGTAGTTGTCAGGATCTTGGTAGGAGACCGAGTTGCTGAGAGGGCTCCCCTTGCGGCCGAGTGCAGCACAACCCTGAAGATGACACAGGGATGCGGTGCTCACAGAAGCACGGGTTGCCTGGAAGTAGAAGCCGGTGTTGGTGGCTTGATAGAGCAAAGTCACTGGAGGCAACGTGCTTAAGGTCCAAGAAGGGGACCAATGGATGTCCAATAGGAAATCAGAAGCCAGGCCAGAGGGTCAAACACAGTGAAGCAGTCCGAGAATCTAAGCAACAAGTCCAGGTACAGGAGACAGAGGAATGCGGAGTCCGTTTAGCCAAGCCGGGGTCAGATGCAGGAAGCAGGCAGGAAGAGTCAGAAGCAAGCCGGTGGGTAAGCCAGGAGGTCCAGAGGAGTAGATAACAAGCCGGGTCGGTACACAGGAGGTCAGGACAACAGGAATCACGATCACAGGAACACAGGAAGAGCTGATGATAATCCAGCAATGTGGCATTGTCAGTGGAACGTTTAAATAAACAAGGCGCAGTATCACGTTGTACGCGCACGGTTCCGTTCGTGCGTTCGTACCATCACGACGTTGTTACGCACGCGCATGCGTCCGAACATGGCACCAGGCGTTAGCACGACCTTGCCTGTGTTGGTTTGCTAGCCTAGCAGGACTATGCATAGGGATGCGCCTATTTCCCTGACAGTGCCCCCCCCCAAGGGGCATCCTCCGGATGCCTAAACGTGCCCATTTTTCGGGGTACCTACTGCAAAATCTCTGTATTAGTCTAGGCGTGTACATAACTTGCAGGCTCCCAAGAGTTCTCTTCTGCAGAATACCCCTTCTATTTGATTAGAAACTGAATTTTCCTACCTCTCCGACGACAGTCAAGGATAGATTCAACTTCAAATTCGGCTTCATCTCCAACCTGGACCGGAAGTGGGGACACTTCTTCTCTCCCTGGAAAAGGACTAGAAACAACATGTTTAAGAAGTGACACATGAAAAAGAGGATGGATCTTGAAAGATTCGGGTAAAGTGAGTACAAAGGCTACAGGGTTGATTTCCCGTTTGATCTCAAAAGGGCCCAGGAACTTGGGTCCCAATTTCCGAGATGGGCATGGTAACTTGAGATTTATAGATGAGAGCCAGACCTTATCCCCTATCTTAAAGGTAGGGTTTGCTCTTCTCTTTCTATCGTATTGCTTCTTATATTCTTCTTGGGCCTTCTTTATGGTATCCTGGAGTGTCTGATAATTAGTATGGATGAAATCCACTCTGTCCTGAACCGCCGGGACTGAAGATTCCGGAATGACGTTGGGTAAGAATGAGGGATGGAAGCCGTAATTCGCCCAGAAGGGTGATTGGTTGGTAGAAGTGTTTATTGAGTTATTATAAGCAAATTCTGCACAAGGTAATAGTTGTCCTGAGAAAAAGAACAGAAGCACCGCAGATACTGTTCCAGCGTCTGGTTGGTCCTTTCGGTCTGACCGTTACTCTGTGGGTGGTAGGCTGTGGACAAACACATCTCAATTGAAAGTAATCTGCAGAGGTCTTTCCAAAATCTAGAGGTAAATTGTACCCCTCTATCTGATACGATGTTATTTGGTAATCCGTGTAATCGAACGATTTCCTTAATAAAGATTTTTGCTGTATCCAAGGCAGAGGGAGTACCTTTCATAGGCAAAAAATGTGCCATTTTGGACAGGCGATCCACTACCACCAAGATGGTAGTAAATTCTTCTGAGGGGGCAAATCCACGATAAAGTCCATGCAAATCTTCTTCCATGGTTGTTCTGGGACTGGTAATGGTCTTAACAAGCCCCAAGACCTGGCGTTGGATCCTTTGTTCCATTGACAGATTATGCAAGAGTTGACGTAGGTTTTACAATCAAGTTTCAAAGTGGGCCACCATAGGGACCGCTGAACTAGCTCGGTTGTTTTTCGGACCCCAAAATGACCATCTAGCTGATGGTCATGAAAGGTCTTCAGTACTTGTAATCTGGCTTGCTGAGGAACAAAAATCTTATCTTGGTGCCATAGGAGTCCCTCTTGGCTTCTCAGGGAGGAGACTTCCACTTCAGTACACTGACTAGAGGCCTGCTCAATAGAGGATCTTAGGTCGGGTTGGATCAGTAGAAAGTTTTGGAGAGACAAAATTGTACTGGGTGCAATTTCTTCAGGAGTGTCCGGAAACATCTGGGATAAGGCACCCGCTTTTCCATTCTTCGACCCTGGGCGATAGGTTATGTGAAAATTAGAGCCCATCGAGCCTGTCGGGGTCTTAAGCGTTTGGCCGTGCGGAGATACTCTAAGTTCTTGTGGTCCGTAAAAATCAGGATGGGATGAGTGGCACCTTCCAGGAGATACCTCCATTCCTTGAGAGCTGTCTTGATTGCCAAAAGTTCCCGATCCCCCACATCGTAATTCCTCTCTGGAGGGCTCATTTTCCGTGAGGAAAAAGCCACGGGATGCAGCAATGCTTTGGGACCCTGGCGCTGGGATAGAATCGCCCTGTGGCGACTTCTGAGGCGTCAACTACCAGGACATAGGGTAGAGCAGGGTCAGGGTGTTGCAAAATTGGGGCAAAAGTGAAGAAGGTCTTAAGCTGATCGAAGGCGGACTGTGCCGCTGCAGACCACTGAAACTTGGTATGTTGGTGGGTGGTCTGAGTAATAGGTGCTACAATGGTGGAGAAATTCTTAATAAATCTTCTGTAGAAGTTGGTGAAGCCAATGAATCTCTGTACACCCTTCCTGTCAGAAGGGGCCGGCCAGTCAAGGATGGACTTTACTTTTTGAGGATCCATGGCGATTCCACCTGTGGTGATGATAAGTCCCAAGAATTGAATTGAAGTTTTTCGAAATCACATTTTTCAGATTTGACGAAAAACCCATGGGTTCTGAGGATGCACAGTACCTTCTTCACGTGTATTCTATGGAGTTCCAGAGTGGCAAAAAAAAATAAGAATGTCGTCAAGTTAGACAACAACAAAATGATCTAAATGCTCCTGGAAGATATCATTTATGAAATGCTGAAAGGTTGCCGGGGCATTGCACAACCCAAACGGCATGACTAGGTACTCAAAATGTCCAAATCTTGTTCTGAAAGCCGTTTTCCACTCGTCCCCCTCTCAGATCCGGACGAGATTATAGGCACCATGGAGGTCGAGTTTGGTGAAGATGTGTGCTGTGCGGAACCTTTGAAAAAGCTCAGGGATGAGCGGGAGTGGGTAGCGGTTCTTAAGGGTAATTTTGTTTAATTCCCTGTAGTCCACACATGGTCTCAGTGTCTTATCCTTCTTCTCAACAAAGAAAATTCCGGCACCAGCAGGGGAAGAAGAAGGACAGATAAAACCTTTTTCAAGATTCTCATCAATATATTGTCTCAAGGTCATAAGCTCAGTCTCGGAAAGGGGGAATATACGACCAAAGGGAAGAGTAGCTCCTGGCAGTAACTCGATGGGGCAGTCGTAAGGACGGTGTGGCGGAAAGGTGTCTGCTTTCTTTTTATCGAAGACGTCAAGAAATTCCAGGTAAGCTGCTGGTACGTTAGGATCCGGACTCGGTGTGGATTGTACAGTCAGGCAACTGGAAAAGTCCTGGAATTCGGGGGTCAAACAATGTTGTTGGCAATAGGGAGATGTAAGGAGTACCTCCTTCTTGGAACAATCAATCTGAGGATTGTGTGCTTGTAGCCATTGGGATTCCTAGGATGACCGGGAACATAGGGGAACTTAAGACATTGAATCTGAGAAAATCCTGATGACCAGAATTGGTAGTGGTAAGGATAGGTACGGTTTCCTGGGTGACATAACCCGAGCTTGGCAAGCAGCCGTCAGCCAGATGGACTGTTAGTCTCTGTTCCTTATGGTTCAACGGAATAGCAAGATCTTTAGCCAAGGCCAAGTCAAAGAAACAACTACACGCCCCGGAATCCAGTATTGCTTGGAGGTGGATCTCCTTACCTGCCACTAGCAATGTAACAGGAAGTGAGATATGGGCAGAGGAAGACCTGGATACTTGAAGGTGAGTACGGAGGGTCAGTTTTCTTGGTCTTATAGGGCAGTAATCTATGAAATGTACTGATTCCCCGCAGTAGAAACAAAGTCTCGCCTGCCGGCGATAAAGTCTCACCCCAGGAGTTAATGCTGGACGGAACATGCCGACTTGTATGGGGGCTGATGCAGACTGAACTTGAGGCAAGGTCTGAGCAGAGCAAGGAGGCCTGATCACGTTCACCCTGACGTTCCCGTAAACGTCTGTCAAGCTGAACAGTTAACTGGATGAGATCTTCTAGTGTGGCTGGAACCTGTAACCTGGCTAACTCATCCTTGAGGGCCTCTGATAACCCCATTCAATATTGGTATTTTAATGCTGCCTCATTCCAACCAGAGTCTATGGACCATGTGCGGAACTCTACTGTATATTCCTCCGCAGGGCGCTGACCCTGACGGAGGGAATGTAGAGTTGATTCGGCAGTGGCTACCTGTAGGGGATCATCATATAACCGAGCCATGACTTCAAAGAACTGGTCCACAGTGTTGATGGAGGGGCTACTTTGCTCCAACAGGCCATGGGTCCAGGTCTGTGGCTCACCACATAACAAGGAGATAGTGAACCCCACCTTGACTGTTTCATTGAAAAAAGTCTGTGGTTGCAAGTCAAAGTATAAATAGCAGGAGTTTTTAAAGGACCTAAATTTTCTTCGATCGCCACCGAAACATTCTGGCGCTGGGACACGTGGTTCTGGAGGGACCATGAACCCAGCAGTTGCCGCTGGAGGTGGACTTTAAACCGAGGAAGAGGATGACTCGGGTAGGTGCTGCAGACGTTCCTCCAACCGGAAGTATTCCTCCTGAAGCTGCTGGATGACAGGGGTAAGGGCCATGATTTGCTGGAGAATGGCCTTCATCTGGGAGTCACCTCCGTCGGTCTCTGACATGGCTGGATTATACTGTCAGGATCTTGGTAGGAGACCGAGTTGCTGAGAGTGCTCCCCTTGCGGCCGAGTGCAGCACAACCCTGAAGATGACACAGGGATGCAGTGCTCACAGAATCACGGGTTGCCTGGAAGTAGGAGCCCTTGTTGGTGGCTTGATAGAGCAAAGTCACTGGAGGCAACGTGCTTAAGGTCCAAGAAGGGGACCAATGGAAGTCCAATAGGAAATCAGAAGCCAGGCCAGAGGGTCAAACACAGTGAAACAGTCCGAGAATCTATGCAACAGGTCCAGGTACAGGAGACAGAGGAATGCGGAGTCCGTTTAGCCAAGCCGGGGTCAGATGCAGGAAGCAGGCAGGAAGAGTCGGAAGCAAGCCGGTGGGTAAGCCAGGAGGTCCAGAGGAGTAGATAACAAGCCGGGTCGGTACAAAGGAGGTCCAGAGGAGTAGATAACAAGCCGGGTCAGTACACAGGAGTTCAGGACAACAGGAATCACGATCACAGGAACACAGGAAGAGCTGATGATAATCCAGCAATGTGGCACTGTCAGTGGAACGTTTAAATAAACAAGGCGCAGTATCACGTCGTACGCGCACCGTTCCGTTCGTGAGTTCGTACCATCGTGACGTTGTTATGCACGCGCATTCGTCCTAACGTGGCGCCAGGCGTCCGCCTAGTAGAAACATTGCACATCCGTGTGCATTGATGCGCGTTAGCGCGACCTTGCCTGTGTTGGTTTGCTAGCCTAGCAGGACTATGCATAGGGATGCGCCTATTTCCCTGACAGTAGTGCTAAGATGCCTAACCCTGAAAGTGAAGAGTCTGACAATAATCCCAGATCTGACTCTCAATCTGAAGTTTTGGAGTTAGACAATGGAGAGGAATCAGAAAAAGAACCCATGTCCTACCTCAAGCCATCTGTAGAGCACAGGGGAGTAAAAATTGAACCACCACATAAAGGTAGGTCTAATCAGTTTTCTTCAGGATCAGAGAAAAAAACAGGCACCCCTAAACAGGACGCCTCAAAAATAATAACATTTTGGAATAGTGCCATCCCGGTCTTTATGAAGAAGGGATCCATGTAAATTATTGACCACATCGAGACCTATGAAAATACCCTGTCAGTTTTGGTCCTGATGATGACCAGTCTAGGATTCATTTCTTGTCGTGGGTATTTGAAACCAAACACCATAGATTCTGCAAATCTTTAAAAGATCTGTATAGTACTTCATGGCAAGTAATTAAACACCGCTGACATCTAGAATTCAGCCCGTACAAAAATGTTACTGCAGCCAGAGCAGCTTTACACAATCTGAGATGTACCAGTCATCAAAGCCCCACCGAATTTCTGGCTGTGCTAAAAAGTGCTTACCACTTAGCAGAAAAGGAACCAGATTACAATCACCCTGAGTTTAAATCCATATTCTTCGAGGCCCTACCTACCTACATAAAAATGAGTTTAGCGAAGGACTACAAAAGGGTGTGTTCAATGGAGTACTTGGTAAAAGAGAGTAACAATTTATACTCTATCCATCAGACCGCTGAATACAAAAGAAAGCCTGAACGTATAACTAACTTTGTGGCTGAAACACATATATCTCCTCAATCATTACATTTTGAAACCAAGAAAAAGACATATGCTGATATAGTCAGAGGAGATATGCCTCATGGATTCCCCAGCGGGAGACCAGATATCCCACCAATCAGAAGGGCGGGTATAGACCACCCTTTAGAGGTGGAGCACAAAGATCACCTCAGGAGTATCCTCCAAGGGAACCAGACCCAAGGTTTAGGAGAAACTATAGGGAGTTTCCCCAAAGGGCCAGATTTAACCCTGAGGGTGGAAACCCTCACTATAACCGGTATAATTTGCCCCGGGGACCTACACAGGTAAATAGGGATCGACCACATGTTAGGACACCCCAAAATCCCTAGGAAGATAGGGAACAACTAAGGCCCAGACCATCACTCCAGAACCAAGACAGTGATTCTAATGGGGATATGTCTGATCAGACTGAGCCAGAAGTCCCAAGAAATTACAGAAACCGTATCCCACAACCCAATTCTGATCAGCCTGTAAGCAACCAAAATAGATTGAATTATGGATATGTTACACGGTTTCATTGCTGCACGGAACCTGAATAAGACTTATTTAGGGGCAAATCCTGTGGCCAGCCAAGAGCCACGGAGACTTTGAAGCACCCATGTTAAAATAAATCGGAGGAATGCACTGAATAAAGGCATAGGAGACAGAGGTTCTAACACCAGTTTTTCCCCAGGTCACAGTAATGAGGATCCTGAAACCCCTACTGGGGGATCTTGATTGTTAGATATTATTTATTCTCCTGTTTTTCAGTGGTCACTTCATTCCTCTGACATAAGCAGGTCGCTCCAAACAGCCCAATTCCAAGAAGTCACCGAAGATGGTAATTCCAGAGGAAGACCAAATCCAAAAGGCACTAATGATGTCAGGAGGCCTAAATGGCTGGATATTCTGGTAAAAGATGAGCAGTCACCCGCATAAGGTAGTTTGATTGCCTCAAATGAGTTGTATTGACACCCCAAAGGGGGGGGGATCTTATTTGTTTTATTCCTCCCAAGTAGAAGGTTGACTGATCAGACAATAAACTAAAGGGGGGCTCTGAGGAAGCCCAGGATACCAGCTTGACACTGAGATCTCAAACACAGATTATGTTAGTGAAAAACATATTGTCTTGTCATGTCTTTTCTCATGGAATCCATTTTCCTTTAAAGGACTAGGATGTCCATGAGCCGGTCAGCAGAACCGAGAGTCCAACATGTGTGAGACATCCAGAGAAGGAACCGTGTGGGGGATACAGGGATACCACTGATGTCCAGTCTACAAGGACAAACCCACCAGGATGGCCAAGACCAAAGGTGACCAGAGTGATCCATTTTCCACCAACAGATGGATAACAGCCCTGACATGCACAAATCGATCGGAAACCCATCTTTCTCCAAAGGAATTATACCTATTTACAGGTGTCAACACCCTTTAAACATTTTCATACCCACAGTTTCATAGCCACCTTATCAAACAAGATTTACAAGACCTGAATTAAGCCATATTTCTTCAAGATTCTGCCTCGGTAATTGTCTCAAACGACTACGGCATTTGACCCATTCACCAGGGGGGATTCCGTTGTAATTATGATGAAGAAATTAAACATTTCATAAACTTCAGGTGGAGATCTAAAGTCGTTTAGGTCTTAACACAGCAGTGAACTAAAGGAAACCATGACTTCATAAATTTCCCAATTTTAAATGGATCTGGGAAACTGGTCAGAGTTGAAGGAAAGATGGATGGTGCTAAATACAGGGATATTCTTGAGCAAAACCTGTACCACTCTGTATGTGATTTGAGGACAGATGTTCACCTTCCAGCAGGACAATGACCCCAAACACACTGCTAAAGCCATGGGCGTACCTAGGGCAATTGGCACTGAGGGCGGATCCTATTTCTGGCACCCCCTCTGACAAAATCGCAGCGTGCACAGCTTGTGGCTTAAAAAGAAGCAGGATCTTCTTTTGACCGACAGAGGCTTAATTTGAGAAGGTTAGAGTAGTATAGTGGCAGGTTAGGGCAGTATAGGGTATTATGGTGGCAGGCTAGGGCTGTATAAGGTATTATGGTTGCAGATTTGGGCAGTACAGGGTATTATAGTGGCAGGCTAGGGCCGTATAGGGTATTATGGGGGCAGGTTAGGGCTGTATAGGGTATTATAGGGGCAGGTTAGGGCTGTATAGGGTAATATGGGGGCAGGTTAGGGCTGTATAGGGTATTATGGGGGCAGATTAGGGCTGTATACAGTGACAATATGCTCACTTACAACATAACTGGCGCTGAAGATGCAGACACTCGTGGCTCCTGTAAGCTCTCCTCTTTTTCCTCCTTCAGGTGCAAGATCAGCCAGTGAACGAGTCTTTGGGAGGAGTCAGCCACACCCCTGGCCCCGCCCACCAACTCCAGCTACTTCGGGAAACATTGAAAATGGTCGTGGAACAGCCTGCCTGATTGGATGACTGGGGAGACAGGCAGCCGCCCTCCCCCGAACCGCTGGGCCCCCTGCTGACCCAATGAACTTCTGAGGCTTACAAAGCTGGAAAAGTGCAGGGGCGCCCGCTCATTATGATGGCCCTGCTGTGATCTCCTCTCCGGATCACACTGCACACCCCCAGACTGACACCCCTCCTAATGTGCGGCACCCGGGGCGGACCGCCCCCGCCCCCCTCTTGGCACGCTACTGGCTAAAGCAACACTTGTGTGGTTTAAGGGGAAACATGAAAAAGTGTTGTAACAGTCTAGTCAAAGCCCAGACTTCAATCCAATAGAAAATCTGTGGTCAGACTTAAAGATTGCTGTTCACAAGATCAAACCATCCAACTTGAAGGAGCTGGAGCAGTTTTGCAAGGAGGAATGGGCAAAAATCCCATTGGTAATATGTGGCAAGCTCATAGAGACTTATCCAAGCGGCTTAGAGCTGCGATAACCGCAAAAGATGGCTCTACAAAGTATTGACTTTAGGGGGGTGAATAGTTATGCACATTGACTTTTTCTGTTATTTTGTCCTATTTGTTGTTTGCTTCACAAAAAAAAAATCTTCAAAGTTGTGGGCATGTTCTGTAAATCAAATGATGCAAATCCTCAAACAATCCATGTTAATTCCAGGTTGTGAGGCAACAAAACATGAAAAATGCCAAGGGGGGTGAATACTTTTGCAAGGCACTGTACATTTGTGTTATCTTAAATATTTACTTAATGATTATTATACAGTTGGATAACTATTTCCCTCGAATCAGTAACTGCCTTGCAGATTTTTCTCTAAAGGTTCAATTTTCAATATTTTTCATTTGCATAGTTTCCAGTTTATTGACATCACAAACGTCTAATTTTATGTCACATTGTTAACCACTCACTTACCTGCAATATAGTAACGGTTGAAATTGTAAAAAACAGACGTTCTCTCTTATGCCGTGTACACACGGTCAGACTTGAAAAGCACTCCATATACTTCAGCTTGTTGCTTTCCAACACCGACCTATAGTGACAACGACACCCACAGGCACAATGTGGAACTGCATGCAACACAGCCAAACTGGAACAGAGGCTAATTTAACAATAAATTGAATCTGAACTATATACAGAACAGATGACCCACTAAATTTACATATAAACGGTAGATCGAAAAATCTACCAGCGCTACATTTATGTAACGTCTGTTTTTGTCAACCAATATATATATAACTATTTTGTATGAATACATGTCTGGTGAATAAATCTCCTATTTTTAGTCTGTGTTCATATTTGATTGACCCTGTATCTTAAAAATATTATCGTTTAAAAATTACTAATCATAAATACAGTGCAGTAAATTGATCCTCATAAGCACGACAGCTGCTATAGCAGCAACTCTGCAAAGGACATCGGTCAGCATGGCAGTGTCACTCTCCTGCCTGTCTCAAGTCCTCTCCCATTAGGTATGGATACTGAGGACAGCCCTGAGAATGGAGCACCCACTCAGGCTGACCCAGCGGCTGCATCCGTGTCCAATACTGCCCCCCAAGGTAAGTGCCACTCTTAAAGATTGTTGAGAGCCACTAGATCTGGGGGTCTATATATGTTTAATTGCTTTTAGTGAAAAGTGTCCTTATATACATTTTTTGCTCTTTGCTTTCTCCTAGGTTGACAAGCCTGTTAAGAGAAAATGTGGTAACTGTAGATCTAGGCTTCCTGATAGCTGTAGAAAACTATTATGTGATAGTTGTATTTCTTCAGTGGCAGGGGCTGATTCTGTTGCTTCCTTAAAGGAATTGATGGTTTCTAAAAAAGAGGTGGTTTTCTTTTTTCAGTCCTTTCATGATAGATTATAAGGTTTAGGTCCTTCCACTTCAAAAGCTGTAAGGGTGACCCAGGACCCTTCAGTCTCGGCTAAATCTCTACCTCTTTTAGTGTTAGACACCGTGAGTTCACAGGCTGTTTCTGACCTGGAAGAGGGAGAGAATTCAGAATCTACATCTGACGAGGAATCCACATCAGAGGTCGAAGAGACTGTTAGCTTGGCCAGATATCTCTCTCCTATTGAAGATATTGATGAGCTGTTAAAGGCGGTTTATACTTCTGAACAGATTGAGATGCCACAGTAGACTCAGTCTATTCAGGATAAGATGTACAGGGGCCTTCAGGGACGTAAGCCTAGGTCTTTTCCAGTGCATCATCCTCTCAAAGATATGATCCTTTCTGGGTGGATAGAACCTGAAAGAAGGGTGTTCCAGTCTAGAGGACATAAAAGAATGTTTCCCTTTCAATCCGACATTGAGGAAGTATGCCAGTACCTGCCTCCTATCCCTGACCTGGCGTCATGCCAGTGACGCCAGGTCAGGGATAGGAGGCAGGCTGACCCATTTCGTCAAAGAATGGGCAGAGGTCACCAAAAATCCTTTTATTCTCAAGATTATAGAAGAGGTTTACAGATTGGAGTTCAGACTCCCCCCACCCCAGAGGTTTTTTCCTCACACGGCTGCCAAGAGACCAAGAGAGACGGCAGACCATACTAGATTTGATTTCTCTTTGGGAAAATAGGTAATTTCTCCTGTTCCAAAGGATCAAAAATTTCAAGGGTTTTATTCTCACATCTTTCTGGTGAAAAAGGGGTCTGGGGGTTTCGGATGGTCATCAACCTAAGCGTCCTGAACAGATTCTTAGTTTACAGACGATTCCGGATGGAAAGCATTTAGTCAGTCAGAATTCTGTTGTTACCAGAGGTGTTCATGGTAACCCTGGATTTTCAGGACGCTTACCTTCATGTACCAATCTGCCAGAAGCATCAGCGATTCCTGAGGTTTGCAATCCTCTTGGAGAATGGTCCACAACATTGGCAGTTCAGGGCCCTACCATTTGGTCTCTCGGCAGCCCCAAGAATTTTCACGAAAATCATGGCAGAAGTCATGGCCTTTTTATTGAATACAGAGGATCTCAATCGTTTCGTACCTGGACGATTTTTTGATCTTTGGCCGGGAGAAAGAGAACCTTTTTCAGGATCTGCAGTTGATTTTGTAGACCTTTCAAAAACTGGGCTGGAAGGTCAATCTGCAGAAGTCTTGTTTGGTTCCCTCCCAGAACCTTCCCTATTTGGGTTAGCTATAGACACAGTCGCCCAAAAGATTTTTCTCCTGGGGGAAAAAATTTCGAAGATCCTCCTCTCCAAGCAGAATTTTGGGTTGCACCTCCCTTCATCAAATTATGCAGTTATTGGGCTTAATGACTGCAGTGATCCTGGGAGTGCCTTGAGCCCACTTGCATTCCAGGCCTCTTCAGGCATTTCTACTGCATAAATGGGATCGCAGAAAAGGCTCCTTGAATCAGCTCATACAGCTTCCAGGAGACAATTCTCTCAATCTGTCCTGGTGGGAGCAACCAGAACATCTGCAGGGAGAGAAGGCCTGGGCACAACATTCCTCAGTAAAAATTTGATTAAAAGGTTCCTCTCAGCAAAGGCTAGACATAAGCCCAAATTTATTTGAGAGATTCCACCCTGGGATCTGTCATTAGTATTGATTGTTCTTACCAGAGCTCCCTTTGAACCATTACATGAGGCCTCTTTGAAAGTGGCCCCAAGAAGGGGACCAAAGCATCCATAGGTTCCATTGCCAGATGGATTAGAGAAGCTATTTGTGAAGCATACAGGTCAGACCCCTCTTATCAGAGTTAGAGCTCACTCTACTAGTTCTCTGGTGACATCATGGGCAGAAAGAGCGGGAGCATCATGAAAAGATATATCCAAAGACTTTCCCCTTGTAACGCTGGTCCAGGAGGGTCTCCAACCAATTGTGATCCTTTTCCTTGATGCCACATATTCTCGGGTCCTTTTGCAGGCTTTAAAGAATGGGGAAGCCCATGCACCGCAAGTTTGCAGAGGCATGAGAAGCAGACTCCTCAGGGTCACTGAGGATTACAGTATCTGGAACTGCCTCCTCCCAGCCATGTACTACTCCCAAGGGTTCTGGGGATGGAAAACCATCTGTTAAGGGTTGATAAATGTCTTCCTCTGCTTCATTAGCTCCAAAACTGCCAGAATCCTCCTCCTCCCTCTCCTCTTGTGTGTTCTGTGGCATGGCAAGAATGGTGTCTACATAAAGCGGGCCTTGAGAGAAAAGGAAGCCCTCCTCTTCCTCCCGCTGCTCTGCCTCAAATGCTTTGTCCATAATGCCACGCAGAGTCTGCTCCAGCAAGAACACAACAGCAATTGTGGCACTGATGCATGCGTGTGTCACGGCACGCCATCCTTGTCATCTCCTTAAATGGTGACAGTATAGTGCATTCATCCTTTATCAGCAGCCATTGGCATGGGGAAAAAAAGCTGAGCCGGCCTGAGCCTATTGTGCCAAACTGACACAGGTACACATTGACGGCCCTCTGCTGCATGTGCAGCCGCTGCATGTGCAGCCGCTGCAGCATTGCCAAAGTTGAGTTCCACTAGTTCGGCTTGTCACAAATCAGGCAGTTTATGGTCAGGTGGAATTCCCACTGAACTTCAGCCAACCGAGCACTGGCTGTGTATGTCTGCCTGAAATGGCTACAGAGTCTTCTGGCCTGCTTTAGCAGATCTTACAACCCTGGGTAACTGTCCCCTAGACAGACCAGCTGAAGCACTGCATGGCATCTTTTAGTCTGACTCATTGAATAGCCACTTGAATGCTTAGGGGGTACTGGTGGGTCATAGGACAATTAAGCAGAGGATGGCATAAAAGAGGGGGAGGAGGGGGTGTAGTTGACAAATCTCACAGCATAACCACCAGCTGTATGGAGATGTGGCGGCAGCACCGAGCCCTGCCCTGCATCCTTCCAAGTTGCAAGCAGAGTTACCCAGTGTGCTGTGAACTAAAAATAGCGTCCCTGACCATGCTTGCTGGACCAAGTGTCAGCAGTATTGTGGAAAGTTGTATAGCTGAACCCGCATTGGATTTGCAGGAAATTAGTGCAGGGACTTTTTTTCCGCACTGGAATTGGATCGCATGGGTGTTCTCACTGTGATCTGTGAACCGATCTGGGGATGTCATTAACAATGTATGCCTGCGGGAGAGATGCGATGAGGGAACAGGCGCTGTAATCGCGCTGGTTCCCGCATCGCAAGAGTGTGAACCCAGGCTGAATCTTCTTAGTGCTCAACATTAATACCAGCCATAAATTGCAAATCTGTGATTCCCACATGCCTGCAACCTTTATATGTTCTAAACACCTTACTGAAATGGATACCTCTGGCTGGAACTTTATTATTGATTTAAATGTATGCATGATTTATTTATTGATATAGTCTGCAGTGTTAATGTTTGTTTCTATTTATTTATAAAATACTACACTATATGAGTTTCACATGTGATGAGTTGAAGATATTTGGGAAGCAAAGTTGAATAAAGAAGAAGACACATAGTTGGTGTTTTTGACAGTTTATTGGACCCATTTGGCATAAGTGGATTAGAAATCTGGTAAGAGGCTTGGGAAGTCATCTGCAACTTGATACCTTTTATAATTGTTCCTGAAGCGCTGGACATTCTCCTGAATTTCTGAACTGAGTACACCAGGGGGCGCTGGCAGTTTGTTCAGCTGCTTGGGAGCCACTTGTGCGCTGTTTATCACCTTAAATTTAAGGTGATAAACAGGCTGGGGCATTTCAGGACGTATTAGTAAAACAAAAGGTAAGCCAATGCACACCGAAATCACAACATCAATGAATAAAGGATTAAGACCCCTTTCACACTGAGGCAGTTTTCAGGCATTTTAGCGCTAGAAATAGCACTTGTAAAGTGCCTGAAAACTGCCTCCCCTTCATTACAATGGGTGTTTTCACACCCAGATGGTGCGCTTGCAGGACATTCGAAAAAGTCCTGCAAGCAGCATCTTTGGGGCGGGTTGAATGGGCAGCGCTTCTGAAGCCCCGCAATGTGGGATTTTTTAACCCCGTGACCCCAGTGTGAAAGGGGTCTAAGTGCATGAATATGGGTGCTGGAAATATATATTGGGCTTCCTCAAAAAAGACCCAGGGATGATAATCTATAAGTAAATAATAGGCAGTACTCCAAATAGCTAATGTTTTGATTTTCGTATATTTATGAAAGAAAGCAACACATAGATACCAGAAAAAACCTTCAGCTGACATGCGGACACTCAGGATCAGGCAGAGGTGGGAATCACAATGTTACAGAGTAAAAAACCCTCTCTCGAGTGAGATCCACCTGTCTGCATGTGGTACCTAGACCTTTTAAATACACAAAATGGCACCAAAATTATCTAAATCCGCCACTTTCCCCCAGCTGGAGTGATGTATTATACAGTGCAGGACAAAAGAGAAAACCTAGTGCTCAAGGCACGCTATTACCCCTCTGGATTTTTGAAAGACAAACCAGGTATAGAGTAAAAATATTTATTTAACAGTCACAATTGATAAAATTACATCAGAAAATTGGCAGAATGACCTTAATCTGTCTGTGCTGTTGATAGTACCTTGTAATAACCCATGTGGGTATTACAAGTAACTTTCAACAGCACAGACAGATTAACCCTTTCATGACTAAGCCTATTTTTTAAATTTGGTGTTTACAAGTTAAAATCCGTATTTTTTGCTAGCAAATTACTTAGAAACCCCAAACATTATGTATAATGTATATTTTTTTAGCAGAGAATCTAGAGAATAAAATGGAGATTGTTGCAATATTTTATATTGCACGGTATTTGTGCAGCAGTGTTTTAAACGCAAATTTTTGGGAAAAGGGACATTTTCATGAATTTTAAAAAGAACAAACAGTAAATTTACCCCATTTTTTTTGTATAATGTGAAAGATGATGTTACGCCGAGTAAATAGATACCAAACATGTCACGCTTTATAATTGCACGCACTCGTGGAATGGCGACAAACTACGGTACCTAAGAATTTCCATAGGCGACGATTTACATTTTTTTTACGGTTACCAGGTTAGAGTTACAGAGAAGGTCTAGTGCTAGAATTATTGCTCTCGCTCTTATGATTGTGGTGATACCTCACATGTGTGATTTGAACACCATCTACATATGCAGGCGTGACTTCCATAAGGTTTTCTTTGCTGCGCAAGCTCGCAGGGACGGGGGCGCTTTAAAAAAAAAAATTCTTATTTATTTTATTTATTTTTATATTTATAAATTAAAAAATTTTGATGACTTTTATTGCTGTCACAAGGAATGTAAACATCCCTTGTGATAGTAATAGGTGGTGACAGGTACTCTTTATGGAGGGATCGGGGGTCAAAAAGACCCCAAATCCCTCCTTTGCACTTCAAAGTATTCAGATCGCCGGAAACGTGCTTCATGACGTCGCTTCTGCGTTTACAATTAGAAGGCTGCAACAAAGCCACCCACAGCTTCGTTCCAGCCCGCCCCCCAGCCGCCGGAGGCAGCCGATTGGTCACCGGGCCTCCCGATCGAACGGGAGGCCCGGTAAGAGCGGCGGGAGGCAGCGGGAGGGGGGACGTCCCCTCCCGCTGCTCCGGTATAACAGCCGAGCGGCTTTTAGCCGCATCGGTTGTTATACCAGGAAAGCCGATCGCCCGCTGTAAAAAATAGTACCGGGATGATGCCTGCAGCTGCGGGCATCATCCCGATATAACCCCGGAAAGCCGAGTATGCACATCTGCGTACGCTTGGCGGGAAGGGGTTAAGGTCATTCTACACAAATACTGGCATTTGTTCAGTATGGACACTATATTAACACTATTTGTTCCTACTCAACCTATAATTACTTATTGTAGAGCTCCATCTCTACATGATAAACTTGTCCACAGCGAATACAAAATCAATAAACATAATAGCGCTAAACCAACAGGAACATTCAGATGTGGCAATTGCAATTATTGCCAGTATATGAACACTAGGAAGAATGTAGACTTACCAAATGGAAAGAAGTTTAGATCTAGACACTTTGTTAATTGCCACACTGCAGGTGTAGTGTATTTACTGCAGTGTGAATGCAATTGTTACTATGTGGGAAAAACTAAACTTGAATTCTGGCGAAGAATTTACAGACACATCGCCAGTATTAAAAAGAAAGACCCTGGTCTCCCACTTGGAAGACACAGTCATACAGTACATTTTGATTACACTCCCAAGGTGTGATTTCTTGCACTGGACCATATCCCAAGCAACCCAAGAGGGAGTGATTTAAATAAGCAACTTTTACAGAGTGAATTAAGGTGGATTTTTCGCCTTAACGCTGTGTTGCGTTTGTTAAAATATGATTTTTTTTATATTAATCAGACATAACATTACACAATAGTGGTTGCTCATACAGATACTGTCAGGTTTTTTGGCTTGAGTAGATTTCTCAAACAAATGCTGTTTCATACAATGGGTACATAGTGGCTCCTGAACCAGCGCTTAAGAGAGGTCTACTTCTACCAGTCGGGCTCAACTACCAGTAACTACAACTAACAGTATGAACAGCCATGACTGAGCCCGCAGGAGAGGCCTCTCCTATCAAGGAGATCTGTATGCACTTAGCGGCACTCACACAAGCCGTAAAGACTTTGCAAGATAGTTATACCAGACTGGAAGGTCAAGTCCTGAACCTCAGTGGCCCAGGAGGCGCATCCCCTGCTTCAGCAGCAGCTCCAGTACAAGCTGCTGTACCTCCCTCTGTGGTTATGCTTCCACCAGAACCGAGTGTCCCCATCCCTGAGAGGTTCTCCGGGGACCGCACGAAATTCCTGGCTTTCCGCAGCGCCTGTCAGTTATACTTTGCCTTACAGCCACGGACTTTTTCTTTGGAGGCTACCAAAGTAGGATTTGTGATATCCCTCCTGCAAGGAGAGCCGCAGACCTGGGCTCACCGCCTGCTTGAAACTGCCTCGGTGCAGATCCAGTCCTTGCCCTCTTTCTTTGAAGCCATGGCTCAGTTGTATGAGGATCCTCAACGGACTGCCACCACTGAGTCAGCTTTGTTCGCGCTCCAGCAAGGCCACAGACCGGCCGAGGACTATGTCACGGACTTTCGACGCTGGAGCGCGGACACACAATGGAACAATGCAGCATTACGCCATCAATTTCGCATGGGATTATCAGAAAGTCTCAAGGATGAGCTCGCACGGGTAGGAATGCCAGATACCCTTGAAGAACTCATTGCCTTAACAATTCAGATCGACCGACGCCTTCGTGAACGTCGGTCTGAACGATCCTCCCAGCAAACGCGCCCCATGTGGATGACTGCAAAAGTTCCGATGCCTACCTCCCAATACCTACCTTCTACCTGCTCCAACCCGGCCACTTCTACACTTGATGTTCCTGAACCAATGCAGCTGGGACTACTGCGTTCTACTCTATCCCCAGAAGAGCGGGCACGCAGACGCCAGCTAAACCTCTGCCTCTACTGTGGTGGGGCAGGCCACTATGTGAACAACTGCCCGGTCAAGACCCGTAAGTGTGTTTCCTCTACTCCGGCCAGTCTTTCCGCATTAACCGCCAATGCCACTCAACTTGTTCTCCCTCTCTCGTTACAGCTCCAGGGAAGAACAATCCGGATCAACGCCATCATTGATTCTGGGGCTTACAGCTGCTTTATCGACTCTGCCTTTGCTGCTCAACAAAATCTTCCCCTGAAAGACAAAACACACAGACTTTCAGTTTTCCTGGCCGATGGGTCCCACATAAAATCAGGACAAGTCTCTCAAGAAACCCTTCCACTGTCTGCCACCTGTTCCTCTCAGCATAAAGAGATTCTGATTCTGGACGTCATCTCCTCCCCTCTGTTCCCGATCATTTTGGGCACGCCCTGGCTTCAGGCCCATAATCCTCACGTTAATTGGACTACCGGTGAAGTCAAGTTTCTATCACCCTATTGTCAGAGACATTGTTTACCTGAAACCTCCAAACCGGCTGCCACCTTACTCTGCATGGATATGGATCCAGATCACCTCCAAACCATACCAGAAGCTTACCATGAATTTGCAGATGTATTCAGCAAGAAGGGAGCGGACTCCCTGCCACCCCATCGCCCCTATGATTGCCCAATTGAGCTGCTCCCTGGGGCCGAGATTCCCTTCGGGCGCATCTTCCCACTATCTGAAAAGGAACAAGAGGCACTTAAACTATACGTTAATGAAAACCTCGAAAAGGGCTTTATTCGACCTTCCACCTCCCCAGCTGGGGCCGGAATATTCTTTGTTTCCAAAAAAGATCAGACTCTTTGTCCATGTGTGGACTATTGGGACTTAAATAAGGTCACAGTTAAAAACCGCTACCCGTTGCCCCTGATACCTGAATTATTTCAGAAGTTGAGGTCTGCTATTATTTTCACTAAGTTGGATCTAAGAGGGGCCTACAACCTGGTCCGCATTCGGGCCGGGGACGAATGGAAGACGGCTTTCCGGACCCGTTTCGGGCACTATGAGTACTTGGTCATGCCTTTCGGCCTGTGCAATGCCCCTGCCACATTTCAGCATCTGGTCAATGATGTATTCAGAGACTTCCTGGACATCTTTGTGATAGTTTACTTGGATGACATTTTAATTTTTTCCAATTCCCTTAACCAACATTGGGAACATGTTCGCAAGGTCTTGGGCCGTGTTCGTTTACACGGACTGTATGCCAAAGCAGAAAAATGCGAATTCGAACAAAGGGACATTCAGTTTTTGGGGCTAGTGATCCCCCCTACCGGCATTAAAATGGATCCTCAAAAAGTGTCCGCTGTGCTAGATTGGCCAGCTCCTCTGGACAACAAGGGCGTGCAGCGTTTCATCGGATTCGCAAATTTCTATAGAAAATTTATAAAAGGATTCTCTGCCATTATTTCACCCATCACGCAGCTAACCAAGCAGAACTGTCGCTTTCACTGGAACTCAGAGGCTCAGGAGGCCTTTGAAGAATTGAAAAGGCGTTTCACTTCAGCTCCAATCCTCAGCCATCCTGACCCATCCCTACCTTTTATCCTGGAGGTGGATGCTTCTGAAGTGGCCGTGGGTGCAGTCATCTCTCAGCGACAGGGTAACAAGGATCTGATGCATCCTGTGGGATTTTTCTCCAGGAAACTCTCGCCGGCTGAGCGAAATTACGACGTGGGTGACCGGGAATTACTGGCCATCAAGGCAGCACTAGAAGAGTGGAGGTATCTGTTAGAGGGTGCAGTCCATCCGGTTTTTTTTTTTTTTTTTTTTTTTCAAAAAGATTTTATTTGAATTTCAGAGAATACAGTAATAATGCAGTCTTGTGTACAGTCTTGTTTTGTAGCATAAACAGTAGCAACTAATAGAGGGATTACTTAGTTACAAACTTGGTTTTTACAGTAAGGGAGGATTTCCAGTGTATGTACCCATGCAGGTTACTGCATGAGCATGTTTACCAGATCATAGCATTTCAATAAATGGTAACAAATAGTGGATACCTGGATGGATCTGTTAGTAAACCCTGAATACATTGCATTTTAGAACCTGAAAAGACACAGAGAAAATAATACTAAGAGAAAATAACGAAAACAGGGGTGGGGGGTGGGGAGGGAGAATAGGGGGGGGGGGAGCCCTGTATAGATTGAGAGAATTATTATGGTATGATGTAATGTCGTACAAAAATTGTCCAGTGTTAATATTTATTTCTATTTGAAGTATATAATTATTTATAATTATTTATGTAGACCCACTGACGTTGACATTGGCACTGGCGTTAGGTTGGCTGGTGTCAGAGATTGGAGTGTGATTCCGATTGTAGTCTTGAGCTGGCATCGGGAGGAAGGAATCGTAGTAGGAGAAGGAGGATGAGCTGAGGTTTGTTATTTCTTCTTTTGAAAGAGATGCGTGCATAAAGGCTTGCCATTTGGAGTAAAAGTGATCTGAGGAGTTTTTTTGTTTGAAGTCCGTGTTTAGGCGGTCTTTGAGTAGAAGTTGCATGAGGTCCCGTTTGACTTGAGTGATATTGGGGCTTACAGGTGTAATCCAGTTTTTTAAGATGGTTCTTCTTGCAATTAATAGGCAAGTCAAGGACCACCCTTTGTGTGATGAGGTTTCCTTCGGGTTCTTTGTAGAGCCGACCCTGGTGACGGCAGTTTTGGACCATGGCAGTAGGATTGGGTCCCAGTGGCCGAAGATAAGAAGCAAAGGATCCTTGGGTAGTTTAATTAGAGTCACTTCAAATATGTAGGCAATAACTTGGTCCCAGAAAGCGGATATGTAGGAGCAGTGCCAGAAGCGATGAGCTAAGGATGGTTTCTGGTGTTTACAGAGTGGGCAGATGGCTTTGTTCTTGTTCGTTTTAGAAGATAAGAAAGGCATATATGCCCTGTGGGCAATTTTCAGTTGTGTTTCTCTCCATATCTCGTTTGGTGTTAGCTTTTGGACTGCGTTAAGCCCTTGTACGATTTTTTCTACTAGGTTTGGGTCAGGGAAATCTTTATTCCAGTTTTTAATTGATGATGACGAGAGAGGTGAAGAGGACTTGTTGAGGAGTGGTTTGTATATGTCCGAGATTTTGTATGTGTTACTCTTTATCATTTGATCCGTGACATTTGTTTGGAACCTTTTGTCGTCTTGATTGCACGCCTCCCTTAAAAAACTGATACATTGCCCATAGTAGAAGTTGTGAATGGAGGGTAGAGAGAAGGTTTTCGCGATGTTGGCGAAGGGTAGTGGTTGACCCATCTGGATGTTGCAGAGATGAGAGAATTTAGTTAGGCCTTTCTGTTCCCATGTTTTGAATGATTTGTGCTCTAGACTCGGCGGGAATGCCGGATTTCCTTGGATCGGGAGGTGTATTGACAGAAAAGGGGATACCTTTAGTATTTTTCGTGATTCTCTCCAAGCTACTGCAGTGTCCCTTAATAGGAGATTATGTTGGTGGGGAGAGGGGACTGACTTCCATCTGCAGTGTAAGAGGGCTACTAGTGAGTAGGGATGGGCCATGTGGGATTCCAAAGAGAAGTTTGAGTATCGAGAGGACTGGGTTATCCAGTCTAGACTTGTTCTTAGCAAACATGCTAGGTTATACATTCTGATATGCGGGAGACTGATGCCCCCTTCGCGTCTGGGAAGATAGAGTTTTTTTAAAGCTATACGTGGTCGTTTGTTCTGCCATAGGAATTTAGATATAGCGTTATTGAGTGAGGTCACATCTTTATGATGGAGAAGTAGTGGGATGGTTTGCATGGGGTAAAGTAGTCTTGCAAAACTGACCATTTTTATTAAATGACATCTTCCCAGAAGCGAAAGGGGAAGATCCATCCAGGTATTTAATTCCTGAGTTATTTTTGACACTAAAGGAGGGTAATTGAGGTGGTATAGCGAAGAAGGGAGTTTTCCTATTTTTATTCCTAAGTATGTAATGTGGGATTTAGCAACAGGGAAAATTGATTGTTGGGTCCATTTAGGTGCGGAGTGGGAACCGATGGGAAGAATTTCGCTTTTGGTGTAATTTATACGGAGGCCCGAGCACAAGCGAAATTCATCGAATACATTTTTTATGGTTAGCATATCAGATGAGGGATTGGCTGAAAATATAAGGACGTCATCTGCAAAAAGTGAGGTACGTAAGTCGTGTGGGCCTATCTTTAAGCCATGTAGGGGGGCTACTGATGTTAGATATCTGGAAAGTGGTTCTAGTGCTATATTGAAGAGGAGTGGCGATAGGGGGCAGCCCTGGCGTGTGCCCTTATGGAGGCGAAATTCTTCTGATAGGAGACCTGCCGCCACTAACCTTGCTGTCGGAGCTGTGTACATGGCGGTAATAAGGTGGTGGAAGGGACCAGAGAAACCTATTGCCTTCATAGTCATGGATAACCAGTCGAAACTGACGTTATCGAAAGCTTTTTCGGCGTCTAGCGTGATGATGAGATGATCCGTGTTTGGGTGATGTATTGCGTGTTCTAGGGCCAGCATAACTTTGCGGATGTTAAGGGTGGCTGTACGTCCTTTGATAAAACCTGACTGGGCGGGGTGAATTAGGGAAGGCATGATGTCTGCTAGTCTGGTGGCAACGATTTTTGAGAGGATTTTAACATCTAGGTTGAGAAGTGATATGGGCCTGTATGAGCCTGGTTCTTGGGGGTCTTTACCCTTTTTTGCCAGTAGTTTTATGATGGCTTGGTTCCCCGAATGAAGGTATGCACCCCCTGACCATATATGTTGATATACTTGGAGGAGAGTAGGTTCTAATAGGGGTTGTAGGGTCTTGTAGAATTCGCCGGTGAAGCCATCCGGGCCTGGGGCTTTAGACAGGGTTAAGTTGCGGATGGTTGCCGATATTTCGGGGAGAGTGATAGGTGCGTTTAGGGTTTCTAGTTGTGTTGGGGAGATTTTGGGAAGGGTTATTTTTTCTAGAAAAGCGCGTGCTGTTTGTGGATCTATCGGGTCTGAGGCATAAAGAGTGGAGTAGAATTTTTGCATGACTTTGTTAATTGGGAGTGGAGTGGCGTGGCGGGTACCCGCTTTATCACGTAGGGATGTGATATGGATTGGGCGGTATGGACCTTTGCAAAGTCTGGATAGGAGTTTTCCTGCTTTATTCCCAAATTTATGGAAAGAGGCATCTAAATAGGCCTTCTTGGTATTTTCTAGGTTGTTTACCCAAATGTCAAATTCCCTTTTTGCTATCTGCCATTCAGAGCGTGTTGTTGGGGAGTCTTTGGTGTACATGTCTCGTTGTGCCCGGTGTAAACGAGAGCTGGCCTCTTTGTACTTAGTTAGGGTGTTGCGTTTAAATGAGGTTGCATAAGAAATAATACGGCCCCTCAGGAAAGCTTTACCAGCGTCCCAAAATAGGTTGGGGTCGTGTATGTGTGGGGCGTTGTTTGAGGAGTATTCAGCCCATGCGTCGGAGATGTAATTTTGGAAGTCAGTGTTGTTATGTAGATAAGATGGGAACCGCCATATATTGGGGTGTGGAGGTAGGTCTAGATTATCTAGTGTCACCTCTATAGGGGCATGGTCTGAAATGGTTATGTCGTGGATGGTGGAGTTTTGGAGGTAGGGGAGAAGGTTGTCAGAGCCTAAGATGTAGTCTATCCTGGTGAATGTTTTGTGTGGATTAGAGTAGAAAGTGAATTCCCTGTCTGCCGGGTGGGAAAGGCGCCATAGATCCTGGAAATGGATGGATTCCATGGTGCTAGCCAGGAGGGAAGGGGCTAGTGGGTTAGTGTCCTTTTTTGGTCTTTTTTGTGAAGACCTGTCATCCATCTGATGGAGGGTGTCATTGAAATCTCCTCCGATTAGATGAGGGAGATGTGTGTTTTCTAGAAGCCAACTGGATAGTTCAGTGTAAAATTGTCTGCCTGGATTATTAGGGGCATAAACATTTGTTATAGCTAGTTCTTTGGAGCCTATTTTGATGTGTACCGTGAGTAGACGGCCCTGGTCGTCGTTTTTTGCAGACAAGACTGTGCACGGGAGGTTCTTGTGTATGAGTAAGAGAAGGCCAGCTTTGCGTCCTGCTGCCTCTGAGCCTAGAACAGTGCCTACCCAGAGTTTCTTCATTCGATGAAAGTCTGAGGCCGGTAAATGTGATTCCTGAAGGAGTGCTATATCGGCTTTGAGCCGCTTGAGATGCCTAAGGATTTTCATTCTCTTTTGGGGGGATCTGAGACCCTTTACATTCCAGGAGAGTATTTTCATATTAGGGGGGTTGAAAAGGGATGTGTGTTGTTAAGTGTGTTTTAATATTGTGTGGAAGGTGTGATAGTGCGCCAGCTGTGTCTGGATGTCTGAGGTTGTTATATGGGAGGTGTATAAATACGAGAGTGGATTTGATTTGGCTAGGGCCGTGTGAAAGAGAGGGGGGGGGGGGAGGATTTAACCTGTAGGGGAATCAACATAGGGAAAAGTAGCACCAGTAAAACAAACGAACATGGAAACTTCGCTTTTTTCCGCATGGAGTCACTGTGTAGGTCAACTCCCATTTCAGGACGGTAATGATATAGCCCCAGAGAGCCCTTGGCCGTGAGACAAGTGATCATGTGGGCACCAAGGAAATACAATAGAGGTTTGGGACTTTGAATGAGGCCATAGACAGTGTGGAGGTAGATAGAAATGGAAGTACATATACTTTATTCATGAAACAGCGTACAAATATAATCACAGAGACCACGTAAATGAAAAGCATTGTAGTGAATGACAGTTCATCAATATTTACACTCACATGTGTATGTGCATGTGCAATACAAGCATCTAGGGTACATAATGTATAGTAGCCATGTGCCCCATGGCAATCTGATTGGATAGGTGGACACATATTCCAAGTAAATTCATATATGTACATATAATATAAAACAGCACTAGCCGGAATAAAAGTCACAAAAACAATAAGACCATAATTGGTTAAAGGATAGTATTCAAAGTGGATAGTTGGAACAAGATGTATGGCAATTCCCAAGGACCCAGGATAGGTGGTTGGATGGGGGCATGTATCTGCACCCCCACAGTGCCCGACGCGTTTCGTGTGATAGCACACTCATCAGGGGCGGATGCTTGGGGACATCTACAGGGGATAACGAAATGTAATTAATGGGAATGTAATAAAACAGGGATGTGGGCACCAAGGGGTCACATATGAGAGGGGGGAGGGAGTGCAGTTGTCCGCACACAGTGAGGCCAGGAGGATGTAAAAAAAGAAAAACATTAATATTCACGCAAAGGAATAACTTGCTAGGAAGGGACCTGTAAGAAAAGGATTATTAAGGAAAGGCAAACATATGTATATGAAAAACATTGTACATTACGTGTAGATGAGGTACAGATGATACGTGGAACCTGAGGGGGGGACAGAAAGAATTTTACTGTCCAAAATTTGGGACCGATGGAGGTAGGATTCAGGTTTTAGTTCAGTGGTGCGTAAAGCGGTGCTGGTCCGGAATCGAGGATCTAAATCGCTTGGGGGAGTCTTTACGCGGGCTTCATTGATCCAGGGAGCGGTTGATTGAAGTACCTTTCGACGGGGTGTGTTGTTGAGTGTTGGGGAACAAAGACCGCATGTAGGCTTCTGCTTCTGAGGGTTCCTGGAAGGAGAGCTGGTCCCCGTTGGGTGTCTTGAGGCGTAGGGTGGCCGGGAAGGCTAGGGTGAACTTGATCTGTTGCTTAAAGAGTTCAGAGCATATCTGTTGAAAGGCCTTGCGTTTCTTTGAAACTTCGATGCAGTAGTCAGCAAAAATCAGGACTCTCACTCCGTCAATTTGTAGCGAGCGAGATTGTCTAAATTTTTGAAGAATGAGAGCCTTGTCGGAGTAATTTAGGTATTTGGCTATGATGGGCCGAGGATTCTTGCGTTCTTCATTATACGACCCCATCCTGTGAGCGCGTTCCACTGTGCAGGGGCCTGTTAGGCCTAGCGCCTCGGGTATGCGTTGGGAGCAAAAGTCCATTAGGGCAGATGCTTGGAGAGATTCCGGAATCCCCACGAATCGCAGGTTGCTCCTTCTGGATCTATTTTCCAAATCGTCCAGTTTTTGGATTATATATTGGTTCGTTTTGTCTTGTGCTTGTTCCGTGGCTTGAGCTTGGTACATCTCTTCCTCCATGCTTGATTGGCGATGTTCTAGCTCGTTTAGCCTAGTGTTGTGTTCTCCTAGCTGGGCCTTTATCTGTTTCATCCCCGCATTTACAGCCTTTTCTACTGAAGCAGATATCATGGGGGACAGAAGTGCTGCCACTGCCTGTGCTATGCGCTCAGTTTTGTGGTCCCCGGCGAGCTGTGGGGATGTAGCTGGCATGGAGAAGGCCTGAGGAGAGGGTGCTTGAGGAGAGGAAGCCTGGGAGTGTGGCTGGGCAGGGGATGCCTGATGGGATGTGTGTGGAGCTGTGCTTCCACTTACTTCCATCTCCGCTGTGTGTTGCTGCTGCTGCTGCTGCGCGCCTGTGTAGGCTTCCGTGTAGGCCGAAGCCGGGGCCTCGATTTGCGGCTGGGCCGGTGGCGTCAGGGCCGTGTTGGAGCGGGAGCCGCGGACCTCCACGAAACGGTCCATAGAGTGGGTGCAAGTGCCCGAGGTGGCCGATGGTGGTTTCTGGCTTCTGGGCCGGATTTTAAGGCAGGTTTAGGTGTCCTCAGAGTGGGAGCTGTGTGAGAGTGCAGCTACTCCATGCGGCGCCGGAACCGGAAGTTTCATCCAGTTTTAATATATACTGATCACAAGAACCTCGAATATTTAAGATCTGCTAAGAGACTGAAACCTCGACAAGCCCGGTGGGCCCTATTTTTCACACGTTTCTGTTTTCATATTACTTACCGGCCAGGAACCAAGAACGTAAAACCAGACGCGCTATCGCGCATGTTTGATCATCCCAAGGAACCTTCTGCACCCGACACCCGACACTATCCTGCCAGCAAACAGTTTCTTACTCCTTCAGACGGACATCCTGTCCTTGATCAGAGAAGCATCACCAGAACCCTCAAGTCTTCAGGGACTCGCTTTAGCATCTCGAGATGGGTTATTATGGAAAGGAAGTCAAATATTCGTGCCAGAAGATATCCGAGTCAAAGTGCTGACTTTGTTGCATGATCACCCACTTGCAGGACATTTTGGGGTTCGTAAGACCCTTGAACTCGTGCAACGCACGTTCTGGTGGCCTAACATGAAAGAATTTTGCAGGAAGTACGTCAGCTCTTGTTCTGTTTGCATTCAAAATAAAACTTCCAGGAACCGAGCTTGGGGACTGTTGAGGCCGTTGCCCATACCAGATAGGCCCTGGAGGATGATAGCAATGGATTTTATTGTTGAATTACCATGCTCAGAAGGATGTTCGGCGATCTTTGTGGTCGTCGATCGTCTGTCTAAAATGGCCCATTTCCTGCCCCTAAAGGGGACACCTTCTGCTGTAGAGACGGCCCGTGTGTTCATAAAAGAGATCGTCAGGCTGCACGGAGTTCCTGCAAATATAGTGTCCGATAGGGGGGTGCACTTTACTTCACGTTTCTGGAAAGCCCTATGTGAAATACTGAAAATTGAATTAGCCCTGTCTTCAGCGTATCACCCCCAAACTAATGGGCAAACCGAACGGACAAATCAAACGCTAGAGCAATACATTAGGTGTTTTACCTCATTTGTGCAAGACAATTGGGTGTCCTTACTGCCTCTAGAGGAATTCGCTTATAATAATGCTAGCCAGTCAGTCCCCGTTTTTTGCCAATTATGGTTTTCATGTATCCTTCTTACCAGATTTTCTTCCAGAATCCCCAGTTCCAGCGGTCCAGGACACAGTACAGTTCCTCAGTCACAACAACCGGATGCTACAGGAAGCGGTATCCAAGGCACAAGCAGACAGTAAGAGGATCTTCGATCAAAAGAGAAGAGGAGATCTAAATCTGCAGATTGGTGATAAGGAATGGCTGTCTACCAATAATATTAAACTAGCTTGTCCTTCCAAAAAGCTTGCTCCTAAGTTTATTGGGCCTTTTCCGGTGAAAAAGAAGATTAACGAAGTGTCTTATGAACTGTGTTTACCTGACTCACTTAAGATCCATCCTGTGTTCCATGTGTCATTATTGAAGCCTGCTGTAACCGACCCCTTCCCTAATAGGGGCACCAGGGTCCCCGAACCTGTCCTGGTGGACGGAAACGAGGAATATGAGGTGGAGGCCATCCTCGATTGCAGAAAGAGATTGGGACAGGTACAGTTTTTGATCAAATGGAAAGGGTACGGTCCGGAGAATAATTCATGGGAACCTAATAGCAATATTCACACTAAACGTTTGATCCATGCCTATTTTTCTGCTCATCCTGAGAAGAGGAGTTATCTGGGCATCCGGAGGCTGCCCGTTGGGAGGGGGCAATGTCAGGGACATGTCGGTGGTCATCGGGCTAACCTGCATGCACGTAGGTGCATGAGAGGCTTTTCTAGAGCAGATCAGCTGAATTCCCCACTGGGGGGCGCTGGCGCGCTCCCGCGCACGCCCGTTCGCGCGTTCGCGGGTGCGCGCGCCCGTTCGCGCTAGTGCTGTTTGGCGCCAAAGTCCCTTTAAAAAGGTGTCAGTTACTCCCATCAGGTGCTGTTCGTCTGCAGCTCTGCACCTGAGTTCCTGTATCCTGCCTGTTGTTACTATTACTATTGACCCGGCTCCGTCTGACTATTCTACTATCTCCTACCCGACCCGGCCTGCCTGACCTTGCTGATATCTTGTTACCTGTTGCCGAACACCTGCCTGCCTGACTATTCTGTGATCATCCCTTCTGCCATATCCCTGCCTGATCTCCTGCCAATACGGACTGTTTGACTCTGCTTTGTTTGTGTCCTGTGACGCTGCTCACCACCTGCTCTTCCAGCTCCAGGTTCTGCTGCTGCAATATCCTCCACCTGCCTGCTAACGGATCCGCTTCTGCTTACCTGCATCCGCAATACAGCCACCCCGGAGGAAGTCTCCTCAGCTCCTGTGTTGGCCGTCGCAAGAAACCGCATCAGGCACTCCTACCCACTGTGCTCAGGAGACCACTGTTCCCACTCCAGTGGCTCCTGAACCAGCGCTTAAGAGAGGTCTCCTTCTACCAGTCGGGCTCAACTACCAGGTACCTAACAGCTGCGTAAGCTGTTTAGGAAAAGCAAGGCTGCAGAGGGTTCTGGTTGCCAGAAGGAAGTGTGCAGCTTACCTATCTGGGCCAGAGACAATGAGTGGGAGCCTCTTGCTAAAGAATTTGTGAAGTATGCTTCTCCCTTGAAACTGACTTGAGGTGATAAAGTCTCAGATCATTTTGTAGATTTTAGCCTTAAGGGGTTGGATTTAAGTAAAAAAGAAAAGAGGACAGTGTCCACAGTGAGCTGATATTTTCTTCATGCTATTTATACTGAATCACATAGAAGGGAGAAGGCAAAGGCAGAAGTTAAGGTATTAAAAGACCAGCTAGCAGTTGCTTCAGAGTGTGTATGTTCAACCACTAGTCGGGCTGATGATTTGCAAGAGCGGTGTGCAACCCTCATGACCAAATCAATTAATGCCTTAAGGAAAAGGAAGGGCCGTAAACCTGTTAATAAAGCCAGGGTACGTGCCATTGTCACCTCCCAAAATTGGGATTGTGAGGATGTGCTCTCCTCAAATGATAGTGAGGATAAGGAGATAGCGTTTGATATCTTGCATGATGATCTGCTAGTGGGAAAGAAAAAGTATGCCAGACCTCTCATTACTAAGCATAGGAAACGGAAACATGATAGAGAGGATATGGCAGATGGGGAGGTGCATTATCGCAACCCCAGAGATGTTGAATTTGAAGAAGTATGAGAGTTTACACAAACTAAACTCCATAAGCTGGCAAAACAATACAAACAAAGGTCTGGGGAGCCCCTATTGAGTTGGCTCCTATGCTTATGAGATGAAGAGGCGGACAGTGTTGTTTTGTCAGGTAAGGAAGCAGTAACTATGGGAGTGTTAACCCATAATCCACATATGCGTCAGGCAATGCGAAAAGCCAGAGTGTTTAGCGTGAATTTTTCAGTGTTAAACCTTGTGAGAGATGGAATAGTCCGAATATATGCTAGTCCTACTGACCTGGAAAATACCTACTCCTGGAGATCAATAGGAGAGTGTATTTCCAGGTTACGTGAGATGGGTTGTATAACCGGATTAAATATGTTTCCAGAATGGATGGTTCCAGATATGGAACCCTTTACGTCTGCTCTGTGCTCTAAGCTGATGAAGTCTGCACCATTTAATCTGAGGGCTCCATTATTGTCCTTGTTGCGAGGCCTGGGATTAAACAGCAAGATTCATGAAGCCACAACCCTTTTAAGCCAGTTGGGGGAGCCAGAGGAGTATAAAACAAAACCTGTCAGGGCAGTAGATACGGTCAAGGTCAGACAGGAAGAATACAAGCAGAAAAGAACAGAGAAGAAAGGGAATGGGGTAGAGAAGACAGGAGGTGAAGAGAAAACCAGGCTATTTATTTCTAGGAGAGAAATGTGGGTTGACCTATTAAAGGCAGGAGTACCTAAAGATGAGATAGATTGCATTTCTACTGCAGAAATGCTGAAGAGGTGGAAACATTTAGTAGGGAAAACTGTCAGGGTTAGAAACACTACTCCTAGTGAAGATAAAATCAGCCTAGACTTAGAGAAAACAGAACAGACCCCTCCTGTTAGCCCCAAACCAATTCCGAAAACTGAACATGAACCCAAACCCAAATCCCTTTATCCTGGGGAGGAGTTAGAGGGACTCAGAAAAGGGGATTGGGAGGTTCCTTGTCCTTTATGAATGGAAGGTAAGTCTCCTGTAATAGCAGTGAGGGCAGTGACAGCAGGAGGCCGACGCCCATATGCACCTGTCACTGTATGGTGGGGGGAGTCATCTTCTCCTACACATGTAATGGCTTTAGTTGATAGCGGAGCTGAAGTTACACTTTTGCAAGGAAATCCTTCCCATCACAAAGGAGAATTGATTTATGTAGAAGGTTTGGGAGGGCAAACGACACCAGCATTTAGGATACAGGTGAAATTGGCTATTGGCAAGGGATCAGGATTTATGACAAATGTTTTGGTATCAGAGTTACCTGAAAATATTCTTGGGATGGATGTACTTCAAGGTCAGTCAATTCAGACTGAAAGAGGTACATTCACATTTGTGTATACTGATAAAGCGTATCTGGTAAGGGCAGTGAAGGCTGTGGTCAGAGGTCATGCGAAATGGACCCCTGTCTACATTCCTCCACCAGAGAAGCCAGTCTGTCTCAAGCAGTACAGACTTCCTTCAGCTGGATGTAGTGGAGAAGAATGGTACCATATCTTGGAGTCTATGGCAGCCAAATGAAAAGAAAGGACTGAGAGCAATACCCATTGGATTTTGGTCCAAACTACTGACAGGGGCACAGAAGAGATACACGCCCCTAGAGAAGTACCTGTTTGGGGCCTACACAGCACTTCAACATGTAGAGACCATTACAGGAAAGGACACAGTCACCATCCATACTGCATTGCCAATAGCAGGATGGGTGAGAGATAATAGACTGACCACTAGGGCAGCTGTAGCCCAGAACCAGACACTGATGAAATAGAAGTGGTACCTTCAAGAAAGAGGGGTACTGCAGCTGGGGATGTTAGAGACATTTCAAAACAGTTGGCAGGGCTTGTTACTTTTACCAGCACCCGGCCAGAAGAAGAAATTCCTGTGCTGCAGTCATCCCCCATTCAAGAGGCTCCACCCTTTGAGTCTCTGTCAGAAGACATGAAGGAGTCAGCGTGGTTCACTGATGGTTCAGCCATAGTTGCCTCGTCTGGGTGTAAATGGACAGCAGCAGTCTACAACCCAACTACCGACACAGTCCTGCAGGAGACCGGAATTGGAGGGTCCAGTCAGTATGCAGAGTTGAAAGCTGTAGTGATGAATAAACTTTGTTTATTGATGCAAACGCTAAAAAGGTACTCACATTCGGTAAGGGTATAAAAAGGACGCTCCAGTCAGCATACGTCCTTGCATCACTTCCTGTCACAGAAGCTTGTGTCAGCAATATATGCTTTTTATACCCTTACCGAATGTGTGTACCTTTTTAGCGTTTGCATCAATAAACAAAGTTTTTATATACAGTATTACGCTATGTGGGCTCCCCCTTTCTCTTTCCATCATGGAACTTCGCCATAATCTACACTAAGGACGGAGTTACCTTGCACTGCTACACAGTGGCATATAATGTGGAGGCGTAAGACCCCAAGAGGGGGTGAAGTGCAGTGAGTGCAGTCACTATAGGAGCACGGATAAGGCACGCACTGAGTGGTTACTCATTGGAATGCCCTAAGAACGGATCCCTTCACTGGCACATTAGCACCTTAACCCAATGCATTTAATAGTCACATGTTCACCTGTTTATTCACAATAGCACTTTATATTTGTATATTGGTTGATTTGTATATATGATTATTGTACAAGTTTATTAACGATTAGGCACATTGCACTTATTCACACATTTATTTATTTATATCTCTTATATACATTAGGAGGGTGTTGCACTTTATCTTGAGTCAGGCAATCAACCTTTCACACTCAGGAATTTATTTAGTTATTTGTTTATTTATTTTGAGCATCAGTTTTCGGGTAGTAGACACCCACTCAATAGTCACTATATATATATATTTCTTTCTTTCACCCCTTACCTCCCTTCCATCAAAGGGAGCAGCACACACCTGAACTCCATCAGGTCTGGAACGACGCCATATCTACTCCTTTTTTCCCTTTCACATGTTATACTCCACCTAGTGGAAGTAACTTGTAGAGGCAGCAGTTCAAATACACATATAAAACTCTAAAGTACATGATCCATTGCGCGGGGACTTCCTTTCCTCTTTTTTTCATATGTGAGTTGGAGTTGTGAGGAGCAAGGGGGCGTGGGGCCCCTAATTTACCATCCTTTATAGGTACATATAACAGTTTGGAATAGTATTTTACTTTCTATCATTGTCGTTACTATACATGCACATGTACTTATGTATGTGTTTATGTATGGGACTGATGTCTGCGCACTTTATGTATTTTCATACACTGCAGTGTATGGTGTTTTGCCAATTGACGTGTGTTATCATTATTATGGATCATCAATTTTCTATGTTTTATCATTCAGATCATTTGAACATCAAGATTTATTTTATGTACATTACAGATATGTTCTTGATTGTGCTGATGGGTGAGCTTTTCACTGCTGACCATTAGGTGGCGCTATCTCTCCCTGGTCTCTGTGCAGTCCCTTGGACGGATCCCTCTAATATTTGGCTGCCTTGGGCCTTGACCTCTCGGCGGGCGGCGTGTGGGGATTGGGGGCATTTCTCCACTGCCCGGCGCGCAGGGGCCCCGGACACAATTTGGCCACGATCGGGGACCTCCCTGCCTGCAGGAGTTTCCTGTGGGTAGAACTCCTTTCTGTTTACGTCTAATCGTGAGGCGCATACGTATGGTATGTATGCGCATCGGTGACGTCACGGCGTGGGATGCCGCTCCACCCCTAGGAGCGGGCTGGTGACACGTGCCACATCGTCAGAGAACACTGTGTCTTAACGCTGCAGCCGTTCAATTGGCGCAGAATTTTTTGACACCGGCTCCAGCTGATCCTGGTTGCTCACTAGCAATCATCAGCTGTATTTACCTGCCCTATATAATCTTACCTCCAGCTCAGACACTCACATTGATGGTGTCACGCTAGAGGTACTACTCTCGTTTAGGCAATCAGTTTAGCGGTACGTTGCGAGCACATTGCAGTGATGTCAGGATTTCAAATTTTGGCTGGTTTTGTGCTGACAAAATACACACAGTGCTCTGCAGTGACCTGACTGTTGCCTCTTGCTTTTTGTCTCTTGTTTAACTTTAGAGACACATATGCCAACCAACTGCACTATACACTATTTAGTGGCCGGCTAGCTGTGGTTGGTTCATCCACCCTTATCAGCTGGGTGCTCTTGCAGTGGATTCAATTGCCCTGTTTCCTGTGCCTTACCGCTGAAGGTCAATTTCTGTCCCCTGGGTGTCACCATTGGATCTGTCCTTGGCTGTCTTGCCGACCCGGGAAGAGTCTAGACCAATTCCATCTCCGCTGCTTGTTCAGCATTGTTTGACTCACTCGTGTAAGCACTGATATCCACTGCTATGCAGTCATCATATATGTTTTAACATGTAAACTTCTGTTGAAAGCGTGATTCTAATGAGAAATGAATGTTGAATTATATTGTGACTACCAATGTTTATTACATTACCATTTATAGAACAAAATACGATTGTCCGAAATGACATTAAGCCTATGAGGAAGGTTGAAACACGTTAGACATCATTTTTCAGCATGTATTCTCGCTAACCTATCTTCGGTTTTAGGGCAGCTAAGTTTCACGCTTATATGTTTTGTACTGAACATATTTGCTATTAACATTATATTTTTACATGCCAATTTTCTGACATTGTAATTTTCTCAATTGTGACTATTAAATAAACATTTTTACTCTATACCTGGTCTGTCTTTCTAGGTTTTCTCTTTTGTTTTGATATAATGGATTAGATGGACCAGGTTCTTTGCACACACTGCCAATCCTTGCTCTATTATCCAGTGCAGAAAGACACACTTTCACAACATCACTTCCAGTCTACAATCTTTCAGATGCAGCCTGCCAAACACTGGAGGAAATAGCAAACCGGGACATGGAGGCCATCCCACACTGGGAGGAGCAGACTGCTCTTACTGTCTTAAAGGGACACACTCCATCAATTAAACTTGTATCTATTAAAATAAACAGCAGAGTGGGGAAGCACCACTTGCTGTCCAGTGATGTGACGTATCGCTGTCACTGGAATGGAAGGGTAATATTTCAGTCATCAATGTAACTGCAGCAATAAATCGAGATATATTTTTTTAGGGTGGAGAATTCCTTTCAACGTAAAAGTAATCCCAGCATCTAAGAAGCCGCTGGATTACTTTTACAGGTGGTGTAAGGGGGTTGTTTTTGAGGTCTCCTCTAGTCTTTTGTGTCTTCTACATTTGCCTGTTGCTATGGCAGGGCATTATTAGAAGTGATAGATATAACAAACTCAACAGACATTGTGTATGTAGGAACACAAATTTTTACACAACCAATGCCCCTTCTGCTTTCACAAGAGTGACACTTACTGATGTAAGAGGTAGGATTTTGAGTTTAAATCCCAACACCTGACAGATTTATTTTTTATTTTTTAAATACGAGGAAGGTTTTCATTGTTGTGACTGCACTGTGGAGATTTTCTCTCACTATGGGGTTGACTTACTAAAAAAGCAAATAGATTGTTCACTGGGCAAAGGCATTTATAATCCTTCAGCTCTGTATACAATACAAAAATATGTTTTGCCTGTGGTAAGGATTTAAAGCCCATCTCCAGGCAAAGGAAAAATGCTCCCATACATTGGGGCTGTCCCCACACTGCAAGTGTTAAACAATCATTTAGGTCTAGGGTACTGAAAAAAAAGCTGTTTTACTAACCCAATCGTAAGCACCCCTCCACAGCCGGCAAACTCCTTTACTCCTCCTTACTTCCTAGTAAACCTTTTCTATGAACACAAGGTCTGTCAGTGCTGCCCAGCTTCTGCTTTGCTTCTTGCCTGGCTCTTATGCCCTGTGCACACGGTCGGACATTGATCGGACATTCCGACAACAAAATCCAAGGATTTTTTCTGACGGATGTTGGTTCAAATTTGTCTTGCATACACGCGGTCACACAAAGTTGACGGAAATCCGATCGTTCTAAATGCGGTGACATAAAACACGTACGTCGGGACTATAAACAGGGCAGTAGCCAATAGCTTTCGTCTCTTAATTTATTCTGAGCATGCATGTCACTTTGTGCGTCGGATTTGTGTACACACGATCGGAATTTCCGACAACGGATTTTGTTGTCGGAAAATTTTATAGCCTGCTCTCAAACCGTGTGTCGGAAATTCCGATGGAAAATGTGTGATGGAGCCCACACACGGTCGGAATTTCCGACAACAAGGTCCTATCACACATTTTCTGTCGGAAAATCCGACCATGTGTACAGGGCATTATTCTGATTTACTGGCTTCAATAAATACTTCTCATAAGTAGTACTCAGAGGGTATGAGGAACACATAACAGACACACTCTTGATGACCATTTTTAAAAGGCCTTAAGCTGAAAATGTTCTGCTTTAATGAAACAACCAAACCATAAAGAAGAGGACCAAGCAGAAACATAAATATCTCTTTATCCAATTTTAGTTTGTTAAATTCTAACTATATCAGTTATATAACATTAAAATTTACAGCTTCTAAAAATGACTGTGCATAAAATAATCTATTAAAAAAATCTAAAATACAATATACAAGAATAAACAACATTTTATTCTGGTTTTAAATTATAAAGCATATTGTACTAGTGCAAATGACTGCTGCCCTGCAGCACATTGAGGCCACAACTCAAAAAATCCTCGTCCATAATGGTGATTTTTGGCTTAGCCTGTATTACAGTGGTTTTGAAATAAACCTTTCAACCCTTAAATCTTTCATATCCAAGCTTATCCATTTGTGTCCAACAAATGTCCTCAATCAGTTTGATATCTTCCCTCAGCATGTTACGTTTCCACATATTTATACTGCCAGGTGAAATATCTCCTTCGTGGGGTAGGTAGAATAAGTTGGTGGAACTGGCAAAAATTATTTGGTTTAAACTTGCAGGTGAAAGAGGAATGCCAAAAAAGGAGTATATTCTTTCAGTAGTCTGTTGTGGTAAGTTAACAATATCTTCAAATTTGATCAAAAGATAATTTTTTGAGGGTAAGTCACTGTTTATCCTAATTGCTGCTGCTGTATTTGCTAACCACAGATGAGAAAGCTTTGCAATGTCATGGGACTTAGAGTTAGATAATTCTTCTTGTAAGGATTCATACTCAAATGCATAGCCAGAAATTGAGCTACATTTCTGCTTTTCTTTCTCCTGGAACATTGATGATAAACGTTGTGGAACATTTTTTAATAAATAAAGACTGGGATTACTTTTATAAAGCATGGAATAAACCCATGCTCGTGGGTCACGAACAATAAGTAATGCCCTTAGCTGAGGCCCAACAACCTTATGAATAAATGGAAGCTTTAAAGTCCAACTTCCACTACTTAGGCTAAGCACAGGCTGAGCCTTAGGAAATAATGATAGATGATTGCGCAATTGTCTAACATAGTCTGCATCTCTCTCATAAATTCCTTTTAGTCTAGTTTTTTGCTCAAAAAGAGTGTCTTTCCTTTTAGATCTTCTTCTTTTATCTTTGCTAGTTGAGGGGTGGTGAAAAAGTTTGAGCTTATTGACCTCCTGTAAATCAATGTTCTGTAAATGGAGCTGTGTGTTTTGAAGTAAAGACTGAAGCCAGCCTTGAATTAGTTGAAAATGTCCATCCTGTACATCAGAGCCAGTCCATTCACACGCATCAAGAAAGGAATCAATTTTGTACTGTGCTTCAGGAATGTCAATGTAAGCTGTAGGGACCTTGATGTAAACAAAATCTGAACTGTTAAGAAAAAGTACTTTTAAAATTTCCGCTCCCGAACCTGGCAGAGATGTAATCACTACAGTAGGCAAACTAGAAGAATAGGTTTCAGATATTTTAATGTTGTCTGTATCCGCAACCTCACTGTTCCACTTTGGACAAATAGGCTGAGTACAAGTTGTCCACACATCTACTAATTCAAAAAACCACAGTGTTATGATTAGAACCAATATCCAACGCATCAGTTTACCAAATGGAATATAGAATCTCCAGTGAAATGCTAAAATTCCCAACCCCACACATAACATTAAACCGATTATCAGATTGATCTTAAGTCCAAAGTGAAACACATTCACATTAATTTGTTTATTTTTCTTTACATGCTCAGTTCCCAAGCCAAACTGTATTATTTTATTTTGGTCTTCTAATTTTGCATACCCCCCAAAGCCAAGAAAATTAAATCTGACCTGGAGATCATTATAATCTGTTACCATGGACACCACATTTTCTGTATTATTTATTTTTACAGAGAGTTTAACTCCGTATTTGCTACTGTCTAGGAATCTTAAATTTGAAACATTGACATATGGTCCATGAAATAAATATGCAATCCTGGAAATTTTTTGGTTTATTGGAAAAGTAACATTAACAAACTGAGTCCAGCGCTTTTTGAACTCTGCTGTCTGTTCAGCTTCTTGAATTTTAGCAGCAGGACTATTACCATTTTGATCTATCCAAAACATTTTGTAATGTGCATCCCAAATGTCCATCATAGCACCATTTAATTTGTTTAAATGTTTATAGGGAACATATTTAAAATCTATGTCTAAATTATGGAAAAAGGCACTAACTAAAGAGATTGGAGAGTCTTCATGCTTTTCAATATGGTCAAGCACAAGCAAAGTCTGATGGTTTAAAAGTAACAGACAACGATAAACACTTTTTAATCTCATGGAAGACGAGTAGGAAGCCACTGCTTCACCGCTTACAAAAATAGACCCCCCTTGCTGACTTGCTGTTATAATCTCACCTGATGCATCTCCAGATGCATCTGTTGTCCATTTCAGCCATTGTGAACATTCACCAAGTTGTCCTTCCCATGGGTTATTGCACTGGCTTGTAGGAGATGGAGCAAAAACTAAAATATTATTTAAATGACTAAATTTTGGACCGTAAAGTGCTTCTGAAACAAATACTTGTCCATTGGGAGCAAATGTGAAAGAATTCTGATCGGGATGTTCATGACCAGGATTGAAACTTCTCCAGCCATCTACCCAGGAGTATGGTTGAAAATGGACAATGTCATAGACAGCTCGACCACCAAGCTTTCCAGACTTGAATGAAAAAAAAGTGTTAGTTTGGGAAAAAGGCAAGCCAGCCCCATAGGTTACAACACCCCAGTTGGAAAACAAATGCATTTTTGGTGTACCAAGATCTGCTGGTGGATGTGAAGGTAGTTCAGGATTATACCACAAGTATTCTGTATGAAGCGTGCTCCATCTCTGTGCAACAGATGGTACCATTGGTCCATCTTTAGGTCTGTGCTTTCTAATTTGACCTGCTAACCAATTTCCTGCCCCATTTTTTAGGATAAACGTATCCAGGAATATTAGCTGGCTTTCTGGGCCATAAAACCAGTTGTAATTAGAATCTGCTATTCCAACAGTTCTCTGGTAACCAGGCAACAAAGTAGAATAATAAAACCAAAAGTGCATTTTCAGCCAATTGTTCTCTAAATGATTAATGCCAAAATGTCTCTGTGCTAAGAAAACATACTGTGTAATGGATTTTGCTGTGTAGCTCCCATACGCAACTCCTTCATCAAGAGAACCATCTACCACATGATTTAGCAAAAACATTGTCTTTTCCATCACATCAATAGCAATTTCCTTCCAGATGCTTGACTGGCTTGATTTATAGTCTTCCACAACAAGTGCACCAGTGAGCAATGCAATCATGTTAGTGGTTTGGTGGTTGTGTAGGAATTGTCTACCCCATGAACGGACTTTGGAATATTCATACATTTCACTACTCACGCTCTCAATTTTTTTCAAATACTTTTTTCTTCTGTCTCGGTCAAGTGAGTGATACAAAAAGTCAAACGCAGTGGCAAAACCAGATAATGAGTGTGCAACTGGGACTTCATCCCCAGGGGAATTTTGAACAAGCCAATCTTTGTAGTCTGCCATTCTGTCCATATATTCTAGTACAAAAGTAAATGAAGCTTTATCATCCGGGGAAAGAAGGCAGTACAGTGCCAAGGGTGGCAGATTATTCCCATAAATTTCATTCCACTTGGCTACAAAATCGGAATGCTTCTGAGGAGGCAGGTACACAGATGGATTAGCCAACATCTTGCTAACAGCATTTTTGATTGCCCTAAATAAATGTAAATGAGTGGTATGGGACTTTTGTTTTAATCCTTGAACATCTGCGCTATCAAAATACAGCCGTGGATGAGAAGGGTTGTTTGTCTGCTTGATGGTAGCAGTGACATGAAACAATTTGTTATGGTGAGTGACATCAATGTTGGGTGTCATCCAATTATCAGAATAATTGCTACAACATACATGGAACAATGACAGAAAAACAAAAATAATTGTCAAAAGAGAGCGTCCTACTACATTTGGAGCCATGATCCATTAGGCTGCAAATCAATAATACATTTGATTAATTTTTCAACTTCTGTTTAGGAAATCCAATGTATACGTGACTTTGGAACACATTGCTAAATTGGTTAAAAAAAGTTGATATAGCAAGTCTGCATTTCTAATTGTTTTTTTTTTATAAGAAGCATCAATGGGGTCTTCATTACTGGAATGCATGTTTGCTTACTCATCTAATTACTGAGTTGTCATGTTTGTATTCTTTTTCACGAAAAAATTATTGAATCACTGCCAAAGAAACAGTTGCAGTAATTTATGTTTTATTTCTTATTTAATGGTTCAAGTTCCCAGAGATATGTTGAAAGAGCAGTATATATTTAGTTTTTTTCATTGGACAGATTTACTGAATACTACTCTCAGATGTACTTTCTTTGTTTATCCTGTGGCACGGTACACAATTTTGCAACCTCTGGCATCTTCATTTTTTCCATTGGTGTTTCCAATTTTCAATTGCACAATAGAAGAAATACCTGCAGAGACAAAAAGACAAATTCTTGTGAAGTGATAAGATATTATTAAAAGTACATGCCCATGCATCAGATTTTTTTCATGTCCTGTCATGGAGACACAACACAAAAACCAAAGCAAACTGAATTCCTATCAATTGTCACAGGAATATCTGTCCCCACTGAAGTATTTTTCCTTATCTTCTACTGTCGTGACAACCTTAAAAGTTTTGGCTTTCCATATCATCTGGTCTGGACTTCATTTACTAAGACTGGAGAGTGCAAAATGTGCATGGTAGCCAATCAGTTTTTACCTTCAGTTTGTTTATTTGAACTTTGACTAAAAAACCTGGAAGCGGATTTGTTTTTTTATACAGAGCTGCACCGGATTTTGCACTCTAGCATTTTAGTAAATCAATCCCATAGAGAGGGTGAATCTTAACACCTGGGACATAGAGAACATAAATAATAAAAAAAAAAAAGATGACTTTACATGCACTTTAACGCCTTTAGTTGTATGGAAACAATTTCTTCATGCTGAGAAAGCTCCCAAAATGTGTTATGGATGTGCCAGCATTCTAACCTGGAAATCAAGTGCTTATAAATATACAGAAAATATCTAAATGACAATTTAACATATTTGATTGATAGCTTAAAGCAGATCTTCACCCTCAAAACAATCATCCCTCCTCTCCACCCCTCCCCTACACAAATAGTAATATGACATCCACAGATGGGATCTCTCATCCTGGGTGGACGTCATATGACGGCCTGGGCTTTCCGGCCGCCCAGGGGGCGCGCCGCCGTCGGGGGCGCGCCCGCCGCGTTGCTCGGGACCCGGTGCGTGACGAGATGTCCGCCAGGCACCCGCGATTGCCCGTTAACCAGGCCGGACCGTGGATCTGTGTGTGTAAACACACAGATCCACGTCCTGTCAGGTGAGAGGAGAGCGATCTGTGTTCCCAGTACAGCGGAACACTGATCGGTCTCCTCCCCTTGTACATCCCCGCCCCCTACAGTTAGAATCATTCCCTAGGAAACATAATTAACCCCTCGTGTCCCCCTAGTGGTTAACCCCTTCACTGCCTGTCACATTTACACAGTAATCAATGCAATTTTATAGCATTGATCGCTGTATAAATGTGAATGGTCCCAAAAATGTGTCAAAAGTGTCCGATGTGTCCGCCATAATGTCGCAGTCATGAAAAAAAATCGCGATCGCCGCTATTACTAGTATTTTTTTAAAAAATGCCATAAATCTATCCCGTATTTTGTAGACGATATAACTTTTGCGCAAACCAATCAATATACGCTTATTGCGATTTTTTTTACCAAAAATATGTAGAAGAATACGTATCGGCCGAAACTGAGGAAAAAATGTGTTTTTTTTTTAATAATTGGCATATTTATTATAACAAAAAGTAAAAAAAATTTGTTTTTTTTTCAAAATTGTCGCTCTTCTTTTGTTTATAGCGCAAAAAATAAAAACCGCAGAGGTGATCAAATACCACCAAAGGAAAGCTCTATTTGTGGGGAAAAAAGGACGTCAATTTTTTTTGGGTACAACCGCGCAATTGTCGTTTAAAGTGCGACAGCGCTGAAAACTAAAAATTGGCCTGGGAAGGAAGGGGGTGAAAATGCCCTGTATTGAACCGGTTAAAAGGGATTTTTTTTTTCAAAAGACTTGTTTTTTTTGTTATTGCATTTAAGTCTAAATGTGAGATCTGAAGTCCTTTTGACCCCACATCTCACATTAAAGAGGTCCTGTCATGCTTTTTTTCTATTACAAGGGATGTTTACATTCCTTGTAAATAGGAATAAAAGTGACCCAATTTTTTTTTTTTTTAAGGACGGTGTAAAAATGAAAAAATATAATAGTAAAATAAATAAGAAAAAAAAAATTTAAAGCACCCCGTTCCGCCGAGCTCGCGCGCAGAAGCAAACGCATACATAAGTAGAGCCCACATATGAAAATGGTGTTTAAACCACACATGTGAGGTATCGCCGTGATTGTTAGAGCGAGAGCAATTTTGAAGCATGACATATTGGGTATCAATTTACTCGGCATATTATTATCTTTCACAATATAGAAAACAATTGGGCTAACTTTACTGTTGTCTTATTTTTTTATTCAAAAATGTGTATTTTTTCCAAAACAATAGAGCTTGTAAGACCGCTGCGCAAATACGATGTGACACAAAGTATTGCAATGACCGCCATTTTTTTTCTCTAGGTTGTCTGAAAATGTATATATATATATATATATATATATATATATATATATATATATATATATATATATATATAAAATGTTTGGGGGTTCTAAGTAATTTTCTAGCAAAAAACAAAAAGATTTTAACTTGTAAACAATAAATCTCAAAAAGAGGCTCGGTCCTTAGGTGCTTAATAAAGTGTACCCTGTTGCTGAAACCTTTCTGAGCTCTGCTTTCTGTGTTTCCTGTTCCCAGCATGGAAATATACCACTTAGTTATCTTTGTTTATGGGGGGGCTAGGAAACCATGTTTGCCATAACTAACCCTGTCTGTAATGTGCTGGCAGATCTCATTATCAGTCGTAAACTAGATTTGAACACTCAGGGGTTAATTTATTTAAGTTGAAACACACAGTTATTTTTGTAAGTGAAGTAGCACTCAGCAAGGGAATTTTTCCCAGATCTTAGTAAATGTGGTAAAGTTTCACTTTGCAAAGAATACCCAATCACGTGCAAGGAAAATAAACAGTAATTTTGCTTGAACGTGATTACCAAGCTCTGGGGATAAATCCCTTGCAGAGTGCAACTGCACTTACAAAGCAAACAGTCTATTTGCCTTTAGTAAATTAACCCATGAGTCCTAATAAAGGGTTAAAGATTTAGAAGTTGGGCTTATTCATTTAATATTAGTGTTACTAAACCCAGGACCCTGCATTCTATATCTGGTCTTTCACAGTACAAAGAACATGGAAATGCAATCGTTTTAGTAAATATAAACTGCTAGATACCTTTTCTCATCAGCAGTTAGAGCAGTCTTGTGACTTCTATTAGTGTCTGGTTAAAGCTTGTCGGAGGAGCTGTTATTCTCCCCTGATTGTCCTATAAGACTCCAGGACCCCTGACCCTCCGTCTGGACAGTGCTGATTGGCCCTGTGCTGATCACATGAACTCTCTTAAGAAAAAAGACTCTCTAGAAATACACACCAAACTGAGCATGTGCAGCTTGCCCCCGAGGTGCTGTACTATCAGCAGATAGATTGGGGACTGTGGAAGAAGACAGGATCAAACAGCCTTTTTAATTAAAGAGGGATTAACCCCTTAGGTTCACAGTGAGTATAACAAGCATGCTTTACTGTGCAATCAAACCAAGTACATAATGAGTATGAAGGTTCAGAAAGGGAGACCATAAGTGAGTCTCAAAACACATCTAAACAGTCTTATGGTACATATAAATAAGGTTCAATCCTGTGCAAACAAATTAATATATAACAAATATCAGACTAAAGTCCATATGGAAAATCCCATAGAAGAATCCGTGCTAAAGATGAAGATCAAATGTCCACCGGTGTGACACTCATCACCAGAGCTAAATTTAGGGCTTACCAGAGAGCCAGCCTTACTCTGGGGGGTCAATCAGCGCTTTAGACGGATCTACAATCCACTGAGGAGAAGCCCAGATGTCATCTCTAATGGCCACGGATGGTGTATACCGGAAGGCTCACAGTGAACCAGGAAGCAGTGTCAAAAAAGCATCAATGGAGCTCGATGCCAGAATATATATATTAAATGCAAAACTCCACATTATGTAATATCGACATCCAATTTATTAAAATCGTAGTGCACCTGCATTAAAATAGTAGAAATAGGCAGGTAGGCTTATTAAACCCAAACTGATCAGTTTCCCTCATGAAAAATGAGCGAACAGTGATCGCGCATGCACAGTAGCGTGTGCACATAGCTCCTCCTGATGTGTTTCATCATAAGTGACGTCATCAGGGGTACCCTGATGCACTATAATTTTAATAATTTGGATGTCGATACAGTATCACACTATGTGGAGTTTTGTATCTTATATATATTCTGGCATCGAGCTTCATTGATGGTCTTTTGACCTTTTGACACTTCCTGGTTCACTTTGAGCCTTCCGGTATAAACCATCCGTGGCTATTAGAGATGACATCTGGGCTTCTCAGTGGACTGTAGACCCGACTAAAGTGCTGATTGACCCCCTTGAGTAAGGGTGGTCACTGGCTCTCTGTTATGCCGCGTACACACGGTCGGACTTTTCGTCTACAAAAGTCCAACGGACGCTGACGGACTAAAGCTGGCTGGTAATCCGATCGTGTGTGGGCTTCTCCGGACTTTCAACATACTTTTTTAGCCTCAAATCCGACGTACTTTAGATTTGAAACATGCTTCAAATCTTTACTTCGTAACTACGACGGACCCCGAAATCCGCTCGTCTGTGTGCTAGTCCGACGGACAAAAAGCCACGCTAGGGCACCTATTGGCTACTGGCTATGAACTTCCTTATTTTAGTCCGGTGTACGTCATCACGTAAGAATTCGACGGACTTTTGTGTGATCGTGTGTAGGCAAGTCTGTTCGTTAGAAAGTCCGCCGCAAGTCCGTCGAAAGTCCGCCGAAAGTCTGCCGGAAGTCTGTCGGACAGGCTGTCTGACTTTTGTAGACGAAAAGTCCGACCGTGTGTACGCGGCATTAGCCTCAAATTTAGCTCTGGTGAAGGGTGAAGGGTGAAGGGTGTCACACTGGTGCACATTTGATCTTCACCTTTAGCATGGATTCTTCCATAGAATTTTCCATATGGACTTTAGTCTGATATTTAATATACAGTGGAACCTCGGATTGCGAATAATGCGGTTAACGAGCGTTTCGCAATACGAGCACTGTATTTTTAAAAATTGTAACTCGGTTTGTGAGTGTTGTCTCGCAAAATGAGCACAATTCTGGCCAAAGCGGTGTGCAGTACCGCTTTTGGCCTGAGGTGGGGGCACCGGAGCCAAGCAGAGCTGAACGTCCCATTCGGAAATGCACGGAAAGGCCCGAGTACAGCACGGCTGACCTCGGCAAATATCGGGTAGGAAGTCTTTCTGAGGTCAGCCGAAGTGTCCTCGGGCCTTTTTGGCCGTTTCCGAGGCTCCCCGGGCCCCCCCTGCCTCTGGCCACACACGGTATTGCATCTCATTGAAGTAAATGCAGAACTAATTATTTTCGTTTCCATTGACTTCAATGGGAAAACTCGCTTTGATATGCGAGTACTTTGTATTACGAGTATACTCCTGGAACGGATTATGCTCGTAATCTGAGGCTCCACTGTGTGTATATATATTGTGGCAGTAGGACCCTGTGCTACCTGGAAGATTGCTGGTTTACGCCAGATTTTGGAGAGAAAGGCACGCTGATTGCACAGCTGTGTGCTGGGCTATTTAATTGTGACCTGGCTATGGCTCAGGGTTCCACCCAACAGACAGGAAGTCTGTGCATGGGAGTCAGGTGGGCTCCCATTCCTCTGAGAGGAGTCAGAGGCTGCAGGAGGCAGCCAGGGTATGCATGTCTGCAGGAGGCAGACGTACTTGGTGACAGAGCAGCAGGAGTAAGCTAGGAGAGAGCTTCACTCTAGGAAACTCTTTTGGGTCTGAGGAGCAGACCTAAGGCCTAGGCTAAAGGCCGGAATCAGCCGTATGGCAAGAATGTACGCCAGGAGGCTAAAGTATTGAGTGTGCAAGATACAGTGATGGTGGAACCCCCTGCGTGGGCTACTGATGTCTTTGTGAACTTTTCCGTGCTTTTAAATAAAAGTGGGCTACCAGGCCCTTAAAAATACAGTTGTGTACTGGAGTACTCACTGACAACGCACCTACCATTTGAGTCTGATACCCCAATCTTACAAATGGTGGAGATATTGCTTCGGGCAGATTTGGAAGAGTTCCAGATCCTCGCATACCAAAAACAGTGAGTAGCAAGAAACTGTGTTTTGCAGCAATGCTGTGAGGAGCAGCTCATGTGAACCAGTGGAGTCTGCATGTGAAAGTGTGCTGTTTGCAAGTCTTAAAGAGACGGTACGCAAAATTTTCCTGTGTTAAAAGGAACTGTGTTAAAAAGCGTTGTGTGCCTGACTGCAGAGATGGGGCGGTCAAAGCGCAAAAAGGAAGCGATGTTCGCTGAGATGAGAGACAGAACCTTGTGGCTGGAGGGGTTGTTACCGACAGAACAAGCCCCAGACTGGTGCAAGATGCATTTGGCCGCACTGGAGCAAAGGAAAAAGGAAAGCAAGCCGTCCTTTAGTGCAAAGAGTGAGCAGATGGGTGCGGTTGTCCATGGCAACAAAGCAGAAATCCATACAGCTGACTTCATACGGCCTATGCTGCCTTCTGAACATGTTTTATAGACTTTTTGGATGATTTTGCGATGATTGCTTCCTACAGAGGATGGCCTAAAAGTCGCTGGGTTGAGTTGGTGCAACCTTTTTTGATGGAGGAGTACCAAGAGGTGTACCGCGGGATGTATCATAACCGAGATGACTACGACAATTTTCTAGGAGCAATCCAATCTGGAGAGCACAAGAAATCAATGGTTTCAAGTTATGGCTGCTTGTGTGAAGTGGTCAGCCCAGAGAAGAGAGCACAGTATCCAGCATCCTGCAAGGGGTATGACCATATGTGTAAGTCTGCTGTTACCCCTGGCAACAGAAAACCTGTTTGGCCTGCAGGGGATGTTGGAAAATCCAAGAAGGATGCAATGTTGCCCTGTGTCCATGTGGGGGCATTAGCTTGTGAGAGCACAGCAAAGAAGGGACAACGCCCTCAATTGAAGCTTTCAACACCTTCCAAATGTAATGGTAAGACTGTTGCAGTTACAAATGTGAGAGAGACTGGTTATGGGACTATTCCCTGTGAAGTGGGAATAAGTCCAGTGAGAAAAATTGCTTTCAGAGACTTGCAAGTGAATAACCTGTGTAGTAACAAAGCCCAGTTTGAAGCTGAACCTGCAGCAAGCTTGAGGACTGGTAAGGACTTGTCTTCAGGCAGTGTATTGTTTAGCAGGAAGACAAGTGGTAAAAATGAAGATATGTTGCTTGCTAATGCAATTAAAAATGTGATATTGCATCCAGAAATGTCAGGGGTGACCACTGAGAAATGTGTGCCGTTGCCCCTAGCAACCATGGCAGGTGTAGCAGAGGTGTCCCTGGAGACCGCCCAGGAGCTCATGGTGTCTGAGCTCAGAGTTTCCCAGGACAACTGTGTCGCCGCACCGACTGACAAGTGTGTTTCACATGAGGTGAAAAGCAATGTACTAAATATCCTACAATATCAAACTGATAATGTGATAACACAGCCTATACAAGGCAGGAAGGTTGATAATGATGATGTTGAAAAGTGTATTACTGACAATGTTGATGGTTTGGTGTCTCCCATGGTAACCACAGGTAGTGCAGCAGAGTTGTCCCAGGAAATCTCAGGAGGACTCCCAGTGTTGGAGCCGACGGGGCTCCCGGACAGCTCTGATACTGCTCAGGTGGAAAATGATGGGAAAAATAGCTCAAATGAGGGAGTATGTATTATCACAATCTGATGTGGTTGACAGTGACTGGTGCAGATTGTCTGCTGCTAAACCACTCTGTCCACCTGTGTCTCCATGGGCAGAGGGAGCAGTACTACAGAGTGCTGATGACTGGAGCACAGACAGGATAGACTGGGATAGTCTCGCCATTAAGGTGATAGCGTGGTGGAAAGAAATTTCTGAAGGTAATAGTAGGCTGGACACTATTGCTGCTGTGACAAATGGAGAGGCTGCAAAGCCAGTAGACACAGGTGCGTTGGCTGTTGCAGAACTTAACCCCCTCCAGGCGGAAGGATCGGAAAAGGGCGCATATATAGCAGAAGTTTTGTCCACAGCAAAAGAGATGAGTAATGTTGAGTGTCAGGATGATGGGATAATGGATAGGGACTTGGAAGGGCTCAGTGTTGCTGAAAATGAGACGATGAGTGTGACACATGCATTTAGCGGTGCTCATGGGGAGCCGCAAGTTTTGTCAGTGGCCTCTGAGGTGGAGGTCTCTTTGAGTGTCTTGGCCTCTCAAGCCTTAGCAAATGAGCCCCTCCACGTTGTTAGTAAGGGAAAAGTCCCTAGAGTTCTGTGTTTAGATGTGGCATGTCTAGAAATAATCTGAGATGTTGTTGGAATTGGTGAAAACCTTTCCGCTGTATACCTGCATGTATCCACCGCAGATGGGCGACCTGGTACTGCGTAGTACCAATCAGTGGAGACATGTGGTACAGGCGATGTTAAGCAATGTTGATAAAAATTGGTTACTGCAATGTTGGTTACTTTTGCGGAAAGTGGTCTCGCAGTTCTCTGCGAGAGTGCTTCCAGCGACAGTTATGTGCGGAAGGCGTTCAGGGGAACTGCTAGAGGAATCAAAAATGATAGACATAGTGGAAGTCTCTCCGTATGCTGGTGTGATGAGGTGCATTCCTGTTGGTGCGGTCCGAGGTGCAGCTGAGCAGTGGTTGGTACATGGTGCGTGTGCTGTCTCACCCGCTAGACCTCATGTAAAGGAAGGGCCCGGAAAAGACGCGGCAGTAGTGGGGATTCAATCCATCACTCGCAGGGAGGTGCAGTTTGAGGTACCCGGAGACACTTTGACAGGAAATGACAGTGTTGGTAACTGTAATAAAAAAGTGTATGAGAAGCACTGTAGAGCACTATCGGACAGCTCAGAGGTATTGGTTGAGGTACCAATGGACACAGAAATAGTTAAAGAGATTGGTGTGGAAAAATGTGGCGAAAAATGTGCGTTGGTAGGACAGTCGCTATTGGAGTGTTGGACAACAGGGAGCGATGTGAAACTGCGGGAATGTCCCATAGGGAGTAACTGCTTGCCTGTAGATGGTCCCTCCCTAGACACTGTCCTAGCAAACAAGGTGACAAGAGGTCTTGATGATAATAATATTGAGTTGAATAACCCCTTGTGGAACATTGCTATTGAGGTTAAACAGAAGTATGTGGTGTTGATATCAGATGATTTGGTTGCCAAGGGTAACCACACAGGGGTCAGTGAACCTGATAAACGGATGTTGTTGGTTAGTGTTGCATCAGGTAGTGAGAGGGGTCAGTCCCTGACATATTTCAGGGAAGTGGGTCCCCAACAGTCCCAGGAGAGTAGGTCTGTAGGAGGAAAAAGGAGGATCCCGTGGCCAGAAGGTGAAGGGGATAGAGAGATTAGTGGGAGCCCACGGTTCAGGAAGAAGTGCTGGTGGAAGCACACCCGGAAGAAGATGTGGGTGGAGTGCCCCTTTAGAGAAAAGGTTGGGCAGATTAGGACTCCTACTGCTGATAGTTGGCACAGAAGTGCCAAGGTGAAGTGCTGGTGGAAACATACCCGGAAAAAGAAATGGGCCTACGCAGCTAATGGCTGGCACAGAGGTGTCCCATTCTTGGTGACGGGTTTATGTGTTCCTCCCTCCGGTTCGAAACAAGGGGGGAGGATATGTGGCAGTAGGACCCTGTGCTACCTGGAAGATTGCTGGTTTACGCCAGATTTTGGAGAGAAAGGCACGCTGATTGCACAGCTGTGTGCTGGGCTATTTAATTGTGACCTGGCTATGGCTCAGGGTTCCACCCAACAGACAGGAAGTCTGTGCATGGGAGTCAGGTGGGCTCCCATTCCTCTGAGAGGAGTCAGAGGCTGCAGGAGGCAGCCAGGGTATGCATGTCTGCAGGAGGCAGACGTACTTGGTGACAGAGCAGCAGGAGTAAGCTAGGAGAGAGCTTCACTCTAGGAAACTCTTTTGGGTCTGAGGAGCAGACCTAAGGCCTAGGCTAAAGGCCGGAATCAGCCGTATGGCAAGAATGTACGCCAGGAGGCTAAAGTATTGAGTGTGCAAGATACAGTAATGGTGGAACCCCCTGCGTGGGCTACTGATGTCTTTGTGAACTTTTCCGTGCTTTTAAATAAAAGTGGGCTACCAGGCCCTTAAAAATACAGTTGTGTACTGGAGTACTCACTGACAACGCACCTACCATTTGAGTCTGATACCCCAATCTTACAATATATACACACACACACAAAAAATACTTTAGTGTACCCTATTTATATATACTAGAACACTGTTTAGATGTGTTTTGAGGCTCTATATGGTCCCTCTTTCTGAACCTTTATACTGATGTACTTAGTTTGATTGCACAGTATTGCACTTTACTTTCATTATTTGTTTAGCGCTGCACTTTATATATCCATTCAATGCATGTGCTTCCACTGTGGAGACACTTATAAATTTAGTAGTAGGACTGCAAGTAATACAGGGTGCCTTGACGAGGCCTTGCAGCTTTCACATGCTTTGCAAATGTGTGCTAACTAAACCCCTGCTTTTAACAGACAGTTAGACAGGCTAATTTGGTTGGTCAGCAGACTGGTTGGTGAGTTGAGCTATGGAATTGTCTTTGTCTTACATGTATATGCCCTCCATGTGCTCCTTACTGTGAAGGCCAGTTATGGGTGTGGGCGGTGGCCAGTGTTTTGTTACTATATTTTGAGTGTGCCTGGTATCTGGGTTATAGTGTACACTTGCTAATCTCTTGTTTCCAGCGCCAATATATATTTTTCTTTTAAAGCATATACTGCATACTGCATATGCAGATTGGTTTTACTGTTGTGGGTTTAGTAACACTTTAATAGGAGGAAACTCTGTATTCTTAGCCTTTCTATAGGGGGACACTCACCTCAAACCGTCCAAAAATACTTGCTGTTTGCTAATACACCTTCACTTAGGAAAAATCTAAAAAGGTAAAATGTTTTTTTTTTTTTCTAGATGTGTGGTGGGAATGGGAGCACGTGACAAACATATAGTGGAGTCTTCTCCAATTTGAATGCAGAGGTATAAACTTTATTCTCTGTGTATGTTGTAAGAGAAAAAGTAAGCTGACAGCAGAGGGGATGCTAACTTTATTTTATTTTATATAAAATCAGAGTTGTCTGTGCTTGAAAGGGAAATGCTTTTTATTCCTCTAAATACACAATGGATGCATGAATATTATTAGGATTTTATATAACAGTGACCACAAAATTAACACTTTTTTTCATGCATTTACTGTATATATAAATTGCAAAAGTTAAACTGTATTTTTTTAAATTGTGCGTGAGGTTACTGCAGAGGTTTTAGGAAGCAATGGGGGTTATTTACTAAAGGCAAATCCACTTTGCACTGCCAGTGCACTTGGAAGTGCAGTCGCTGTAGATCTGAGGGGGACATGCAAGAAAAAATAAAACAGTATCTTTGCTTGCACATGATTGGATGATAAAATCATCAGAGCTTCCCCTCATTTCAGATCTTCCCCTCAGATCTACAGCGATTGCACTTCCAAGTGCACTTGTAGTGCAGAGTGGATTTGACTTTAGTAAATCAACCCCAATGCATACAGGGAAGTAGAAACCATTATTCTTGCTGAGTCTCAAGTTAATTTATAAAGCCGAAACTGAAAGTGGAACATTGTTCAAACACATGCACCAATGTAGTAGGAACTTTACGAAAAAATAAGATTTTTATAACAGCTTACCTGTAAAATCCTTTTCTTGGAGTACATCACGGGACACAGAGCCACAGTAGTAACTATATGGGTTATATAGGCTACCTTTAGGTGATGGACACTGGCACAACCTAGACAGGAAGTTTACTCCCTATATAACCCCTCCCTTTACCAGGAGTACCTCAGTTTTTGTAGCAAAGCAATACATGTGTATACCAGAAAGAGGGGAGGGACCTCTGTGTCCCGTGATGTACTCCAAGAAAAGGATTTTACAGGTAAGCTGTTATAAAAATCCTATTTTCTTTATCGTACATCACAGGACACAGAGCTATAGTAGTAACTATATGGGATGTCCCAGAGCAATGCTATCTGAGGGGAGGGAGACACAAACAAAAGTAGGGTGCCATCAGACCTGAGGACCTATAATGCTGCCTGCAGCACACTGCGCCCAAAGGCGATATCCTCCTGTCATTTTACATCCACCTGATAGAATCTGGTGAAAGTATGGACTGAAGACCAAGTTGCGGCCTTACAGATTGGAGCCATGGAGGCTTGGTGATGCACTGCCCATGAAGCTCTAACAGCCCTGGTGGAGTGCGCTTTGATTTGAAAAGGTGGAACCTTCCCCTTCAAACCGTAAGCTTGAACAATTACCAACACCTTAGACACTGGTGAAAAACGGAGGTACTCCCGGTAAGGGGAGGGGTTATATAAAGAGTAAACTTCCTGTCTAGGGTGTGCCAGTGTCCACCTAAAGGTGGCCTATATAACCCATATAGTTACTACTATGGCTCTGTGTCTGTTATTTTTTAATATCAGTTTGATGATAGCATTTAGTGGACTTTCTTAAAACATGCAAATCTTACCAAGGATGACTTTTAGAAAAACTGAAAATACTTAAAAATTAGAGACCATTTTTATCTTGTAAATCTCTTTCTTTGTTATAGATCTGCAGAATTTCCAGCAACAATGAGTTGCATACCTGTTATGAAAAGCTAGTAAGGCTCAATTCACACATCTAATGCCATGGACACATGGTTGCAGCACACTTGTGCCAACAGCCCAAGGTTGGAAATCTGACCTTCGTTTTTTTTTTTTTTTTTTTACCAGTAGTCCTTTTTGATAATGATCAAATCCAGGTTAAGGATTATTAAGTGGACACAAAATGCTAAACATAAGCGCATTCTATACATTCTATTTAATGTTCTTAGAAAAAAAAAAAAGCGATAACAGTCAACATACTATACTAAAGCCCTGGAGCATCATTAAAGATCGTTGACCTTGCTATACACAATTAACAGCACAAAACCACTAGATATTACACCAAGAGACAAGTTTAACAAGCAGCAGGACACATACTTTTAGTATTCTAAAGAGGTTATTACTTGTGCAAGTTAAAGGTTAATATGTTTTATGGGTTTTTTTTCTGTTAACAGCAAGGATTTTTCTTTATTGAAATGCTTGGAAACATGTTTTTATGTCTAGTGATAAACAGCTATATAGTTTTAAAGGCAGCTGTGTGAAGTTGTATTCATAGAAATAAGTTTGGGCTTTGGACTTTTTGGGCACAATAAATCACTATAATATATTAAAAATTAAATTTATTCAAAATTTGGTTTAAAAAGCGAGAGTACAAAAAGGACAGATACAGAAATCAGTTCATAGAGACACAGTTACAATTATGCACTCCATACATAGCTCTATATTATAAAGATAAGTTATATGAAAATGGAATACCAATCCTTCCACCATGAAGTTATTGTGTAGTTATAAAAGAGCTATGCAGTTGATGATAATCAATGTCTAGAGCTTGTTGCACGCCAAGGCGCTTCTTCAGGAGCATAGAACAGATTACTGAAATATACAAAACATCCAATAAATATAACTCAAATAAACTAGCTAAAATGGCAGTAACCAAACAGTAACAAAATGTTGCGAATTTGATATCACTGACATGGGAACCCGTAAGAAGGTGCCGATCCAGCAAGGCCTAGGTAGTATTCATGCACTATGGGGACATATGTAACATGATGGTAATGGAAGTAAGCGATAATAATTATGCTTGAATCAGTGGATAAATGTGACTACTAATGCAATGGCATTAAATTGAGTAGATGCAGGAGAAAGGAATAGAGGGGGGTGGGGGGGGGAAGGGAGAGGAGGGGGGGGGAGGGAGGAAAGAGGGGGGAGAAGAAAAGGAGGGGGGATGAGTGAGAAGAAAAATGGGAAAAATCAAGCGAAAGCAAGAGAGGGCAGGAGAGAAGTCAGTAGGGAATTATTGGGCTGATATAGAAAATCATATTCTAATGTGTGTATATGTGCATATGCCCCGTCATATATCAAGTGGCTTATCCACTGCCAGTCAATAAAAAAAATTATATTGATTTTATTTATAATTTATAACAAAAAAATATATTAATGTTTATTTTTATATGCATGATAAGCCAATTGTAAAGGTCCTATGATGACATACTAAGTTGTAGTGTACATGTCATTCAAATGAAAGTTGCAGTGCACATGTCATTCAGATGAAAATACATGACAGTGACGGTGCTAGTGAAGTCTCCCTAGTAGCTGCTGCTAATGAGTTGTTTTAACAACTGGTAAGTAATTCATAACTAAAACATTATGAAATAAATATAAATATTAAATATAGATTTTAAATATAAATATAGGTATTCAATCTAGATATCCAACTGGATATCAGGCCAGTTAAGTACCAGTAAGAAATAATTAATGTAGAAATCAATTACACTTACCATTATCATATTAATGAAGTGGGAAAATATATAAACAGCGAGTATTGATAAAAAAGTATTCACTGTGTGTCTTTAGATTTAACAGTCTATTGCTGGAGTAATCCAGCAATAAATCCAGCTGTGTGAAGTTGGCACCCCATGTTTGTAGAACCTGAATAAAAATATTCCATTCGTTTGTGCCGCATTTGTGCTGATTTGTGCCGCAAAAATGAGCGTTTGTGCCGGTTTGGTTTCTGAGATATTGTACGTTATAGTTGCTGCAAGCCGCCCACTTTGCACCCCATGTTGCTGAATTTTAAAAACTGTCCTGGCTGCATCGCGGCTCTGCGCTATCAGGATATAGTGGGCAATAGCCCACCACATGCACTTGAGATTTTTTTGTCACAGGAGAACATGTCTGCTTCACTTCCAGCACGTCCAGCACGTCTGGGGAAAAAGCAATCTGGAACCAGTCTAGCACCTGATATACTGATGAAAGTTCCATCTCTTTCCCCGTGGAAAAGATTCCAGTCATTCAAGGAAGAATCTCACAAGCTCCGAGCTCTGCACACCAAAAAGCCTCGCAATGCTTAAAGATTATCGGCACAATGGTCTCTATGACCCCCATGGTCAAGTGGTGTCTGGGGAGATTACGTCCTTTTCAGATAGGGTCTCTTCAACAATGGAATTCAGGGGACGACAATCAGTCCGTTCACAAAACTTCAGTGATGAGGATCAGCCTGTACTGGTGGCTCCAGTGCAGAAATCTGCTCACCTGCCACTCCATCGCCCCCATCTCGTGGGTCACAGTCTTGAGCGATTCCAGTGGTGCTGGTTGGGAAGCCCTTTTCCGGTCAGAACTTGCTCAAGGCAAGTGGGGTGCCCGTCTTCACAACCTGGGCTCGAATGTCCTGGAGTTACGGGCAGCCTGGTCTGCCCTCCAATCTTTCACTCATCTCCTGAAGGGGAAGTCAGTTTTACTGAAGATGGACAACACCACAGTGGTCTCATATGTGAAGAGACAGGGGGGCACTCGGAGCGCCACTCTGCTCCAAGGAGTCAAGCCCATCATGTCCTGGGCTCAGAAAAATCTGGCCAATATTTCAGCAGTCTTCTCCCCTGGAGTCTAGAATGTCTAAGCGGACTTCTTGTCGCGCAATCACCTGGACAACGAGTGGTCACTGCATGCGCAGATGTTCGAGTGGATCCTGTCCTTGGGGTTCAATCCTGAAGTAGATTTATTTGCACCCCCCTGAAACTTCAAAATTAAGAAGTATTACACTCGGGGCCATTGCAGCCAGGCCTTCGGAATAGATCCCTTGACAGATCAGTGGAAGCTCCAACAGGGCGTATGCCTTTTCCCCGTTCCTGATCATCCTCAGATTCTTACGGAGGCTTCAAGTGGAGGGGGTCGAGGTGGTAATGATAGCACCTTACTGGCCAAACAGGCCATGGTTTACCCTCCTGACCCAGCTCAGCTTCCGGAACCCGCTACCTCTTCCTCTCAGGCCGGACCTTCTTTCTCAGGGGGCAGTCCTGCACCTGCAGGACCAAGAAATTGTCCTACCTACATTAAGGCCCTCAGGTTCCTCTGAAGTTCATCCTCTGGATGTAGGCGAAATGCTGAAGTAATACCTACGAGTTACTTCCTCCTTTTAGACGTTTCGACTTCCTCTTTGCTCTACACTCTGGAACAACAAGGAGAAACGGGCTTCATCCAGAACGATTGCGACCTGTATCGTCCAGTCTATCTAGCAGGCTTATAGGGCTAAGGGCCTGGCTCCTCAAGAGGCGGTGACAGCACACCCTACCAGGGGTATGGCAGCTTTGTGGGCAGCAGCCCGGAATGTGGCTCCTGATGTCAACCTACAAGGCGGACTCATGGGCCTCCGTTAATACCTTTTATGTCACACTATTGCATAGAACCTGCTTCTCTATCCTCTTTGATCTTTCATTTAAGAAACCAGTCGGTTGACGGGGAGAATTAAATTTCTTTTTATCAGCATACCCACCCATGTGGTTTGGCTAGTTATTTCCCACACGTAGTCTGCCATGAAGTCTGCAATGAAAACAGAAAATTTATTATCAAATATTTACCGTAATTTTCCTTTCCTGATGGACTCCATGGCAGGCAGAGTTCCCACCATTTGGTCATGAGTTGGCTAATTACGGAACGCAGTCTCTAGTGGTGAGCTAAAATTTATGGGAGTGGGGTCCTATAGCATTGGAGAGGAGATGGGGTTAACCCACACGTAGTCTGCCATGGAGTCTGTCAGGAAAAGTATGTTTACTGACAGATGTTTTTCAAAAAAAGCTATTAAAAAAAGAAGTGACTTATATAAGAGAATTTGCTGGAGTGCTATTTTGCTTTGTTAACACCTGGTTTAAACTTTTGTTAAAAGAGAACTATGGCCCAACCTTTTTTGGCCTTTAGTTCTATTTTTGTTCACAAGATGACAGATAGTATGTTCTATATCCTGACAGCGCAGAGCCGCAATGCAGTCGGGACAGATCCCGACAATACTGTCGAGATCCACCCTGCCGCCTGACAGCTGGTTCTGCTTCACTAGAGCCAGAGCCAGCTGTGCCCGCCCCCTCCCCAGATTTCCTTCTCCATCTGTTCTTCCAGTCATCACTAGAGAATTGGAAGGGGGAATCCCTGTGGGGGTGGCAAAACTACGCATGTGAAGTAAAACATCATGTACAACATCCACCAAATCTTCACAAACCACGAACAAATAAATCTAGTTGTATGTAAGATTTAATAATGAGGTGTAAAATCAGTGTGGTTTGACAACATATACCGCACAATATCTCCAAAACCAAAGCGGCACAAACCAGCACAAACGCAGCAGAAATGAATGACGTAATTGTTTTTTAAATTCAGCAACATGGGGTGCAAAGTGGGCGGGGTTTCAGCAACTATAATGCACAATATCTCCGAAACCAAAGCGACAGAAACGTTTATTTTTGCGGCACAAACACGGCACAAACAAATAGCGCATTTATTTTTAAAATTCAGTAACGTGGGGTGCAAAGTGGGCGGGGTTGCAGCAGCTATAATGCACAATATCCCTGCAACCAAAGCGGCACAAACGTTTATTTTTGCGGCACAAACCAGCACAAACGCAGTACAAATGAATGGCGCATTTGTTTTTAAAATTCAGCAACATGGGGTGCAAAGTGGGCGGGGCTTGCATTAAATTGAATGTTTAATATCTCAGAAACCAAACCGGCACAAACGGGGTGGCAAAACTATGCATGTGAAGTAAAACATCTACAATATCCACCAAATATGTACAAACCACAAACAAATAATTCTAGTTGTATGTAAGATTTAATAACGAGGTGTAAAGTCAGTGTGGTTTGACAACATATACCGCACAATTTCTCATAAATGTTTATTTTTGCGGCACAAACACGGCACAAATGAATGGTGCGCTTGTTTTTAAAACTCAGTAACATGGGGTGCAAAAGTGGGCGGGATTGCAGTAACTATAACGCACAATATCTCCGCAACCAAAGCGGCACAAATGTTTGTTTTTGCAGCACAAACAGCACAAACACGGCACAAACAAATTGCGCGTTTATTTTTAAAATTCAGTAACATGGGGTGCAAAGTGGGCGGGGTTGCAGTAACGATAACGCATATTATCTCCGCAACCAAAGCAGCGCACACGTTTATTTTTGCGGCACAAACATGACACAAACAAATGGCACGTTTATTTTTTAAATTCAGTAACATGGGGTGCAAAGTGGGCGCATAATATCTCTACAACCAAAGCGGCACTGTTATGTACCAGATAAGGCCAGAACTGTGTGGACTATAACTGCAACAGAGGAAACCCAGACGTGTATAAGTGAAAATATAAATGATTTATTAAAGATGAATAAATATAACACAACCACCTCCAATATCACTCAGTGCACCACAACCAATACAAAACAGAACCCCACAAATAATAATAATAATAATAATAATAATAATAATAATAACAGAACAAATATATACAAGTAAGGGAAATACCAAGATCATAAACAGAGCCAGGTCAGGATCGTCAACAGGAGGTCAGCAGCTGGGGAAAGGAAACAAACAGGACAAGAGAGGATGGATGGATCACAGGAGGGACGGGTCAGATACAAGGCTCAGGGTCCAGAGCAAGGAAACAGACAGGGAACAGGAACAACAGGAATCAGGTCTCAGGAACAGGAATCAGGTTTCAGGAATCAGGTAAACAGGATGCAGGCTGCAGGCCAGGGCTCAAGGAAAGAGATGTGAGGGCTTGCCGGGTATTTATGGGACTGACAGTAATTGTCTTCATGTAACACCTGAGCGCAGGGAATGTTGTCTGCTCCATACTGCCAGGATCCATCCGCTGGTGGATGTCAGTACTGCGGCCAAAAGATGAAATAACACCAGCAGGGAAAGATTCCCCTGACAGTTCCAAACTGCCAGGAGACACCTGCTGGTGGACCCCAGTACTGCATGCCAAATTATATATCTTACCAGCGGACGGACCCTTTCCTGACAGGCACAAATGTTTATTTTTGCAGGACAAACCAGCACAAGCGTGGCACAAACGAATGGCGCGTTTGTTTTTAAAATTCAGTAACATGGGGTGCAAAGTGGGCGGGGTTGCAGCAAATATAACGCACAATATCTCCGCAACCAAAGCGACACAAGCGTTTATTTTTGCGGCACAAACCAGCACAAATGCGGCACAAACTAATGGCACATTTGTTTTTAAAATTCAGCAACATGGGGTGCAAAGTGGACGGGGCTTGCATTAGATTGAATGTTTAATATCTCAGAAACCGAACCGGCACAAACGCTCATTTTTGCAGCACAAATCAGCACAAAATGCGACAAACGAATGGTATATTTTTATTCAGGTTTTATTAACATGGGGTGCCAACTTCACAAAGCTTTTAAAGGCACAACAAACATGTAAGGAATTTATGTTGAGTTGAAGTCATATGTGCATCATTTCATCATAAAAGTATGATCATAAAAGTATGTCATACAGCACACAGTGGGGGTTATTTACGAAAGGCGACTGCACTTCCAAGTGCACTTTCAGTGCAATTTCAAGTGCACTTTGCACTTGTAGTTTGCACTTATAGTGCAAAGTGGATTTGCCTTTAGTAAATAACCCCCAGAGCATTGTAGATCTCCTGCTACTAAAAGGCAAACATAAACACAAATGATGAACATAACTTTCAACCTTCAAAGGAGGTACATGAATTGCCATTTCTGTGCAAGCTACACTGTATTCCATGTCCATGGTTAGTGGGCGATAATCTAAAAGGTTCTCTACCCTGAATTTATGTGTTCAAAGGTCTCCCCTGCAGGGCAATTTATGCTAGGAAGCCCAGGAAATGTATGATATGCAAAGCACCTGGCTGTTCTCTATTTAGGAAAAGTATTTAGCAACTGGTCAAGGTAGAAGTCCCCATGTGAACCTTCTCAGCTGTCCTGCTTTAACCACTTGCAGATTTACTGCTACAGGGCGGCTCTTCTGTGCAGAATCATGTATATACACGTGATTCTGAACTTCCGCCTTAGGGGGCACGCATAGGCTGATCTGCGAGTGTCAGGCACTGGATATCTGCTGGCACCCACGGTTGTGTGTAAAACACACAGAATGTAGATCTGCCTATGCAAACAAGGCAGATTTCCATTTTGACAGGGGGGAAGGGATGTATTTTTTGTCCCTGCAAAGCAGGGAATAAAATCTCTTCCCCTAGTAAAAGCAGCACATATAGTACACAAAAACACTGGCTAGGCACTAGAGCTGCACAATTAATCGTTAAAAAAAAAAACGTGATCTCGATTCAACCCCACTGACGATCTCTGTTGCAGAGTTTTCCGATTCTTTCATATAACAAGTGGAGAGACTTCTTATCTGCTCACTCAGCTGTCAAAAGAAAACATCAGGGCAGTCTGCCAAGTTTTAAAAAGAAACATTGTATAACTCTTCCTTCTTAGATCAAAGGGAAACTTCTTTGTGTAAAGAAAAAAAATCCAGGCAGTCTGCCAAGTTTTTAAACATGTAAATGCAGGAAGTTTAACCACTTAAAGTCTAAATCTTTTTCTGACACTTGTTTCTTAAGTTAAAATCAATATTTTTTGCTAGAAAATTACTTGGAACCCCCAAATACTATATATTTTAGCAGAGACCCTAGGGAATAAAATGTCAATTGCTGCAATATTTTATGTCACACTGTATTTGCCCAGCGGTCTTTCAAACGCAATTTTTGGGGAAAAGATACACTTCAATGAATAAACGAAACAGTAAAGTTAGCCTAATTTTTTTTTGTTTTAATGTGAAAGATGACGTTACGCCGCGAGAATCGTGAGAGAATCATGATCTATCTTCTAAGCAAAAAAATTGTGATTCTCATTTTAGCCAGAATCGTGCAGCTCTACTAGGCACACAGTTAACACTTTGCTTGCCCTAGATGTTTAACCCCTTCCCAGTCAGTGTCATTAGTACAGTGACAGTGCATATTTTTAGCACTGATCAGTGTATTAGTGTCACTGGTTCCCACAAGGTGTCAAAAGTGTCAGTTAGTCTCCGATCGTCCACCTCAATATCGCAGTCCCACTATAAGTCACTGATCGCCACCATTACTAGTATAAAAAAGAAAAAAAATTACATAAATATCTCCCATAGTTTGTAGACACTCTAACGGTCAAATCAATATAAGCTTACTGGAATTTGTTTAATCAAAAATATGTAGCAGAATACATATTGGCTTAAATTTATGAAGAAATTTCATTTTTTACATTTTTTTTTATTGGATGTGTTTCATAGCAGAAAGTAAAAAATACTGTTTTTTTTTTTTTTTTTTTTTTTTTCTCAGAATATTTGGTTTTTTTGTTTTTAGTGCAAAATATAAAAAAAACACAGTGGTGATCAAATGCCACCAAAAAAAAGCTCTATTTGTGGGAAAAAAATTACAAATTTTATTTGGATACAGCATTGCATGACCGTGTAATTGTCAGTTAAAGTATCCCAGTGCAGAAAAGCAAAACATGGCCTGGTCATGAAGGGCAGTAAATCTTCTGAAGGTCAAGTGGTTAACTACAACCAAGACACCATTAGAAATTTAGTCTCATAGGAGACTAAAGGGGTACATAGGACATAGGGGTCCACCTATCTATTGTTTTTTTTTTTTTTTGGAGTTCATTCACAAACTTTTCTTCTCATGATTATCTACTCACATGTTCTGTGTAAGAAGTCCACCTGTGTCCGATTTCGTTGTAAAGAATAACTTATAAAATTCACTGAAGGCGGTTTCCATCTTCATTGTGGACATTTGAAGCCCACAAGCATGTATTTCCTGGATGCGGTGAATGCTGTGCTCCCAGCATTCACCGAGATGTTGTGATGATGCTGTTGCACAATGCATGCTGGGAAGCCTGAGACTAGCTCCCAGGGGACTGTGGGAGGTCTGGGAGAGGCTAAAAACACGCCTACTCCCATGGGAGGAAAACCAGGAAGTGCTAAAAAGATTAGAAAAAAAAGGTAATTACGGCGATTTAAATTTTTTTACACAGCATGTCAGCATCTAGGCAAGGAAGAGAATGCATAGAGATAATGTTCAAAATTTGGGTGGAACCCCGCTTTAATATCACTGAGAAGGTTACTATCCAGCACACGCTGAGTGCACAGAGAAACGTTTAAGAGGTTCAGAAGCTAGGCCTGTATTAAAAAAGATATGCGATTTTCCTGCTTTCCAACTTCCTAACCATATTCCTACAAAAAGAACCCTGTTCAAGTTCTACAGAGCGACTGGTGCCAATGTTTTTTTCAATACCCGGAAAAAGGACCAACCCTAAGTTGGGCGTTTCTGGAACTTCAGGAAAGAAGGTGTACTGGGACATTTCTAATGTGACATAGGGTAAATAGTGTCACGCTCAGGGTGGATAAAACGCAATGATTTAAAAAAATATATATATTTTTATGATCTAACCACTTTAGCCCCAGAAGGATTTGCCCCCCAAATGACCAGGCCAATTTTTGTAATACTGCACTGTGTTATTTTAACTGATAATTGCGTGGGCGTGCAATGCTATACCCAAATAAAATTGATGTCCTGTTTTTTCCCCGCAAATAGAGCTTTCTTTTGGTGGTATTTGATCACCTTTTGCGGTTTTACTTTTTGCGCTATAAACAAAAGAAGGATTTTTTTTTTATTTATTTAAATCAGATTTTTTAGATTTTTATGAAATTTAATAAAATGCTTTTGGAGTAAAACTATAAAGATAGTTTTCTATTTAAGATACATTAATAATTTAGTTTATTCAGCATGAAATGGAGCTTAGTTATGTAGCATGAGGCTGTATATTCTGCAATAATTACATTTTGGTAAACTCATTCAATGAATCCAAGCTCTGCATGCTGAGATAAAATGCACTGCATTGATGCATTCACAGAATTTTACAGTAACCATGAGATAAAACAAAGTTGGTGAATATTCCTTTATCCCATTGTTTTGCAAATCTATGTACACTACAAACTTTATGATTGAATCGGTTCTGATATCGCTGTTTTACTAACATGACAGCTTAGTAGTCTAAATAGGAAACCTTTATTTTGTTTGTAAATATTAAAGATTCTAACTACCAGCAAGTCCTTACAAGAGCACCTGTCATTTTAGATCCATCATGGCAGCGCCTGTTGGGGGGCATACAATCACCTGCTGCCCCCACGTCCCTCACCTTGTTGTGTCACTGCCGCATCACCAGCCTTCCCATTAAAGTGAATAGGACTGTCGGTGAGTCAACAGCAGGTCAGAGGAGGAGCCACTGCAGGACAGAGAATATGAATTTGCTCTTTAAAGATTATGATTTAAATCAAGTTGATTTAAATCAAATCCACCCTGGTTACACTCAATTAGTGATTCTGCCCATAGCACATTTTTTGTCGGCTCATTCACTGTAATGTATCCATAAAGGAACAGCATTGTCACCCTAGGATAGGAATTTTGTTGGGAGTACAATACAATTCCATTTTTATTATAACCCTTTCATGCTTAAGCCTATTTATGGCATTTGTTGCTTACAAGTTAAAATCTGTATTTTTTGCTAGAAAATTACCTAGAACCCCCAAACATTATATATATATATATATATATATATATATATATATATATATATATATATATATATATATATATATATATATATATATATATATATATATATATATATATATATATATATATATTAGCAGAGATCCTGGAGAATAAAATGGCGATCGTCGCAATATTTTATGTCACACTGTATTGCATAGTGGTCTTTCAAACGCAATTTTTGGGGAAAAAAGACACTTTCATGAATTAAAAAAAAAACTAAACAGCAAAGTTAGCCCAATTATTTTGTATAATGTGAAAGATGAGGTTATGCCGAGTAAATAGATACCTAACATGTCATGCTTTGAAATTGCACACACTCGTGGAATGGTGACAAACTACAGTACCTAAAAAATCCCCATAGTCGAAGCTTTAAAAAAAAAAAAAAAAAAAAACGGTTACCAGGTTAGTTAAGGAGGTCTAGTGCTAGAATTATTGCTCTTGCTCTGATGATACCTCACATGTGTGATTTTAACACTGTTTACATATGCAGGAGCGATTTATGCATGCATTTTCTTTGCTGCATAAACTCGCTGGGACAGGGCGCTTTAAAAAAAATGTTTTTCTTATATTTTTGTAAACATCCCTTGTGACAGGTACGTTTTTATGGAGGGATTGGGGGGTCTAAAAGACCCCCCAATCCCTCCTTTGCACTTCAAAGTATTCAGATCGCCTAAAACAGGGATTCTGAATACTGTCATTTTTTTTTTTCAATCGCTGCCATTGGCAGCCGAGTAAACCAGAAGTTACGTTGTGACGTCGCTTCCATGTTTACACATAGGAGACTTGATCAAAGCCGTTTCCTGCTTCCTTTCATTCTAAATCTAGCTGGCGGAAGTGCCGGATCGTGGCTCAGGTCTCCCGGTGAGACGAGAGGCCCGGGAAGAGTGGGGGAAAGCGGCGGGAGGGGGGGACGTCCCCTCTAGCTTCTTCGGGATAACAGCCGACCGGCTTTTAGCTGCATCGGTTATTATCCCTAAAGAACTGACCGCCTGCTCTAAAAAACAGCACCGGGGTGATGCCTTCAGCTGCTGGCATCATCACTGTATAACCCCTTAAAGCCGAGGCCGCATATGTGTGCGCGGTCGGCACTAAGGGGATAATGTGGGGGGAGTTGTTCTGTAGTTCAAAGGTGACCTGGCAAGGCAAATAAGTCTCCCAAAAATTACACTGCAGCAGAATGCATAGATTTATGAGCTCAATACATTTTTGGCAAGGTGAATGGGTATCCAGATATAGTAAAATAGTTTTTAATGGTATATTCAACAAACCAAAGGTTAGCAAGTAAGAGAAGTTCATTGTTAGGCTTTACATACACTTTAATTGCTGAAGCAAGTTGACTGACTACAGAATCTGGAGTGAGGCATCTTGCAGCCTATACTGCTAGTGGCAGCAGCAAAGAGTAAGCAAAGATCATGTGTGTGATGCTGTCCAAAACTGGTTAATGTTCAATATCTACTGTCCAGCATGATGGTGAATTTTCTACAATGATCTGTGACAAACGTAATGAACACCATTCTCTACTCCCCCCCCCCCCCCCCCCCCCCCCCCCCCCATACTCTGTGATCATCTTCTAAATTTATATACTTACCTTGGACATAATAATATATAGTATAGAACGTGAACAATATACATAATTTCTTAGACTAGGGCAGCTCAGAAACAACAATCCTGGAACCAGTTCTGTGTGTGTAGACTGGGGAGTGTGGTATCTGTCCTGTGTGCTATCTGAGCAAGTTGGAGGTCAGCGCCTGCATACCTTTTTAGAGCCTAGGAGTGGCTCCCATGCGTGTTTAGACATAGTTTAGTTACTGTGTCACACGCTCAGAGGTGACCGCATATGCTGTTGGGGGTCACTGGAAGAGCACTGAAGCATGCTTTATATCCCTGTACACACTGTTTTGGATGAGCACGATGGATATCACTTATGATGGACATTATATCTATGCACTTTGAGTTTTGTCATTTTATGAATTTTGCGTTTGTTATTTACGAACTTTATGAACTTTATTGGAGAAGTGAATACACTTTTGATACTTCTATGAGCACTTGGACTTTATACTTTATGCAAGTTGCACTTTGATTATTTATCACAGATTGATAGCACGTATGATTGCCATATTTATTATTTGCATTTTTTAATACTCAATTTGCTTTTTGCACAATTTTTATTATTTGATCCTTAGTTTAGCGCAGACACATTTTTTGATTAATTTTTCACACACACGGATATGAAACGCGATTAGTATTTGCAGCTTGCCTTCATTAGGAAGTTCACTTTACAGGCTTTAACCCATTTGTGGCTCGCAAGTCCTTTCAATATTTTACACCAGAATGATGCCTGCAGCTACAAGCATCACCCTGGTGCCGTTTTTTTAGAGTCGGCAATCGTCACTCTTATAAAATCAATCCTAGCGGGTACCTAGCAGCTGGACTGCTTTTACAAGCAGTAGGAGGGAACGTCTCCCACCACCTTCTGTGGTTTGCTTGGGCTCTGTCACACCAGGAGACCTAAGTGATCAGCCAGAGCTTCCACCGGCTGGTCAGACTGCCGAACAAAGCCATGATTGGCTTTGATCGGCTCTCCGTTGTGGTAACCTGGAATTGACGACCTGACTACGCCATTTTTTAAAAAATCAAAAGCATTCAAAACACATAGATCTTGGGATTTAGGGTCTTATAGCTCTCTCCATAAAGAGTGCTTGTCACATGCCTATTGCTGTCACAAGGATGTTTATATTTTTTGTGACAACAATAAAAGTGATCAAAAAATAAATAAAAGTAAAAGTAACAGTGTAAAAATAAAAAAGTAAATGAAACTAATAATTAAAAAAAAAATTAAAGTGCCCCTTCCCCCGTGCAAAGGCAAAAACTCGCACATATGCAAACAGCCATCGGCCCAGACATGTAAGGTGTCACCGAGAATGTCAGATCATGGGCAGTAATTCTAACACTAGACCTCCTCTGTACATCTTTCAAAGTTTTTATTGAATTTCCTCTTTACATCTAAAGTGGTAACCTGTAAAGTCTTTTAAAACGTCGCCTCTGCATAGTACAATTTACGTTGTTTGTTGTCGTTACACAGCCATGCACAATTTTAAATCGTGACAGGTTTGGTATCTATTTACTCAGGATAGCATCATCTTTTATATTTTTACAAAAAATGGGTTATGTATTTTGTTTTTTGCCTTAAAATTCAAAAGTGTATTTTTTCCCAAAAAAAGCGCTTGAAAAAACGCTGCACAGATACAGTGTGACATAAAAAATTGCAACAACCGCCATTTATTCTCTAGGGCCTCTACTTCAAAAAATATATAATGTTTGGGGGTTCTCTAGCAAAAAATACTGATTGCTACATGTAAACAAAAAGTGCCAGAAAAGGTCTGGTCTGGAAGTGGTTAAATTAACTTAAAATGGAAGTAAACTCTCCTTTTTTTTATTTTCACCTAAAGATACGCTTATAATAAAGCTTACCTGTAGGTTAAATGAATATCTCCTAAACCTGCACCATTTTGGAGATAATCTAGTAAGCAGCAGCTGGTGACATCATTGACGTGTGCGCTTCAAAGAAATGGCAGACCCGCGCTGTTCCTTTCCGAGCTCCGTGCCATGGCCATGACATCATCACGGCTCGGAAATTCAAGTTGCCACAGCCCACGAACCTGGGAAGACCGGGTGAAGTCAGCAGTGACAGCTGGAGGGCTTTGTTTCAAGGTGTTTCATAATGTGCTAGTATGCAATGCATATTAGCACATTGTGCCTTTACCTTGCAGGGAGAACTTTTTTTTATTTTTTTTATCCTGAGCTTTACAACCGCTTTAACTGTCCACCACTGGCCTGTGGGTAAACTCACACTAAAGTCAGGGGCTGCTGAGAAAAAAAAAGAGTATTGGTGATTCAAATACAATGGAGCTGTTTTTTCTTTTTTCCCTTTTTTATTGTAGCGCTGGTAGATTTTTTAATCTACCACTGATAGGTTAATCTTGTGGGTTACTTGTTAGAGGAAGTTAGCTTTGCCTCTGTTCCAGCTTGGCTGAGTTGCATGTAGTTCCCCACTGTGACGGTGGGTGTCGTTGTCACCATCGGCTGGTGTTGGAAAAGCAACGTGTTGAAGCGTACGAGTGCTCCTCTGTCCCGGAGACAACTCGGTGGAGGTGGTCCTCCGAGTTGCATTCTGGGAGAGGGTATTTATGGGACAGTCGCCATGTTTAGGGGTTCGTTTTCAGCCACCTGCTGGCCCTCCTGGCCGACAGGTATGCGTTAAGAGTACCACCTCGTGGTCCTCCGTTCTGGAGGCCCACGTCGCTGCGGCGTGTGGGTGGGCCCAGAAGCCTGTCTGGGGCCTACCACAGCAGCAGAGGAACGGTCCTGAGCTGTCTATCCTGAGAGAAGAAGCTGGACAACCGAGGAGATCCCAGGAGAGGAGCCGTCATGGAAGGATCATGCGTAGTGCTGGTCTGGAGAGGGGCCTGGTGACTCGGTTAGAGGACGTATCCTGAAGTAAACTTACTGCATAGTACTGCCGGGTTGGCTTAAAGGTTCAAGTACTGTGTCTGACATTCATTGCAAACCAATACATCCTGTGGCAGAGGATCGTACGGGTTTTATTCCAAACAAGTCTGTGGCAGAGACTTTTGTTCGTGCTGCATACTGGCTGCTAGGCAAGTGAGAGAGGCCTATTCAGGCGGGCAAAGATTGGGTCCCACAAGGGGAAGCGCATTCAACCATTCAACCGCAAGTGTTCAATTCCAGAGAATGTTCTAAGGAATACTAAGGAAAGGTATTTGAGCTTCCCTGCAACTTTCCTTCTGCCTCTTTCCTGCTACTTCCTTTATTATTTGTTCATTAAAGCATTGAAAAATCTACTCAAGCGTTAGTGTCTACATCGCCCGGAGGTAAACTCAACGGGACCCTAGACCCGGTGCCGGTGAAACAGAGGTATCAAGAGTGAAGGTAACAGCCCGCTTTAAACCAGCAGCTCCACCGAGAGTTAGTGCTACATATTGTTAGGCTATATGTTTTAAAGTTACTGCTTCAGAGAAGATTGAGGGCAAGCTACCACACTGATTTTAATTTTCATGATGATAATTATGTATGAGGATTGTAAAAAGAGGTGGAACCTGTAAGAGAGTGTCAAAACTCACACGCACCAAACGTTCACAATACATGTTACAATCTGACTGTTCAATTTCCTTGAGATCTAACAACTTAGTAGTGTGAATGCCTGTCTGTTTGGATACAAAGTTGACTTAATAGTTTAGGTAGGTCTTCATATTACTTAGTTTTGGTAAATCTAAAGGAGATTGTACAGTCAGAATGTAATATGTATGGTGAAATTAAACACATCATCGTATTCATTGTAAATCTTCATATGTGACCTATGTAAGACCCCTTTCACACTGGGGCGGTGGGTGCATCGGCGGTTAAGCGCCGCTATTTTTAGTGGCGCTTTACCGTCAATTTTGCGGTGCTATTCGGCTGCTAGCGGGCTGTTTTTACCCCCCCGCTAGCGGCCAAGAAAGGGTTAAAATAACCGCAAAGCGCTGCTGCAACAGCACTATGCCGGCGGTATAGCCATGCTGCTCCATTGATTTCAATGGGCAGGAGCGGTGTATACACCGCACCTTCACCGCTCCAAAGATGCTGCTAGCAGGACTTTTTTTAGCGTCCTGCAAGCGCACCGCTCTAGTGTGAAAGCCCTCAGGGGTTTTAACATTGGAGAGACAGCAGCAGCTCTTTCAGGGCGCTTTGCAGGCGCTATATTTAGCGCCGTAGAGCCTGCAAAGCTCTCCAGTGTGAAAGGGGTCTTAGATAAGGTATGAAATCCTTAGCTACCAGGATTCATTTCATGACCAGCAGCTTTCTCCAAAAAAGAAAATGCATATACTGTATGTAATTTGAGCTGAATTATAGAGTTCTGTTTTTGGACCAGTAGACTGGCTAATAAGAGTCAAAGTGGTAGCAGCCAACATTCTGACAGGGAACTCAGAGCTGATCAATGTGTTCCTACATCATTTTACCATATCCCTTGCAGAGAGGTAAGCCAGTGCTACTGTTTGATTTGTCAGTTTAGGTTTTACAGAAAACAGGCGCACTAATGAGCCAGATGTGCACTGGGCTTATGTTAGAGCTGGAAGTACAGGTAAGTGACCCCACCCTCCCGAGGGGGTCAGTCTGTGCAAGGAAGCTGTTAGGAGCACATTGCTCCATACTGTCTGTGCTGGAACAGCGAAAGGTCAATATTATAAGGATGAAGCAGCAGGGAGCTGCAGGAGAAACAGTCAGAGCTGAGGAAGGTTCAGCGTTTAGTACACAAGCAGTGGGGACTGTGTGTTTGACGGTCTGGAAGACCAAGGCAGAAGGCTTATGCAGAGATACTGCAGAGAAGAGCCACGAGGTGGAGTACTGTTTGTTTTGACATATTGATGGTGAGAACCCCTGTGAGGGAAATTATTCTACTGGGAATCTTTACTGTCTTCAATAAATGTGGGCAGAAAAAGCCCTAAAACAAACTTTGTGGAGTGAAGAGGACTCACTGTTTTGGCGTTGCCAATGAGCTAAAATAATAACCGATAGAAGTCACAAGACTGCTATATACTGCTGATGAGAAAAGTTATTTAGTAGTTTATATTTACTAAAATAATTGCATTTCCATGTTCTGTGTACTGCGGGAGACCAGATATAGTGAATGCAGGGTCCTGGTTTTAGTAACACTTTAATTGTATTTCCTCTCTCTACCTCTGTCACCCCAAAGAAGATAGGAAGCTAGGAAAATAGCTGTAATTTCTGTAATAGATGAATTCTTATTATTGTCATCTTTATCTAGTGGCCAAAATGCAGTATTTTCTCGCGGAGGTATGTCAGAAAACTATATCACATAAAATTTAGGAATGCAATGGAGGAATGGGATGTTAAAAAATCCCATTGCATTCCTAAATGTTTCCAATACATTTTGGGATGAGGGTACCCATATAACAAGTTCTATATACTGAGCATTTATTTCAAATTATATCACATTATGGCTTGTAAAGTTGGGGGGTTCTTTAGCTTAGTGTAGAGCCTACCAGTGAGCGGAGTCCACGCCAGATATGCCGTTATAAGGGCTTGTAGGCCCACTTTTATTAAAGAAAGAAAATGTCAATCCAGAATTCCCACACAGGGGTTTCAATTTCACAGCAGTAATAAATGAAAAATACCAAGCCACCTGGCTCTCTGATCAGCTCTGCTTCAGCCCTCTTGACTTTATAACAGAGTTCCTGTACCTCAGCACTCTTTTCCAGCTTCCTTGCTGTTCCAGCCCACAGGCTTAGACTCTGTCTGCTCTGACAAACAGAACTGTGCAGACATGCACACGTCTCCCTTACTTGCCTGGATTCCTCGGGAGGGTGGAGCCCAGAACCATGGTCCTAACTCTACTATCAGGCCAACACACACCTGAACAATCAGTGTGTCGGTGGGTTTCAAATCCCAGACCTAGGACTGGGGATTTTATCCTACCCGGATCTCTAAGAAATCCCGGGCTCCGGGTCCCAAAGCGGACTTTAATAAATAATGAGGAAACTGAAAAGCCAGTTTCCTCTCAAACAAGAAGAGCCCCTCAACCTGCCTGATTGAGAATCCTGGACCCATACACTGGTGGGGTACCACAATACCACAGGCTGATCATAGAATTTCATCTATTATTGCTAATATGGGCAAAAATCGAGCATCTTGTAGAAATGCATGTGACATTTGCCCCAAGAATATTTAATAAATAGACCCCTAACAGTAGAGATAAGTTAAAAAGTCTGTCAGGTGCTGTGCCCCCACTAAATACATTTCCCCAATGATATCCATGGTGGCTCAATGTGAAATCCCAATGAGGATGATCATATATTTAGTACATAAGCATTTAAAAAAACAAACTTCTAATTGCATTAAACTGCAACCTTATTACTGTAATTGCCAACAAGTACATACAAATACTATAGCCAAAATGTCTAAAACTTACAATATTTTCACCAATGAAATAGTTATACTAGGTTCTGCCAAATACTCCTGGAAGCAAATGTATAAATGTAATAAAGAATTACATAAAAAATGTACAAACAACAAGTAATCACTTTACCATTCACAAACTGTACTAAATAAAGCCATCATTTGCTATATTTGGCTACAGAAAAAAAATGTACTGACTCAGAGAATTAACCTAATAATGTAAAGGAAGAAGGTGATAAAAAGTTCACTTTTTATAACTGTAAATAGAAATGAGTAAATTGACTTGCAGAGTTTAAAATTTGAGCTGGGATTGTGATCTACAGCCAGATATGCACACTCATCAAAAACTAGTATATATAAAATAAACCTCTGCTTTTTTTTTTTTTTTTTTTTTTTTTTTTTTTTTTTTTTAAAATATACGTTTTTATTAATTTTCAAAAAAACAAACAAAAATGAATACTTGCAGCAATTAGAGAAACTATATACATAGAAAACAAAACACACAAAAAAAACAAAAAAAAAAAAAACAGACATACATCAACATACATACATACATACATACATACATACATACATTGGTCATACCTGGTTCCTATGCCAGTTTAATTTTATAGAAAGGCGTCATCCCGTGTTACATATGTACACCTAGAGCCCAATAACTAATGGAGAGATTGCAAAGAGTCATATTCCTCTAGGAGGCTATTGAGGCTGTAGAGGGGTCTGTGAGCCATTTGGACCAAACCTTTTCATATTTAAGGAGACAACCCCTATTTATGTATGTTTCTTTGTATAATGGTAAGCTATTATTAATGAGTTGTTTCCACAAAGTCAGCGATGGGGGGGTGGTTTTCTTCCAGCTGAGAGCTATGGCTTTACGAGCATAGAACAAAAGCAGCCCCACCAGCGTGCGCCCTGCTGTCGTAGGAATAAATTGCTCTGTCAGACCTAGAATACATATTGGCATTGATCGTTGCAGTGGGATATATGTTATTTTGAATATAAAAGCTAGTATTTCTTCCCAATACCTTACGATAGCTGGACAAGTCCAGAATATATGGGTAAAGTCTCCAGGAATCTCCCCACATCGCCAACAGCCAGGAGCAGTCTGAATTCATTTTATTTAATATATGGGGGGTGTAATATGCCCTGTGGACTATCTTAAACTGAATAAATCTGTCTCTCAAGGAGACGAGAGAGTTGAAAACCTCTGCTTTTTTCTATTCCTTTTTCCCTTGCCTTGTTTCAAGTCAACCAGTGTTGAGTATCACCATAGCAAGACAGCTTGGGGAATATGCCCCCCCCCCCCCTTTTTTTTAATGCCACTTGGTAATCCCTTTAAAATCGGGCATATGGTTCAAAAGTGGTCCCAAAAATAGTAAAAAAGTAACTTGCCACCCCCTAGTCTAGTGAATTGGTAGAGTTTACTGGGCCCCTTACACGTTTATTATAATGCAAGTAAGAGTGACAAAAATGATGTCTTTACCTTAACAGTGTAAGGACCTGGATTACCTGTTGGTGGCACTGTGGTTCCCAGAATTATAAGGTGAAGTACTGGTGGCCACCAGTGGACGTTTCCCATTAGACTCTACCTGCTGCTGGTTGGTACTGTATGTAACCTGTATGTAACCTCTCCCTTAACTTTAATCAGTGCCTCAGTGTTCTACCTGTGAGCCTCTTTCCTGCTTGATCCTGTACTCTGTGTCCAGTACTCAGGATCTTGCCTCCTGTTACCCCATCTCTGCTCCCCTTGTTCCTAGTCCTGGTTGGCACCCTGTTTAGATGTGCTTTCCTCCATTTGTGCATAGTGTATTATACTGTAGATAAGTTGTTTGCTTAATTGCTTCACTGTCACAGTTTTTCACTTTTGCTTTGTTTACAGTCTTTTGGCATTGGTTGGGTGTTGTTTGTATTAATAATCCTAACTTAAGTCATACTTGGCCTGATTCCAGCCTAAGTGTTAGCCTACCAATCTGGTCATCCCTGTTGTCACTGGATACCTGCATTTGGTTTCCCTTACATAATGCTGAGGTCTGTAACGACCAGATTGACTATACTTGGGAACTATCTGACAATAGAATTGTCTGTCCTCTTCTCACTTTAGTATGCTTCATGACGAGTCTCTCGTGTGGTTGCTGGAGAATGACAACAGTAACTTTATTTAGCACTATTCAGCTTGTCCACAAAGTTTTTTTTTTTTTTTTTTTTTACTGGTGTGTACTTTCTAGTCCGATAAGGAAAATGTAATTTAACTTTGTTCAGCCTCTAAGTCTGGTTGGAGACACTATCCGAAATTTCAGCAAATTTACAAAAAAAACCCCACACATTTCATGTGGTATTATTACAAATCTGCATTCATTTTTTGTATGTGCCTGGATTTTGACTTAAAAATATTTGTTTTCAGAAAAAAAAAAGACACCACTCTTATTTATATTAAATCCTATGAATTTTACGTTATTGTAAGGTAATAAATGCTGTTAAAATAATTCATTCATCTTAATAAATCAATTGAACATAGCTGATAGCAGAGTCTGCCCCTCATTTTATAATCTATTACTAAACCCAACAAAGTATAGAAGAATATTCAGTTCACTTTGCAATTGTGCAGGACTTAAAATAAAGCGAGAATACTATTTGTATGGCATGGAGAGTTGGAAAATATTTTTGCAGCTCTACAATGGAACATTTGTATTCTTTGGCAGGATCTGTATAGTATGAGCAGCAGTAAAAAAATGTTACAAGAATGTTACTTATACCAAAAAAAGAAATAGATTGTAAGTTACATATTCATCTATAAACTAATGAAAATAAAATTATCAGCAGCACTGGTTGTGAACAAACATTTAGATTAAGGGAAATATAGGATGCCAAACACAACACAGTCTTTATTTTAAATCAGAAATGAAGAAAAAATAAAATGTACAGTTTAGAAACACTAGTTAGCTCTGAATTGATTCAGAACAAGGAGTTACTGTATTACGATTTTATTTTTACTTTTATTAGAGTCCATTCAGACCTATCTAAAGTCTTTACCGTGCCCTGCAGATGGCCAGGCATGGTCACGCCCCAAGTGGCTCAAGGAGGTATTGAACTCATGACTACCTGTTTAATGCTCCTGTTGCTTTGCCTCTGAGCCACTCCTCAGTTCTTAATTCTGCCTGCTTTCCAGCCAAGCCTAATTCTGTAGGAAATACTGAGGGCTTGTCTCTGGATCTTTCCTTGCAATCAGTACCTGTTACTCCTGGATCAGCTGGGTATAAAACACTGCCTCACTCTGAGGGCTTGGTCAGTTCATTGTTTTTCTCATGGTTGCCAAGTGTTCCTGTGCTCCTCTCTTGTGTTCCAGTGTTCCAAGACTGACCCCGGCTTCAGACCCTGGCTTTGTTTATTGTTTATCCTGACTTCTGGAATCCCTGATTATGGCTTTACCTCGACTATCCCTTGGCAAATCCCTGTTAAGCCCCCGTGCACAGATTCACAGCCCAGGTAGCTTAACTCTTTGTTACCGTGGGCTGTGTGTATTTGCAAGGGTGAATGTACATTTCTGTGCCATGGACTCCAACCTAGGTAAGCCCCTACAATAGGGGGGAATGCATAGATCAGTGAGAACTCATCCCATGGGGTCACCAACGCATCTGTTCCGCATGCGAGCGGATCCCTTGTTCTGGCCACAAAGCTAACTAACTTTATTTCGAACCTGGACCCTAGAAGATCTATGTCCGGAGTCCCCCATCTTTGGCAAACAGCCTGAAATATGTCAGTTTGAACAGACCATTCCCCTGGGAATAACTGCTGGCAACTTAAGTAGTCCACCTGCCAATTCTCTACTCCCGGAATGAAGACTGCCGATAGGCATGGAACATTCCTTTCTGCCCAAGTTAGAATATGGTTCACCTCTGTCTGCACTGAGAGACTCTTGGTGCCCCCTTGGTGATTGATATAGGCCACAGCTGTGGCATGGTGGGATTGAATCCTGACAGGACAATCCCGTAACCTGAAAGTCCAGGCCTTTAGAGCCAGACGCACCGCCCAGGCCTTTAGAGCCAGACGCACTGCCCGAATCTTTAGGATATTGATGGGCAAGGTTCTTTCGGTTCTTGACCACTGTCCCTGGACAGTTGTCTTTTCTAGTACTGCTCCCCAGCCTAAAAGGCTGGCATCCGTCGTTACCACTTTCCAGATGACTGGTCTGAAGGATTTTCCTTTCAACAGATTCTGGGTTAGTAACCACCAAGTGAGGCTTTGGGACACTCTTGGGGACAGCCGCATTGGCAAGTCTAAAACTTGAATTGTTTTGTTCCAAGCAGACAGGATACTGTTTTGCAACAGTCTTGAATGAAACTGGGCATAGGGAACTGCTTCGAATGAAGCCACCATGGTTCCTAGCAACCTCATGCAAAGGCGAATGGAGGGATCGCCTTTTGACCTGACCATCCGCACCAGCTCTCTTATGGAGTTGATCTTTGCCTGAGGCAAGAACACCTTTTCCTGAGCTGTGTCTATGATCAGACCCAAGCACTGCAGCCTTTTTAGCTCAGGGCTTGACAAATTTGCTTGGAATCTGGGAGCCAGCTAAAAAAGTTAGGAGCCAAGTTTTTTTTAAACGACTGACAAAGCTTTATTTTCAATATAAAAAAATAACTAATCTTAAATTTACACAGAAAGACCGCCCCCTAGCGGCCGAATAGCGCCACTAAAACGACGGTAAAGCGGCGCTAAAAATAGCGCCGCTTTACCGCCGAACGCCCCCCGCGGCTCGGTGTGAAAGAGCTCTAAGGGTCCGATCAGGTCCGCCTGAAAAACGGACAGGCGAACCTGATCAGACAGCCCGTGTGAAAGGGGCCAAGCAGGGAGATAACAAACTAATTTTAATTAAGAAAAAAAAAAAAAAAACAGTTTTTACTTTAAAAATATAAATAAATAAAAATAAAAGCTATTACGAAAAAAGAAAAAAAAAAAAAAAAGGCTATCCCCACTTTGGGAAGGAGATGGGCGGGTAGTGAAAACAGGCAGGTATCGCAGCGCTGCCTCCATTAGCATTTCTGGTTGTAATACCAACGGCCACCACAAGATGGCGCCAGATTCCAGAAGGACCGAAGAAGGCCGCAAAGCCGCGGCCTCAATTACCGGCCGGCGCGGCCCAACTCGATTGCACGGGGGGGGGGTCGGAGTCCGCACGGGGACAGGATACCCCCAGCTGTGCCGCCCCAGGCGCCAGGTCGCTAATTCTAGTCGCAAATGCGACCTGGCGCCCGGAGTTTGTCGAGCCCTGTTTTAGCGGTATTACGGACAATTTCTCTAGGTTGAGAATCCAACCCAAACTTTCCAGTTATTTGGTTGTAGTGCGTACGCTTTGCTCCAAACGAGCCACCGACTGGTCTATCAGCAATAGATTGTCTAGGTACCCTACGACTGTTATGCCCTGTGCCCTTACCCTGGCTAGAGGTGGGGTCAGCACTTTTGTGAACACCCGGGGTGCTGTGGCTAGCCCGAAGGGCAGTGCTACAAACTGGAAATGCTGCTGTTCTAACTCAAACCACAGAAACTTTTGGTGAGTGAGAAATATAGGAACATGCAGATATGCATCCCTGATGTCAATAGATGCCGGAAGTTCTCCTCCTAGAAGGATAGAAATTACTGATCTGATCATCTCCATGCGAAAGGAGCGGATCTTCAGGAACTGATTTAGATTTATTTAGATCCAGAATGGGTCTGACATCTCCATTTGGCTTCGGTTCCATAAAAAGGTTTGAATAGGACCCCAAACCTTGTTCTTTTGCGAGGATCTGTATGATCAACCCTTGAGATTAATCGCTCTAGTGAAACAGAGATTGTTTTTTCTGTGGATCTTTGGGAACGCTTGACCTCAGGAAACGAGACGGTGGAGTGTCTCGAAATTCCAGCTTGTACCCCAGCATTACCATAGAGATGACCCATCTGTCCTGAATTTCCTCTTTCCAGACATCTGAAAACTGCAGACGTCTTCCCCCACCTTGGTGCCGGGGTTTGCCTCTTCATGATGAGGCTTTAGGATTCTGCTTTGCAGGTTTCAGACCCTAGGACTTCTTTTGAGCCTGGGTCTGACCCTGAGGTTTTCCTCTAGAGTCTGACGGCGGAGGCCATCGACACTGCCTAGAGGCGGAAGCCCCTGGCGCAGGGGAAAGAGCCTGTTTAAATGAAGGGCATTTATATTTTCTTTTCACTGGCCAAAGAGTACTTTTCCCACTATAAATTGTTTGATATATTTGTCCAAGTCTTCTCCAAATAGCTGCTCCCCATGAAAAGGGAACCCAGTTAGGAGGTTTTTACATGGTGCTTCAGCTGACCAATTTTTTAACCTCAGGATTCTACACATGCATAAGCATAAGGCGGGACACCTGGTGATTAGAATCTTTAATGGCATCTATGGCAAAGCATAATGCTTTTGGTAGTTCAGTCAAATCCCAAGCTTGTTGTGCAGGAAGCTCTCTAAGGGCCTGTTTAAATTGGTCATTTAGGGATTGACAGACGCCTATTGCAGCGATTACAGGCTGAGTAACGGCACCTGCCATGGAAAAAGTAGATTTTAACAGGGATTCCAACTTTTTATATGTTGGATCCTTAAGCATTTGTGCATTGTCTACAGGACAAGTTAGGCCTTTATTCACACTGGAAATCGCAGCGTCAACTGCTGGTACTTTCCATTTTTTGGAGAATTTCTCCTCCAAGGGGATAGAGAATTGAAAATCTCTTAGGAGGGAGAAAATGTTTATCCGGGTGATCCCATTCAGCAAAAATAAACTGTTCTAGTAATGCATGTGCAGGAAACGCATGCAAAGGTTTTAAGGAACCCAAGGAAGAAACCGAGCTTTCAGGAGACTGCGCTAGGGGCAGTATGAAAGTGGAAAGAACCATCTCCGTAAGAGTTTGTATCAGCAATTTCTCAGATTGTGAGGCTGAAAAAGGTTCATCTACCATTGTTTCCTCCACAGAGGAATCATCGGTTTGTTTTTCCTCCTGATCGACTGAGAGTAACACCTCATCCTGAGCCCACTCTTCCCTTTGCAAAGGTTCTGAAGTGGGGGAGGGGGCTCTAGCACGCTTCCTATCCATTTGAATGGAGGATGCAGCCGCTAATCTTCCTTCCAGACCCTGCAGGGAGGAAGAAAGGACATCTTCAGTCACGTATACAGGGGCTGAGATGTGAGAAGCAGTTGCACCATCAATTTGTTCCAATGGCTCACCCTGGCTTGCCATAACTGGTAATTCAGGCGAGGATGACAGCGTGGAAATGCGACTCGAGATCCTAACGCCTGGGGGTGAAACCTTTACTATTTTTGTCTTTCTGGTGTCTTTTTTGGTAGGTAGAGTCCTAAGCACAAAAATAGAGGCACTATACAATTGCACTTAATCACTGAACATAGTAATGACATTTAAAGCCGCTTTAAGGTTCAGCCTAGTGCTGGGAAAAAAAGTGTCTTTCCTGTATCAGGAATGCCAGCTTGCAACCCTCATGTGTCCCACAGCTCCTGTGTCCCTGTGTGCAGGCTGTTTGTTTCCTCCTCGTCCTAGCTGTAGTTTTATCTGTTTATGCCTGCCGTGTGTCCTCGTGGATGTTCACAGCACTGTGCTTAGGCCCCACCCACCCCGAAAAAAATTCCACCCCTTTTTACATTTAAAAATGTTCCCGCGCTCGTGCGCGGTGCTGTTGGGTCTACAGACCCAACAGGAGGGGGGGAGGGGAGGCAGAGACCTGTTTGTAGCAGGCACACACAACAGTAACAGCATTCAACAGCTTAACAACATTAGCAGTACCAGTGGGTCCTCCGCACCCCCCCCACGGCGGGGGGGTGATGTAAGGTGGGTACACCGCTGTTGTCCCCCTAACCCCTGGTCCCTTCAGAGGGGAGAAAAAAAAAATTGGCAAATTTCTTTTTCCTGAGAGGAATCTCCCTGCACGTGCTGCTGAGGCCATACACAGACTGACTGAGCTTTACAGTGAAGACAACAGAGTAAGGTATGTGCATAGACTCCCTCTAATGGAGAATTAAGGCATGACAACATTTTTTCCCTAATGGAAGATTACATAGGTGTTTTTAGTACCTAAGTTTCTTCCCTTACCTTATCCCCGCCACAGGATTTGCTGAATTAACAGACAATCCAACCATCCTTTTAGGCCTCAATGGCACTTTGGATGGATCTAGTCTATGGAGGCTGTTTAAATCCAGCATGGATCCCTCCTGAAGCTCCTCAGAGCACATCATAACTCATGACCAACACCTTAGACACTGGCGAAAAAACTGATGTGCTCCTGAAAGGAGGAGGGGTTATATAGGGAGTGAACTTCTTGGATTGGGTATACCAGTGTCCATCACCTGCAGGTGGCCTATAACCCAATACGTAATTACTTAAGGCTCTGTGTCCCATGATGTACTATAAAGAAATATTGTTTACATAATGATGAGTAGCTCCTCTTCAGGGATGGCTCCAGACACAGATCAAAAGGAGGACACTGCAATTTAAAGAAGAAACTAAACTCGTTATGGAAGAAACTAAACTATATACTATATAGTGTTCTTTTTTGGGATTCAGAAGTTATTTGGGTTATAGGACAGATAGTGCAGCGACCAGAAAGCTGGGGGTATACAGGCTTTGGGCAAAACATACCTGTTGTCTCTGTTGTACTTTTTTTCCTCTGGTCTTGATAGCTCTGCACAACCACATAACTCAACATGTTTGCATATTTACAATTACCTTATTATGAACGACAGAAACTAAACATGCTATACAGTTTTCTTTGTGGAGTTTGGAAGGGATTTAAGTTGTAAGGAAGACAAGGCAGTGATCAGAGATGTGCCTGATTATATCAGACTAAAGCTGGAGGTGCACAGGGTTTGAGCCACACACTGTACCTAATGCCCTCTAGTCCTAATAGCTCTGCACAATCACAAAATCACCTCTAGCTTGCCCTCCTCCAGCAATGACAGATCTACACTCTCTGAATGGTTTCCAGACCAGCACCCACTTTGTTTAGGCACTGGGAGGGATGACCTAACTCCTGTGCATGTTGGAGTTATCCTGATGCTTGGCTAAACTCCACTGTATGTCACAGCCAGTGTACAATTTAAGCAAATGTGCCAAAAAAAAAAAAAGAGAACCTTTTTTTTTTTTTTTGCAGACAAAACATACAACGTCTTCAACTTTAGTTTCACTTAACAGAAATATGGGTGGGTGGAATTCTATGCTGTTAAAGGGGTTGTAAAGCCAGAAGGTTTTTTTTTATCTTAATGCATTCTATGCATTAAGATAAAAAACCTTCTGCATGCAGCAGCCTCCCTCGGCCCCCCTAATACTTACCTGAGCCCCAACTCTTGCCAGCGATCTTCGCGAGTGCCTCAGCCATCCGGGACTCTCCTCCTGATTGGCTGAGACACAGCAGCAGCGCCATTGGCTCCCGCTGCTGTCAAAGTCAGTTAGCCAATCATCAGAGAGAGGGGACGGGGCTGAACAGGAGCTCTGACTCAGCTCGGATGCCCCCACAGCAAGCTGCTTGCTATGGGGGCACTCAACAGGAGGGAGTGGCCAGGAGATCCAAAGAGGGACCCGAGAAGAGAAGGATCTGGGCTGCTCTGTGCAAATCCACTGCACAGAGCAGGTAAGTATAACACGTTTGTTATTTTTAGAGAAAAAAAAACAAGACTTTACAATCACTTTAAGGGGCGGTTTACACCACAAAAACACCCTCCAGATCCGTTCCGGATGTGTTTCTGCAAGTACGTTTTTAACACTTTTTTTTTTATGCGTTTGCAGATGCATTCCAGGTGCTTTTCTTCTTCTTTTCTGTGTTTTTTTTTTTCACTATACTAGGGTCCAGTGCATTTTTGATGCGTTCCAGTACAGTCCACTGCAGGAAAAATGCAGCATGTTCTACTTTTTTTCTGGAGCTGAAAAGCACGGGAACTGACTGCACTGGTGTGAACTATGCCATTGGAAACCATATACCCTACTTTCCATGCGTTTTTGATGCAGAACAAAAACGCACTGGACTGCATGTGGTGTGAACTGGCCCTAAAGCCAATCTCTAGGCCAGTGGTTCTCAACTCCCATCCTCAGGACCCACTAACAGGTCAAGCTTGCAAGATAACTGAAATACATCACAGGTGATATAATTTGCTGCTCATTGATTGCAGTAGTCTAGTCTGCATCTCCCCAAGGTAATACTTAAAATCTGGCCTGTTAGTGGGTCCTGCGGATAGGAGTTGAGAACCACTGCTCTAGGCAAATATAAAAGACACAAATTAAGGCAGCTTTGTGATCATTAACTACTTGAACTCCTGAAGGTTTTAACCCCTTCGTGACCAGAGCATTTTTTTTCTATTCAGCACTGTGCTACTTTAAATGGCAATTGGGTGGTATAAATTTACATTTTTTCACAAATAGAGCTTTCTTTTGGTGATATCCAATCGCCACTGGGTTTTTAATCTTTTTGCAATATAAACAAAAAAGACCTAAAATTTTGAAAAATCAAAAAAATAACATTTTCTACTTTCTGTTATAAAACATATCCAATATTTTTTTTTAGTCTAATTTCTTCATAAATGTGGGCCAAATGTATTTTGCTAAATGTCTTTGATGGAAAAAAAAATGCAATAAGCATATATTAAATAGTTTGTACGAACTTTATAGCGTCTATAAACTATGGTATATATACTAGAATTTTTATGCAGCTATGACACTACACTGGTAATGGCGGTGATAAGCGACTTATAATGGGACAGGTGACAGTGTGGCTGGCAATCTAGCATTAGCGGACGCTGGCTGGGAGGTTCGCTAACTGACACGGACTTCAATAGTGACACTAATAGAGTGACCAGTGCTAATACTGTACACTTTCACTGTACTAATGACACTGGCTGGGAAGGGGTTAAAGTGGTTCTAAACATGAAGGTAACAAAACCTTCAGTATGCAGCTCCCTCCTTAGCCCCCCTTATACTTACCTGAGCCTGATCCCAATATGTGGCTGCTATCTTATTGGCTCCCGCTGCTGTCAGGGGTACAATTTACCCCGTTAACAATTCAAATGGGGGGGTCCCCTTGTTAAAGGGGGCTTCCAGATTTTGATAAGCCCCCTGCCCGCATACCCCCACAACCACCGGGCAAGGGATGAGGCCCTTGTCCCCATCAACATGGGGACAAGGTGCTTTGGGGTCAGACCCCAAAACACCCTCCCCATGTTGAGGGCATGTGGCCTGGTATGGTTCAGGAGGGGGCGCTCTCTCACCCCCCCCCCCCTCTTTTCCTGCAGCCTGCCAGGTTGCGTGCTCGGATAAGGGTCTGGTATGGATTTTGGGTGGGGTCCCTATGCCATTTTTTTTTAAATTTTGGCGCAGGGTTCCCCTTAAAATCCATACCAGATTAAAGGGCCTGGTATGGATTTTGGGGGGAACCCCATGCAATTTATTTTTTAATCTTTGGTTCGGGGTTCCCCTCAATATTTATACCAGACCCAAAAGGCCTGGTAATGGACTGGTGGGGAACCCATGCCCTTTTTTTTCAATGAGTTTTATCTATATTGCCGAGAACCGACAATTCAGTACAGCCGCAATCAGTTTTCAATGACAACTTTTCCTTTAGAAATCTCATTTTGCTGTGGTAATGTTCTAAACACGGGAAAGCTGTGCCACTTTACAGGAATGCTATAGACACCCCCCCAGGCACGATATTTAAACGCTTGCCGACCAGCTGCCGTTTTAATACTGCGGCAGGTCGGCATGATCCCACGAGCTGTCGTAGCTATACGTCGGCTCCTTTAAGCGAGATAGCAGGCACGCACACCCACTGCACTGCGGGGGTGCCGATGCTCGTGGCCGACGGTCGCGATGACCGCCGGCCACGAGCGATCGTGCGCACAAGAGGCAGAACAGGGACGTGTGTGTGTAAACACCCAAATCCCTGTTCTGTGAGGAGAGACAGATCATGAGTTCCTAATAGCTAGGAATCACGATCTGTCATTTCCTCTAGGTCAGTCCCCTCCCTTTCCCCTTCCTTGCCAGTGACATTTTTACAGTAATCAGTGCATTTTTTTAGCACTGATCACTGTATAAATGCCAATGGTCCCAAAAATGTGTCCCAAAAAAGGGTCCGATGTTTCTGTCATAATGTTGCAGTCCCGATAAAAATCACAGATCGCCATTACTAGTAAAAAAAATAAAAATAATAAAAATGCCATAAATCTATCCCCTATTTTGTAGACGCTATAAGTTTTGCGCAAACCAATCAATATATGCTTATTGTGATTTTTATTACCAAAATATGTAGAAGGATACACATCGGCCTAAACTGAGAAAAAAATTTGCTTTTTTTAAAAAAAAAATGGGGATATTTATTATAGCAAAAAGTACAAAATATTGTGTTTTTCTCAAAATTGTCGCTTTTTTTGTTTATAATGCAAAAAATAAATACCACAGAGATGATGATCAAATACCACCAAAAGAAATCTCTATTTGTGGGAAAAAAAGGACGTCAATTTTGTTTGGGTACAGCGCCGTACAACCGCACAATTGTCAGTTGTCAAGCGAAGCAGTGCCGAATCGCAAAAAATGGTTCGGTCATCCAGCAGCCAAATCCTCTGGGGCTGAAGTGGTTAAAGGAATGTTTTATGTTAAGCATTAAAAAAATCACTGCTCCCGAAAAAAACGGCTGATTTTTTTTAAAGAAAAATTTGCATTGATACATGTCCCTGGGGCAGGACCCGGGTCCCCAAACACTTTTTATGACAATAGCTTGCATATAAGCCTTTAAAATGATATTTCATGTTCGTGCCCCATAGACTTTAACAGTGTTCAGGCGGCTTTTGAATTTGCCCCGAACACCGCATTTTGTTTGGTGTTCGCCGAACATCCCAAACAACCAAAGTTCGGCCCGAACTTATGCTCGGGCCGATCTGATCGCCCATCCCTAGGGACAAACACTGTTCAAAGGAATCAGCCGACATTCTAGCAGGATATGGACAGAAGTTATGGTCCTTTCACAAGGAGCAGACTCTGGCTGTGAACAACTTGCTCAGCAGTAGATCTGGGAGCTGATGTATGTTTTTAGCGGACTGGATGTAGGAAGGTATAAAACGGTCACATGTGCATTTGCACCCGCTGCTCCATAGAGAAGATTGGAGGTTCCAATCAGGTCCGCCTGAAAAACTGACAGATGGGTCCGACCGGAACATATGTGTGAAAGGGGTCTTATTCAATAGCCAGCCATATAAAAAAAAAAAAATTTATATATGTATTACATTTTTCCTAGAATTATTCAATGAAATGTTCAAATTTATGCAAAGCATAAAATGGTGGAGATAACTATAAGCCTAGGTTCATACATTTGCATTTTTGCAGCACCGCTCTTCACTTAAATGGGCTGCCATGCCTGCATTAAAAAATGTGTATGCACCTTTTTGAAAATGCGGCCCGCAGTTCTTACCATTCGATTTCCCTGCAGTTCTCGAACCAGCAAACGCGCTGCGTATTTACATGCATGGGAGTGCCATTCAGAATAGTAAAAAGAATGGGTTAACGGATAAATGAGGAGTCAAAGTTTGAAGCAAAAGATTAAGAGCTGCTTCGCATTGCCCTGCTGCACTTTTGATAAAGCGCAGCTAACCTGCTGTTTTCGTGCGGGTTATCTGCGCTTACTATAAACTTCTATGAGGACCTGCAGTTTTGGAGCAGTTTCATAAAGCGCACCAGAATTCCTGCATGCTGCATCTTTGGTGTGCTTTTTGACATTGCACCAAAACTGCAGGTCCTCAAACGTCTATGGGAAAGCGCAGCTAACCCGCAGGAAAACTGTGCTTTTAGTAGGGCAGTGTGAGCCATCCTAAATGTGATACTTGGAGTCAGTCTTCCATTAATTGAAGGATGAAAATAACAAAAACAATACTGGAACTGGACGAAAGGGATTTCACAATATCCTGCAGTTAATACTTTAAATTTTAATGAGATTAAATCATTTTGGATCTGAATCAATAAGAGAAAAGTCACTGCATTTAAACCAGCGTTTGTCAAAGGCATAAGAAACCTAACGCTACAACTCTACTATACATGTTATCCTTGTGTAAAACTTCTACTTTTGGAAAGAGTGTTAACGTGTTAGACCACCATCGGAGTACTACTGGTACCCTTCTGGGAAGTTCCCCCTCCCTATTTGTCCTGGGGATCATTGTCATAGGGACAGAAAGTGATGAAAAACATAAAACATTTGTCACTAGTCAATGGAGCAGGAGATCAAGAACACTTATTCAGTTGACAACTTCCCCTGACTTCAAAGAGTTCCTCTTAAGCCAGCCACAGACGGTTCAAATCTTGGCGGGTCCAGAAGGAATGGGCTGAGATTCGAATCATGTATAGGCAGGCTAAATGTACCCAAGTTGGTCGATCGATCAATTTGGATACAAGCAGTTTGTCGGATTTTACATGCGATTATTGCTAGCAGCTGTTATAGCCACTAGCAAAAAAAAAAAATCGGATCTTTTGGGTAGTAGCACCCCACCTCTGCTCTATTATATGATTACCCCTCCCTACACCCACCTTTTGGGGCACAGTGTGGTGGGGAAAATCCCATTGTTCTGTGTGGAGGAGGAGGGGAGCATCATTTTTGAAGGGCCTTTTCCTGGAAACACTCATCCGGTGTTGTCTCTAGCACTGGAAGCCACTGCTATAGCTTGAGCAACTGTTTGTTTTTTTTTTTTTTATGACTGATAACTAAAAATATCACTAAGCCATCTTATACCCTACTTTGATCATTTCCTAATAGAGCTGCAAGATTAATCATTAAGAATCAAAATTGCGATCTTTTTCTCTTCCTGATCTTCAAAACAGCATGTCACGATTCTTTCTAACAAGTGCAGAGAGTTCTCACAGCTGGTCAAAAAAAAAAAAATACAGGCAGCCTCCCAAGTTCAATCACAACACACTTACAAAGTATCTTTTCGTTCTTTTATCAAAGGAAAGAACTCCAGTGTGTAAAAGAAGGAAGTTTAACCATTTAAAGACCAAACCTTTTCTGATAATTGTTGATTACAAGTAAAAATAATTATTTTCTGCTAGAAAATTACTTGGAAACACCCAAACATGATATATATATATTTTTTTTTAGCAGAGACCCTACAGAATAAAATGGTGTTTGTTGCAATATTTTATGTCACACCGTATTTGCGCAGCTTTCTTTCAAATGCATTTTTTTTTAAAAATACACTTTAATAAATTTAAAAAAAAACTAAACAGTAAAGTTAGCCCATTTTTTTTTGTATAATGTGAAAGATGTTACATCGCAAGAATCGTGAGAGAATCATGAGCTTTGTTCTAAGCAAAAAAATTGTGATTCTCATTTTAGCCAGAATCGTGCATCTCTATTTCCTAATAAATATTAAAGTTAAACGATTCTGAATAAAATGAGAATCACGATTTTCTTTGTATAGAATGAAGATCATGATTTTCCCATGATTCTTGCGGGGTAACATCATCTTTCACATTATACAAAAAATTGGGCTAACTTTAATGCTTTTATTATTTTTTTAATTCATTGAAGTGTATTGTTTCCCAAAAAATTGCATTTGAAATACCGCTGCGCAAATACAGTGTGACATAAAATATTGCAATGATCACCATTTTATTCTCTAGGGCCTCTGCTAAATATATATATATATATATATATATATATATAAATGTTTGGGGGTTCTAAGTAGTTTTCTAGCAAAAAATACTAATTTTAAACTTGTAAGCAACACGTGTCAAAAAAGGTTTAGTCTTTAAGTGGTTAAACTGACCTTGTTTACAGACTGAAGTTCTTCCCTTTGATCTCTAAAAGAACTAAAAGATACTTAGTATCTCTTCTCTTCTCTATCTCTCAGTGCTGAGGAATGTTGATGAACATTTGTTGACCGCTTGGCTTTGCACTGTTTACATAGAATCATGAAAATGGCTGATTAGGATCGGGAGGCGATTTTTTAAGGATTAATCGTGCAGCTCTAATAAATATATATGTATCTTATCTGTGTCTACAAACGTTGACTTCTTCAACATACACAAGTTTTTTACAATGTGATGGTATGGGTACAACAGCTCTTTAAATTCTACATTACCTGTATGGTATTACGATTCTTAGATCAGCCACATCTGCAGCAAATACAGGGTGGTGACCCATGGCAATGCTATCCACAGCTCACAGACATAATCTTGTGTGTGTAAAGGCTAATTCTTACCAGCCTCTGCATTACAACAGAGTGGTTGGTGTGTGGTGCAACGTATCACAACAAAGCTGATGTGCTGACTGCGTCGCACTGTTCACCTTTTTTTTAAACCAATTGCATTGAAATATCACGCAGTGACATTTCATTAAGTTGTATCGGCCACAGTGCCATAGGAGACAGTGGATTGCCTTGCATTGCCCATACACCACAACACAGTAGTGTGAAACGGCCATGGGATTGCGCTGGAATAGCCACCCAACGTAGTCCCACTGCACCTGGTTTGAATGAGCCCTAGGAATATTGGCCTTTTGTCAAACCTCACCTTTTAGCCCATCAGGCCGGGTTCACACTGGTACGACACGACAGTCGTATGACTGTGGATCCGATTTTGCCCTGCAACTTGAAGTCTGACATCAGTCCGACTTCAATGAACGGGGATCCGACTTTGATCCTGACAATGCAGGCTCTTTGTATCTGGTATGAATCTTTAGGGGGAACTCCATGCCAAATTAAAAAAAAAACAAAAATGGCATGGGTTCCCCCTCCAAGAGCATACCAGGCCCTTCAGTCTGGTATGGATTTTAAGGGGAACCCCCATGCCAAAAAAAAAAAAAAAACGACGTAGGTTTCACTCAAATTCCGTACCAGACCCTTATCCAAGCACGCAGCCCAGCAGGTCAGGAAAGGGGGTGGGGACAAGCAAGCGCCCCCTCCTCTCCTGAAGAGTACCAGACCACATGCCCTTAACATGTAGGGGTGGGTGCTTTGGGGCAGGGGGGCCTTGCGCCTCCCACCTCAAAGCACCTTGTCCCCATGCTGATGAGGACAAGGACCTCTTCCCGACAACCCATCATGCCCCCAGCGGTGACGTCATAATGGGCGGGGCCTCTAGATGACTTCACCCGGTGACCCCACCCCATGCCAATATAAGTAGTGGCACACTGCGCACCCAGCATTAGAGCAGGAGAGAGCGCCCAGCAGAAGGCAGAAGACAGCAGACAGAGGGAGAAGAACCGGAGAGGGCTAGAAGACCTGGCGAGGGGAGAAGATTCAGCAGAGGCAGAAGACATCAGCGGAGGAGGCAGAAGAGCCGGAGAGGGGAGAAGAAATCGGAAGAGACACCAGAGCTGCCTTAATAAATTACTTTAAAAACATTTGTAATGTGTTTTATTTTTGACACTTTTTTTAGGTCAATGGATAGGGGTACAATGTACCCGATACTCATTCACATAGGTTGGGGGGCCGGGATCTGGGGGCCCCCTTGTTAAAGGGGGCTTCCAGATTCCGATAAGCCCCCCGCCCGCAGACCCCGACAACCAAGGGTTGTCTGGAAGAGACCCTTGTTCCCATCAACATAGAGGCAAGGTGCTTTGGGGTGAGGAGGCGCAGGGCTCCCCCTGCCCCGAAGCACCCACCCCCCCATGTTGAGGGCATGCAGCCTGGTACGGTTCAGGAGGAGGGGGGAACTCGCTCGTCCCCATCCCCTTCACTGACCTGCCGGGCTACGTGCTCGGATAAGGGTCTAGTATGGATTTTGGGGGGACCCCACGCCATTTTTTTGGCATGGGGGTTCTCCTTAAAATCCATACCAGACTGAAGAGGCTGGTATGCTCTTGGAGAGGAACCCATGCCGTTTATTTTTTTAAAAGGCGTGAAGTTCCCCTTCAAGATCATCAGAGCACAAGTCGCATGCCAAAGTCGGATCAGTTAAGACCACGATCCGACTTTGATCCGACTTCAGTGATATGCAATGGGCTGAAGTAGGTTCAAAGTCGGTCCAAAGTAGTGCAGGGAGCATTTTCCAAGTAAGAGCGACTTGTGTCGGACCAGTTAAGACGGCTCTCATAGGGAAACATTGCTTTTCACATGTCATGCGACATGAGCTGCCAATGTCGGAGTGTTTGTCGTACAAGTGTGAACTCGGCCTCAGACACACACGGATGATTTCCCTGTGTACATATGTTTTAATTATACACGTCGTATAAAAGCTTGGACTTTTGGCATCTCTATAAATGTCTTCCGTTTTCTCTGATTTTAGAGTTACATGAAATTCAACATAAAAATAATATGTACTTGTGGAAAAAAAAAAGACACTGATTTCTTGTAAATAAATAAATGTATGTGCAGTGAAACTAGACTTTTATAGGTTAGATATTGCACTGGGAGAAAGGGCACACTAATTACTGCTAGTAAGTTGTGCTGCTTACCATATATTACCTGGCTGAGTGACTTTTGGCTTTGACGGTTTTCACTTGCATAACTAATTCTAAGTTCTAAATGTTAGCTCTGTCTTAACCTGTTTTACCGAATTTTAGCTGTACTTTGACTTGCTGTAAAATTACAGAAGAAATTGTTCAGGATGCTTTAGGGAGAATTCCAAAAAATATGACACCTGTATCTTTTCTGTCTACCACATACCACTTCAATGGCAGCTCTATCAAGCACTTACAAAAGATGTCAACCCAATTTTTTATCCTTCCTTCTAGAAGGGTACTAGACAGGACAGCAAGCCACTGTTGCCATGGAGAAATTATATATATATATATATATATATATATATATATATATATATATATATATATATATATATATATATAATATTCGTACATATACGCACACAGTATAGTACAGGGGAGGATGAGGCTCCCACAGGTCTTGTATTGAAGCAACAGAAACCGATTTATTGGTTAATGTTTCCATAAGGCACTGCTTGTCTTTCTCAGTGACTTGAGACATCGACCAATAAATCGGTTTCTGTTACTTCAATACAAGACCCTTGAGTGCCTCTTCCACTAAACCGTTTGTATTTACTTGCCTTTGAGTGCACCTGGGCAGTCTTTGCTTTTATCTAATACAGTGCCCACCATTGTACCCATATGCCCATCAGCCATAACTTTATGACCATTGATAGGTTAGATGAATAAAATTGATTATTTTGTTACAATGGCATCTGAAAGTCAGTGGGATATAGTAAGTAGGAAGTAAATATGTTGTCCCTGAATGTTGAAAGGAGCCAATTGCTCCTGCTGCTGTCAATCACGGCCTGTGCAGAGGGGGCAGGGCTGAGCCTCTCTGTCTGTGTCTTTAGACACAGGCAGCGCAGCTTGAGATTGAGCCTGCAGGTGTGCCACAGTAGGAGGCGGCTTTCTATGGTGGTACACTGAGAAAAGGAGGAACCAGGAGTGCGGGTTGGGGATCCCAGAAGAGAAGATCAGGGCTTCTCTAAGAAAACCGTTGCACAGAGCAGGTAAGTATAAACCTGTTTGTTATTTTAAAAAATAGCCTTAAAAATCACTTTAGGGTAAAAAAAACAAAAAAAAAACAAACAGCACTGTCGCTGGCTCCTGCTGCTGTCAATCAAATCCTGTGGGGTGGGAGCGGAGGGTGGGGTGAGCCATGCGTGTCAATGAACGCAGCCTGTCTCAGGATAGAGCCCACACATGTGTTACTATATAAAGCAGCTTCCTATGGTTGCACATACAGAAGAGGAGGAACCTAGAGCACTGACAGGGGACCCCAGAAGAGGAGCTTTGTGGCTGCTTTGTGTAAAGCCATTGCACAGAGGAGGTAAGCATGACCTGTTTGTTATTTAACCACTTACGGACCACCCGCCGCAGTTTTACGTCGACTGTTTGAAGAGGGATATCGTTGTTATGGCAGCAGCTAGCTGCGGACCGCCTTCTTCAGCAGGCGGTCCGCTACAAGCTAAAAGTGGTCTCTGCGGCGGAGACCATGCGTGTCAATGAACGCAGCCTGTCTCAGGATAGAGCCAACACATGTGTTACTATATAAAGCAGCTTCCTATGGTTGCACATACAGAAGAGGAGGAACCTAGAGCACTGACAGGGGACCCCAGAAGAGGAGCTTGGTGGCTGCTTTGTGTAAAGCCATTGCACAGAGCAGGTAAGTATGACATGTTTGTTATTTAACCACTTACGGACCACCCGCCGCAGTTTTACGTCGACTGTTTGAAGAAGGATATCGTTGTTATGGCAGCAGCTAGCTGCAGACCGCCTTCTTCAGCAGGCGGTCCGCTACAAGCTAAAAGTGGTCTCTGCGGCAAATTCGCTGCAAGATCACTTTTATCGGCGGCGGGAGAGGGCCCCCACCACGATTCAGTGCCCTCCGCCGCCGTCAGCAGTGGCGGAGCTGATCCGGTCCTCTCACTGGCTGTGCATGGAGACGAGTGAGGGGAAGATGGCCGCCACCCTTCTCCATGACACTGCAGGGCGGAAGCGATGTCAAAATGTCATTTCCGCCCACAGCTCTTAAAGGGCCATTTTCTAAATTTTTTTTTAAATGACATTTTTTTTTATTGCATTTAAGTGTAAATATGAGGTCTGAGGTCTTTTTGACCGCAGATCTCATATTTAACCGCTTCCCTACCGCCTCACACAGATACACTGTGGCAGATTTTTTTTTAACCAAAAATATATAGAAGAATACGTATTGGCCTAAACTGAGGAAAAAAAAATGTTTTATATATTTTTGGGGGATATTTATTATAGCAAAAAGTAAAAAATAATGCTATTTTTTTCAAAATTGTCGCTATTTTTTTGTTTATAGCGCAAAAAATAAAAACCGCAGAGGTGATCAAATACCACCAAATGAAAGCTCTATTTGTGGGAAAAAAGGATGTCAATTTTGTTTGGGAGCCACGTCGCGCGACCGCACAATTGTCAGTTAAAGCGACGCAGTACCGAATCGCAAAAAGTGCTCTGGTCAGGAATGGGATAAAATCCTCCGGGGCTGAGGTGGTTAAGAGGTCCTGTTATGCTTTTTTCTATTACAAGGGATGTTTACATTCCTTGTAATAGGAATAAAAGGGACATTTTTTTTTTTTTAAACAGTGTAAAAATAAAAGGTAAAATAAATAAGAAAAAAAATTTTTTAAACGCGTCCCGTCCCGACGAGCTCGTGTGCAGAAGAACGCATACGTTAGTGCCCACATATGAAAACGGTGGTCAAACCACACATGTGGGGTATCGCCGCGATTGGTAGAGTGAGAGCAATAATTCTAAACCTAGACCTCCTCTGTAACTCAAAACATGCAACCTATAGAATTTTTTAAACGTTGCCTATGGAGATTTTTAAAGGTAAAAGTTTGTCGCCATTCCACGAGCGGGCGCAATTTTGAAGCGTGACATATTAGGTATTACTTTACTCTGCGTAACATTATCTTTCACAATATAAAAAAAAAATTGGCTAACTTTACTGTTGTCTTTTTTTTAATTCAAAAAAGTGTATTTTTTCCAAAATACGGTGTGACAGAAAGTATTGCAACGACATTGCATTTTCTCTAGGGTGTTAGAAAAAAAATGTATAATGTTTGGGGGTTCTACATAATTTTCTAGCAAAAAAAATGTTTTTAACTTGTAAATAACAAATCTCAGAAAGAGGCTCGGTCCTTAAGTGGTTAAAAGAAAAAAAAATTACAATTACTTTTACTTTAAGAAAGTTTTAAGGAACACAACAGTTTGAGGTGTTGGCCTGGCCTCCAGATCACAATTAAATCAAGCATCTGCGAGATGCCCTGGAAAAACAAGTCCAATCCATGGAGGCCCCACCTCACAACTTACAGGATCTACTACTAATGGCTTGGTGGTTGCCAGATACCACAGCATACCTTTGGAGGGCTAGTGGTGTCCTACTCAATATATTGTGTGTATGTGTGTGTGTGTGTGTGTGTGTGTGTGTGTGTATATATATAATATATATATATAGAGAGATAGAGAGATAGAGAAATAGAGAGATAGAGAGATAGATATATAGAGAGATAGAGAGATATATAGAGAGATATATAGAGAGATAGAGAGATATATAGAGAGATATATAGAGAGATATATAGAGAGATATATAGAGAGATATATAGAGAGATATATAGAGAGATATATAGAGAGATATATAGAGAGATATATAGAGAGATATATAGAGAGATATATAGAGAGATATATAGAGAGATATATAGAGAGATATATAGAGAGATATATAGAGAGATATATAGAGAGATATATAGAGAGATATATAGAGAGATATATAGAGAGATATATAGAGAGATATATAGAGAGATATATAGAGAGAGATAGAGAGATAGAGATAGAGATATATAGAGAGATAGAGATAGAGATATATAGAGAGATAGAGATAGAGATATATAGAGAGATAGAGATAGAGATATATAGAGAGATAGAGATAGAGATATATAGAGAGATAGAGATAGAGATATATAGAGAGATATAGAGATATATAGAGAGATAGAGATAGAGATATATAGAGAGATAGAGATATATAGAGAGATAGAGATAGAGATATATAGAGAGATAGAGATAGAGATATATAGAGAGATAGAGATAGAGATATATAGAGAGATAGAGATAGAGATATATAGAGAGATAGAGATAGAGATATATAGAGAGATAGAGATATATAGATATATAGAGAGATAGAGATATATAGATATATAGAGATAGAGATATATAGAGAGATAGAGATAGAGATATATAGAGAGATAGAGATAGAGATATATAGAGAGATAGAGATATATAGATATATAGAGAGATAGAGATATATAGATATATAGAGATAGAGATATATAGAGAGATAGAGATATATAGATATATAGAGATAGAGATATATAGAGAGATAGAGATATATAGAGAGATAGAGATATATATAGAGAGATAGAGATATATAGAGAGATAGAGATAGAGATATAGAGAGATAGAGATAGAGATATATAGAGAGATAGAGATAGAGATATATAGAGAGATAGAGATAGAGATATATAGAGAGATAGAGATAGAGATATATAGAGATAGAGATATATAGAGAGATAGAGATATATAGAGAGATAGAGATATATAGAGAGATAGAGATAGAGATATATAGAGAGATAGAGATAGAGATATATAGAGAGATAGAGATAGAGATATATAGAGAGATAGAGATAGAGATATATAGAGAGATAGAGATATATAGATATAGATATATATAGGAAGGCCTGTATACTGGCCTGAAATGATGGGAGGAGCCCGGAAGGTATTTAACCAGACCACCCACGATGGTCTGTGTCGGTTCCAGTGTGTGGTATCACGTCATCAGGCCGACTTACCTAAACTCACCGCACGTTTGTGAGTTCCTACTCTCGAGATCCAGCGTGTCGTCAGTTCCCATTCGCAGTTCCCGACCGTTACACTCGCTGTCGTAGGTAGGAGCTATTGTTACCGTTTATAGAATCGAATCGTTATGTTATCCGTACGGAGTCACTTTCGGATCAAGTCGCATTAGCGGCGCACAGTCCCGAAATCTTTGTTCCACACATAACACCCCCCCCCCCCCCCCCTTCTAACCATACACCTCCTACGAAACCCCCACTTTCATCTAAAACTGACTCTCTACACCTCTTACCGCACAAACACTCACAAACGGCCAATCTGAATCTAGTCGCAGCTTCGGCACTACGCTTCGGATCCTCGGCAAAACGCAAGCCCTTCAACCACTATCACCATCAGTCGATCCGAGTCCAGTCATATCAATTCGGATGCGACACACAAACCACATCATCACCTTACATCAGTGCTACTTTCATCCAACCTATCCGAGTCCAGTCGCATAATGGCTCAATGATTCGGATCCTCTGCATTACAACCCCATCAACCAATCCGAGTCCAGTCGTAGCACCGGCTCAACGATTCGGATCCCTCACAAACAATACCATAAACACACACAACTCACACCATCTATTTTGTACCAATGCTGCGCACGGTTATTCCTACATAATCAAATTTCCGCTAAAAACTTTCTTTCGCCTTTAAAAGGCTGCTTACTTGCAATTGCTGCAAACATTTTACGAAATGGCTCTAATCAGCCACTCCTCTCCAGTAGCAACACGGCTACTCATCGATTTCTCTATCACTTTCCCCTTTTCAGGTCAGTAGAGTTCTCCAGTTGGTCCTTCCTGCACCAGGTGTGGACAGTATCTTCCTCAGGTAAAAAAAAAAAAAAAACCTTGTTGAGGGGTTGCATCTCTTCATCAGGGGGTCAACTTCTGCCCTAAACAGCTCTCTAGCACTCCCTCTCAAAAAAAAAAAAAATCTTCCTATGTCACCCCTACTACAGGTTCCCGGACGACCCAAATCTCGACCCCAAACCAAGACTCCACTACTAGGGCTTCAAGTCAGGTGCGTAATTCAAAGGGATCCCCCTTTGCTTTTTCTCAAAGACACACCTTTCACGACATATTTACTTCACATACACAATTTGATTCATTCCGAGGCGTTAGCAACTGTCACATACTTCTGTGCACTTCACTCTGTTTTCGAAGAGCGATCCGAGATCCTTCACCACGCAGACAAGGTCACCTAACATCCAGCTTGCTGGCAGTGCAAGCGTTAGCAGACCGAACATACGTCAATTAACTACAGATCGCAACATTCCTACTTAGAACACCAGACTTCAAATACCCGCCCCAGTCCGCCCTGGGGGCTCTGGTTCATTAGTCTGTGACGAGCACAGGTGACACTCGGTTGTCACGCATTCTTTCGAGTTTTCTAAAGTCACACTCAAGTGTTAGCAGACCGAACATACGTCAATTAACTACAGATCGCAACATTCCTACTTAGAACACCAGACTTCAAATACCCGCCCCAGTCCGCCCTGGGGGCTCTGGTTCATTAGTCTGTGACGAGCACAGGTGACACTCGGTTGTCACGCATTCTTTCGAGTTTTCTAAAGTCACACTCAACAGCACTCGTACGCAAACTAGCTGTCACTATGGCTGTCGCTCCTTCTCCTATCCTTTATTTTTCTTCTACCTTCCATCTCATCTACCTAAAAATCTATCATCTCCTACCTTTATACACCTATCTAAAACATATGCATTTCCCCCCTATCTTAGCTGACGCCATGTCGCAGGCCGACAGCGAGGACTTTGCCTCCACCCCGCCATCACCCGGGGCAGGCTCAGCAAATGACGGCTTACAGTCTCTCAGAGCTTGGACCATCCCCAAGCTTACAGTAGTACTACGGCGCAGGAGTATTCCCTACTCTGCGACTGCTAGGAAAGCTGAGCTCTTTAGGTTGCTGTTTCCTCCGCCAGTGGCAGTCCAACCAGGCACCCAAGCGTCAGTGCAATCAATCTCCTCAGCAATTACTCAGCTGCACTCCTTGGTGACCACACTGTCTGCAGCAGTTACCGACCTCCAGACAAGAGTGGGAACCCTGGAGGTATATCAAGCTGCACTCCCACCATCTACAGTAACCACCCTCAACCCCATGCCTCTCCTTACAGGTACGCCCAACATCTGTACCTACGTCTTTCCCGCACATCTCGTCCGAGCAGGCATCAGGAAGGACATCATGGATGGGAAGGACGTTAACTTAGCATCCCTCCTCATCGCAGTACATGACTTGGCTGAAAACAAAAAAGTCCTATTCATGGGGGGACGTTTCCGTCGTCCTGAAGGCTAAAGACCATAGGCTTACCCGCAAACTCAACATTGCAGAGTTTGTGCTGGCCTTTGGGATGTTCAGAGACGTACTATGCACGGTCAACCCCAACAGGAGGCAAGAGCTGGATCTATACTTACATGCAGTAGTGGATCTAGGTTATAAATATGGAGGATGCTCATTTTATGACTATCACAGGTCATTTTCAGCTAAAGCAGCAGCCAGACTCTCCCAGTTCCAGGCAACTACCAACTGGAGCACCATCGATACAGAGCTGTTCTGTCGCCATTTCGCTGGCCTACGTTCCCCACTCTGTACTAACTGCCAGTCTACCCATATGGCTAACTGGTGCTCCGAGTCAGGTGGCAGGCGCCCCCCCAACTTTCCCTCCATCTCCAGTGCCGCTCACAACCCAACAGCATTTACTCAGCCGGCCCAGGCAGACAGATTAGGACGACCCGTCCGTGCACTAGGAGGAGCAGCCATATGCAATAATTTCAACTTCGGTGGTTGTAACTTCCCTCACTGCAAACTCCTTCATATCTGCCTCACATGCCACAAAGCTCACCCCAGGTACACCTGCGGTATCAAACTGCTTAAAATTCGCATTACTAAGCCGAGTGCACGCTGGATGGCTCAGGTTTTACCTCTCCTCACACCCAACACCTTCACTGGCAGCCTTCCTCATCCAGGGATTCACGACAGGCTTTCACACCAGACTTATCACACTCCCCAACACAACTCACGAATGCAAAAATCTGCTTTCAGCCGCTTCCGACGAGGAAGCCATCACCACCCTGCTGCAGACAGAACTAGACCGGGGGTACATGATCGGTCCCTTTACACAATCACCTTTCTCTGTATGGAGAGTCAGCCCTATCGGGCTTGTGAAGGGCAAGTTTTCAAATAAACTTTGTTTAGTCTAGTCTATGATTTGTCCGCGCCCCATTGTTCCCACATACCCAGTTTAAATTCACTCATACCTTCAGAAGAGTTTTCACTTAAATATTCATCCGTAGACTAAGCTATTCAATCTATCATTTATGCAGGAGTAGGCGCTTGGCTGTCTAAAGCAGACATCTCGGATGCATTCAAGTTGTTACCAATCGAGCCGTACCTATGGCGATGGCACAGAATCAAATGGAAAGGCTTGTATTATTTCGCCACCAAATTAACTTTCGGCTCCAAAAGCAGCCCGTGGCTATTTGACACTTTTGCTCAGTCCCTTTCCTGGACTCTGTCACAACACGCGTCCTGTCAAAAAGTGATTCACTACTTACACGACTTCCTACTCATAGAGAAACCTAGCGAGCCCCCAATTGATCTAAACAGCCTAAGAGAAATCTTCCACAATCTTAACGTGCCTTTAGCAGAAAAGAAAGTGGAAGGCCCGGCACAGATCATCACTTTCTTGGGTATCATACTCAACACTCGCACCATGCAGGCTAGCCTGCCTCCCGACAAGTTGACCCGCATCAGGACAGTCATCCACACGTTTACTAATACTCAAGGTTGCACTAAAAAGCAACTACAATCCCTCCTTGGCATGCTTAACTTTGCCATAAGGATCATCCCTCAAGGACGATCCTTTGTCTCACGCCTCCTGGTGTTCCTCTCCCAGGTACAAGACCCTAACCAAATATTTAAACTAGACGAGGCAGTTGTAGCTGACCTGGCCATGTGGGACGATTTTCTAACAAATTGGAACGGCATTTCGATGTTTATTCCGTCAGCATCTCCCACCTCACCTCAGATAATCACGGACGCCGCAGGCTCCACAGGCTTTGCAGCTATTTTTGGCCATCACTGGTTTGCAGCATCGTGGCCGCCAGAAATACTCTCGATCCTCGGGTTCAGTCAACAACTGGGTAGAACAAACAGTGACATTTTCTACAGATAATCAAGCCACAGCCAGTATAATAAATAAAGGTCAGTCCAAGTCCTTGGCCATCATGTCCTTCCTACGCAGGCTGGTGCAACTCACACTACAGCACCAATTTAACGTCCTTTGTGTCCAAATCCCAGGCAAATGCAACACCTCGCCCGACGCTCTATCTCGTCTTAACTTCACAACGTTCTTTTCGCAGGAAGCTGAAGCCGACCCGACCATGTCTGCTATCCCACATTGGTCGCAACTAACCCTGGATTGAAGCGACATCTTCACGACGCCACTATTTTAATTAACCAGTCACTATCTCACAATACCCTGAAAGCCTACCATACTGCCTGGAAGATCTATCACAGGTTTCTAGCTGCTAACCCCGGGGCAATACCAGGAGATCTCCATCAAATCCTGGCCTTCATATCGTACTGCCACACTCAGCTGGAGTTATCCTACAATACCATTAGACTCTACCTAGCTGGTATCCAGCATTTCACCTCCTTACAAGATCCTACAAAACAATCTTTGTTCGCTGCCCATACGGTCAAGGCCATCCTGCGAGGTATCCACAAGCAACAGCCCCAAGTCAGCGGTAAACGCTTACCGTTTACCAGTGCCATGTTTCGAGATATGTCCACTATCCTTTCACGTTCCCCTTTTGCCCAGCTTGGTTATCCAAGCAGCCATCTACCTGGCATTTTACAGCTTTCTACGGCCCAGCGAATTCACAGTCACCGGCCCCAGTTATAGGATGTTACGTAGACGACACCTCATGCATCACCACAGTTACTTCACATTGCACCTTGCGGTGTCTAAAACGCAACAGTCCGGTCCGGGGGTTGACATCAAGCTCTTCAGAACGCACAACGCCTGGTGCCCCGTAGCCATCCTGGATCAGCTATTAGCCCATCTGTCTGATCCCTCGCAGGACAGCCCATTGCTACCATTCCTGATCAGCCCTCTGAGTACCAACCAGTTCACTACTCACGTCAGGAGCACGTCTGCGCAACTTAAGCCTTGACCCCAACCATTTTTCTGGACATTCTTTCCGCATTGGAGCAGCATCAGCAGCCTCATGAAATGGGGTCCCGGACCACGTGATCAGGAAAATGGGTAGGTGGAAATCCACCTGCTTCGCTCGATACATTCCTAATCCACAAGCAGAAATGTCAAAAGCCTATAGCAAGCTTGCCCTGTAGTATGTCAGTAAACTTAAATAAATCATTACCTCCCTAACCAGGTCTTTTTTGCGCCCTTCTCTGGCATACCGCCCAGCAGATCTGTGTTTACCATACAGCAGGCCAGGGCACACTTCAGGTCTATTTTATGTTGTTAGTCTTGTGACGTGTTTATGTGCTTCATATCTCTCAGGACGGAGGGCCCCGACTATATATATATATATATATATATATATATATATATATATATATATATATATATATATATATATATATATATATATATATATATATATATATATATATATATATATATATATATATATATATATATATATATATATATATATATATATATATATATATATATATATATATATATATATATATATATATATAATTTTTTTTTTTTTTTAATTCGTTGTAACGTGATTTCAGCACTCAATCCAAGTAAATGCCTGGGTGCTCCACACAAGTAGGAGTAAGTAGTAAAATGTAAGGTAGGCACTTGCAGGACTTTAAAACTGAGAAATAGTGGAAAAACAATAACATGTCTAGTACAAGCACAGCACTGAGATAACAGCAACGGCTGCACTCAAGGCAAACAGTCCAGTGGAAGAGGCACGTACAAGTCCTATTTTGAAACCACATAAACAGATTTATTGGATGGTGCTTCAACATACAACTAAGAAAGAATTTAGGAAGGACAAAGATAGTCAACTGAAAGCACCACATCCCATAATTGAAAACTAGAAAAAACAGGAGGGAGGGGCAATGAATTTCCCCGGGGACTTTTAAGGTGCTGTCAAAAACTATAATCAAAAAGTTCAAAAAATCTGTACACTCATGTTAAGTAAAATTATTATTTATTAAATCAAGATTAAAATATCTGTGCCTCACATAAAGAATGAGACACAATTATAAAACACTTTGACATAGACAATTTTACCCAAAATACATTCACATTGAGCAATGCACCATAAAGCAACTACTTAGAGAAGCCATTACAATCTGCCGCTCACATGTTTCGCTCTAAAACGAGCTTCTTCAGGAGTTTGTAGGCAATGATTGTGGTGGGCTCTGGATGATAGGAAAATAAACAATAATCAATACACGATTTAAACATATATAGAGTACACCTCATGAAATAGGATTTAAATTAACAAGATGGAGGTTGGTACAGAATATTAAGACATTGTATATAAATTCAACAAATTTGCCAAATATCTGTTACACAATTTGAGTTTACACATCTTACCAGGCTGTAGTGCATCAATGTGGAATAGGTACTTCCACAAAATTAAATCAAACCGGTACGCTCTCATACAAAAAGGGACAGCGCTGCCATGCTATGACCACAGAGGAATACAAAGTTTCAAAACGGCCCTTTAAAAAGCAAATTATATTTGAGAAATTAGAACATGAGGATCGCAACACATCTATTTCTTCCCCGTTTGGTCTAGAGGAGTGTATTACCTTTAGTAGAACCAATCATGGATCCATGCCTTATAACCAGAAGGTCTCTCAGCAGATGCATATAGAGTAAGTAGGGATAACACCATGATCTGATAAACTAATCAGTGGTGATCACACGATGTGGTAATATGGAGGGAACCATCAGCATAACCACTGCTTTCTAAATGAAAAAGTGGAGTACAGTAAAAAGGGCCATTAGAATTCAAAAAGGTGCAGCCAAGTTTGTAATGCGGCTGCAGAAGAAAAACTTACTTGAAAATCGATAATCCGGCGAATAAGGCTTGAGGGAACTTCACGCTGCCTCTGTGGAGCGACACCGGTGGCAGAGCTGTAGGCGGTACAAAGCCGCCTTTATATACCCCCATCGCGGCGGCGTCTGGCCTCGCCGCCGGGATGCGGACGCTCGTTCGGAGCCGGCCACGTCACGACGGGGACAGACGTAGCGGCGTCGTACTGACCTCAGCTACGTTTTCTGGGGCTTAGTGCGCATGTCAAAGCCTGTAAGGGCGTCACCGACGCCGAAGGCGCCATCTTGACTAAGGGAAAGTAAGAGGTAACGAAAATTAATGGTTTATAGCATTATGTTTACCTTTAGGTGTTAATGCTATATTAACAATGTGTTCCCCTGAATTTATTCAATAGAGGCTCATACGCTTCATGATAGAGTATCAAAAAAAAAAAAAAAAAACCCCCACCATGATATAGCCGGACCCAATTTAAAGGGCCACCATCAAGGAGGCGATTGGTTCAGCCCCCACTAATGGGTGCCCCGGGCGTCCGTGTGGTCTTAATTGGCAGAAACAGTCCCAGTATGAGAGTATTCATAATCGTGAAATTAATACCTAATGAAAAATAAAAAATGAAAACACCCTTTCTAGGTGTAGGTTTGCAACCACAACCTGCAAGGTGCATATAACAGCTCAGTAGAATTTCAATGACATCAAATGTAGCATATACAAAAACATGTGGTCACATTACAATTGTTTCAATTCATTTTATGGCTCATAAATACCTATGATGCCAAGTCTATTCAGAATTTAACAATACTGAACATAACAAATGACCTAAAAGGAGAGGAAAGAACAGAGGAGAAGAAAAGAAAAAGAAAAGAACAGGGAAAGACAAAAAAGTCATACAAAAGGAACCGGACCACCCCCACAAACACATGCCAAGGATGTTTCCACTTTTAGAGAAATGGCTTAAAACTGAACGCATCGTTCATGCCTGGATACTGAAGCGCCGATAACTTGTGTATCCAGCGTGCTTCCTTTTGAAGGAGAAGCTTGTCGTAGTCCCCCCCTCTATCCCCAGGGGGGATATGTTCCAAGGCAAAAAAATGAAGGCAGTCAGCATCAAAGCCATGCTGCAAACCAACATGGCGGCTGATAGGGGTCTCCATCCTTTTTTTCTGTATCAGGGAGACATGATCCCTGATTCGACAGAAGAAGGGTCTCTTTGTCTTCCCGATATAGAACATCTTACACTCACATAGCATAATATATACTATACCAATAGATTGGCACGTTGCCGCAAATCTTGGTTTAAATAAATGCCCATTGGGCAATAAAAGGCTTCGGGTGGCAAGAATATACCTACAGTAAGAGCAGTGATGACAAGGTCTACTACCCCTATCCGCCTCTTTGATTTTAACAATGTGGCTTTCATAATGGCTATGCACCAACGAATCCCTCAGAGATCGACTTCGTCTGAAAGTGATCTCGGGATATGGGTTTAAATGTTTGGCCACTTTTTCGTCTCCCATTAGTAGATACCAGTATTTTTTCAAGATGTCGCGGGTTTGTTTATGTTGACTCGAGTAGGTAGTGATGAGTCTGACTCCAGGGTTCGCCTTTTTAGTTTTAGTATTATGCAAAAGAGAGGCTCTATTTTGATTTTTGGCTCTCAGGTATGCTTTTTTGAGGCATTTTTTACTATATCCTCGATGAAGAAAACGTGAGCGTAGACATTTGGCTTCCTTCTCAAAGTCAGACTCATCACTACAATTACGTTTAGCTCGCAAGTATTGCCCATAGGGTACGCTAGTGATCAGGGGGACTGGATGGGAACTGGTGGCATGTAGCAGGGAATTTCCTGCAGAGGGTTTCCGGTATAAAGTTGTGCTGATGCTGCCATCAGATTTAACTCTGATTTGAGTATCCAGAAAAGTCAGACTTAGGAGGAGATTTATTGATGACATCTTTTTCATATGGGTGGGCCCCAAAGATCTCCTTTTGTCCTTCTTGGAATGTTTAAAAATCAATAGGTTCAACCTTAAGTTCACGGTTGAATTTAGTCAATCTAGTCTGACTTTTCTGGATACTCAAATCAGAGTTAAATCTGATGGCAGCATCAGCACAACTTTATACCGGAAACCCTCTGCAGGAAATTCCCTGCTACATGCCACCAGTTCCCATCCAGTCCCCCTGATCACTAGCGTACCCTATGGGCAATACTTGCGAGCTAAACGTAATTGTAGTGATGAGTCTGACTTTGAGAAGGAAGCCAAATGTCTACGCTCACGTTTTCTTCATCGAGGATATAGTAAAAAATGCCTCAAAAAAGCATACCTGAGAGCCAAAAATCAAAATAGAGCCTCTCTTTTGCATAATACTAGAACTAAAAAGGCGAACCCTGGAGTCAGACTCATCACTACCTACTCGAGTCAACATAAACAAACCCGCGACATCTTGAAAAAATACTGGTATCTACTAATGGGAGACGAAAAAGTGGCCAAACATTTAAACCCATATCCCGAGATCACTTTCAGACGAAGTCGATCTCTGAGGGATTCGTTGGTGCATAGCCATTATGAAAGCCACATTGTTAAAATCAAAGAGGCGGATAGGGGTAGTAGACCTTGTCATCACTGCTCTTACTGTAGGTATATTCTGGCCACCCGAAGCCTTTTATTGCCCAATGGGCATTTATTTAAACCAAGATTTGCGGCAACGTGCCAATCTATTGGTATAGTATATATTATGCTATGTGAGTGTAAGATGTTCTATATCGGGAAGACAAAGAGACCCTTCTTCTGTCGAATCAGGGATCATGTCTCCCTGATACAGAAAAAAAAGGATGGAGACCCCTATCAGCCGCCATGTTGGTTTGCAGCATGGCTTTGATGCTGACTGCCTTCATTTTTTTTGCCTTGGAACATATCCCCCCTGGGGATAGAGGGGGGGACTACGACAAGCTTCTCCTTCAAAAGGAAGCACGCTGGATACACAAGTTATCGGCGCTTCAGTATCCAGGCATGAACGATGCGTTCAGTTTTAAGCCATTTCTCTAAAAGTGGAAACATCCTTGGCATGTGTTTGTGGGGGTGGTCCGGTTCCTTTTGTATGACTTTTTTGTCTTTCCCTGTTCTTTTCTTTTTCTTTTCTTCTCCTCTGTTCTTTCCTCTCCTTTTAGGTCATTTGTTATGTTCAGTATTGTTAAATTCTGAATAGACTTGGCATCATAGGTATTTATGAGCCATAAAATGAATTGAAACAATTGTAATGTGACCACATGTTTTTGTATATGCTACATTTGATGTCATTGAAATTCTACTGAGCTGTTGTTATATGCACCTTGCAGGCTGTGGTTGCAAACCTACACCTAGAAAGGGTGTTTTCATTTTTTATTTTTCATTAGGTATTAATTTCACGATTATGAATACTCTCATACTGGGACTGTTTCTGCCAATTAAGACCACACGGACGCCCGGGGCACCCATTAGTGGGGGCTGAACCAATCGCCTCCTTGATGGTGGCCCTTTAAATTGGGTCCGGCTATATCATGGTGGGGGTTTTTTTTTTTTTTTTTTTTTTTTTTTTTTGATACTCTATCATGAAGCGTATGAGCCTCTATTGAATAAATTCAGGGGAACACATTGTTAATATAGCATTAACACCTAAAGGTAAACATAATGCTATAAACCATTAATTTTCGTTACCTCTTACTTTCCCTTAGTCAAGATGGCGCCTTCGGCGTCGGTGACGCCCTTACAGGCTTTGACATGCGCACTAAGCCCCAGAAAACGTAGCTGACGTCAGTACGACGCCGCTACGTCTGTCCCCGTCGTGACGTGGCCGGCTCCGAACGAGCGTCCGCATCCCGGCGGCGAGGCCAGACGCCGCCGCGATGGGGGTATATAAAGGCGGCTTTGTACCGCCTACAGCTCTGCCACCGGTGTCGCTCCACAGAGGCAGCGTGAAGCTCCCTCAAGCCTTATTCGCCGGATTATCGATTTTCAAGTAAGTTTTTCTTCTGCAGCCGCATTACAAACTTGGCTGCACCTTTTTGAATTCTAATGGCCCTTTTTACTGTACTCCACTTTTTCATTTAGAAAGCAGTGGTTATGCTGATGGTTCCCTCCATATTACCACATCGTGTGATCACCACTGATTAGTTTATCAGATCATGGTGTTATCCCTACTTACTCTATATGCATCTGCTGAGAGACCTTCTGGTTATAAGGCATGGATCCATGATTGGTTCTACTAAAGGTAATACACTCCTCTAGACCAAACGGGGAAGAAATAGATGTGATGCGATCCTCATGTTCTAATTTCTCAAATATAATTTGCTTTTTAAAGGGCCGTTTTGAAACTCTGTATTCCTCTGTGGTCATAGCATGGCAGCGCTGTCCCTTTTTGTATGAGAGCGCACCGGTTTGATTTAATTTTGTGGAAGTACCTATTCCACATTGATGCACTACAGCCTGGTAAGATGTGTAAACTCAAATTGTGTAACAGATATTTGGCAAATTTGTTGAATTTATATACAATGTCTTAATATTCTGTACCAACCTCCATCTTGTTAATTTAAATCCTATTTCATGAGGTGTACTCTATATATGTTTAAATCGTGTATTGATTATTGTTTGTTTTCCTATCACCCAGAGCCCACCACAATCATTGCCTACAAACTCCTGAAGAAGCTCGTTTTAGAGCGAAACATGTAGAGCGGCAGATTGTAATGGCTTCTCTAAGTAGTTGCTTTATGGTGCATTGCTCAATGTGAATGTATTTTGGGTAAAATTGTCTATGTCAAAGTGTTTTATAATTGTGTCTCATTCTTTATGTGAGGCACAGATATTTTAATCTTGATTTAATAAATAATAATTTTACTTAACATGAGTGTACAGATTTTTTTTTTTATAATTGTATTTTTATTGATTTTCAAAAATTAAGTACAAAGTTTTAGCAAAACGAGCATTACATTGTCAATGCATGTGCATTATACAGCAATCAGTATAGAAAAAAAAGAAAAACAAAGTATAAAGTAACAAATATAGGTGACAAAAAGTGTTCACAGTAACAAAACACATAGATATATTAGGTCAATTCCCTGTGATGTGAAAATAAACGTAATATTGGAGGGAGTCTGAATCCTTGAAATCAGTTCAGGCCATATACACAGGTAGTATAGGGTTGACTTAAGATTAGGGTGAGCCTGGTGTCACGGGGGTCCCATACTCCGAAAGATCCCATGGGTCCCAAATTTCAGTGAACTTAGAAACACAATCGTGTACCGAGGCTGTCAAAAACTCCATTGTCCGAATCTCAGCTATCAAGAGTAGTAATCTGGACCGTGGGGGAGGGGCATTGGATAGCCAGAATAACGGAATAAGTCTTCTGGCGGCTAGTAGTATGTAGGATATTAATTTGTTTGTCTTTTTAGATATCCCTGATGGAGGTAGGCCCAATAGATAGGTCAAGGGATCCACCGGAATGGACACCCCCGTCACCTTTTGAATAAGAGAATGTACATCACACCAAAAAGGTTGAATCAAAGAGCATTGCCAAAAAATGTGGAACAGCGAGCCTATTTCAGTTCCACATCGCCAACAATGTTGCGAGACTGAAGGGTCATACTTATGAATTACATCGGGTGTTCTGTACCAGAACATGAGAATTTTAATGGTTGTCTCTCTCTGGGTGACACATTTGGAAGATTTAAATGTAGAGGACCAGATTCTATCCCACATCTGTATTGTAACAGGACGGCCCACTAGATGAGACCACTTGCGCATATATAAATGTAATGTCTCTGTGACGGGAGACGACTCATGGAGGATACTATATATACAGGAAATTAAATGTAATTGATGGGGGCCTTGGGCACATAGATATTCAAAAGTAGTTGGTTTATCTAGAATTAGGGATGGTGTTTTAGAATGAAAGAAATGTCTAATTTGCATATAGAAGTGGAAGAGATGTGGTGTAAGGCCAAATTTCTCACTTAAAATGTTAAAAGTATGTAGTTTCCTTGTTATGGGATGTACAAGGTTCCTGAGCTGAAAGAGGTGAACGTTTACCCATGGGAATATCCTGCCCAAGGACATACTATCCGGAATGAGAGGGTTAAATAATACGTTTATAAGAGGAGAGCAGGGAGACATAAGGGAAAAGCGTTTAAGGCAGTTACGCCATATATTTAGAGTCAGTATCATTGGTCCAGTACACTGACGTTTATATATAGGATCCAGAGCAGGGGGAGCGCCCCATACCAAGGATCCCGGGTGGACCGGGTAAAGTACTCCCTTTTCAATAGCAGACCATTGGTTTGGTGCATGTAAGGAAGACCAAGAGGTAATGGCCCTCAGGTGTGTAGCATAATAATATTTAGTGATGTCAGGAGCTCCTAAGCCTCCTCTGGATCTAATGGCAAACAACACAGAGCTTGCTATACGGTGCGCTCCGCCATTCCATATAAACTTCAGGAAAGTTCTGTGTAATGCTTTTAATTGTGTGGCAGGTACAGCTACTGGAAGGGTTTCAAAATAATAAAGTAATCTAGGCAGTATGGACATTTTCAAAACATTAATTCTGCCTAATAAAGATAGGGGGTATTTGGTCCAGTTCGACAGAGATTTATTAATATCTAGTATCAGGGGCGGGAAGTTTGTATCATATAGGGAGGTATAAGAAGGGGTAAGTAATACACCTAAATATTTAAGAGAGGAGTTACACCATTTATAGGGGAAAGATTCTTTAAGTTGAGATATTAATGGCGATGGAATGTGTATAGGAAGGGCTTCAGTTTTAGAAGTGTTGATTTTGTACCCGGAGATAGCACTAAAAGAGTTCAGTATTTTATGTAGTGAGGGAAGGGATATTAGCGGGTTAGTGATTGTAAGCAAAATGTCGTCTGCAAATAACGATAATTTATATTCCCCCTGTCTCATCACCACCCCACTGACATCCGGGTGAACTCGAATATACTCAGCCAGGGGTTCTAGGCATAGAATAAAAAGCAATGACGAGAGGGGGCAGCCCTGTCGAGTTCCGTTTGTCATGGGAAAGCCAGGAGACAGGAAAGACGACATTTGTACCTGCGCAGAGACGTTGGAATATAAGGCTTCTAGGGCTGTTAAAAAAGGGCCAACAAAACCATATATCTTTAGGGTGGCGAACATGTAGGGCCAGCTTAGCCTGTCAAAAGCTTTTTGTGCGTCTAAACTCAGGATCAGTGCCGGTCGGGAGGTTCTGTCCAAGAGATCTATCAGATCTATTGTACGCCGGGTGTTATCTCCCGCATGTCTCCCAAGGACGAAACCTACCTGATCTCTGTGTATCAGTTTGGGGATGAATACAGAAAGTCTGGTAGCAAGAATTTTAGTAAAAATCTTGTAGTCCGAGTTTAAAAGGGCTATGGGCCTATAGTTATCCGGGAGAGAGGGATCCTTTCCAGGTTTAGGAATAACTGATATGAAAGAATGGGAGAACTGTGAATGAGGGGGAGTACCTTTGAGAAATGAGGCATATAAAGCTAGCATGTGAGGAGATAAAATATCGATAAAAGATTTATAGTATGAGTAAGGCAACCCGTCCGGGCCAGGGGCTTTGTGTAATGGGAGATTTTTAATTATAGCAGAGTTCTTCAGCTGTAACTGCTACATTTAAGCTTTCTAAATCCGTTGTAGATAGTTTCGGTAGCTTTATATTGGAAAAAAAAGACTCAAAATTTTCCTGGGTGAATTCAAATTGATTCTCCGGGTTCAGGCAATTGTACAGTTTATTGTAAAAGTTGCCAAAAATTTTGGACATCTCACGAGGACAATGAGTTCTAGATCCGTCTGATCGTATAAGAAAATCGGGCAAGGAGTTAAACGGACGAGGACATAACTTATTGACTAGCATTCTGTGTGGTTTATTGGAGAATTCATAAAATTTTTGCTTCGTCCATAACATGGATCTAGCTGTTTTGTTGATCTAATTCGTTCTCTAAGTTGAATTACTTTGCGAAGTTTTGGCACTGTGGGACCACCTAAAAGTCTCCGCTCAGCAGTTACCAGAGCAGACATTAGGGACTGCAATAGGTTATTTCTATCTCTCTTCAGTCGAGAACCTTCAGCAATACATGTGCCTCGGAAAACAGCCTTATGTGCTTCCCATAGTGTGGAAATCTGAGACACAGATCCAGTGTTGAGTAAGAAATACTCACTCAAGCTATTTGCTAGAGTAGAGCGGGAGATTTCAGACTGCAAGAGATGATCATTGAAACGCCAATGACAGGATTTGGTATAGGTTTGAGATAACATTAAATCCAGCATAATGGGTGCGTGATCTGACCATGTAATGGGAGAGATATCTGAATCAACTAAATAAGGGATAAGTGGGGCTGAGATAAAGAAATGATCTAGACGGGAATACATATTATGAGCTGATGAGTAGAACGTAAATTGTTTAGCAGAAGGGTGTTTTATCCTCCATGAGTCAAAAAGTCTATGTGACCTGATACATTTACGGAAGGCGTTAGCTTGAGACAATATTCTTTTAGATGGGGTAGGACTAAAGTGTTTGTCTGTCTCTAGTGGGTGACATGACCAGATTGAAATCCCCACCAACTATCATAAAAGGTTGTGAGCAATATTGGGGGGAGTCAAAGAGTTTGTCAAGGAAATCAATCTGGCCCGTGTTCGGGGCATACAAATTAATCAGTGTAAAGGAGGTAGACATGTATTCACACTCTAGAACAAGAAATCTCCCGTGAGGGTCTGCATGGGACTTCCGAACTTTAATAGGACATGTTTTTCTGATCAAAATTGCCACTCCTGCCCTGCCCGTGGAGTCAGAGGCAAGGTAGGAAGTAGGGAAGAACCTTGAGGCAAACCTGAACGATCCCCCCGACCGAAAGTGGGTCTCCTGGATCATCACCACATCTGCGCCTGAGGCCCTGAAAGATTTCAGGGCCATCCAGCGCTTACTAATGGAGCCCAATCCCTTTACATTATAGGACATAATTTTTAAAGCCATGTTTGTGGTCTATGTAGGAATGTCGATATAAACACCGCTAACACTATAAACATTAAAGTATTTAAAGAAAGAAAATACATATGTTGCATTTTACGGGTATTAGTAATGGTGAGCAACCTCCCATCTCTAACTATTGAGATATAAACACCAAGGTATATCTCTCTCAAAGTGAGGTAGTAATGACCATGGGGTTTCAATCTGTGAAACACAGCAGTGGATATAGTTGAAAAAATTAAAAAGGAAAAACAACAAAAAAAAATTAAAATGAAAAACAAAAAAGCAAAAAAGAGTTCAAAACTCTGTGTACCTGAGAGATAAAAATCTCTCAGGAAGCCCTGGATATGGACCAGGGCCTGGTAGGGGCGTGAACGGACTCCCATCTGGCGACTCTATCTGAGGGGATGAGATGGGTCTGCTGCTCACCTTGTGCAATTGGTTGCTAACAGAACAAAGTAGGACAACATTCATTAGAGGAGTAAAAGGAAAACAAAAACCTGTAAAACCTTAAAGAAAAAGCAAGGTTAACAAATAAGACAGGTACGTTGAACACTTAAAATTTCAAAACCTTTTGTGAATGCATTCTCATGGGATGAGAAAGGATCTTCCCCCGCAGATTAACGGGGTAGGATCAGACGAAAATCGGTAGGACCAATTCAGCAACATCGTTTCGTCGGGAGAGAAAAAGAAAAAGAAAACTCCCGAGGAAACGGAAATGCACAAAAAATTGAAAAAGTAGAACCAAAAATGAAAATCCAGAAAAGTTCAAGGGGGTTGTTTAGAAGATCGCAGACGTTGAGGGGTGGAAAGATGCTTCTTAGATTTGCCCCGGACAGGGGTCCAGATGCGAGTAGGAGTAGTCGGAGGTAGACGGACTTGTGTGGCTGGTGGGATTATGTCCTCTTCCGGGAGGGGGGGGAGCCCCAAATTTTTCAGGAAGGCTTCTGCTTCTTGCAATTCACGTAGCGAGTATTGGGTGCCCTCTTTGGATACAGTTAAACGGAAAGGAAATCCCCAGTAATACGGAATTTTGAGTTGTTGCAGATGTGAGGTCAGGGGACGTAAGTTCCTACGTTTAGCAAGGGTGATGGGGGAGAGGTCGCTGAAGATTTGCAATTTAGCACCTTTGAACATTATTTGGGATCTATTTCGAGTCGCCATGGTCAGTGCTTCCTTACTTTCAAAAAAATGAAAACGTACCACGACATCTCTTGGCCTAGCTCCAGCCGGAGGTTTTGGGCCTAAAGACCGATGGGCCCTATCCAGGCGCCAGTCTATATCTACCACCGAGGGGGCTAGAGAATTGAAAAGGCTCAGAAGGTAGGCTCGGAGTTCAGAGTCACCCACTGTCTCGGGTATCCCTCTGAATCGAAGGTTTTGTCTTCTTTCTCTATTTTCCAAGTCCTCCTGTTGTATTTGTAGTTGAGATACAGAAAGGCGTAAAGTATGGTTTTCTTCCTCAATCGTTTGCACGTAATTTATCATTTCGTCGAATTTGTTCTCTAGAGTGTCTGTGCGGTCACCAATTTGGGTTATTTCCCCCCTCAGTTCGGCAGCCAATTTGCTTACCTCGGCCGAGACGTTGGACGTAATCTGTTGAAGTAAAAGTTGTAGCTTGGTATCCAAGATGTCAGGGGTAAGAGTCGTATTTGAGGGTGGCAGAATGGGTGCCGGTGTCTGTGAATTGGTTAGAGATGGGTTTGTAACATCTTCCGAGACTAAAGAGGGATCCAGCAGGGCAAAAGGATTTGCGGAAGGATTAGAAGAGGAAGGTTGTGATCTGGTAACAAAACGTTCCATGTTTTGTTCTTCTTGTGGTGCAATGAGTGATTTGTAGTATTGTTGCTGTTGGCCGACTTTGCCCATGAGGTATGCAGAGGGTTTAGTGGTCAAACTTGCAGGCTTACCTCCGACTCTGTGTATAGCTACTGTTGTTGTACGGAGGTCTCGGTGAGCAGGCTAGGACCCTATGATTATTTAAGCTGCATCTTTTCCATATGTGTTGGCAAGCTTCATCTGGATCCCCAAAAACCCCTTGTTTACATCTCCCCTCCTCCTCATCATTTTACTGGGAGAGAGGAAATTTTATTTACAGTCCCCAGTACTCTTTATGAGCCTGTGCAGCCTGAGGGGTGAGATGAGTGACACTAGGAGCAGATTAGAGTCCCAATATGGCCGCCGGCTTCCAGAGGTAGGCCGAAGCCGCGGACTATCCTAAGGGACGGCCGCCGGGGAAGTGTACACGGCCGCCCCGGGTCTCTAGAACTCCCCCGGGGGTATGGGAACAGAGTGTCAGGTAGGCCTTTGTCTTCCCGGGACTCGGTTGTGAGGGTTATTGCGGGATGCTTTACTTACAGTGTCCCGGGAGAGCGTCCGTAATCTAGGCCGCGGTCCGCGTCTAGTTGGTAGGCCGCAGTTTACTCAGAATAGCCGCCGAACGGAACTCCGCGGCCCCTCCGTGTCCACACTGTAATCCGCCTGTTTCCCAGAGGCCACACTTTTTACCAGGCCGTTCGATTTATCCGTCCACCTCTCCAGAGGTACAGGGCGGAGAGCCTGTCTGTAGGCCCCAAGATGGCGGCGGTGGGTCCCGGCGGCAAAGGGGGATATGGAAAGGATTCGGCCCACAGGAGGCAGAAATACACTCCCAGGACCGACCTGTGGTGGACTGGGAACAAGATGTGCAGTTTGTGGCTGTATTGGAGCGGACAGGGACAGAGGATGGCTCCAGATTACTGCGGGCTGTGAGGAGCTCAGCTCAGACACGTCTCTCCAGCTGTACGTCCGGACACGCCCCCCTCGAGTGTACAGATTTTTTTAACTTTTTGATTATAGTTTTTGACAGCACCTTAAAAGTCCCCGGGGAAATTCATTGCCCCTCCCTCCTGTTTTTTCTAGTATACAACTAAGAAAGAGTAAGAAATGAAAAAGGCAAGCAGTGTCTTGTTGAAATGTTGACTGATTATTCTATTTATGGTACTTCAATATAAGGCCTCATACACATGGATGTTTTTACAGCAGCGTTTTTTAGCTCTTTTTTTTTTTTTTTGAAGCTTACAAACACCACTCCATGGTATTCAATGGCCTCATGCACATCATGGCGTTTTTGAGCTGTAACAAGCATTGGCTTTTTTGAGCTAAAAAAAAAAAAAAAACAGGACAAGCGCGTTCTGAGGCTCCAGCACTAGAGCTGTAAAAAACGCCAGACGCCGGTAAAAGGTATACACAGCATTAAGCCTCGTCCGGGGTTTCTCTGCCCCTGTTCAAAATCAATGGTTCCCTATGGGAGCCCATTGATTTGTACAGAAGTCGCACCATAAGTCGGTTAAAGATATTCCGACTTGCGTTGTGACTTATGTGCTGAGAATTTTGAACGGCGAAATGTAAAAAAAAAAATTTGCGTGAGCCCCCCAAGACGATAGATGATACGGATTATGGCTGCGTGCTCCGATAAGGGTCTGGTATGGGTCTTAAGGGGAACCCCCTACGGCAAAAAAAATGGCATGGGGGTCCCCCCAGTATCCATACCAGACCCTTATCCGAGCACGCAGCCTGGCAGGTCAGGAAAGGGGGGGCGAGCGCGCCCCCCCCTCCTGAACCATACCAGGCCACATGCCCTCAACATGGGGGGGTGGGTGCTTTGGGGCAGGGGGGCTTTGCGCCCCCCACCCCAAAGCACCTTGTCCCCATGTTGATGAGGACAAGGGCCTCTTTCTGACAACCCTTGCCGTAGGTTGTCGGGGTCTGCGCATGGGGGCTTATCAGAATCTGGAAGCCCCCTTTAACCAGGGGCCCCCAGATCCCAGCCCCCCACCCTAGGTGAATGAGTATGAGGTACATTATACCCCTATCCATTCACCTTTAAAAAAAAAAAGTGGCAAAAATAAACACACTACACAGGTTTTTAACGTATTTTATTAGGGCAGCTCCAGCTCTTCTCCTCTTCTGGTGATGTCTTCTCCCTTCTCCGGTTCTTATCCTCTCTGCGCTGTCTTCTCTTTCCGCTGTCTTCTAGCTCTTTTCCTGGGTCTTCTCCCACTGCTCTTCTTCTGATGTTGATTCGATGCGTGCAATGACTTATATTGGCATGGGGCGGGGCCACCCGATGACATAATTTGGAGGCCACGCCCCTTGTGATGTCACTGCCTGGGGCATGATGGGGCGATGTCACAAGGGGTGTGGCCTACAAATTACATAATCGGGAGGTTGCGTTGAGATCGCCAGAGGTGCCTTAACAAAATACGTTAAAAACCTGTGCAGTGTGTTTATTTTTGACACTTTTTTTTAAGGTCAGTGGGTAGGGATACGATGTACCCCATACTCATTCACATAGGGTGGGGGGCCAGGATCTGGGGGACCCTGGTTAAAGGGGGCTTCCAGATTCCGATAAGCCCCCCACCCGCAGACCCCGACAACCAACGGCAAGGGCAACTCCGACAACCAACGGAAAAGGCCCTTGCCCTCATCAACATGGGGACAAGGCGCTTTGGGGTGGGGGGCGCAGAGCCCCCCCCTGCCCCAAAGCACCCACCCACCCATGTTAAGGGCATGTGGCCTGGTATGGTCCATGAGGGGGGGCACTCACTTATCCCCCTTTCCTAACCTGCCGGGCTGCATGCTCGGATAAGTGTCTGGTATGGATCTTGGGGGGTTCTCCTAAGATCCATACCAGGCTGAAGGGTCTGATATCGTCTTGGGGTTGAACATCACGCAAATTATTTTACAATTTGTCGGGGTTTCCCTTCAAGATTCCCAGCACACAAGATGCACCGCAAGTCGGATCATCTTGATCTGACTTCTGGTGCGACTTCTATTCAAATCAATGGGCACCCATAGGGAACCATTAATTTTGAATAGAGGCAGAGAAACGCGCATTGACGCCAATGCAAAACGTGGATAAAATTGTGTTTTTAACGTCGTTTTTTTCCTGGCATTGGTACTAGCTTTACAGCACGTTTTTTAAAACGTCCGTGTGTATGAGGCCTAATGCCCCGTACACACGGTCGGACATTGATCGGACATTCCGACAACAAAATCCTAGGATTTTTTCCGACAGATGTTGGCTCAAACTTGTCTTGCATACACACAGTCACACAAAGTTTTCGGAAAATCCGATCATTCTGAATGTGGTGACGTAAAACACATACATCGGGACTATAAACGGGGCAGTAGCCAATAGCTTTCATCTCTTTATTTATTCTGAGCATGCGTGGCACTTTGTGCGTCGGATTTGTGTACACACGATCGGAAATTCCGACAACGGATTTTGTTGTCGGAAAATTTTATAGCCTGCTCTCAAACTTTGTGTGTCGGAAAATCCGATGGAAAATGTGTGATGGAGCCTACACACGGTCGGAATTTCCGACAACAAGGTCCTATCACACATTTTCCATCGGAAAATCCGACCGTGTGTACGGGGCATAAGACTTATGAGTGCCTTGAACTGGAATTGGATATCTAAAAACTGTCTTATTTAAGGATAGTGATCACATGAAGCCATTTATCATATAGTTTTTTTGGATCCTTTTTAAATCATAATGGTAACAGAAATCACCCAAATGGCCCAGATCAAAAGTATACATACCCTGGAATGTTTGGCCTTTGTACAGACACAGAAGGTGGCACACACAGGTTAAAATGGCAATTAAAGGTTAATTTCTCAAATTTGTGGCTTTTTAAATCACAGTTAGTGTCTGTGTATAAATAGTCAGTGAGTTTGTTAGCTCTCACTTGGATGCCCTAAGCAGGCTAGATACTGAGCCATGAGGAGGTAGAAAAGAACAGTCAAAAGACCTGCTAAACAAAGTAATGGAACTTTATAAAGATGGAAAGGACATAAAAAGGTACCCAAACTCTTGAATATGCCAGACAGTACTGTTGAATCCCTTAAGAAGTGGAAAATTCAGGGCTCTTTTGATACCAAGCCAAGTTTAGGTAGACCAAGAACTGGCGGAAGAATTGCCCAGGATACAAAGAAAAACCCACAAGTAACCACATTAGAAAAACAGGCTGCTCTCCAAAAAGACGGTGTGGCTGTTTTTAAGGAGCACAATTCAATGATACTTAAACAAAAAAGAGCTGAATTTTTGAGCTGGCAGAAGGAAGCCTTTACTGCGCCAATACGACAAAAAAGCCAATGAGGGGGGGGCGTGGCCAACTGCCGGGCAAGATGGACGTGTAATCACACAGCTCCTGCACCGACCGGAACATAAACCGACATCCCCGCTATTCTGGTAAACCCCAGCGACTACTGAGACCACCGGAACACTGGCTTACCCCCACACATCATCTGAGATGAACCGCAAAAGAAAAGAATACCGTCAGCCTAAGAAACTGACAGATTACTACACACAGCCGAAAATCCAAGATGGCGCCCGCGGCCCTGAATGCGGAATTTCGGCGGCCTATACAGATCTCCCTGATGCAGATGACCTGCTAATATCCCCACAACTTCATTCTCTTGATGCCTCACCATCATCCCCTGCCTCCTCGACCAGCAACAGCCCAGCAAAAACGCGGATGCGCCTGGATGCAGATCCAGCACTGTCTGAGGTGAGCCCTGTGCCTGATGCAGCCCCAGCTCATCCATCCCCCATAGCAGCCTTCCCTACCACAAATCAGCCTGTACTAGACACTACAATGAAAGAGATGCTCATCTCTCTTCAGAGCTCCCTTCACACTGACATATCCAATATGTTCCTCAGATTCTCCTCACAAATGAACCAGATGGGACATAAAATGAACATTGTTGAGAAACAGATGGGAGAAATGACCGAAACGGTCAATGATCTGGTGGATGCCCATGATCATACACGTGATGAACAGCAATGGATGAGGGCCAAAATGGCGGACCTCGAGGACAGGTCCCGTCGTAATAATGTCAAAATCAGAGGGGTCCCTGAATCTGTCCTACCGCATGATCTAAACGCATATGCCAGGAAATTGATTTCCACGCTCCTGCCTGATCTCACCCCCATGGAAACCATAATCGACCGCATTCACCGCCTCCCTAAACCCCCGCATCTCCCGGCCGATGTCCCACGTGATATTCTGATGAGAATTCATTTTTTTCATGCTAAAGATCAACTTCTATTCAAATCGAGACATCTGGATCAGCTGCCTGCCCCGTATACTCACCTCCAACTGTACGCTGACCTATCGCAGCATACTCGTCAATTAAGGAGACAACTGAACACCATTACCAAACCACTTAATAACCACAAGATCCCCTACCAATGGGGCTTTCCCACCAAGATCATAGTCACAAAGAATGGGACCAAGCATAATATCTCCACAGTGGAGGAAGGCCTCAAATTACTCCACCTATGGGGAATTATTCCCGATCCACCCAAAACAGCACAAATAAACCGCGGAGAAAACTCTTCTCACTCCGCTGACAACCGTCACTCCGGTAAACATTAATCTACACCTGAATAGTGGGCCCACAAATGACCCAGTTTACCATAACTCCGGTCGGATGCCTTGCTCGTTGCAACTTGCTCCACGAACTTATACCCCACAACAACACAGCAGTACCAGTTTTACTTAACTGCTGTCAGTTCTTGTATTTTTGTCTACCTTTTTTTTTTCCTACTAAATTTTTATTTTTCTCCTTACCCTAAGTTTTCCTTACCCACCATATCTTCTTCCTGAGAGCACGCACAAGAAAAAGGACACGAGTACCTCGAACACTGGTCTTTTCTACGTAACAGCACCTATCTACTAACTGTGAGTAAGAACTTGTCACATACTCTATCTTACATCATCCGCCAAGATGACCAAATTCCTCTCACTGAATGCCAAAGGGCTAAATCACCCAGTAAAAAGAGCCTCACTATGGCGCACAGCCCAGAAATCCTCGTGCGACATCATCTGTGTGCAAGAAACGCATTTTAAAAGATCTGCAATGCCACACTGCAGTAACAAATCTTTTCCCCATATTTACCACGCTCCAGGCCCCACTAAGAAAAATGGAGTTCTAATAGCAATCAAACATACAATCAACTTTACGCTTCATAATAGTATGATTGATGAAGACGGTAGATATCTGGCCCTAGATTGTACCCTAGACAATACTAGATATACTATTGTCACGGTGTATGCGCCCAACACTAAACAAATCAAATTCCTTTCTAAGCTGATGCCCAAAATAGCCAAATTCCGTCAGGGAAACCTCGTTATCTGCGGAGATTTCAACATCGTTCCAGATAACTCCTTAGATGCCTCCTCACGCACAAATAGACTTGCCTCACCTATGGGACAGTTCCTAAGAAACCATGACTTATATGATGTATGGAGATGCCACCATCCCACTGAGAGGGACTACTCCTTCCTTTCCCATCAACATAACTCATACACCAGAATCGATTACTTCCTAGTCGACAAGTGGACTCTACCGAAAATTTCTGAGTCATCTCTAGACACGATAACATGGTCCGACCATGCCCCAGTGACTATAACCATCAAGTCTTTGCCTACCTCTTCACCTACGAAGCTATGGAGAGCCAATGCCTCAATTATTCAATCACCTGAACATTCAGTCACAATCCGTAAACATTTGGAAGAATATTTTGATTTGAACCAGGGTTCGACATCAAGCAACACTATTTTATGGAACGCTCACAAAGCGGTCATTAGAGGGATTCTTATCCAAATAGGAGCTAGAGAGAAGAGGAGGAGATCACAGCGTCTTGACACCATCACCTCCCAAATTAAAACAACAGAAGCCCAAAACCAATTAACCCCCGATCCTGCCCTTAGAGAAAAACTTGTACTTCTCAGACAAGAATTAAGGAACCTGTTACTAGAAACATATGATAGAGCCCAAAAAAGATTTAAAGCGAATCACTACTCCACTGGGAATAAGGCAGGGAAAGCCATGGCACTCAGAATCAAAGGTCATCATATTAAAAACAAGATATCTCACCTTTATCATCCCTCCACACAACAAAAACTGATAGATCCTCAAGCTATAGCAGAAGCGTTTAGACATTACTACGAAACACTTTATAATCTAAACAATGATTCCACTATTAGCCAACCATGCCCAGAAGACATAGAAAACTTTTTGAAAGAAATTAATCTCCCACAAGTCTCCCCCGACCAACTAACAATGCTAAATGCTCCATTCTCTCCAATGGAAGTTTTAGATACCATCACATCCCTGCCATCCAACAAATCCCCTGGACCGGACGGTCTCACCGGGGAGTACTATAAACAATTCGGTACCATTCTAGCTCCTTTTTTAGCTCAAATGTGCAATGACGCTGCCTCCTCCTCTTCTCTCCCACAGGAAATGTTAAATGCCTTAATCATTACGCTACCGAAGCCAGGCAAGGATCCTACCTCTCCGCAAAACTTTAGACCCATATCGCTTCTGAATGTTGACACCAAAATTTATGCCAAACTCATAGCAAACAGGTTGATAAATATTATGCCTTCACTAATCCACCCTGATCAATCCGGGTTCACAAAGGGTAGGCAAACGTTTGATGCAACCCGCAGACTCATTAATATAATACACATTGCGAAGTCTGAACGAACGCCTTCTCTGCTTCTATCCCTGGACGCAGAGAAGGCGTTCGACAGAGTCAATTGGGCCTATCTCCAAGCTACACTCCGTAAATTCGGTCTCCAAGGCCACATTCTCTCCGCAATATTGGCTTTATACTCCAAACCTTCAGCCCGGGTCTATACCTCTGAGATGCTATCTAAACCATTCCCAATTTCTAATGGCACTCGTCAGGGCTGCCCCCTATCACCCATCATCTTCAATTTAGTAATGGAACCCCTGGCCGAACATATTAGATTAAACAAGTCCATTACAGGATTCCAAATTGGAAAATTGGAACACAAGATCAATCTGTTTGCTGACGACGTCATCATGATGGTAACCAACCCCATATCCTCCCTGGCTTCGATACAATCTGTATTACAAAGATTTAGTACTATTTCTTATTACAAGGTCAACGAAAGCAAGTCATATATTCTAGACCTAGGTCTAGATGCCATAACTAGCAACCTTCTACGTAACTTCTATACATATCCATGGGCAGACACAGGTATAGCATATCTAGGAATTACACTCACCAAATGCACCAGCAATCTTTTTACTAGCAACTACGTGGAAATGAAACAGATGCTTATTAAGGAAACCTCCAAACTGTCAAAATTTGAATTTTCTTGGGCTGGCAGACTAGCTGCTTTTAAAATGCTCATTCTCCCTAGATTGCTCTACACGTTCCGCACACTACCTATTCCACTTACTAACTCATACCTCCAATCGCTACAATCTATTATACACCACTACATGTGGCAAGGCAAGAAACCTAGATGTAGTCATACCAAAACTACCAAACACAAACTAGCGGGTGGCCTAGGATATGTAGATATTAAAGATTACTACCTAGCCACCATTCTATCTCAAATGACGGAATGGATACACACGCACCCATCCACACTATGGGGAAACATTGAAAACACCATGACTCCAGGGCCCAACCTTAAATACTGGCTATTCAGCACTACAACTAAACACACAAATCTTTGCTTACACTCACCGACCATACAAGCTTCAGTTAAAGCCTGGTTGATATTACACTCGGCAAAATGGTCCCAATTACCCACCAAAAACATCCCAATACCTATCCAAACCCTACAATTGCTAACACCTGATTTGAACATTCCCAAATGGATAGCAGACCAAAATACCTGCACCACAGAACTCAGGTCTATGATACTACATAAACCCTTTACCCAACTCCAATCACAATACCAAGCACCCTCCAAAGACTTCCTTAATTACGCCAGGATTCAACAATGTCTCTCAGCCCACCCACGATTGGAAGGAGCAGTGCCACTTAAAATATGGAACTACTACTTCTCTGACAACACGCCTACCAAAGGCACCTCCCTAATATATTCTACACTACAAGAAAAAACAGTATTCCACAAATCTAAACCATATACAGACTGGGAAAAAGACTTACAGATTCAGTTCTCTGAACATCAATGGCAAAAGGCCCTACAATCCATTTATAAATCCACTAGCTGCACCTCTCTCTGGGAATTAATGCATAAAATACACCTAAGATGGTACCTAACACCACAGAGACTGGCCAAATTCCAACCACAATCCTCAGCCAAGTGTTGGAGAGAATGTAACCACATAGGCACCCTATCTCACATTCTATGGTCATGTCCAGCCTTAAAAGACCTCTGGACAGAGGTGGAACACCTTATACAAGATATCTGTCACCTTCCCATCACACTTACCCCACAATTGGCCATACTGAACTTGACTACTGAATTACTACCACCACCCTTCAGACTAGTGATTACACACATACTCCTAGCTACCAGATTACTCATAACTAGACGATGGAAAACAACCTTAACCCCATCGCTGTCCGAAGTCATTACACTAGTTCACTCCCATTTCGCGTATGAATCAATTATGTCAAAAGGAAAACCCTCATACTCCAAAATCCACGAGCTATGGCACCCCTGGTCGACTTGGTACACACAAAAACTTACCTGATAATTTTTCTGATACTACTAACACATGCTCGAGCCTCGTTGCTCTGCTCACTGAATATATAGCACAGCTCTCTACCTCCCTCCCCTACTCATCTTGTCCCCTACCCCCCTCTCCACTCCCCTCCCCTCCTTTTTATTTCTAATTTTGTTCCACCTACCCTCTTTACTAAGCTATCTTACACGTTACATACAGTTTATTACAAGTACACATGCTACCATGAGTACTCTCCAGTTCTCCAAAGATTCTGGACATGTACTGGTCCGTTCACATCCTCACACTTGAAAGTTCTACATTCTACACTTCTATGTTACTACCATCCTTTGGTAAGAACTGTTCAAGTTATCATACGTTGTTAAATAATTTACTTTTTTGAACTATCTTTACACCAAGGAGAATGAAGGATTCCCTAATCACCCATGTCACAGCTTGAACCCTTATGGGGTGCATGGGATTGATAACCCACACACATTATCTTACCTTCATCACCTATCACAGTTCTTATGTTTAAAACTCGATTAACGAATAACTACTGCTATGTACTTATCTTGATTATATTGCAATTTGAATACGACTGATGACAATGACTGTCAATATTGTACTTAATTCTTCAATAAAAATATTGAAACAAAAAAAAAAAAAAAAAAAGAATGCATGCGGTGCATCAAATGAAGGACAGAGCAGGGGGATGCACAGATGCAGATCAGCCTGTGTGCTCTCCAGGGGGTGGTGTGCCCTGGGGCCCGACGCGTTTCCAGTGTTCGGTATTCAGATGCCTTCATCATGGGCTGAATGGAGTGTCAGTGCCTGAATGGAGAGGCAGCACGCCATACATCGAACTGGGACACCTACAAGATACACCTACCCAGGGACACTTGGATATTATCCTCCTGTCATTTAGCCCATACTCTAGGCTCCAACGACAGTCCGTCCCATGCACCTTTGACTAATATTTACTGATGTGGCAGATGTAGTGCACTTAAAAAATTCATCCATCATTATAGTCTGGCGTCCATTTAACATTCGATTGGATTTAATTGCCTTTGGTGCTCCTTTAACATGGAATCATTCCATTGGAATCAATATTCATGTAAATATATCCAACTCTCGGCCCCTGATGAAGGTGTCTGAGTGCTGGGTGCTGGGGGCGCGTCGGGTTTCGGGGTGCATTGCCCCTTGGAGAGTGCGCGGGATGGTTTGTGTCTGTGCATTTTTTTGTTCTGTTTTTCATTTGATACATTGTATGTATTCTTGTAATGTGTAGATGATATTTATCCTATATTTTATCCTACATTATTAAAAGATAATTTTTATCATAGAGTTGGTGGTCTGTCAATGTCCCATTCAGGGGGTATTTTTTCCTTGTTCTAGGGATGATTTTAAGACTTTTGATTCATGTATTTTGGTCAGTTTTTCGTCAATTGGATCTATGTGGCTATTTTTGGCATGGGGAGACAGGGAACTTATAACGGTTTTAGGTAAACTTAAATTTTTTTTTTTTTTTAGTTCATATGTTTTAAACTGATATTTTATACCTGTTTTTGACACTTTTATAAAATCTTTTTTTTTTAATGATAAGCGTGTAATATAGCTTACATCCATAACAGGATTTCTAGCACAACATGGGTTCTCTAAAAAGAGAGCACAGCAGATTTTCACATGTTTGCCTCTCTGTCTCTAGCTATAATTTCGGACAAAGCTGACTTAAAACAGCAAGCGTCAGGAGAAGGAATCATTGTTCTGACTAATTCAGTTGTGTGTAAATTTATGCTTGAGCTACTAATGTGAAAGTCACACATATCTTTGCAGGGGCTAGCATATACCATTGGTGATGGCATTGGTGGACAAAAGTGGAGGAAAGCATGCACATTTGGGGAGAGGGTGGGTTTTGTTTTAGTATAGGTCCAATCTAAGTTTGTTAGAACCACTGTAGTTGTGAGGCTAGATGCAAGTCGTCAACTTCTGCGGTTTGTATGTATCTGCCAGGGATGTGCAGTCAGGGGAGGCAGGTAAGGCAGAGCCTCACCTGCCACGAACATAAAAAAAAAAAAAAAAACAAAAAAAAAAAAAAACAAATGATCGAGCTGAGAATGAGAATCTGCTGCTGTTGAAAAGGTACTGTTTTAATCAAGCTAAATAATATATTATTATGCTATAACATAATCATTTATTATTTATCTATTTACTATGAAATTACTAATTGGAAGTTATAACTTCAAACTTCAGTAATTTGTCCGTTAAGCCACCTAACTGAGTACAGTTTTTGAAAATATAGTAAATTACCTTAAAAACAATATATAATAATTATTTGGATATTACTTATGATAATTAGCCACTTGCCACCCAGGCCAATTCTGACACTTCTCTCCTACATGTAAAAATCATCATTGTTTTTCTAGAAAATTACTCAGAACCCCCAAACATTATTTATATTGTTTTAGCAGACGCCTTTGAGAATAAAATGGTGGTTGTTGCAACTTTTTATGTTACACGGTATTTGCGCAGCGATTTTTCAAACCCTTTTTTTTGGAAAGAAACTGTTTCATGAATAAAAGAATTAAAAAAAAAAACACAAAAAAAAAAAGCCAATGAGGCATGTGTTGGGCTTTTTTGTGGAACTTGTACAGTAAAGGCTTCTTTCTGGAAACTTGACCATGCAGCTCTTTTTTGTTTATCATCATATTGTGCTCTTTAAAAACAACAACACCATCTTTTTCTAGAGCAGCCTGTATTTCTCCTGAGGTTACCTGCGGGTTTTTCTTTGTATTCCAAACAATTCCTGTGGCAGTTGTGGCTGAAATCTTTCTTGATCTACCTGACCTTGGCTTGGTATCAAGAGATCCCCAAATTTTCCACTTCCTCTTAAGTGATTGAACAGTACTGACTGGCATATTCAAGGCTTTGGATACCTTTTTATATCTTTTCCATCTTTGTAAAGTTTCATTACCTTGTTATGCAGGTCTTTTGATTGTTCTTTTCTGCTCCCCATGGCTTAGTATCTAGCCTGCTTAGTACATCCATGTGGGAGCTAACAAACTCATTGACTATTTATTAGGGTTGCACTGATACTAGTATTGGTGCCGATACCGAGTAATGGCACTATCGGTACTCGTGAAAATGCACCAATACCTGAAAACGATACTTTCAGGCTTGGTTCTTTGAGCTGTCAGTGGGTCTCCCCAGTGTTAAAGAAGTCCAGTAATTGGAGCTGTCAAAAAAAAGCAGCGGCAATGTTTATTAACAGGGCTCAGCCCTGAAACACTAAAATAAAAACATTGTTTCTTTCTTTTCGTATATTTCTGTTTCTTCATCTGCAGATCAAAGGGATGAACACATGTTCCTCTGATTAACCCCTTAAGAACCCTTAATTTACTCTAATCGGCCTTAATTAACTCCCTAGTCTCCTTCATTTAATTATTATTTTCCTGCTTTTTTTCTTTTGTTCACGTCTATTTTATAAATGATAGACAATTAAAACTTTTTTTTTTTGTTTATTTTGTTAGTGAATATTTTTACACATATATATTAACATATATTTACACATTTCACATTGAAAAAGCGTTAAATAAAAAAAAAATCAATTTATTTAATTTATAAATAATTTTTCAATACTTTGTACCATTGCTGACAGCTAAAGTTAAAGGGGTTGTAAAGGCAAAAGTTTTTTCACCTTAATGCATTCTATGTGGTATAGGTAGGTGGTGCTGCGCTAATCCTTAGTGACAGTGAACTAACTCAAAATAAATCCTATTGTGGCGTGTATCGTATAGTGCGCCAAATGATTTTAAGGTGTAGTGATTACTACCTAGCCCGTGTAAGACTAGTCGCTCGCACAGCAACAGGCCCTAAAAATGAAAATATAATCATCAGTAGTGAAATAATAAATTAATATCAATACATATAAATTGATAACAGCAATGTGAAAGTATCAGCTTCTAATAAATAAATACATATGAATAAATAACAACAATGTGAAAGTATCAACTTCTAATAAAGTGCACAGATGCAATGGTTAACCACTTGAGCCCCGGACCATTATGCTGCCTAAGGACCAGAGGTCTTTTTCCAATTTGGCACTGCGTCGCTTTAACTGCTAATTGCGCGGTCATGCAATGCTGTACCCAAACGAAATTTGCGTCCTTTTCTTCCCACAAATAGAGCTTTCTTTTGATGGTATTTGATCACCTCTGCGGTTTTTATTTTTTGCGCTATAAATGGAAAAAGACCGAAAATTTTGAAAAAAAATGATATTTTCTACTTTTTGTTATAAAAAAAATCCAATAAACTCAATTTTAGTCATACATTTAGGCCAAAATGTATTCGGCCACATGTCTTTGGTAAAAAAAGTCAATAAGCGTATATTTATTGGTTTGCGCAAAAGTTATAGCGTCTACAAACTAGGGTACATTTTCTGTAATTTACACAGCTTTTAGTTTATGTCATTTCTTGAGGTGCTAAAATGGCAGGGCAGTACAAAACCCCCCCAAATGACCCCATTTTGGAAAGTAGACACCCCAAGGAAATTGCTGAGAGGCATGTTGAACCCATTGAATATTTATTTTTTTTGTCCCAAGTGATTGAAAAATGACAAAAAAAAAAAAAAAAAAAATATTTACAAAAAGTTGTCACTAAATGATATATTGCTCACACAGGCCATGGGCCTATGTGGAATTGCACCCCAAAATACATTCAGCTGCTTCTCCTGAGTATGGGGATACCACATGTGTGGGACTTTTTGGGAGCCTAGCCACGTACGGGGCCCCGAAAACCAATCACTGCCTTCAGGATTTCTAAGAGTGTAAATTTATGATTTCACTCTTCTCTGCCTATCACAGTTTCGGAGGCCATGGAATGCCCAGGTGGCACAAAACCCCCCAAAATGACCCCATTTTGGAAAGTAGACACCCCAAGCTATTTGCTGAGAGGCATGGTGAGTATTTTGCAGCTCTCATTTGTTTTTGAAAATGAAGAAAGACAAGAAAAAACTTTTTTTTTTTCTTTTTTCAATTTTCAAAACTTTGTGACAAAAAGTGAGGTCTGCAAAATACTCACTATACCTCTCAGCAAATAGCTTGGGGTGTCTACTTTCCAAAATGGGGTCATTTGGGGGGGTTTTGTGCCACCTGGGCATTCCATGGCCTCCGAAACTGTGATAGGCAGTGAAGAGTGAAATCAAAAATTCACGCCCTTAGAAAGCCTGAAGGCGGTGCTTGGTTTTCGGGGTCCCGTACGCGGCTAGGCTCCCAAAAAGTCTCACACATGCGGTATCCCCGTACTCAGGAGAAGCAGCAGAATGTATTTTGGGGTGTAATTTCACATATTTCCATGGCATGTTTGAGCAATATATCATTTAGTGACAACTTTGTGCAAAAAAAAAAAATTTGTCTCTTTCCCGCAACTTGTGTCGCAATATAAAATATTCCATGGACTCGACATGACTCTCAGCAAATAGCTTGGGGTGTCTACTTTCCAAAATGGGGTCATTTAGGGGGGTTTTGAACTGTCCTGGCATTTTATGCACAACATTTAGAAGCTTATGTCACACATCACCCACTCTTCTAACCACTTGAAGACAAAGCCCTTTCTGACACTTATTGTTTACATGAAAAAGTTATTTTTTTTTGCAAAAAAATTACTTTGAACCCCCAAACATTATATATTTTTTTAAAGCAAATGCCCTACAGATTAAAATGGTGGGTGTTTCATTTTTTTTTTTCACACAGTAATTGCGCAGCGATTTTTCAAACGCATTTTTTGGGGAAAAACACACTTTTTTAAATTTTAATGCACTAAAACACACTATATTGCCCAAATGTTTGATGAAATAAAAAAGATGATCTTAGGCGGAGTACAGGGATACCAAACATGACATGCTTTAAAATTGCGTACAAACGTGCAGTGGCAACAAAATAAATACATGTTTAAAAGCCTTTAAAAGCCTTTACAGGTTACCACTTTAGATTTACAGAGGAGGTCTACTGGAAAAATTACTGCACTCGATCTGGCCTTCGCGGTGATACCTCACATGCATGGTGCAATTGCTGTTTACGTTTGACGACAGACCGCCGCTTGCGTTCGCCTTAGCGCGAGAGCAGGGGGCGACAGGGGTGCTTTTTTTTTTTTTTTTTTTTTTTTTTTTTCTTAATAATTTTTTTGCTTTTTTAATCTTACTTTTAAACTGTTCCTTTCATATTTTTTTTTTTTTAATCATTTTTATTGTTATCTCGGGGAATGTAAATATCCCCTATGATAGCAATAGGTAGTGACAGGTACTCTTTTTTGAAAAAATTGGGGTCTATTAGACCCTAGATCTCTCCTCTGCCCTCAAAGCATCTGACCACACCAAGATCGGTGTGATAAAATGCTTCCCCAATTTCCCAATGGCGCTATTTACATCCGGCGAAATCTAAGCCATGAAATGCTCGTAGCTTCCGGTTTCTTAGGCCATAGAGATGTTTGGCGCCACTCTGGTCTCTGATCAGCTCTATGGTCAGCAGGCTGAATCACCGGCTGCATTCTCAGGTTCCCTGTTGAGACAGGAGAGCCAGAGAAAAACACGGAAGACGGTGGGGGGGGGCATTCCCTCCCACGGCTTGTAAAAGCAGTCTAGAGGCTAATTAGCCGCTAGGATTGCTTTTACATGAAAGCCGACCGCTGGCTGAAAAGAATGATACCAAGATGATACCTAAACCTGCAGGCATCATTCTGGTATAACCACTCAAAGTCGTGCATGGCGTACCTGAAGACAAAAAAATGGTTAACAATAAAGCACAGTAAAGTATAAATAATTACATACCTGAAAAACAAACATGATAAAACATAATAACAATAACAATAACAATAAAACATTGCAGAATAGAATACAGTAAAAAAAAGAGCAGAACAATAGAGAGAGAATAGAGAGAGAGAGAACAATAAAACGACAACTATTTTATATATATTTTTTTTTTTTACACTTTTTTTGTAACTAACTTTTCTAACTGTAACCGGTTCCAGGTTCGGGTCTCTCAAAATGCGATGGCATCTTGGGAGACCCTGTGAAAGTGCGCCTAGTCTGTGGAATGCTGTACCCTACGCTAATACTCAACTAGTGCATGGTAGCGTTCAAAACATTCACCAATGCAAAGACCAGGATTGTCAGGACAGGAGGGACAATAATAGCGGGTGTCACGCCTATATCCGCGCTTGCTGCAGACACAACATCTTTTTTGGGGGGTTCGCTGGGTAGGGGTACTCGGGAGGACATAAAAATGCCTCTCATGCAGCCGACTGCATTTGGTTGGGGATGTGAATGGGGGAAGTACGGGCGCTGCAGAAGCGGTGGGTTCCCAATTAGGATTGGCGAATGCAGCAGGAACGGCATTATGGGCACGACGGGCCTGTGTTTGTCTTCTTGGTGGCAGCGGGACAATACTTGTGCTTGCCACCTCACCAGCTTGAACTGCACTTATGGGACTCGCCACGTCACCAAGTGTTACTGCAGTGCTGGTTTGATTACGACCGGGGTGTACTACGCCGCTGGCGCTTGCCAGTTCCCCAAAACGCTACCAAAAAAACTGTTAGCGATCGCAGGGATCAGGCCTGACTCTGTGAACGCTGCAGTTATGCGTTTAGTGTTCTGTAAGTGACAGTGATCGATCGATACTGCACTTGGGTGGGCTGGGCCGGGCGGAGGGGCAAAACGCAGGTGCTAGCAGGTATCTGGGCTGATCCCGCTAACACTGCGTTTTTGGGAACCCTAAACTGCTGGGGACGCTAGTATAGATCTGATCGGATCAGATATTGATCCGATCAGATACTATACCACTAAGGGAGGTGTATGGTGCGTGCGTGGGTGTTAGCGGTACTGGCGCTAACCTGACGCTGCCTGGGGCTGGTGCTTGCCAGTTCACCAAAATGCTACCAAAAAAACTGTTAGCGATCGCAGGGATCAGGCCTGACTCTGTGAACGCTGCAGTTATGCGGTTAGTGTTCTGTAAGTGACAGTGATCGATCGATACTGCACTTGGGTGGGCTGGGCCGGGCGGAGGCGCAAAACGCAGGTGCTAGCAGGTATCTGGGCTGATCCCGCTAACACTGCGTTTTTGGGAACCCTAAACTGCTGGGGACGCTAGTATAGATCTGATCGGATCAGATATTGATGCGTTCAGATACTATACCACTAAGGGAGGCGTATGCTGCGTGCGTGGGTGTTAGCGGTACTGGCGCTAATCTGACGCTGCCTGGGGCGACGCATATCACCGCCGGGCGATTAGGGGGCTAAACCTTTATTCGGTAATAAACGGCGGGTGCCCTGACACTATAAAAAATAAACAAACTAACCAGCGTCAACCGTAACAGTTATACGGTGATCAGTGGTGAAAGGGTTAACTAGGGGGCAATCAAGGGGTTAAAACATTTATTAGGTAGTATATGGGGGTCCCTGACGCTATAAAACGCTGACGGCGAACCCAAATATTTACCTCACTAACTAGCGTCACCAGCGACACTAATACAGCGATCAGAAAAATGATCGCTTAGTGACACTGGTGACGGGGGGTGATCAAGGGGTTAAAACTTTATTAGGGGGGGTTAGGGGGGTACCCTAGACCTACAGGGGGGTAACAGTAACTGTCCCAACACTGTAACTGTCACAAACTGACACTATGCAGTAATCAGAAAAAAAAAAACTGCTGGTGTCAGTTTGTGACGGGGGGGGGGTGATTGGGGGGGGATCGGGGGGCGATCGGGGTGGGATCGGGGTGTTTTGTGTGCCTGGCATGTTCTACTGTGTGTGTGTGTGTTGGTGCAGTCACTCACTTGTCGTCTCTCCTCGGGCCGGAACGGAAACTACCGACCCGAGGGGAGATGACATCATTTCCTTTGCTGCTGTTTAGCATACAGCAGCAAAGGAGTGTTCCCATTGGCCGGCGGCGATCGCGAGGGGGGGGCCACGAACGGATGGCCTCCCCCTCGTCTCCGATCGCCGGGGGACAAAACGGGACCGCCTCGGGCGGCGGGGGGGGGTCCGATCGGACCCCCCACCCGCGGAAGGCAAATCACGTACCCTGTACGTGATTTTGCCTGTCCGTGCCGCCTTGCCGACGTACATCGGCGTGAGGCGGTCGTCAAGTGGTTAAGTGGAATACAACGTGTTTCAAACATGCAACACATAAAGTGACTGTGTGCAGCAGTGCGGCCAAGAAATGCAGCACAGAGAATGTCCAAACAATCAAAGTGCTCTAAAACAAAACTCTTCCTTCAGCCCGTGACAGCAGCGCTCCTATCATGCATCACTTGCAGTGTAGTGCTCAAATATACCACATAGTGCCATGGGCGTCCGCAGAACTTTTTTCAGGGGGGGGCATAATTTTATGGACACCCATGCTCGGCCCCTTTTCGACAATTTCATGAAGGGAGGGGCTTAGTCACTGCCACTGTGCCATCAAACGCTGCCACTGTGCCATCAAACGCAGCCACTGTGCCATCAAACGCAGCCACTGTGCCATCAAACGCAGCCACTGTGCCATCAAACGCTGCCACTGTGCCATCAAACGCTGCCACTGTGCCATCAAACGCTGCCACTGTGCCATCAAACGCTGCCACTGGGCCATCAAACGCTGCCACTGGGCCATCAAACGCTGCCACTGGGCCATCAAACGCTGCCACTGGGCCATCAAACGCAGCCACTGTGCCATCAAACGCAGCCACTGTGCCATCAAACGCAGCCACTGTGCCATCAAACGCAGCCACTGTGCCATCAAATGCTGTCACTGTGCCATCAAATGCTGCCAGTATGCCATCAAACGCTGCCAGTGTGCCATCAAACGCTGCCAGTGTGCCATCAAATGCAGCCATTGTGCCATCAAACGCTGCCAGTGTGCCCATCATATGTTGCCAGTGTGCCCATCTTATGCTGCCAGTGTGCCCATCATGATTGGCGGAGAGGCGGTTTAGTGTTAGGAAAGTGAATAGTCATTCGCTTTTCTAACACAGCTGAGTGACCTGCGAGCGCCCAGCATGGCGCTTGTAGGTCACCATTTTTGACGCCTATTAGAGCCTATGGCTCTAATCAGGTGCTTAAAAAAACACCCCCGCCGATGTAATTCAGGCGTCCTGCGCCTGAAAAGGGGCCGGGCGCCTGAGTAAGGGGTGGCAGCGGCGGCCATAGATAGATTCATGCAATGCATGAATCTATCTATAGGTGATAGAGGGGTGGCAGGAGAGAGGGGGCGGCGCTCCCGTGCGCCCTTAATGCACGAGCCGCCATTGTGTTGTGGCCATATTTTGATCTTGATGAAAACAGCTATACAGACTGTATAATACAGTCTGTATAGCTGTTTCCATCAAGATCAAAATATGGCCACAACAGTTCCAGTTGTATTGAAATACAAAAAAATTGTACATAGTGGTAATACAGGCACTGCTGTTACCTGTGGTTCTTCAGGGTAGGATAGGATAGTCCAGTCACTCAGGCAGTGTATTCCCTGTCGTCCCGGGCACAGGTCACGCAGCTGTGACCTGTGGGAGGAGCCGGCGCCGCGCCGGCCGGATCGGCATAGCAGCAGGCAGGCACAACATATTTCACAAAGGCAGAGGCAGCAGCAGCCAATCGAGCGGCAGAGGCTCGAGCAGCAGAGCCAATCAGATGCTCGGCCAGGGGTAAGGAGGGAGGGACGGTCACGCACGGCACAGCAGGTGCATGTAGTCAGAAAAGACAGCCCCAGCAGCAGCCAGGCTTTGAGAAAAAACACCACAGCTGCCGCGGCGGCCGTTGCAAGACAGGGATTTTAACACACAGATTCCAGGGGGGGGCAAACGACCCCCCTTGCCCTATGGTGCGGACGCCCATGCATAGTGCACATCTTCGTGTTCAAACACACAGATGGGTAATGGCCCCTTACCTTAGGGTAATAGGGCAAGTGCATATGACCAAACTTGGGGGTACCGTCCTTGGGGTTCCACAGCTCTCCTCACGGTCCTAGTCCCGGGGCATAGTTCCCTCAGATATTTGGGGGGGGAGTATGGAAATGACAGAAAGGAGGGTCCCAGATAGTGTAATACAGTTTTTGCTAAACAGCGGCTTTTATTAGGTAAAAACGGGGTACTCACATAAAAGACAGTAATACAGTGACTTGCTCCAACGAGCGGCGAGCTCGTACACCTCTATCAGCGTAGATGCCTGTCCCGTCCCTACGCGTGACGTCACACCACATGTGACTTCATCCAAGGACTTTTTTTGCTAGCCGGATTTCCTGTGAAGGAATAATCTCATCTTGGTGAAGACTTTATACACTTTTTCTTGTGTTCTCAGATTGTTGATCCTCTTTCACTTTTGAACAAAAGGTTTATCCACACACAGCCAGATTGCTCTTTATAATCTCCATTCTCTTGAAGAGCTGTTTTCTTACATCCTCGTTACACTTACTCATCTTTGAACTTGCTGGAACTTAGACCAAGTGGAACTGGACTAAGTGTAACAAGGATGTAACAAAACAGCTCTTCAAGAGAATGGAGATTATAAAGGGCAATCTGGCTGTGTGTGGATAAACCTTTTGTTCAAAAGTGAAAGAGGATCAACAATCTGAGAACACAAGAAAAAGCGTATAAAGTGTTCACCAAGATGAGATTATTCCTTCACAGGAAATCCGGCTAGCAAAAAAGAAGTCCTTGGATGAAGTCACGTGTGGTGTGACGTCACGCGTAGGGACGGGACAGGCATCTACGCTGATAGAGGTGTACGAGCTCGCCGCTCGTTGGAGCAAGTCACTGTATTACTGTCTTTTATGTGAGTACCCTGTTTTTACCTAATAAAAGCCGCTGTTTAGCAAAAACTGTATTACACTATCTGGGACCCTCCTTTCTGTCATTTCCATACTCCCCCCCCCCCCCCAAATATCTGAGGGAACTATGCCCCGGGACTAGGACCGTGAGGAAAGCTGTGGAACCCCAAGGACGGTACCCCCAAGTTTGGTCATATGCGCTTGCCCTATTACCCTAAGGTAAGGGGCCATTACCCACCTGTGTGTTTGAACACGAAGATGTGCACTATGTGGTATATTTGAGCACTACACTGCAAGTGATGCATGATAGGACGCTGCTGTCACGGGCTGAAGGAAGAGTTTTGTTTTGGAGCACGTTGATTGTTTGGACATTCTCTGTGCTGCATTTCTTGGCCGCACTGCTGCACACAGTCACTTTATGTGTTGCATGTTTGATACACGTTGTATTCCACTTAACCATTGCATCTGTGCACTTTATTAGAAGTTGATACTTTCACATTGTTGTTATTTATTCATATGTATTTACTTATTAGAAGCTGATACTTTCACATTGCTGTTATCAATTTATATGTATTGATATTAATTTATTATTTCACTACTGATGATTATATTTTCATTTTTTTGGCCTGTTGCTGTGCGAGCGACTGGTCTTACACGGGCTAGGTAGTAATCACTACACCTTAAAATCATTTGGCGCACTATACGATACATGCCACATAATAGGATTTATTTTGAGTTAGTTCACTGTCACTTAGGATTAGCGCAGCACCACCTACCCATACCACCACTTACCCATAGGGTCCGGTTCGTACCCGATTCGGTGCAGGCAGCTTTTCCCAATAGTCTGATCTGCTACATACCATATACCTCCAATGCATTCTATGCATTAAGGTGAAAAAACATCCGACAATACCGCCTCCCCCTCCAGCTCCCCCGTTTTACTTACCTGACCCCTCGAAAGTCCCACGCTGATTTTAAAAGGAGCCAAAAAACTATGTGATAATACATGGCTACATGTGATCACTATTCTTGAATAAAAGACAGTTTTGTGGCATGGTTAGTCATGTTTTCAATATAAATGCCAAAATTTCACAATTTCTGCCAGGGTATGCAAACTGTGCATATGCACAACTGTGTGTGTATGTGTATATATGTATATATGTGTATATATATATATATATATATATATATGTATATATGTATATATGTATATATATATATTATAATCTCAGCAGTGGACCACTGAATTTCTCCTCTGTCCAGTACCTTTCTGGGATGGAGCTGAATATAAAAAAGTGATAGAGCTGTCATTGAAGTGGTGTGTGGTAGACTAGAAAGATACAAGTGTCATATTCAGGTCATTTGGAGTTCTCCCTCAAGCAACCTGAACCATTTTTTCTGTAATTTACAGCCAAGAAAAGTACATAGAAAATACCATTAGAGTGTTGCCTACAAGTTAAGTCAGATAGTGATTTAGAGAGATAGATACTATATATATATATATATATATATATATATATATATATATATATATATATATATTTATATATTTATATATTTATATATATATATATATATTTATATATTTATATATATTTATATATTTATATATATATATATATATATATATATATATATATATATATATATATATATATATATATATATATATATATATATATATTTATATATATATATATTTATATATATATATTTATATATATATATATATATATTTATATATATATATATATATATATATATATATATTATATATTATATATATGCAATATAATAATTATAATAATAATGTATATATTGTGTGTATATATATGCTAGTATTATTATTATGTGTAGGTGTATATACATACACACAAACATTGTTATTATTTGTGTGTGTGTGTATACACCTACACATAATAATAAGAAGAAGAAGATATACATACACACACACACAAATAATAATACTAATGATATTAAAATAAATAAATTTTATATCTCTATATATATATATATACACACACACACAGGCATACAAATGATAATGTCATTAACAAACATCCATACACACACCTCTATTATATACAGTATATGATAGTTCCATAGATGGAGGGGTGAGCTAGGAATGAAGTAGGAGGCAGAGCAGTGGAGTGGTAGGACACCCAGCCAGTGGCTATTACATAATAATGATGATTTGGATAGGGATATGGATGAGGATAAGGATAATGATGAGGATAAGGATAATGATGAGGATAAGGATAATGATGAGGATAAGGATAATGATGAGGATAAGGATAGGGATAGGGATAGGGATGTGGATGAGGATAGGGGATACTGATAAGGATAGCTATGAGGATAGGGATATTGATGAGGATAGGGATGAGGATATTGATGAGGATAGGGATGAGGATGAGCATAGGGATGAGGATATTGATGAGGATAGGGATGAGGATAAGGATGAGGATAGGGGTGAGGATGAGGATAAGGATAGGGATGAGGATGAGGATAACAATGAGGATAGGGATGAGGATTAGGATATTGATGAGGATAGGGTTGAAGATAGGGGTGAGGATGAGGATAAGGATGAGAATAGGGATGAGGATGAGGGTAAGGATGAGAATATGGATAAGAATAGGGATGAGGATAAGGTTGAGGATAAGGATGAGAATAGGGATGAGGATAAGGATGAGAATAAGGATGAGGATGAGAATAGGGATGAGGATAAGAATGAGAATAGGGATGAGGATAGGGATGAGGATGAGAATAGGGATGAGGATGAGGATAGGGATGAGAATAGGGATGAGGATGAGAATAGGGATGAGGATAAGAATGAGAATAGGGATGAGGATAGGGATGAGGATGAGAATAGGGATGAGGATGAGGATAGGGATGAGAATAGGGATGAGGATAGGGATGAGGATAAGGATGAGAATAGGGATAGGGATGAGGATGAGGATAGGGATGAGGATAGGGATGAGGATGAGGATATTGATGAAGGTGAGGAGTGCTTCCATCCACTAGATGGAGTGTAGGGTCTCCTCCTCCTCCAGTACAAGTTGCAGACACGTAGAAGTGATTAGCACTCAGCGCTCGGCTCCCTTGGCTCAGCATTCTTCCAGGCGGGACAGAGGCTGTCCGGGGCCGTCCATATCGGACACATATCGGGTGAGGAGCGGTAAAAGTTTACCTGTGTCGGTGCAGGGATGGTGAGTAGGAGAAGTGCAGGGTAGTCCCATGTCTCACGGACGGAGAAAAGGTTGGTTGTGCTGCAGTATCAGGCTGAGCATCCCTCCGTGTCTCTTCTATGTCTGTCTGTGTGTCGGTGGTGCAGGTCGGATGTGACAGACGTCAGCAGTGAGCGATCAGCATTCAGAGGGGAGGCAGGCGGTACAGAGCGGGGTGTAGGGAAGGGAAGAGATGATGGGGAGTGCAGAGCAGCGCACAGCACACAGTATACACAGCACACAGTACAGCACTGGGGAGATGGGATGAGGGCGGAGTCTGCGCACAGATGTCCCCGGGATCCTAGTGCTGCTCTGAGGAGAACGCTCAGTCCGGGGATGGCAGTCAGGGAGGAAGGATGCCGCTCACATTTCTCTCATTTCCTCCTCATCTGAGGGGTGACTCAGGGGACAATTCACACCTCCAACCTGCATTTGTCTTCACGTGTGTGAAATGAATGGGACATGCATGAAATAGGACTTATCCCAAGCGTGTGAACCACATTAATGTACATTATATATAAGAATAACTGAAAAAGGCACAAGAGTCTATAAAGAGGAAATACATTTCTCTTTAATGCTTGGGGGCACAAAAAAAATTTTGAAAAAAATTATCAATTGCAGCCACTGTGCCATCAATTGCGGCCACTGTGCCAAACGCTTCCACTGTGCCCACTAAAAATGCTGCCACTGTGCCAAACACTGCCACTGTGCCCATTAAAGGCTGCCACTGTGCCATCAAATGCAGCTACTGTGCCAAACGCTGCCACTGTGCCCTCAAATGCTGCCACTGTGCCATCAATTGCAGCCACTGTGCCAAATGCTATGACTGTGCCTATTAAATGCTGCCAGTGTGCCCATCATATGCTGCCAGTGTGCCCATTAAATGCTGCCAGTGTGTCCTTGAATGCCCCCCAGTGTGACCCCCCGCTCACTCGCTGTCTGCCCGGCACTTACCCTGTCTTGGTGGGGCAGCGGATGACGGCGAGGAGCGGGGTCCTCCATGCTTCTCCTGCCATCCCCATCTCCTGCCACGTGGCAGCCATCTTTTTGACTCAATATTATTGTGGGCATACCCATGCGGAGGGGCACCAAACTTGGCGACATGCAGAGTGGCAGGAGACTTAGAACTGGCATAAACACACCCAGAGCCTCTCATGGGCAGTGCCACCTTAACAGCATTATGGGCCCCTGGGCAAAATACCGAACTGGGACCCCTACCAGGGAGATGATGACCTGTGGCACGCATAGTGTACCATAGCAAACAATGGGCATGGCCAGTGGGAGAGTCTTAAAAGAGGACTGAACAGAATCTGCAGCTCCTGTAAACAATACAAACATACCACAGTCCTTGTACCCAAAAAAATAGAATCACTATGTCGCAACTGATAATCTCACAGACAAAAATAAATCTCGGTCGAAGGATCATTTGTTTTTAAAATAAATATTTCCATTATATATGTTTTTTCTGCACAAAAAAAGGATATTTTTCTCTTACTGAGGCTACTTTACAGAAGAACTAAAGGTCTCTTTCACACATTCATGTCTGTTTTCACGGACTCTGCTTGCTCAGCAGGGATTGATCCGTTGATCCCCGCTGAGCCCGCGGATGACAAGTCCGTTTCTGCTATCTCTGCAGGGACAGACCTGTCAGAGCCGCTCTCTCCTCTATAGGGGATGAAAACGGATCCGCCTGTCCGTTTTCATCCGATCCGCCAGACGACTGGATTTAGTGGAGCGGATCGGATGTCAGCAGTCATTTAACCGTTGACATCCGTCGCTCCATAGAGGTGCATGGAGCGTCCATTCAGGTCCGCCTGAAAAACTGACAGGTGGACCTGAACGGTCCTCATGTGTGAAAGAGCCCTTAAACTTAAAGGAGTTGTAAAGGCAGACGGTGCATTCTATGAATTAAGATAAAAAGCCTTCCGTGTGTTGGAACCCCGCACCCCCTAATACTTACCTGAGCCCCATCTCTATCCAGCAATGTCCACGAGTCCCTCAGCCACCCGAAGACACAGCAGTGGTGCCATTGGCTCCCACTGCTGTCAATCAAAGTCAGTTAGCCAATCAGGAGAGAGAGAGGGGGCAGGGCCAAACTGCAGCTCCGTGTCTGAATGGACACACAAAGCTGCAGCCTGCCTTGGGTGCCCCATAGCAAGCTGCTTGCTGTGGGGGCATTCGACAGGAGGGAGGTGCCAAGAGCAGTGAAGAGGGATCTGAGAAGAGGATCCAGGCTGCCCTGTGCAAAACCACTGCAACAGAGCAGGTAAGTATAACATATTTTTTCTTTAAATAACAGAGACTTTACAATTACTTTAATTGAAACCAGCAACTGGACTTCCGCTTTCGACGCCACATGAGGAGGAGGTAAGCAGACACAGCTCCCACTGCACTCCTCACTAGGGATGAGCCGAACACCCCCCGGTTCGGTTCGCACCAGAACCCGCGAACGGACCGCAAGTTCGCACGAACGTTAGAACCCCATTGACGTCTATGGGACTCGAACGTTCGAAATCAAAAGTGCTCATTTTAAAGGCTAATTTGCATGGTATTGTCCTAAAAAGGGTTTGGGGACCCGGGTCCTACCCCAGGGGACATGTATCAATGCAAAAAAAACTTTTAAAAACGGCCGTTTTTTCGGGAGCAGTGATTTTAATGATGCTTAAAGTAAAAAAAAAAAAGTGAAATATTCCTTTAAATATCGTACCTGGGGGGTGTCTATAGTATGCCTGTAAAGTGACGCGTGTTTCCCATGTTTAGAACAGTCCCTGCACCAAATGTCATTTTTAAAGGAAAAAATCTCATTTAAAACTGCTTGCGGGTTTAATGTCATGTCGGGTCCTGGCAATATGGATGAAAATCAGTGAGACAAACGGCATGGGTACCCCCCAGTCCATTACCAGGCCCTTTGGGTCTTGTATGGATATTAAGGGGAACCCCGCACCCAAATTAAAATAAGGAAAGGTCCCTATATACTCTGAACAGCAGTATACAGGCGGTGCAAACAAGACAGGGACTGTAGGTTTGTTGTTAAGTAGAATCTGTTTGTAATTTTGAACATTTTTAATGTGTTTAGCTCCAGCCAAAAAATCTTTTCTAAGCTTTTTGGAAAACATAGGGAAGGGTTATCACCCCTGTGACATTTGTTTTGCGTCTTTCCTCCTCTTCAGAAGATTTCACCTCACTTTTTTGTCCCAATGAAAAATGTTTTTTGAAAATTTGGGTTTTTTTGTGGAACAAGGATTGGAAAGCATCAGTGGAAAGGAGAAATTGTTTTCCCATATTAACTCTTACATGAGAGAATTTCCCTTCCTATGGGTAGATTTCATCTCACTTCCTGTTGTCTCCTTCCGTTTGCAAGTAGGAGTCGTTTGTAAGTTAGATGTTTGAAAGTAGGGTCCTGCCCTATATACTCAGCAGAAATTTGGGCCTTAGGTGTTGCTGTGGCCAAAACACTGTAAGCCCTCACAGGGCCCTGCTGTGAAATATTAGATCAAGAATTGTAATTACATGCCCCTGTTGAACAGGAGCTGAAAAATTAGGCCTTAGGCACTGGTGCTGGTGCCACAACACTGCAACCCCTCACAGACACTCTAGTTGGAACGCAGGAACGAGCCCTGCTGCAAAGTATTGCATCAAAAATTGTAATTACACGCCCCTGTTAGACAGGGGCAGAAAAATTGGGCCTTAGGCACTGGTGCTGGTGCCACAACACTGCAACCCCTCACAGACACTCTAGTTGGAATGCAGGAACGAGCCGTGCTGCAAAGTATTACATCAAAAATTGTAATTACACGCCCCTGTTATACAGGGGCTGAAAAATTGTGCCTTAGGCACTGGTGGTGGCGCCCAGAACCAAAAATGTTCTTACAAGCTATCAGCGTGATGATTGAGGAGGAAGAGGATAATTACTCAGGGATAATCACTCAGCATCAGCATAGGCAGTCTTTGAAGGGATCTGAAAAAAATTATTCAGTTACATCAGCATCAGGTGCTTGGTAGCTGGTGGTGATCCAAGACTGATTCATTTTTATGAAGGTCAGCCGATCGACCGAGTCAGTGGACAGACGCACCCTGTGATCGGTTACCACGCCTCCAGCAGCACTGAATGTACGTTCCGAAAGAACGCTGGATGCAGGACAGGCCAGTAGCTCAATTGCATACTGTGCAAGCTCTGGCCAGTGATCCATCCTCAAGACCCAGTAACCCAGAGGATTTTCGGTGGGAAAGGTGTCCAAGTCTGATCTTGCCCCTAGGTATTCCTGCACCATGTAAAACAGACGCTGGCGATGGTTGCTGGAACCGATCATACCTTGGGGCTGCGGACCAAAAAATTGTCTGAACGCATCGGTCAGACGGCCACCTTCTCCACCGCTCCTTCTTTGACTGACCGAAGCCTCAGCAACACGTTGTCCAGAAACAGGAGTTTGTAACCTCCCAGTCTCTGGGAACGCGTTGCACAGACCTTTCTGCAAGGCCTCCCGAAGATGTTTCATCCTCTGCTCCCTCTGCGATGGCAAGATAAGGTCCGCAACCTTACCCTTGTAACGTGGATCAAGGAGGGTTGCCAGCCAGTATTGGTCCTTCTCCTTGATACCACGAATACGAGGATCCTTACGCAGGCTTTGCAGGATCAGGGAGGCCATGCAGCGTAGGTTTGCTGAGGCATTCGGTCCGGAGTCCTCTGGGTCACTAAGGACAACAACGTCCGCAGCCACCTCCTCCCAGCCACGTACAAGTCCATGTGTTCCTTGGGACTGATCCCTTAAAGACTGCTGATGCTGAGTGCCAGGCTCCACCTCCATACTGACACAATCTTCCTCCTCCTCCTCCTCCTCCTCCTCGTCCTCTTCCTGTGTGATCGGCGGGCACGCAGGAACACTGTCTGGATAAAGGGGGCCTTGAGAGCTAAGGAAGTCCTCCTCTTCCTGCCTCTGTTCTGCCTCAAGTGCCCTGTCCATTATTCCACGCAGCGTGTGCTCCAACAGGTGGACAAGGGGGACAGTGTCACTGATGCATGCACTGTCAGTGCTCACCATCCTCGTGGCCTCCTCGAATGGTGACAGGACAGTGCATGCATCCCTGATCATGGCCCACTGGCGTGGGGAAAAAAAACCAAGGTCCCCTGACCCTGTCCTGGTGCCATAGTCGCACAGGTACTCATTGATGGCCCTCTGCTGCGTGTGCAGCCGCTGCAGCATGGCCAACGTCGAGTTCCACCTGGTGGGCATGTCACAGATTAGGCGGTTCTTGGGCAGGTTAAACTCCTTTTGGAGGTCCGTCAGCCGAGCACTGGCATTATATGACCGGCGGAAATGCACACAGACTTTCCTGGCCTGCCTCAGGACATCCTGTAAGCCCGGGTACCTGCCCAAGAACCGCTGCACCACCAAGTTAAGGACGTGAGCCAAACAGGGCACATGGGTCAGTTGTCCCTGTCGGAGGGCAGAGAGGAGGTTGGTGCCATTGTCGCAAACCACCATTCCTGCCTTAAGTTGGCGTGGCGTCAACCACCTCTGAACCTGCCCCTGCAGAGCTGACAGAACCTCTGCCCCAGTGTGGCTCCTGTCCCCCAAGCACACCAGCTCAAGCACCGCATGGCATCTTTTGGCCTGCGTACTTGCGTAGCCCCTTGAACGCCTACGGAGCACCGCTGGTTCCGAGGAAGAGGCCATGGAGGAAGAAGAAGAGGAGGGGGTGGAGGAGAGAGGTGTGTCACAATCAGCATTTTGGAGGCGTGGTGGCGGAACAACCTCCAACACTACTGCACCTTGTCCTGCATCCTTCCCAGCTGCCAGCAGAGTCACCCAATGCGCCGTGAAACTTAAGTAACGTCCCTGTCCATGCCTGCTGGACCATGAGTCAGCGGTAATATGCACCTTACCGCTGACCGCCCTGTCCAGCGAGGCATGGACATTGCCTTCCACATGCCGGTAGAGAGCCGGAATCGCCTTCCGTGAGAAAAAGTGGCGTTTGGGTACCTGCCACTGAGGAACCGCACATTCCACAAACTCACGGAAGGGGGCAGAGTCTACCAACTGAAAAGGCAGCAGTTGAAGTGCTAGCAATTTTGCCAAGCTAGCATTCAACCGCTGGGCATGTGGATGGCTGGGAGCAAACTTCTTTCGGCGGTGCAGCAGCTGGGGCAGGGAAATTTGCCTGGTACAATCTGACGTCGGTGTACCAAAAGCAGATTGCCCACAAGTACTTGGCTGTGACACACCTAATTCTACACCTTCATTCCTCTCACTGCAGGTCTCAGAGAGGACTGAAGGTCTAGTGGGGTTGGAAATCTCAGCTGATGAGGAGCAAGGAGAGATCGTCTTTGTTCTTTGGTGTGGGTCTTTCAGATACGCTTGCCAACGAACTGCATGGCAGGTCAACATATGTCTGGTCAAGCATGTGGTACCCAAGCGGGAGATGTTTTGGCCACGCGAGATACGCTTGAGACATATGTTGCAAATAGCAGCGGTGCGATCTGATGCACTCGTCTCAAAAAAGGCCCACACCAAAGAACTTTTTGAATAACGCGCAGAGACTGCAGCGCCCTGCACATGTGGAGCTTTGGGGTGTGATGCAGTCAATGTGCTGCCCTTAGGCTGGCCCCTGGAGGGCATCCTGCCTAGTTGGTGATGTGCCACCTCCTCCTCCTCCTCCTCCTCCTCTCTCCTATCAGGCACCCACGTTGAGTCAGTGACCTCATCATCCCCTCCCTCCTCATCACTGGAGCAAACCTGGCAGTATGCTGCAGCAGGGGGAGCATGACTGCCAGATTGCTGTCCTTCTTGGGCACCCCCTCTGTCCGTGCTCATGTTACTGCCTTCATTGAGCTCAGTATCATCATCAGAGCCTTCCAAACGCTGGGCATCCTCCTGGAGCATGTACCCAACACTGTGGTCAAACAGTTCGAGGGAATCCTCATGAGGACATGGTGGAGCTAGGGAAGGAGTCACTGATGACATTGAGCTGAGGGAAGAGGCCGCTGCTTTGCCAGACAAAGCACCCTGGGCATGGGTGAGAGAGGATGAGGAGGATGAGGACGGCTTGGTCATCCACTCGACCAAGTCTTCCGCATGTTGCGGCTCAACACGGCCAGCTGCCGAAAAAAAGGCCAAGCGTGTCCCATGGCCACGTGCTGATGAGGATGCACCGTCTCCACGACCAGCACTAGACACAGAGCCTGCTTGCCCTCTCTTATTGGCTTGTGACTGTCTGCCTCTCCTTCTTGGCCTTCCAGACATACTAATGGCCTGTAGCTGCACTAAGCTGGGATAGAACACCTGTAATTTTCTTCAGGTAGCTTTATATACTGTAACCAGACAAGCCTGCCTGTCAGTAGGAAGATAACAGGAACGGATCTAGCTGAACACTGTGAGCAGGACGTACTGCACTAAATGTATATAGCAGGAACGGATCTAGCTGAACACTGTGAGCAGGACGCACTGTACTAAATGTAAATAGTCTAGCTGCCTGACCGTGGTACTAATAGGATCAAAAAGAACACCTGTAATTTTCTTAAGGTAGCTTTATATACTGTAACCAGACAAGCCTGCCTGTCAGTAGGAAGATAACAGGAACGGATCTAGCTGAACACTGTGAGCAGGACACACTGTACTAAATGTAAATAGTCTAGCTGCCTGACCGTGGTACTAATAGGATCAAAAAGAACACCTGTAATTTTCTTCAGGTAGCTTTATATACTGTAACCAGACAAGCCTGCCTGTCAGTAGGAAGATAACAGGAACGGATCTAGCTGAACACTGTGAGCAGGACGCACTGCACTGAATGTAAATAGCAGGAACGGATCTAGCTGAACACTGTGAGCAGGACGCACTGCACTGAATGTAAATAGCAGGAACGGATCTAGCTGAACACTGTGAGCAGGACGCACTGCACTAAATGTAAATACCAGGAACGGATCTAGCTGAACACTGTGAGCAGGACGCACTGCACTGAATGTAAATAGCAGGAACGGATCTAGCTGAACACTGTGAGCAGGACGTACTGCACTAAATGTATATAGCAGGAACGGATCTAGCTGAACACTGTGAGCAGGACGCACTGCACTGAATGTAAATAGCAGGAACGGATCTAGCTGAACACTGTGAGCAGGACGCACTGCACTAAATGTAAATACCAGGAACGGATCTAGCTGAACACTGTGAGCAGGACGCACTGCACTGAATGTAAATAGCAGGAACGGATCTAGCTGAACACTGTGAGCAGGACGCACTGCACTGAATGTAAATAGCAGGAACGGATCTAGCTGAACACTGTGAGCAGGACGCACTGCACTGAATGTAAATAGCAGGAACGGATCTAGCTGAACACTGTGAGCAGGACGCACTGCACTGAATGTAAATAGCAGGAACGGATCTAGCTGAACACTGTGAGCAGGACGCACTGCACTGAATGTAAATAGCAGGAACGGATCTAGCTGAACACTGTGAGCAGGACGCACTGCACTGAATGTAAATAGCAGGAACGGATCTAGCTGAACACTGTGAGCAGGACGCACTGCACTAAATGTAAATAGCAGGAACGGATCTAGCTGAACACTGTGAGCAGGACGCACTGCACTGAATGTAAATAGCAGGAACGGATCTAGCTGAACACTGTGAGCAGGACGCACTGCACTAAATGTAAATACCAGGAACGGATCTAGCTGAACACTGTGAGCAGGACGCACTGCACTGAATGTAAATAGCAGGAACGGATCTAGCTGAACACTGTGAGCAGGACGCACTGCACTGAATGTAAATAGCAGGAACGGATCTAGCTGAACACTGTGAGCAGGACGCACTGCACTGAATGTAAATAGCAGGAACGGATCTAGCTGAACACTGTGAGCAGGACGCACTGCACTGAATGTAAATAGCAGGAACGGATCTAGCTGAACACTGTGAGCAGGACGCACTGCACTAAATGTAAATACCAGGAACGGATCTAGCTGAACACTGTGAGCAAGACGCACTGCACTGAATGTAAATAGCAGGAACGGATCTAGCTGAACACTGTGAGCAGGACGCACTGCACTGAATGTAAATAGCAGGAACGGATCTAGCTGAACACTGTGAGCAGGACGCACTGCACTGAATGTAAATAGCAGGAACGGATCTAGCTGAACACTGTGAGCAGGACGCACTGCACTGAATGTAAATAGCAGGAACGGATCTAGCTGAACACTGTGAGCAGGACGCACTGCACTGAATGTAAATAGCAGGAACGGATCTAGCTGAACACTGTGAGCAGGACGCACTGCACTGAATGTAAATAGCAGGAACGGATCTAGCTGAACACTGTGAGCAGGACGCACTGCACTGAATGTAAATAGCAGGAACGGATCTAGCTGAACACTGTGAGCAGGACGCACTGCACTGAATGTAAATAGCAGGAACGGATCTAGCTGAACACTGTGAGCAGGACACACTGCACTAAATAGTCTAGATAGAAGATAACAGGAACGGATCTAGCTAAACTGAATACAGTGTATATATATATATGCAACACCTGGGATGCATATATATACACAATACACTGTAAGTGCAGCTAACTGACTGACTGTTCTGCCTAATCTATCTAACTCAAATCAAATGACACTGTCTCTCTCTCTCTCTCTCTCTATCTCTCAGCACACCGGAACACACACTACACAGGGCCGCCGTGCAGGCGGCCTTATATAGTGTGGGGTGTGTACTAAATCCCCTGAGCCATAATTGGCCAAAGCCACCCTGGCTTTGGCCAATTACAGCTCTCTCTACTGACGGCGCTGTGATTGGCCAAGCATGCGGGTCATAGTGCATGCTTGGCCAATCATCAGCCAGCAATGCACTGCGATGCCGCAGTGAATTATGGGCCGTGACGCGCCACACGAATTTGGCGCGAACGGCCCATATCGTTCGCAATTCGACGGACGGTCGAACAGCCGATGTTCGAGTCGAACATGGGTTCGACTCGAACACGAAGCTCATCCCTACTCCTCACATAACCGGCCAATAAAGCCTGCTACAGCTTCAGGGTGACCCCCCTCTATCCCCGCTACCTTGTGGGACCCCATGGACCTTTTTGTGGAGTGATCATAATACCGAGCGGTGTCTTCCACGCTACAACCAGCGGGAGACGCGGATGCAGCCAAAAGGGCAGCCGCTCCCTGTGCGACAGACACTGCAGTCTCCCACGATGTCCATAGCAACTGCCATAGATCCTGCCTCTCCTGCAGGTATAGCACAGGCAGTAGTCTCCTTGACCCTACTCTGACTGCCACAGTAGACGCTGCAGTGCAAAGGGGACTGGAGCAGATTCCCGTTGAGCTCTAGGCACAGGCTCAAAGACTCTCACACGTGGAGGAACGAATTTCCTCGCTGAAAGATGAATCTACTGCCAACTCTGCTGTGCTAGCTCGCATATCTGCTTCTAACAGGGGCATATGGGATAAGCTGGCTGATTTGGAAAATCATTCAAGAAGGAACAATCTGCGCATAATTGGGCTGCCAGAGTCAGTCTCCAATGCCCAGCTCACGAATCTCTGTGCAAAAATTATCCCTGAGCAACTGGGTCTTCGCATCCCCTGCACTATCGAACGTGCTCATCGCATTGATCAGTAGGGATGAGCCGAACACCCCCCCGGTTTGGTTCGCATCCAGAACAGTGCCATTGGCTCCCACTGCTGTCAATCAAAGTCAGTTAGCCAATCAGGAGAGAGAGGGGGCAGGGCCAAACCGCAGCTCCGTGTCTGAATGGACACACAAAGCTGCAGCCCGCCTCGGGTGCCCCATAGCAAGCTGCTTGCTGTGGGGGCACTCGACAGGAGGGAGGTGCCAAGAGCAGTGAAGAGAGATCTGAGAAGAGGATCCAGGCTGCCCTGTGCAAAACCACTGCAACAGAGCAGGTAAGTATAACATGTTTTTTCTTTAAATAACAGAGACTTTACAACTACTTTAATTGAAACCAGCAACTGGACTTCCGCTTCCGACGCCACATGAGGAGGAGGTAAGCAGACACAGCTCCCGCTGCACTCCTCACATAACCGGCCAATAAAGCCTGCTACAGCTTCAGGGTGACCCCCCTCTATCCCCGCTACCTTGTGGGACCCCATGGACCTTTTTGTGGAGTGATCATAATGCCGAGCGGTGTCTTCCACGCTACAACCAGCGGGAGACGCGGATGCAGCCAAAAGGGCAGCCGCTCCCTGTGCGACAGAGACACTGCAGTCTCCCACGATGTCCATAGCAACTGCCATAGATCCTGCCTCTCCTGCAGGTATAGCACAGGCAGTAGTCTCCTTGGCCCTACTCTAGGCACAGGCTCAAAGACTCTCACACGTGGAGGAACGAATTTCCTCGCTGAAAGATGAATCTACTGCCAACTCTGCTGTGCTAGCTCGCATATCTGCTTCTAACAGGGACATATGGGATAAGCTGGCTGATTTGGAAAATCATTCAAGAAGGAACAATCTGCGCATAATTGGGCTGCCAGAGTCAGTCTCCAATGCCCAGCTCATGAATCTTTGTGCAAAAATTATCCCTGAGCAACTGGGTCTTCGCATCCCCTGCACTATCGAACATGCTCATCGCATTGGTCAGTAGGGATGAGCCGAACACCCCCCCCGGTTTGGTTCGCATCCAGAACATGCGAACGGAACAGAAGTTCACGCGAACATTCGAACAAAGTCTAAAGTCTATGAGAAATCAAAAGTGCGCATTTTAAAGGCTAATATACAAGTTATTGTCCTAAAAAGGGTTTGGGGGCCCGGGTCCTGCCCCAGGGGACATGTATCAATGCAAAAGAAAGTTTTAAAAACGGCTGTTTTTTCGGGAGCAGTGATTTTAATGTGAAAAAATAAAAGTGAAATATTCCTTTAAATATCGTACCTGGGGGGTGTCTATAGTATGCCTGTAAAGTGGCACATGTTTACCGTGTTTAGAACAGTCCCTGCACAAAATGACATTTCTAAAGGAAAAAAAGTCATTTAAAACTTCTTGCGGCTGTAATGTAATGTTGGGTCCCGGCAATATGGATGGAATGTATTGAGAAAAATGGCATGGATACCCCCCAGCCCATTATCAGGCCCTTTGGGTCTTGTATGGATTATTAAGAGGAACCCCGCACCCAAATTAAAAAAAGAAAAGGCGTGGGGCCCCAGGCCCTATATACTCTGAACAGCAGTATATAGGCGGTCCAAACAAGGCAGGGACTGTAGGTTTGTTCTTAAGTTTAATCTGTTTGTAATTTGGAACAGGTACATTTTTTAAGTGTAGCTCCTGCCAAAAAATCTATTTTTAAGCTTTTTGGATAACATGGGGAAGGGTTATCATCACCCCTGTAACATTTGTTTTGCTGCCTGTGCCCCTGTTCAGCAGATTTCACCTCACTTTCTGTCCAAACGACAATTGGATTTTGAGAATTTTGGGTTTTTAGGGAAACAAGGATTGATGATAATCAAGCATCAGTGAAGACATCTTTTTCCCATATTAACTCTTTAGGGAGAGAATTTCCCTTCCTAGGGGTAGACTTCCTCTCATTTCCTGTTGTCTCCCTCCGTTTGTAAGTAGGAGTCATTTGTAAGTCAGATGTTTGAAAGTAGGGGACCGCCTGTATATACTATATGGCCTGCCCTATATACTCTGCAGAAATTTGGACCTTAGGTGTTGGTGGTACCAGAACACTGTAAGCCCTCACAGTTACTCTTGGTGTGTGCTGGAATGGGCCCTGCTGTGAAATATTATATCAAGAATTGTAATTACATGACCCTATTGAACAGGGGCACAAAAATTGGGCCTTTGGTGGTGGTGGTGCCACAACACTGTAAGCCCTCACAGTTACTCTTGGTGGGCGCTGGAATGGGCCCTGCTGTGAAATATTATATCAAGAATTGTAATTACATGCCCTTGTTGAACAGGGTCAAACAAAATTGGGCCTTTGGTGGTGGTGTGGTGATGTTGCCACAACACTGTAAGCCCTGCTGTGGGCGCAGGAACAGGCCCTGCTGTGAAATATTAGATCAAAAATTGTAATTAGACGCCACTGTTAAACAGGGGCAAAAAAATTGGGTCTTAGGCAGTGGTGGTGGTGCCACAACACTGTAACCCCTCACAGATTCTGTTGAGAGCAGGAACGAGCCCTGCTGTGAAATATTAGATCAAAAATTGTAATTACGCGCCCCTGTTAAACAGGGGCAGAAAAAAATTGGTCCTTATGCGGTGGTGGTGACACAACACTGTAAAGCCTCACAGATACTCTTGTTGAACGCAGGAACGGGTCCTGCTGCGAACTATTACAGCAAAAATTGTAATTACACGCCCCTGTTAAACAGGGGCAGAAAAATTGGACCTTGCTGGTGCCACAACACTGCAACCCCTTACGGATACTCTAGTTGAGCGCAGGAACGAGCCCTGCTGCAAATTATTACAGCAAAAATTGTAATTACATGCCCCTGTCAAACAGGGGAAGAAAAATTGGGCTTTTGGCACTGGTGCTGGTGCCACAACACTGCAACCCCTCACAGATACTCTAGTTGAGTGCAGGAATGAGCCCTGCTGCAAAATATTACAGCAAAAATTATAATTGCACGCCCCTGTTAAACAGGGGCAGAAAAATTAGGCTTTAGGCACTGGTGCTGGTGCCACAAAACTGCAACCCCTCACATATATTCTAGTTGAGTGCATGAACAAACCCTGCTGCAAAAAAACTACAACAAAACTTGTAATTACATGCCCCTGTTAAACAGGGGCAGAAAACTGGGCTTTAGGCACTGGTGCTGGTGCCACAACACTGCAACCCCTCACAGATACTCTAGTTGAGCGTAGGAACGAGCCCTGCTGCAAAATATTACAGCAAAAATTGTAATTACACGCCCCTGTTAAACAGGGGCAGAAAAATTGGGCTTTAGGCACAGGTGGTGGTGCCCAGAACCAAAATGTTCTTAGAAACTATCAACATGAACATTGAGGAGGAATAGGATAGTCACTCAGCATAACAGGATAGTCACTCAGCATGAGCATAGGAAGTCTTCAAGGGATCTCACATTCATAAAAAAATTAATCGGTTACATCAGCATCAGGTGCTTGGTAGCTGGTGATCCAAGACTGGTTCATTTTTATGAAGGTGAGCCGATCAACCGAGTCTGTGGACAGGCGCACTCTGTGATTGGTTACAAAGCCTCCAGCAGCACTGAATGTGCATTCAGATAGAACGCTGGATGCAGGACAGACCAGTAGCTCAATTGCATACTGTGCAAGCTCTGGCCAGTGATCCATTCTCAAGACCCAGTAAATCAGAGGATTTTCGGTGGGAAAGGTGTCCAAGTCAGATCTTGCCCTTAAGTAATCCTGCACCATGTAAAACAGACGCTGGCGATGGTTGCTGGAACCGATCATACCTTGGGGCTGCGGACCAAAAAATTGTCTGAACGCATCGGTCAGACGGCCGCCTTCTCCACCGCTCCTTCTTTGACTGACCGAAGCCTCAGCAACACGTTGTCCAGAAACAGGAGTTTGTAACCTCCCAGTCTCTGGGAACGTGTTGCACAGACCTTTCTGCAAGGCCTCCCGAAGATGTTTCATCCTCTGCTCCCTCTGCGATGGCAAGATAAGGTCCGCAACCTTACCCTTGTAACATGGATCAAGGAGGGTTGCCAGCCAGTATTGGTCCTTCTCCTTGATACTACGAATACGAGGATCCTTACGCAGGCTTTGCAGGATCAGGGAGGCCATGCAGCGTAGGTTTGCTGAGGCATTTGGTCCGGAGTCCTCTGGGTCACTAAGGATGACATGGTCCGCAGCCACCTCCTCCCAGCCACGTACAAGTCCATGTGTTTCTTGGGACTGATCCCTTAAAGACTGCTGCTGATGCTGAGTGCCAGGCTCCACCTCAATACTGACACAATCTTCCTCCTCCTCCTCCTCTTCCTGTGTGATCGGCGGGCAGGCAGGAACACTGGATAAAGGGGGCCTTGAGAGCTAAGGAAGTCCTCCTCTTCCTGCCTCTGTTCTGCCTCAAGTGCCCTGTCCATTATTCCACGCAGCGTGTGCTCCAACAGGTGGACAAGGGGGACAGTGTCACTGATGCATGCACTGTCACTGCTCACCATCCTCGTGGCCTCCTCAAATGGTGACAGGACAGTGCATGCATCCCTGATCATGGCCCACTGGCGTGGGGAAAAAAAACCAAGCTCCCCTGACCCTGTCCTGGTGCCATAGTCGCACAGGTACTCATAGATGGTCCTCTGCTGCGTGTGCAGCCGCTGCAGCATGGCCAACGTTGAGTTCCACCTGGTGGGCATGTCACAGATTAGGCGGTTCTTGGGCAGGTTAAACTCCTTTTGGAGGTCCGCCAGCCGAGCACTGGCATTATATGACCGTCGGAAATGCACACAGACTTTCCTGGCCTGCCTCAGGACATCCTGTAAGCCCGGGTTCCTGCCCAAGAACCGCTGCACCACCAAGTTAAGGACGTGAGCCAAACAGGGGACATGGGTCATTTGTCCCTGTCGGAGGGCAGAGAGGAGGTTGGTGCCATTGTCGCAAACCACCATTCCTGCCTTAACTTGGCGTGGCGTCAACCACCTCTGAACCTGCCCCTGCAGAGCTGACAGAACCTCTGCCCCAGTGTGGCTCCTGTCCCCCAAGCACACCAGCTCAAGCACCGCATGGCATCTTTTGGCCTGCGTACTTGCGTAGCCCCTTGAATGGCTACGGAGCACCGCTGGTTCCGAGGAAAAAGCACAGGAAGAGGCCATGGAGGAAGAAAAAGAGGAGGGGGTGGAGGAGAGAGGTGTGTCACAATCATTAGTAGTGGCATTTTGGAGGCGTGGTGGCGGAACAACCTCCAACACTAATGCACCTTGTCCTGCATCCTTCCCAGCTGCCAGCAGAGTCACCCAATGCACCGTGGAACTTAGGTAACGTCCCTGTCCATGCCTGCTGGACCATGAGTCAGCGGTAATATGCACCTTACCGCTGACCGCCCTGTCCAGCGAGCCATGGACATTGCCTTCCACATGCCGGTAGAGAGCCGGAATCGCCTTCTGTGAGAAAAAGTGGCGTTTGGGTACCTGCCACTGAGGAACCGCACATTCCACAAACTCACGGAAGGGGGCAGAGTCTACCAACTGAAAAGGCAGCAGTTGAAGTGCTAGCAATTTTGCCAAGCTAGCATTCAACCGCTGGGCATGTGGATGGCTGGGAGCAAACTTCTTTCGGCGGTGCAGCAGCTGGGGCAGGGAAATTTGCCTGGTACAATCTGACGTCGGTGTACCAAAAGCAGATTGCCCACAAGTACTTGGCTGTGACACACCTAATTCTACACCTTCATTCCTCTCAGTGCAGGTCTCAGAGAGGACTGAAGGTATAGTGGGGTTGGAAATCTCAGCTGATGAGGAGCAAGGAGAGGTCCTCTTTGTTCTTTGGTGTGGGTCTTTTAGATACGAACTGCATGGCAGGTAAACATATGTCTGGTCAAGCATGTGGTACCCAAGCGGGAGATGTTTTGGCCACGCGAGATACGCTTGAGACATATGTTGCAAATAGCAGCGTTGCAATCTGATGCACTCGTCTCAAAAAAGGCCCACACCAAAGAACTTTTTAAATAACGCACAGAGACTGCAGCGCCCTGCACATGTGGAGCTTTAGGGGGTGATGCAGTCAATGTGCTGCCCTTAGGCTGGCCCCTGGAGGGCATTCTGCCTCGTTGGTGATGTGCCGCCTCCTCCTCCTCCTCTCTCCTATCAGGCACCCACGTTGAGTCAGTGACCTCATCATCCCCTCCCTCCTCATCACTGGAGCAAACCTGGCAGTATGCTGCAGCAGGGGGAGCATGACTGCCAGATTGCTGTCCTTCTTGGGCACCCCCTCTGCCGTGCTCATGTTACTGCCTTCATCGAGCTCAGTATCATCATCAGAGCCTTCCAAACGCTGGACATCCTTCTGGAGCATGTACCCAACACTGTGGTCAAACACTTCGAGGGACTCCTCAGGAGGACATGGTGGGGCTAGGGAAGGAGTCACTGATTGAGCCGAGGGAAGAGGCTGCTGCTTTGCCAGACAAAGTACCCTGAGCATGGGCGAGAGAGGATGAGGAGGATGAGGACGGCTTGGTCATCCACTCGACCAAGTCTTCCGCATGTTGCGGCTCAACACGGCCAGCTGCCGAAAAAAAAGGTCAAGCGTGTCCCACGGCCACGTGCTGATGAGGATGCGCCGTCTCCACGACCAGCACTAGACACAGAGCCTGCTTGCCCTCTCTTATTGGCTTGTGACTGTCTGCCTCTCCTCTCCATATATATGTACTGATACTGCAGCTAGCAAAATCAACTGCCTGCCTGTATGCCTGTAGTATGAGAACACCACCAACCTTCTACAGGTAGCTTTAGCTGAACACTGTGCAGAGCTCGCAAAAAAATAACTTGTAGGTTTAGCTGAACACTGTGAGGAGGACACACCACACTAACTTGAAGTTTAGCTGAACACTGTGAGCAGGATGCACTACACTAACTTGTAGCTTTAGATGAACACTGTGCAGAGCTCGCAAAAAAATAACTTGTAGGTTTAGCTAAACACTGTGAGGAGGACGCACCACACTAACTTGTAGCTTTAGATGAACACTGTGCAGAGGTCTCACTACACCAACTTGTAGTTTTAGCTGAACAATGAGCAGGAAGCACTGCACTAACTTGTAGCTTTAGATGAACACTGTGCAGAGGTCTCACTACACTAACTTGTAGTTTTAGCTGAACACTGTGAGCAGGACGCACTGCACTAACTTGTAGCTTTAGATGAACACTGTGCAGAGGTCTCACTACACTAACTTGTAGTTTTAGCTGAACACTGTGAGCAGGACGCACTACACTAACTTGTAGTTTTAGCTGAACACTGTGAGGAGGACGCACCACACTAACTTGTAGTTTTAGCTGAACACTATGAGCAGGAGGCACTACACTAACCTGTAGCTTTAGATGAACAATGTGCAGAGCTCGCAAAAAAATAACTTGTAGGTTTAGCTGAACACTGTGAGGAGGACGCACAACACTAACATGTAGTTTTAGCTTAACACTGTGAGCAGGACGCACTGCACTAACTTGTAGCTTTAGATGAACACTGTGCAGAGGTCTCACTACACTAACTTATAGTTTTAGCTGAACACTGTGAACAGGACGCACTGCACTAACTTGTAGCTTTAGATGAACACTGTGCAGAGGTCTCACTACACCAACTTGTAGTTTTAGCTGAACACTGAGCAGGGTGCACTGCGCTAACTTGTAGCTTTAGATGAACACTGTGCAGAGGTCTCACTACACTAACTTGTAGTTTTAGCTGAACACTGTGAGCAGGATGCACTACATTAACTTGTAGTTTTAGCTGAACACTGTGAGGAGGACGCACCACACTAACTTGTAGTTTTAGCTGAACACTGTGAGCAGGACGCACTGCACTAACTTGTAGCTTTAGATGAACACTGTGCAGAGGTCTCACTACACTAACATGTAGTTTTAGCTGAACACTGAGCAGGACGCACTGCACTAACTTGTAGCTTTAGATGAACACTGTGCAGAGGTCTCACTACACTAACTTGTAGGTTTAGCTGAACACTGTGAGGAGGACGCACCACAAAAACTTGTAGTTTTAGCTGAACACTGTGCAGAGGTCTCACTACACTAACATGTAGTTTTAGCTGAACACTGTGAGCAGGACGCACTGCACTAACTTGTAGCTTTAGATGAACACTGTGCAGAGGTCTCACTACACTAACTTGTAGGTTTAGCTGAACACTGTGAGGAGGACGCACCACAAAAACTTGTAGTTTTAGCTGAACACTGTGAGCAGGACGCACTGCACTAACTTGTAGTTTTAGCTGATTACTGTGAGCAGGACGCACTGCACTAACTTGTAGCTTTAGATGAACACTGTGCAGAGGTCTCACTACACTAACTTGTAGTTTTAGCTGAACACTGTGAGCAGGACGCACTGCACTAACTTGTAGCTTTAGATGAACACTGTGCAGAGGTCTCACTACACTAACTTGTAGTTTTAGCTGAACACTGTGAGCAGGACGCACTACACTAACTTGTAGTTTTAGCTGAACACTGTGAGGAGGACGCACCACACTAACTTGTAGTTTTAGCTGAACACTATGAGCAGGAGGCACTACACTAACCTGTAGCTTTAGATGAACAATGTGCAGAGCTCGCAAAAAAATAACTTGTAGGTTTAGCTGAACACTGTGAGGAGGACGCACCACACTAACTTGTAGTTTTAGCTGAACACTGTGAGCAGGACGCACTGCACTAACTTGTAGCTTTAGATGAACACTGTGCAGAGGTCTCACTACACTAACATGTAGTTTTAGCTGAACACTGTGAGCAGGACGCACTGCACTAACTTGTAGCTTTAGATGAACACTGTGCAGAGGTCTCACTACACTAACTTGTAGGTTTAGCTGAACACTGTGAGGAGGACGCACCACAAAAACTTGTAGTTTTAGCTGAACACTGTGAGCAGGACGCACTGCACTAACTTGTAGTTTTAGCTGATTACTGTGAGCAGGACGCACTGCACTAACTTGTAGCTTTAGATGAACACTGTGCAGAGGTCTCACTACACTAACTTGTAGTTTTAGCTGAACACTGTGAGCAGGACGCACTGCACTAACTTGTAGCTTTAGATGAACACTGTGCAGAGGTCTCACTACACTAACTTGTAGTTTTAGCTGAACACTGTGAGCAGGACGCACTACACTAACTTGTAGTTTTAGCTGAACACTGTGAGGAGGACGCACCACACTAACTTGTAGTTTTAGCTGAACACTATGAGCAGGAGGCACTACACTAACCTGTAGCTTTAGATGAACAATGTGCAGAGCTCGCAAAAAAATAACTTGTAGGTTTAGCTGAACACTGTGAGGAGGACGCACCACACTAACTTGTAGTTTTAGCTGAACACTGTGAGCAGGACGCACTGCACTAACTTGTAGCTTTAGATGAACACTGTGCAGAGGTCTCACTACACTAACTTATAGTTTTAGCTGAACACTGTGAGCAGGACGCACTGCACTAACTTGTAGCTTTAGATGAACACTGTGCAGAGGTCTCACTACACCAACTTGTAGTTTTAGCTGAACACTGAGCAGGGTGCACTGCACTAACTTGTAGCTTTAGATGAACACTGTGCAGAGGTCTCACTACACTAACATGTAGTTTTAGCTGAACACTGTGAGCAGGACGCACTGCACTAACTTGTAGCTTTAGATGAACACTGTGAGCAGGATGCACTACATTAACTTGTAGTTTTAGCTGAACACTGTGAGGAGGACGCACCACACTAACTTGTAGTTTTAGCTGAACACTGTGAGCAGGACGCACTGCACTAACTTGTAGCTTTAGATGAACACTGTGCAGAGGTCTCACTACACTAACATGTAGTTTTAGCTGAACACTGTGAGCAGGACGCACTGCACTAACTTGTAGCTTTAGATGAACACTGTGCAGAGGTCTCACTACACTAACTTGTAGGTTTAGCTGAACACTGTGAGGAGGGCGCACCACAAAAACTTGTAGTTTTAGCTGAACACTGTGAGCAGGACGCACTGCACTAACTTGTAGCTTTAGATGAACACTGTGCAGAGGTCTCACTACACTAACTTGTAGTTTTAGCTGAACACTGTGAGCAGGACGCACTGCACTAACTTGTAGCTTTAGATGTACACTGTGCAGAGGTCTCACTACACTAACTTGTAGTTTTAGCTGAACACTGTGAGGAGGACGCACCACACTAACTTGTAGTTTTAGCTGAACACTGTGAGCAGGATGCACTGCACTAACTTGTAGCTTTAGATGTACACTGTGCAGAGGTCTCACTACACTAACTTGTAGTTTTAGCTGAACACTGTGAGGAGGACGCACCACACTAACTTGTAGTTTTAGCTGAACACTGTGAGCAGGACGCACTACACTAACTTGTAGTTTTAGCTGAACACTGTGAGGAGAACGCACCACACTAACTTGTAGTTTTAGCTGAACACTGTGAGCAGGACGCACTGCACTAACTTGTAGATTTAGATGAACACTGTGCAGAGGTCTCACTACACTAACTTGTAGGTTTAGCTGAACACTGTGAGGAGGACGCACCACACTAACTTGTAGTTTTAGCTGATTACTGTGAGCAGGACGCACTGCACTAACTTGTAGCTTTAGATGAACACTGTGCAGAGGTCTCACTACACTAACTTGTAATTTTAGCTGAACACTGTGAGCAGGACGCACTGCACTAACTTGTAGCTTTAGATGAACACTGTGCAGAGCTCGCAAAAAAAATAACTTGTAGGTTTAGCTGAACACTGTGAGGAGGACGCACAACACTAACATGTAGTTTTAGCTTAACACTGTGAGCAGGACGCACTGCACTAACTTGTAGCTTTAGATGAACACTGTGCAGAGGTCTCACTACACTAACTTATAGTTTTAGCTGAACACTGTGAGCAGGACGCACTGCACTAACTTGTAGCTTTAGATGAACACTGTGCAGAGGTCTCACTACACCAACTTGTAGTTTTAGCTGAACACTGTGAGCAGGACGCACTGCACTAACTTGTAGCTTTAGATGTACACTGTGCAGAGGTCTCACTACACTAACTTGTAGTTTTAGCTGAACACTGTGAGGAGGACGCACCACACTAACTTGTAGTTTTAGCTGAACACTGTGAGCAGGATGCACTGCACTAACTTGTAGCTTTAGATGAACACTGTGCAGAGGTCTCACTATACCAACTTGTAGTTTTAGCTGAACACTGAGCCGGACGCACTGCACTAACTTGTAGCTTTAGATGAACACTGTACAGAGGTCTCACTACACTAACTTGTAGTTTTAGCTGAACACTGTGAGGAGGACGCACCACACTAACTTGTAGTTTTAGCTGAACACTGTGAGCAGGACGCACTGCACTAACTTGTAGCTTTAGATGAACACTGTGCAGAGGTATCACTACACTAACTTGTAGTTTTAGCTGAACACTGTGAGGAGGACGCACCACACTAACTTGTAGTTTTAGCTGAACACTGTGAGCAGGATGCACTGCACTAACTTGTAGCTTTAGATGTACACTGTGCAGAGGTCTCACTACACTAACTTGTAGTTTTAGCTGAACACTGTGAGGAGGACGCACCACACTAACTTGTAGTTTTAGCTGAACACTGTGAGCAGGACGCACTGCACTAACTTGTAGCTTTAGATGAACACTGTGAGGAGGACGCACCACACTAACTTGTAGTTTTAGCTGAACACTATGAGCAGGAGGCACTACACTAACCTGTAGCTTTAGATGAACAATGTGCAGAGCTCGCAAAAAAATAACTTGTAGGTTTAGCTGAACACTGTGAGGAGGACGCACAACACTAACATGTAGTTTTAGCTTAACACTGTGAGCAGGACGCACTGCACTAACTTGTAGCTTTAGATGAACACTGTGCAGAGGTCTCACTACACTAACATGTAGTTTTAGCTGAACACTGTGAGCAGGACGCACTGCACTAACTAGTAGCTTTAGATGAACACTGTGCAGAGGTCTCACTACACTAACTTGTAGGTTTAGCTGAACACTGTGAGGAGGACGCACCACAAAAACTTGTAGTTTTACCTGAACACTGTGAGCAGGACGCACTGCACTAACTTGTAGCTTTAGATAAACACTGTGCAGAGGCCTCACTACACTAACTTGTAGTTTTAGCTGAACTCTGTGAGCAGGACGCACTGCACTAACTTGTAGCTTTAGATGAACACTGTGCAGAGGTCTCACTACACTAACTTGTAGTTTTAGCTGAACACTGTGAGCAGGACGCACTGCACTAACTTGTAGCTTTAGCTGAACACTGTGAGGAGAACGCACCACACTAACTTGTAGTTTTAGCTGAACACTGTGAGCAGGACGCACTGCACTAACTTGTAGATTTAGATGAACACTGTGCAGAGGTCTCACTACACTAACTTGTAGGTTTAGCTGAACACTGTGAGGAGAACGCACCACACTAACTTGTAGTTTTAGCTGATTACTGTGAGCAGGACGCACTGCACTAACTTGTAGCTTTAGATGAACACTGTGCAGAGGTCTCACTACACTAACTTGTAATTTTAGCTGAACACTGTGAGCAGGACGCACTGCACTAACTTGTAGCTTTAGATGAACACTGTGCAGAGGTGTCACTACACCAACTTGTAGTTTTAGCTGAACACTGAGCAGGACGCACTGCACTAACTTGTAGCTTTAGATGAACACTGTGCAGAGGTCTCACTACACTAACTTGTAGTTTTAGCTGAACACTGTGAGCAGGACGCACTGCACTAACTTGTAGCTTTAGATGTACACTGTGCAGAGGTCTCACTACACTAACTTGTAGTTTTAGCTGAACACTGTGAGGAGGACGCACCACACTAACTTGTAGTTTTAGCTGAACACTGTGAGCAGGATGCACTGCACTAACTTGTAGCTTTAGATGAACACTGTGCAGAGGTCTCACTACACCAACTTGTAGTTTTAGCTGAACACTGAGCCGGACGCACTGCACTAACTTGTAGCTTTAGATGAACACTGTACAGAGGTCTCACTACACTAACTTGTAGTTTTAGCTGAACACTGTGAGGAGGACGCACCACACTAACTTGTAGTTTTAGCTGAACACTGTGAGCAGGGCGCACTGCACTAACTTGTAGCTTTAGATGAACACTGTGCAGAGGTCTCACTACACTAACTTGTAGGTTTAGCTGAACACTGTGAGGAGGACGCACCACAAAAACTTGTAGTTTTAGCTGAACACTGTGAGCAGGACGCACTACACTAACTTGTAGCTTTAGATAAACACTGTGCAGAGGACTCACTACACTAACTTGTAGTTTTAGCTGAACTCTGTGAGCAGGACGCACTGCACTAACTTGTAGCTTTAGATGAACACTGTGCAGAGGTCTCACTACACTAACTTGTAGTTTTAGCTGAACACTGTGAGCAGGATGCACTGCACTAACTTGTATCTTTAGATGAACACTGTGCAGAGGTCTCACTACACTAACTTGTAGTTTTAGCTGAACACTGTGAGGAGGACGCACCACACTAACTTGTAGTTTTAGCTGAACACTGTGAGCAGGACGCACTACACTAACTTGTAGTTTTAGCTGAACACTGTGAGCAGGACGCACTGCACTAACTTGTAGCTTTAGATGAACACTGTGCAGAGGTCTCACTACACTAACTTGTAATTTTAGCTGAACACTGTGAGCAGGACGCACTGCACTAACTTGTAGCTTTAGATGAACACTGTGCAGAGGTGTCACTACACCAACTTGTAGTTTTAGCTGAACACTGAGCAGGACGCACTGCACTAACTTGTAGCTTTAGATGAACACTGTGCAGAGGTCTCACTACACTAACTTGTAGTTTTAGCTGAACACTGTGAGGAGGACGCACCACACTAACTTGTAGTTTTAGCTGAACACTGTGAGCAGGATGCACTGCACTAACTTGTAGCTTTAGATGAACACTGTGCAGAGGTCTCACTACACTAACTTGTAGGTTTAGCTGAACACTGTGAGGAGGATGCACCACACTAACATGTAGTTTTAGCTGAACACTGTGAGCAGGGCGCACTGCACTAACTTGTAGCTTTAGATGAACACTGTGCAGAGGTCTCACTACACTAACTTGTAGTTTTAGCTGAACACTGTAAGCAGGACGCACTACACTAACTTGTAGTTTTAGCTGAACACTGTGAGGAGGACGCACCACACTAACTTGTAGTTTTAGCTGAACACTGTGAGCAGGACGCACTGCACTAACTTGTAGATTTAGATGAACACTGTGCAGAGGTCTCACTACACTAACTTGTAGGTTTAGCTGAACACTGTGTGGAGGACGCACCACACTAACTTTTAGTTTTAGCTGATTACTGTGAGCAGGACGCACTGCACTAACTTGTAGCTTTAGATGAACACTGTGCAGAGGTCTCACTACACTAACTTGTAGTTTTAGCTGAACAATGTGAGCAGGACGCACTGCACTAACTTGTAGCTTTAGATGAACACTGTGCAGAGGTGTCACTACACCAACTTGTAGTTTTAGCTGAACACTGAGCAGGACGCACTGCACTAACTTGTAGCTTTAGATGAACACTGTGCAGAGGTCTCACTACACTAACTTGTAGTTTTAGCTGAACACTGTGAACAGGACGCACTGCACTAACTTGTAGCTTTAGATGAACACTGTGCAGAGGTCTCACTACACTAACTTGTAGTTTTAGCTGAACACTGTGAGGAGGACGCACCACACTAACTTGTAGTTTTAGCTGAACACTGTGAGCAGGATGCACTGCACTAACTTGTAGATTTAGATGAACACTGTGCATAGGTCTCACTACACCAACTTGTAGTTTTAGCTGAACACTGAGCAGGACGCACTGCACTAACTTGTAGCTTTAGATGAACACTGTACAGAGGTCTCACTACACTAACTTGTAGGTTTAGCTGAACACTGTGAGCAGGACGCACTGCACTAACTTGTAGCTTTAGATAAACACTGTGCAGAGGACTCACTACACTAACTTGTAGTTTTAGCTGAACTCTGTGAGCAGGACGCACTGCACTAACTTGTAGTTTTAGCTGAACACTGCGCAGAGGTTTCACTACACTAACTTGTAGTTTTAGCTAAACACTGTGAGCAGGACGCACTACACTAACTTGTAGTTTTAGCTGAACACTGTGAGCAGGACGCACTGCACTAACTTGTAGCTTTAGATGAACACTGTGCAGAGGTCTCACTACACTAACTTGTAGTTTTAGCTGAACACTGTGAGCAGGACGCACTACACTAACTTGTAGTTTTAGCTGAACACTGTGAGGAGGACGCACCACACTAACTTGTAGTTTTAGCTGAACACTATGAGCAGGAGGCACTACACTAACCTGTAGCTTTAGATGAACAACGTGCAGAGCTCACAAAAAAATAACTTGTAGGTTTAGCTGAACACTGTGAGGAGGACGCACCACACTAACATGTAGTTTTAGCTTAACACTGTGAGCAGGACGCACTGCACTAACTTGTAGCTTTAGATGAACACTGTGCAGAGGTCTCACTACACTAACTTATAGTTTTAGCTGAACACTGTGAGCAGGACGCACTGCACTAACTTTTAGCTTTAGATGAACACTGTGCAGAGGTCTCACTACACCAACTTGTAGTTTTAGCTGAACACTGAGCAGGACGCACTGCACTAACTTGTAGCTTTAGATGAACACTGTGCAGAGGTCTCACTACACTAACTTGTAGTTTTAGCTGAACACTGTGAGCAGGACGCACTGCACTAACTTGTAGCTTTAGATGAACACTGTACAGAGGTCTCACTACACTAACTTGTAGGTTTAGCTGAACACTGTGAGCAGGATGCACTACATTAACTTGTAGTTTTAGCTGAACACTGTGAGGAGGACGCACCACACTAACTTGTAGTTTTAGCTGAACACTGTGAGCAGGACGCACTGCACTAACTTGTAGCTTTAGATGAACACTGTGCAGAGGTCTCACTACACTAACATGTAGTTTTAGCTGAACACTGTGAGCAGGACGCACTGCACTAACTTGTAGCTTTAGATGAACACTGTGCAGAGGTCTCACTACACTAACTTGTAGGTTTAGCTGAACACTGTGAGGAGGACGCACCACAAAAACTTGTAGTTTTAGCTGAACACTGTGAGCAGGACGCACTGCACTAACTTGTAGCTTTAGATAAACACTGTGCAGAGGACTCACTACACTAACTTGTAGTTTTAGCTGAACTCTGTGAGCAGGACGCACTGCACTAACTTGTAGCTTTAGATGAACACTGTGCAGAGGTCTCACTACACTAACTTGTAGTTTTAGCTGAACACTGTGAGCACGACGCACTGCACTAACTTGTAGCTTTAGATGAACACTGTGCAGAGGTCTCACTACACTAACTTGTAGTTTTAGCTGAACACTGTGAGCAGGACACACTACACTAACTTGTAGTTTTAGCTGAACACTGTGAGGAGAACGCACCACACTAACTTGTAGTTTTAGCTGAACACTGTGAGCAGGACGCACTGCACTAACTTGTAGATTTAGATGAACACTGTGCAGAGGTCTCACTACACTAACTTGTAGGTTTAGCTGAACACTGTGAGGACGCACTGCACTAACTTGTAGCTTTAGATGAACACTGTGCAGAGGTCTCACTACACTAACTTGTAGTTTTAGCTGAACACTGTGAGCAGGACACACTGCACTAACTTGTAGCTTTAGATGAACACTGTGCAGAGGTCTCACTACACTAACTTGTAGTTTTAGCTGAACACTGTGAGGAGGACGCACCACACTAACTTGTAGTTTTAGCTGAACACTGTGAGCAAGATGCACTGCACTAACTTGTAGCTTTAGATGAACACTGTGCAGAGGTCTCACTACACCAACTTGTAGTTTTAGCTGAACACTGAGCAGGACGCACTGCACTAACTTGTAGCTTTAGATGAACACTGTGCAGAGGTCTCACTACACTAACTTGTAGTTTTAGCTGAACACTGTGAGCAGGATGCACTGCACTAACTTGTAGCTTTAGATGAACACTGTGCAGAGGTCTCACTACACTAACTTGTAGTTTTAGCTGAACACTGTGAGGAGGACGCACCACACTAACTTGTAGTTTTAGCTGAACACTGTGAGCAGGACGCACTGCACTAACTTGTAGCTTTAGATGAACACTGTGCAGAGGTCTCACTACACTAACTTGTAGGTTTAGCTGAACACTGTGAGGAGGATGCACCACACTAACATGTAGTTTTAGCTGAACACTGTGAGCAGGGCGCACTGCACTAACTTGTAGCTTTAGATGAACACTGTGCAGAGGTCTCACTACACTAACTTGTAGGTTTAGCTGAACACTGTGAGGAGGACGCACCACAAAAACTTGTAGTTTTAGCTGAACACTGTGAGCAGGACGCACTACACTAACTTGTAGCTTTAGATAAACACTGTGCAGAGGACTCACTACACTAACTTGTAGTTTTAGCTGAACTCTGTGAGCAGGACGCACTGCACTAACTTGTAGCTTTAGATGAACACTGTGCAGAGGTCTCACTACACTAACTTGTAGTTTTAGCTGAACACTGTGAGCAGGATGCACTACACTAACTTGTAGTTTTAGCTGAACACTGTGAGGAGGACGCACCACACTAACTTGTAGTTTTAGCTGAACACTGTGAGCAGGACGCACTGCACTAAATTGTAGCTTTAGATGAACACTGCAGAGGTCTCACTACACTAACTTGTAGGTTTAGCTGAACACTGTGAGGAGGACGCACCACACTAACTTGTAGTTTTAGCTGAACACTGTGAGCAGGACGCACTGCACTAACTTGTAGCTTTAGATGAACACTGTGCAGAGGTCTCACTACACTAACTTGTAGTTATAGCTGAACACTGTGAGCAGGACGCACTGCACTAACTTGTAGCTTTAGATGAACACTGTGCAGAGGTCTCACTACACTAACTTGTAGTTTTAGCTGAACACTGTGAGCAGGATGCACTGCACTAGCTGTAAATAGTCTAGCTGCCTGACTGTGGTACTAATAGGATCAAAAGAACACCAGCAATTTTCTTCAGGTAGCTGTAAATACTGTAACAAGACAAGCCTGCCTCTCAGTAAGAAGATAACAGGAACGGATCTAGCTAAACTGAATACAGTGTATATATTTATATATGCAACACCTGGGATGCTTATATATACACAATACACTGTAAGTGCAGCTAACTCACTGATTGTCCTGCCTAATCTATCTAACTCAAATGAAATGACACTGTCTCTCTGTCTATCTATCTCTCTTTCAACGCCGGAACACACACTACACAGGGCCGCCGTGCAGGCGACCTTATATAGTGTGGGGCGTGTTCTAAACCCCCTGAGCCATAATTGGCCAAAGCCACCCTGGCTTTGGCCAATTACAGCTCTCTCTACCAACGGCGCTGTGATTGGCCAAGCATGCGGGTCATAGTGCATGCTTGGCCAATCATCAGCCAGCAATGCACTGCGATGCCGCAGTGAATTATGGGCCGTGATGTGCCACACGAATTTGGCGCGAACGGCCCATAACGTTCGGAATTCGGCGAACGACTGAACAGCCAATGTTCGAGTTGAACATGGGTTCGACTCGAACACAAAGCTCATCTCTATTCTGGACCTTGTTTGTGCACTGGTGCACAGTCGGAGCGGTCATCCCCAAACTGTTCTCACAAAGTTGGGAGCATGAAATTGTCCAAAATTTCTTGGTATGCTGATGCTTTAGGAGTTCCCTTCACTGGAACTAAGGGACCAAGCCCAACCCCTGAAACACAACCCCACACCATTATCCCCCCTCCACCAAATGATATGGACCAGTGCACAAAGCAAGGTCCATAAAGACATGGATGAGCGAGTTTGGGGTGGAGGAACTTGACTGGCCTGCACAGAGTCCTGACCTCAACCGGATAGAACACCTTTGGGATGAATTTGAGCGGAAACTGCAAGCCAGGCCTTCTCGTCCACATCAGTGCCTGTCCTCACAAATGCGCTTTTTGAAGAATGGTCAAATATTCTCATAGACACACTCCTAAACCTTCTAAACAGCCTTCCCAGAAGAGTTGAAGCTATTATAGCTGCGAGGGGTGGGCCAACTCAATATTGAACCCTACAGACTAAGACCAGGATCCATTAAGGTTCATGTGCGTGTAAAGGCAGGCACCCCAATACTTTTGGTAATCTAGAGTAAATGGTCCCTGTCAGAAGTTTTTTCACCTTAACCACTTCAGCCCTGGAAGAACTTACCCCCTTCCTGACCAGGCTATTTTTTGTGATACTGCACTGCGTTGCTTTAACTGACAATTGCGCAGTCGTGCGACACTGTACCCAAACAAAATTGACGTCCTTTTTTCCCCCACAAATAGAGATTTCTTTTGGTGGTATTTGATCACCTCTGCGGTTTTTATTTTTTGCGCTATAAACAAAAAAAGAACAACAATTTTGAAAAAAACACTATTTTTTACTTTTGCTATAATAAATATCCCCAAATTTTTTTTTTTAAATATTTTTTCCTCAGTTTAGGCCGATATGTATTCTTCTACATATTTTTGGTAAAAAAAAGGCAATAAGCGTATATCGATTGGTTTGCGCAAAAGTTAGAGCGTCTACAAAATAGGGGATAGATTTATGGCATTCTTATTATTTTTTTTTTTTACTAGTAATGGCGACGATCTGCGATTTTTATTTGGACTGTGACATTGCGGCAGACAGATTGGACACTTTTGACACTTTTTTGGGAACACTGATATTTATATAGCAATCACAGCTATAAATAGCCACTGATTACTGTAAAAAATGTAACTGTCAGGGAAGGGGTTAACACTAGTTCTAACTGTGGGGGGGATGGGACTGCCCAGGGGAGGAGACCGATCGTTGTTCCTATATATTAGGAACACACGATCTGTCTCCTCTCCCCTGTCAGAACGTGGATTTGTGTGTTTACTCACACAGATCCTCATTCTGGCTTTGTCAGGAGCGATCGCATATGCCCGGCGAACATCGTGGCCACCAGGTACACGCATTGGCTCCTCAGTACTGCGGCGGGTGCACGCGCCCCCTATTCCCCTTAAAGCGCCCGCCGTACAGCTACGGCGATTCGCGCAGGGGAGCCATTCTGCCACCGTCAAACGATGGCGGGTGGTCGGTAGGGATGAGCCGAACACCCCCCGGTTCGGTTCGCACCAGAAACTGCGAATGGACCGAAAATTCGCACGAACGTTAGAACCCCATTGACGTCTATGGGACTCGAACAATCGAAATCAAAAGTGCTCATTTTAAAGGCTAATTTGCATGGTATTGTCCTAAAAAGGGTTTGGGACCCGGGTCCTACCCCAGCGGACATGTATCAATGCAAAAAAAAACTTTTAAAAACGGCCGTTTTTTCGGGAGCAGTGATTTTAATGATGCTTAAAGTAAAAAAAAAAAAAAAGTGAAATATTCCTTTAAATATCGTACCTGGGGGGTGTCTATAGTATGCCTGTAAAGTGGCGCGTGTTTCCCGTGTTTAGAACAGTCCCTGCACAAAATGTCATTTTTTTAAAAAAAAATCTCATTTAAAACTGCTTGCGGGTTTAATGTAATGTCGGGTCCTGGCAATATGGATGAAAATCAGTGAGACAAACAGTATGGGTACCCCCCAGTCCATTACCAGGCCCTTTGGGTCTTGTATGGATATTAAGGGGAACCCCGCACCCAAATTAAAATAAGGAAAGGTGTGGGGCCACCAGGCCCTATATATTTTGAACAGCAGTATACAGGCGGTGCAAACAAGACAGGGACTGTAGGTTTGTTGTTAAGTAGAATCTGTTTGTAATTTTGAACGGGTACATTTTTAACGTGTTTAGCTCCAGCCAAAAAATCTTTTTTAAGCTTTTTGGAAAACATAGGGAAGGGTTATCACCCCTGTGACATTTGTTTTGCTGTCTTTCCTCCTCTTCAGAAGATTTCACCTCACTTTTTTGTCCCAATGAAAAATGTTTTTTGAAAATTTGGGTTTTTTTGTGGAACAAGGATTGGAAAGCATCAGTGGAAAGGAGAAATGTTTTTCCCATATTAACTCTTACAGGAGAGAATTTCCCTTCCTAGGGGTAGATTTCATCTCCCTTCCTGTTGTCTCCTTCCGTTTGCAAGTAGGAGTCGTTTGTAAGTTAGATGTTTGAAAGTAGGGGCCTGCCCTATATACTCAGCAGAAATTTGGGCCTTAGGTGTTGTTGTGGCCACAACACTGTAAGCCCTCACAGGGCCCTGCTGTGAAATATTAGATCAAGAATTGTAATTACATGCCCCTGTTGAACAGGAGCTGAAAAATTAGGCCTTAGGCACTGGTGCTGGTGCCACAACACTGCAACCCCTCACAGACACTCTAGTTGGAACGCAGGAACGAGCCCTGCTGCAAAGTATTGCATCAAAAATTGTAATTACACGCCCCTGTTAAACAGGGGCTGAAAAATTGTGCCTTAGGCACTGGCGGTGGCGCCCAGAACCAAAAATGTTCTTACAAGCTATCAGTGTGATCATTGAGGAGGAAGAGGATAATTACTCAGGGATAGTCACTCAGCATCAGCATAGGCAGTCTTTGAAGGGATCTGAGATTTCAAAAAAAAATATTCGGTTACATCAGCATCAGGTGCTTGGTAGCTGGTGGTGATCCAAGACTGATTCATTTTTATGAAGGTCAGTCGATCGACCGAGTCGGTGGACAGACGCACCCTGTGATCGGTTACCACGCCTCCAGCAGCACTGAATGTGCGTTCCGAAAGAACGCTGGATGCAGGACAGGCCAGTAGCTCAATTGCATACTGTGCAAGCTCTGGCCAGTGATCCATCCTCAAGACCCAGTAACCCAGAGGATTTTCGGTGGGAAAGGTGTCCAAATCTGATCTTGCCCCTAGGTATTCCTGCACCATGTAAAACAGACGCTGGCGATGGTTGCTGGAACCGATCATACCTTGGGGCTGCGGACCAAAAAATTGTCTGAACGCATCGGTCAGACGGCCACTGTCATGAAGATCCTGCCAGTAACCAGCGTCCCAGGCGCACGGGAACTCGGCCACGGGTTCCATTGCGCATGCGCGCACGCACTCCCGCTGGTGTCAGGCGGGCTATTTAAACCGGCCTGTCACACTCCATCCCTGCTGTCTGCTCTACAGCGTTCTGTGAGTGTTTCCTGATCTGATCTGTGTATCCTGTTATCTGACCCGGCTTCCTGTTTGACCATCCTGCTATCCGTCTGCACCAGACCCTCTTGGCTTGCCTGACCATCCCTCTGCATTACCCCTGGTACCTCTGCTGTCCGACCACTACCGACCACCGGCTTGTTGACCCTCCGCTGTATATACTGGCTTCCAGTCTGTTACCCACTGCTTGTTCCTGGTTCCAGTCCAGCGTTCCAGGCTACTACCTGCTGTTGTGCCGGGTTCCAGTCCAGCATTCCAGGCTACTACCTGCTGTTGTTCCGGGTTCCAGCCCAGCGTTCCAGTCTGCTACCTACTGCTTGTTCCTGGTTCCAGCCCAGCGTTCCAGTCTGCTACCTACTGCTTGTTCCTGGTTCCAGCCCAGCGTTCCAGTCTGCTACCTACTGCTTGTTCCTGGTTCCAGCCCAGCGTTCCAGTCTGCTACCTACTGCTTGTTCCTGGTTCCAGTCCAGTGTTCCAGTCTGCTACCTACTGCTTGTTCCTGGTTCCAGTCCAGCGTTCCAGTCTGCTACCTACTGCTTGTTCCTGGTTCCAGTCCAGCGTTCCACTATCCGGCCTGCTTACCTGTTGGGTTCCTGGTCCTACCTGCATTTCAGTTTCTGTCTTCAGGTTCCTGATTCAGGAGGGTGCCATCACTACTGTACTTCCAGCAGCTGTTGATCCTGCCAGGCACCCATACCACTCTTCACTCCTGACCCTCTGTTTCCATTCCAGGGGAACGGGAGTGGGAGCTGTAAGGGAGGTCTTTCTCTGCTTTTCAGGCTCACAACCTACCAGGTACGTGACAGTAGCAGACAGCCATGTCTGAGCCTGAGCAGGGAACGTCTCCCATGGAGGAACTCTGTGCACACCTGGCAGGATTGACTGAAGCAGTCAAAAATCTACAGCAAGGATACACCAGACTGGAGGAATGAGTGTTAACCCTGTCTAACCCCATTGGGGCCCAGGGAGCTCCCTCTGCTCCTGCTCCTTCAGTCGGGCCTTCCTCAACGGTGGTGATGCTCCCTCCGGAACCTAAGGTTCCTACACCTGAACGTTTCTTCAGAAATCGCCATAAGTTCAGAGCCTTCCGCAACTCCTGCGAATTATTTTTTGCTCTTCAGCCACGTACCTTTTCCCTGGAGGCTACAAAGGTGGGCTACGTAATTTCTCTACTCTCTGGTGACCCCCAAACCTGGGCCCATCGCCTCTTAGAGCAAAGGGACATATCCCTGACCAACCTCTCCACCTTCTTTGACGCACTGGGTCAGTTGTATGATGACCCCCAGCTATCCGTAACTGCAGAGACAGCTCTGCACACCCTTCAACAGGGTCGCAGAGCAGCAGAGGACTATGTGGCTGAATTCAGGAAGTGGAGTGCGGATACTAATTGGAATGATGCGGCTCTCCGTTATCAATTTCGGTTGGGACTTTCTGATCCTCTGAAGGATGAACTGGCCAGGGTGGGTACACCACAGACTTTAAATGCTTTAATCGATCTAGCCATCCAGATCAATCGACGCCTACGAGAGCGCAGGTCTGAGAGAGCTATGGGGTCTTCTCGTCCAACTTGGGTTACCCCTAAAGTTCCTCATCACCCATCATCAACACCACCTACCTCCACGTTTAACTTACCTGAGCCAATGCAATTAGGAGTCCTGCGGCCTTCGCTCACCCAAGAGGAACGACAACGTCGTCGAGCAAATAACTTGTGCCTGTATTGCGGGGAACCTGGGCACTATGTCAGGAACTGTCCCCATAAACTCCGTAAGTGTTTATCTCTATCTACTGACTATGTGACACCTCTGGTTAAAAATACCACTCACCTTGCTCTTCCTCTTCTGCTACAGCTTCCAGGAAAGGACCTACAAATAACCGCCATTATTGACTCAGGAGCTTGCAGCTGTTTCATGGATTCTCTTTTTGCCACCCAACACCGAATACCTTTGTCACCTAAAGCCCATGGACTCTCTATCCATCTAGCTGATGGAACTGCTATCAAATCTGGACCTGTCACTCAAGAGACTATCCCAATACCCGTTTCCATTTCCAACGTCCATCAGGAACAGTTACGCTTGGACATTATCGCTTCACCCCTGTTTCCCATAATTCTCGGCATGCCATGGTTACAGGCCCACAATCCGGACATTAATTGGATCACAGGTGAGGTGACCTTTCCCTCTCCTTATTGCCAACAGTTCTGCAGAACCCAGAATACCCAGGAGAACCCTACTCTGTTATGCCTAGATACAGATCCTAGTCTATACCTGTCCATTCCTTCCGCCTATCATGACTTTCTGGACATATTTAGCAAGCAGAGGGCAGAGGTGTTACCCCCTCACCGGGCCTATGACTGTCCCATTGAGTTACTTCCCGGTGCTGAAATCCCTTTTGGAAGAATATTTCCCTTAACTGAAGTGGAGCAAGGGGCGTTGAAGGAATACATTGATGAAAACCTTAAAAGAGGCTTCATTCATCCATCCACGTCCCCCGCAGGTGCAGGCATCTTCTTCGTGCAGAAAAAAGATAAAACCCTCAGGCCTTGTGTGGATTACCGCAAACTAAATAAAATTACTGTGAAGAATCGGTACCCTCTCCCCTTAGTACTAGAGCTGTTTCAAAGACTGGGGACGGCCACCATATTCACCAAACTTGATCTCCGTGGGGCCTACAATTTAGTTCGTATTAGGGATGGAGATGAATGGAAGACCGCTTTTCGTACCCGCTATGGACATTTTGAGTACCTCGTGATGCCTTTCGGCATGTGCAATGCCCCTGCCACATTTCAATACTTTATTAATGATGTGTTACGTGACTTTCTAGACCTGTTTGTCATCGTCTATTTAGACGACATATTGATTTTTTCTTGTTCCCTTGAATCCCATCACAGGCACGTCAGAAGTGTGTTGGGCCGACTTCAACAACACGGTCTATATGCAAAGGCTGAAAAATGTGAATTTGAACAGGAAAGTATTCCATTTTTGGGGTTAGTCATTTCCAGTAAGGGCATTAAAATGGACCCCCAAAAGGTCACTGCAGTCCTAGATTGGCCAGTCCCGACAGACAAGAAAGGAATCCAGCGATTCGTTGGATTCGCTAATTTTTACCGTAAATTTATTAAGGGGTTTTCAGCCATCATTACACCCATCACACAACTAACCAAACAAGGTACACGCTTCCATTGGTTGGCCGAGGCTCAAAAGGCTTTTGAGACTCTCAAGGGCCTTTTCACCTCCGCCTCTGTACTAAAGCATCCAGATTCCTCTCTGCCATTTATTCTAGAAGTGGATGCATCTGAAATTGCTGTAGGAGCAGTATTGTCCAAAAGACAGGGAACCAAGGCCCTGCTGCATCCTGTGGCCTTCTTTTCTCGTAAATTGTCCACGGCAGAGAGAAATTATGATGTAGGTGACAGAGAGTTATTGGCAATCAAGTCAGCATTGGAGGAGTGGCGCTATCTGTTGGAGGGTGCCGCTCATCCAGTCTTAATTTTTACAGATCATAAGAACCTGGAGTATTTGAGGTCTGCAAAAAGGTTGAAACCACGTCAGACCAGGTGGGCTCTCTTTTTCTCCAGGTTCTCCTTTCATGTCACTTACCGCCCTGGTTCCAAGAATACCAAACCTGACGCCCTATCTAGGATGTTTTACAAACCTCAAGAGATTTCCCCTCGAGACACCATTCTGTCCCCGGGGAATTTTCTTTTACTTCAGGGAAACCTGCTTTCCCAGATTAAACAGGCCTCCGCAGGCATGGAATCTTCCATTAAGACAGAGCTCCAGGTTAAGGATGGGTTATTGTGGCATGAGAGTAGGATCTTTATACCTGAAACACTACGAGTTTCAGTACTAGAGCTCTGTCACGATCATGCGCTGGCTGGGCATTTTGGCGTAGCTAAGACCACTGATTCGGTTCAGCGTACCTTCTGGTGGCCTCAGCTACGCAAGGATTGTAAAGAGTTTGTAGAGTCCTGTACCACCTGCATTAGGAACAAAGGGCACAAAACAAAGGCATGGGGTCTACTAAAACCCTTGCCTGTCCCAGATTGGCCCTGGAGAATGCTCTCTATAGACTTTATTGTAGAATTACCCCCGGCTGGGGGCTTCACCTCAATCTTTGTCATAGTGGACCGGTTGTCGAAGATGGCTCACTTTGTCCCAATGAAGGGCACCCCTTCAGCTACAGAAACAGCACAAGCATTCATTAAAGAGGTCATCAGGCTCCATGGGGTACCAGTTAATATCGTTTCAGATCGAGGGGTACAATTTACCTCTCGATTCTGGAGGGCTTTGTGTAAAACCTTGGACATTGAACTCTCATTTTCATCGGCTTATCACCCCCAGACTAATGGGCAAACAGAACGAATCAGACCCTTGAACAATATTTGCGCTGTTTTTCATCCTTTGCCCAAGATAATTGGATTTCTGTTCTGCCATTGGCCAAATTCGCTTATAACAATTCTATTCATTCTGCTATCAAACAGACTCAGTTTTTTGCGAATTATGGTTTCCACCCTTCATTTTTACCTAACTCTCTTCCAGGATGCACAGTACCCGCAGTCCAGGAGAAATTGGATTTCTTTACCTCCAACAACCAAGTTTTACAGGACACCATGACCAGGACCCAGGAGTACAACAAAGCAACCTTCGATAAGAAAAGGTGAAGTGAGCTCTTACTTGCACCTGGGGATCAGGTATGGTTGTCCACAATAAACCTCAGGTTGGCCTGCCCTTCCAAGAAATTGGGTCCCAAGTTTCTTGGACCGTTCCCTGTTAAATGGAGAATTAATGAAGTTGCATATGAACTTGAACTCCCGGATTCACTAAAGGTACATCCAGTTTTTCACATGTCCTTGCTTAAACCATCTATTACCAACCCATTTCCAGGTCGAAGTACGGATCCTCCTGATCCAATCCTGGTAGATGGGGAAGAGGAATTCGAGGTGGAGGCTATCATGGACCACAGGAAAAGAGGTAACCAGAATCAATTCTTAATAAAGTGGAAGGGGTTTGGCCCAGAGGAGAATTCTTGGGAACCAGAAGATAATATTCATGCTGAAGACCTGTTACAAGCCTTTAAAAGAGCCCATCCAGAGAAATTTTTTCAAAGGGGCATCCGGAGGCTCCCCCTTGGGGGGGGGGGCAATGTCATGAAGATCCTGCCAGTAACCAGCGTCCCAGGCGCACGGGAACTCGGCCACGGGTTCCATTGCGCATGCGCGCGCGTTCACGGGTGTGGTCACGCACGGTCACGCGCGCGCGCACTCCCGCTGGTGTCAGGCGGGCTATTCAAACCGGCCTGTTACACTCCATCCCCGCTGTCTGCTCTACAGCGTTCTGTGAGTGTTTCCTGATCTGATCTGTGTATCCTGTTATCTGACCCGGCTTCCTGTTTGAGCATCCTGCTATCCGCCTGCACCAGACCCTCTTGGCTTGCCTGACCATCCCTCTGCATTACCCCTGGTACCTCTGCTGTCCGACCACTACCAACCACCGGCTTGTTGACCCTCCGCTGTATATACCGGCTTCCAGTCTGTTACCCACTGCTTGTTCCTGGTTCCAGTTCAGCGTTCCAGGCTACTACCTGCTGTTGTGCCTGGTTCCAGTCCAGCGTTCCAGGCTACTACCTGCTGTTGTTCCGGGTTCCAGTCCAGCGTTCCAGGCTACTACCTGCTGTTGTTCAGGGTTCCAGCCCAGCGTTCCAGTCTGCTACCTACTGCTTGTTCCTGGTTCCAGCCCAGCGTTCCAGTCTGCTACCTACTGCTTGTTCCTGGTTCCAGCCCAGCGTTCCAGTCTGCTACCTACTGCTTGTTCCTGGTTCCAGCCCAGCGTTCCAGTCTGCTACCTACTGCTTGTTCCAGCCCAGCGTTCCAGTCTGCTACCTACTGCTTGTTCCTGGTTCCAGCCCAGCGTTCCAGTCTGCTACCTACTGCTTGTTCCTGGTTCCAGTCCAGCGTTCCAGTCTGCTACCTACTGCTTGTTCCTGGTTCCAGTCCAGCGTTCCAGTCTGCTACCTACTGCTTGTTCCTGGTTCCAGTCCAGCGTTCCAGTCTGCTACCTACTGCTTGTTCCTGGTTCCAGTCCAGCATTCCACTATCCGGCCTGCTTACCTGTTGGGTTCCTGGTCCTACCTGCATTTCAGTTTCTGTCTTCAGGTTCCTGATTCAGGAGGGTGACATCACTACTGTACTTCCAGCAGCTGTTGATCCTGCCAGGCACCCATACCACTCTTCACTCCTGACCCTCTGTTTCCATTCCAGGGGAACGGGAGTGGGAGCTGTAAGGGAGGTCTTTCTCTGCACTTCAGGCTCACAACCTACCAGGTACGTGACAGCCACCTTCTCCACCGCTCCTTCTTTGACTGACCGAAGCCTCAGCAACACGTTGTCCAGAAACAGGAGTTTGTAACCTCCCAGTCTCTGGGAACGCGTTGCACAGACCTTTCTGCAAGGCCTCCCGAAGATGTTTCATCCTCTGCTCCCTCTGCGATGGCAAGATAAGGTCCGCAACCTTACCCTTGTAACGTGGATCAAGGAGGGTTGCCAGCCAGTATTGGTCCTTCTCCTTGATACCACGAATACGAGGATCCTTACGCAGGCTTTGCAGGATCAGGGAGGCCATGCAGCGTAGGTTTGCTGAGTCATTCGGTCCGGAGTCCTCTGGGTCACTAAGGACGACATGGTCCGCAGCCACCTCCTCCCAGCCACGTACAAGTCCATGTGTTTCTTGGGACTGATCCCTTAAAGACTGCTGCTGATGCTGAGTGCCAGGCTCCACCTCCATACTGACACAATCTTCCTCCTCCTCCTCCTCCTCCTCCTCCTCTTCCTGTGTGATCGGCGGGCACGCAGGAACACTGCCTGGATAAAGGGGGCCGTGAGAGCTAAGGAAGTCCTCCTCTTCCTGCCTCTGTTCTGCCTCAAGTGCCCTGTCCATTATTCCACGCAGCGTGTGCTCCAACAGGTGGACAAGGGGGACAGTGTCACTGATGCATGCACTGTCACTGCTCACCATCCTTGTGGCCTCCTCAAATGGTGACAGGACAGTGCATCTCCCTGATCATGGCCCACTGGCGTGGGGAAAAAAAACCAAGCTCCCCTGACCCTGTCCTGGTTCCATAGTCGCACAGGTACTCATTGATGGCCCTCTGCTGCATGTGCAGCCGCTGCAGCATGGCCAACGTTGAGTTCCACCTGGTGGGCATGTCACAGATTAGGCGGTTCTTGGGCAGGTTAAACTCCTTTTGGAGGTCTGTCAGCCGAGCACTGGCATTATATGACCGGCGGAAATGCACACAGACTTTCCTGGCCTGCCTCAGGACATCCTGTAAGCCCGGGTACCTGCCCAAGAACTGCTGCACCACCAAGTTAAGGACGTGAGCCAAACAGAGCACATGGGTCATTTGTCCCTGTCGGAGGGCAGAGAGGAGGTTGGTGCCATTGTCGCAAACCACCATTCCTGCCTTAAGTTGGCGTGGCGTCAACCACCTCTGAACCTGCCCCTGCAGAGCTGACAGAACCTCTGCCCCAGTGTGGCTCCTGTCCCCCAAGCACACCAGCTCAAGCACCGCATGGCATCTTTTGGCCTGCGTACTTGCGTAGCCCCTTGAACGGCTACGGAGCACCGCTGGTTCCGAGGACAAAGCACAGGAAGAGGCCATGGAGGAAGAAGAAGAGGAGGGGGTGGAGGAGAGAGGTGTGTCACAATCATTAGCATTTTGGAGGCGTGGTGGCGGAACAACCTCCAACACTACTGCACCTTGTCCTGCATCCTTCCCAGCTGCCAGCAGAGTCACCCAATGCGCCGTGAAACTTAGGTAATGTCCCATGTCCAGGAGTCAGCGGTAATATGCACCTTACCGCTGACCGCCCTGTCCAGCGAGGCATGGACATTGCCTTCCACATGCCGGTAGAGAGCCGGAATCGCCTTCCGTGAGAAAAAGTGGCGTTTGGGTACCTGCCACTGAGGAACCGCACATTCCACAAACTCACGGAAGGGGGCAGAGTCTACCAACTGAAAAGGCAGCAGTTGAAGTGCTAGCAATTTTGCCAAGCTAGCATTCAACCGCTGGGCATGTGGATGGCTGGGAGCAAACATCTTTTGGTGGTGCAGCAGCTGGGGCAGGGAAATTTGCCTGGTACAATCTGACGTTGGTGTACCAAAAGCAGATTGCCCACAAGTACTTGGCTGTGACACACCTAATTCTACACCTTCATTCCTCTCAGTGCAGGTCTCAGAGAGGACTGAAGGTATAGTGGGGTTGGAAATCTCAGCTGATGAGGAGCAAGGAGAGGTCCTCTTTGTTCTTTGGTGTGGGTCTTTTAGATACGCTTGCCAACGAACTGCATGGCAGGTCAACATATGTCTGGTCAAGCATGTGGTACCCAAGCGGGAGATGTTTTGGCCACGCGAGATACGCTTGAGACATATGTTGCAAATAGCAGCGGTGCGATCTGATGCACTCGTCTCAAAAAAGGCCCACACCAAAGAACTTTTTGAATAACGCGCAGAGACTGCAGCGCCCTGCACATGTGGAGCTTTGGGGTGTGATGCAGTCAATGTGCTGCCCTTAGGCTGGCCCCTGGAGGGCATCCTGCCTCCTCCTCCTCCTCCTCCTCCTCCTCTCTCCTATCAGGCACCCACGTTGAGTCAGTGACCTCATCATCCCCTCCCTCCTAATCACTGGAGCAAACCTGGCAGTATGCTGCAGCAGGGGGAGCATGACTGCCAGATTGCTGTCCTTCTTGGGCACCCCCTCTGTCCGTGCTCATGTTACTGCCTTCATCGAGCTCAGTATCATCATCAGAGCCTTCCAAACGCTGGGCATCCTCCTGGAGCATGTACCCAACACTGTGGTCAAACAGTAGGAGGGACTCCTCAGGAGGACATGGTGGGCCTAGGGAAGGAGTCACTGATGACATTGAGCTGAGGGAAGAGGCCGCTGCTTTGCCAGACAAAGTACCCTGGGCATGGGTGAGAGAGGTTGAGGAGGATGAGGACGGCTTGGTCATCCACTCGACCAAGTCTTCCGCATGTTGCGGCTCAACATGGCCAGCTGCCGACAAAAAGGCCAAGCGTGTCCCACGGCCACGTGCTGATGAGGATGCACCGTCTCCACGACCAGCACTAGACACAAAGCCTGCTTGCTCTCTCTTATTGGCTTGTGACTGTCTGCCTCTCCTTCTTGGCCTTCCAGACATTCTAATGGCCTGTAGCTGCACTAAGCTGGGATTTATATATATATATACATATATATATATATGTACTGATACTGCAGCTAGCAAAATCAACTGCCTGCCTGTAGTATGAGAACACCACCAACCTTCTTCAGGTAGCTTTAGCTGAACACTGTGAGGTGGATGCACCCCACTAACTTGTAGGTTTAGCTAAACACTGTGAGCAGGACACACTGCACTAACTGTAAATAGTCTAGCTGCCTGACTGTGGTACTAATAGGATCAAAAGAACACCAGTAATTTTCTTCAGGTAGCTGTATATACTGTAACAAGACAAGCCTGCCTGTCAGTAAGAAGTTAACAGGAGGGGGGCGTGGCTTGGCAATGGCACTGTGAGGCTGCTTCTCCTGGGAGCTCCGTGCTTCGTTCAGGCTGGGAACCGGATCTAGTACACCTACCGCGTAAACAACTACATGTCCATGACGGACAGACCTCCGGGATCACCCGCAGCCAACAAAACCGCGGACATTGCAGCTTATTTCCTGCGGAATTCGGCCACTCCGTTACAGGCCCCGGAATCCAAGATGGCGCCGCCGCGCAACAACAACGCAGGCACAGCATCGCTCAAAAAGACGGGCAAAGGGCCCCCCAGTGCCTCTCAAGGTAACGGGTCTCTCCCCAACATACCGGACTCCCCGATCCTATCCCCAGAAATCCCGGGGATGGATAGTTGCTCATTCGTGCAAACTGTACAGACTGCCAGCACCCAGGGGCCAGCACTGCCTGAAGGCTGGAAAGAGCTGATCGCCCTTCTCCCTACTAAAAAAGACATCTCTGACTCTGCAGCCACAATTGTGAATACCCTTTCTAAAGAAATCCATGACCTTAAGCAGAGGATGGATACGGTGGACTCCAGGGTATCTGAGGTGGAAACATCCACTTCTCTGCTAGAATCCAGAATGTCAGCCATGGAAAAAGTTCATGTTGATTATAAAAAGCGCTTGATCCTGATGCAACTTTCCATAGATGATGGCGAAAATCGCAGCAGGAGAAACAACATTAGGGTGCGCGGCCTACCTGAAGCCACATCAGGGGGTGATCTTAGAGCCACGATAGTGGCCATATTTAATCGATTGCTGGACAAACCACCTACAGATGAGCTGGAACTGGACCGAGTGCACCGTGTACAGGGTCCTAGGGGAGGAGATGATCCCGCACCGAGAGATGTATTGGCGAGAGTTCACTATTACACAATTAAGGAAGAAATTCTACAAAGGGCATGGACCCAGGGTCCCTTAGACTTTGATGGTGCGTCTGCAACTTTTCCCAGATTTATTGCGACTCACCCTGCGCATGAGAGGCCAATTACGACCATTACTTGAAGCAATCAGATCAACGGGTGCCACATACAGATGGGGACACCCCTTCCACTTGATTGTGCTGAAAGGGAACAACTCATTCGTACTGCGATGGCCGGAACAGCTTCCCGACCTGTTCGGATTCTTGGCGATCCCCGGTTTCTCTGTACCCAACTGGCTGGACTTTCCAATCACCTTCAACAACCCACGTTCTGCATCACCAAGACCCCAAAGACCCAGTAGACGACAATGGCGCTCAAGATCCAGGATATCTCTGAGAGACAATCTCACCTCACCAGAGTCTTGACTGGACTATCCTTTCTGATCTCATAACATCTCCACACGGTTCCGTGAGTGGGTCATGGATAGTCTAAGGGGCTTATTATGTATATATGTTATTGGGGGGCCTTGCCCCTTGATACAGAGAGGCAATGCCTAAAATGGTTGTTTAGACCCAAATGCTATTGGGGCCTTCTCGCTGCGCCTCCCCCCCATGACTCCCCACTTTTAACGGAGACATTTTTTGTTGCCCTGCGTTTACAGTTTTTCTCTCACTTTTTTGTTGGGGGAGTGGGGGGGCGGCGCTGAGGGAGCCCTGATTCAAAAGACACGGAATTGTGTATAGCTTAATACTGTTCTGATGTTTGACACCAGAGTTCACTGTGATAGCTATGTTGCAGACGGGAAGCTAGTGTATGTGTTTCTCTGTGTTCATATATACTACATCGCAGGGGGTTACATACACGCGGCCTGAAGGTTCTGCAACATGGCAAATAGAGTTGTTCTTGGAAATGTTTTATTATTTTTATGTTTCATTTATAGCGGTAGTAGTCTGGTATCTTTTAATATGCCGGTTCTCTCCTGTCGACACGTCTCCCGCTGTGTCGCAGAGTCTAGTCTTCCACGCCCTCTAATAGGTAGCGCATACGTGCGCAAGGCTTAGTTTAGCAATAGTGGGATAATTCATTTATCCTTCTTAGTATTGTTCTTTTTCATCTCCTAGCTTTGCTTCCTTCCTCCTTCCTCTCTCTCCCAGTCCTCCCCTCTACTCCTACCCTCCTGCCCTTCCTCCTCTCATTCCTCCACCCCTTCTCGCCCCAGATTGTGACCCCCCACCCCCCCCCACCCCACGCTTTGTACCTCTCTGAGCATTTTCTTTATTTTTGTATTTTTGGTTTGGTATTGGTGAGCGACATGGCCCCCCCGGTAATTTCCTCGGGTTCACGCACGTGAGGAGAGATAAAATTTACCTCTCTCAATGTTAGGGGTCTGGCGACACCGGAAAAACGCTCCAGACTCCTCTCTGACCTGAAAAAAACACGCTCACAGGTGGCGTTTATTCAGGAAACGCATTTCAAACAGTTGGCAGTTCCCAGACTTTGCAACAGGGATTTCCCCAACGCATACCATGCTCCCTCCCCTTTGTCAAAATCTAAGGGGGTTAGCATATTGATAGCCAGATCTTTACCGTGGACGCTGCTAGAGGAGAGAGCGGACCCACTTGGGCGGTACCTGCTCTTAAAAGGCAAAATCAGAAATACCACAGCGACTCTGGTCAATGTCTATTTCCCTAACTCTGACCACTTGTCCTTCTTGCGAACACTCACTCCCCTGATCCTAGAGTTCCGGGAGGGTCTGTTCCTGATGGGCGGTGATTTTAACTTTGCCCCGGAGCCGCTCCTTCACGTCCCTGGAGGATCATGCACCCTGAGGAGAGGGATTACACCTACTTCTCTGCGGTGCATGGAACCTACTCCAGGATAGACTTCTTCCAGATCCAGCATAAAGATCTCCCCTGTGTCACTTCATCCCAAATTGATTACATTTCCCTATCGGATCATGCCCCCACGCATGTAACCATATGCTGGGATACAGAACTCAGATCCCCCCCAACATGGAAACTAAACGAGTCACTGTTACAAATCCCGGAAGTACGTGCAGAGATAAGTAGGGCACTAACCAACTATTTCTCAGAAAACACAGACCCATCGATGTCTTCAATGACGATATGGGAGGCCCACAAATGTGTAATAAGAGGTGAACTAATTAGGATCGGGGCTGCAAAAAAAAGGGAAAGAACCAAACAGATCGATCTCTTGATATCCCAGGTGCGGTCTCTCGAGCTGCTACACAAGAAGTCTATGGCCGAAACACACCTCAAGGCTCTATTGAAGGCCAGGGGTGATTTGAAAGACCTTTTGTACCATAAAACGGTACAGAATCTGGCTTGGGCTAGAAGATCTATGTTCGAATTTTCCAATAAGCCAGGTACCATGTTGGCCAGACTTCTACGTGGTCCGAGACAGCGCACTTACATTCCATCTATAGTGACTTCACAGGGGGCAAAAGTTCACACCTCTAGGGATATAGCCAGCGAATTTGTTGAGTACTATCAACAATTATACAATTTACACAGGGGGGAACCTGTTGGTTCTTTAGTGGAGAAGGAGAGGTTGGCGGGTGAATACATCAGGTCCTCGGGTATGCCTACTTTGCCAACTGAAATAAGTGACGCTTTTGAAGCGGACATTACTCAGGAAGAACTAGTGCTAGCGCTGGCACAAACGAAGCCCTGGAAGGCACCGGGGCCGGATGGCTTCACTCTGACCTATTACCAGACTTTTGAGCCCAACTTATCACCACACTTTCTGAAAGCGTACAACACATTAAAGGGGGGTAGTACTAACATGGTAGACTCCTTACGGGCATTTATATCCCTGATCCCAAAAGAAGGGAAGGATCCCAATTACTGCAGTAACTATCGCCCGATTGCGTTGCTTAACGTAGATCTGAAATTATTTTCCAAAATCCTTGCCAATAGAATCTTACCACATATCCCACAGCTAGTCCACCTGGACCAGGCAGGGTTTGTGCCGCTGAGGGAGTCGAGAGACAATACCATTAGAGTTCTCAATCTTATACATGAAGCGAGATCAGTCCAGAAGCCTTATGTGCTCCTCTCCACGGACACGGAAAAGGCTTTTGATAGGGTGGCCTGGCATTTTATGCGGGCCATCCTGGAGCATATTGGTATGGGCCCAAACATGAGAGACTGGATATCGTCTCTGTACTCGGCTCCCTCGGCAGCGGTACGGGTCAACGAGTGGCGTTCGGATCTGATTTTTTTCGTCTCCAACCCACGGATCACTCTACCCAACATCTTGTCAGCTCTTAGGGTATATGGGGAAATATCAAATTTCAAAGTCAACTGTGCCAAGTCCGCGGTGTTGAACATCACATTACCAGCTATGGAAGCGGTAAACATGAGCAAATCCTTCCCCTTTAGGTGGGCGGAGAAATCTATCCGCTACCTGGGGGTGGACATCACCCCGGACTTGGCGCATTTGTACAACAGCAATTTCGTACCCCTACTTCAGAGACTTAAGATAGATCTCCAGACATGGCACAAACTCACCTTGACCTGGTTTGGGCATTGTACCGCCCTGAAAATGACAGCCCTACCCCGGATTTTATATATACTTCAAACATTACCGATCCAGTTACCAACCACTTTCTTTAAGCAAATTCAGTCTATCATTAGAGAGTTTATCTGGTCTCATAAATCCCCCAGAACGAAAATGCAAACACTGACCAAACCCAAAGAAAAGGGGGGAGTGGGTCTCCCGGATATCTTTCGATATTACCAAGCGGTTCACTTAGCCAGGATTGCCGATTGGCACTGCAACAGAGATTCCAAACAATGGATGGGAATGGAAATTGAAGATTCCTCTATTCCCTTACTCCCAGCCCCGTGGCTCATGTCCACTCCGCCGGTAGACATGAAATCCCACCCGCTAATAGGGGCCACCCTCCGGGTGGCGAGGAAAATATTCCGCACCACAGACATATCACCGTTACCCTCACCCATGACGCCTATTATAGGTAACCCGGACTTTACCCCTGGACTCACAAGTCGTAGATTGAGACAATTAACGTTTTATGAGAAACAGTCCCTAGGTGAGATTTGGCCCCGGGGAGAATTCCCAACTGCATCCACACTCTCCAGACTCATAGATCCTCCATTAGACGGCTTCAGCACTCTTCAACTTAGGCACTATCTGAAGACCCTCCAGAAACTACCATATGTCCCTCGGAGCCACACTCCTTTGGAATCTCTCTGCAAATCTGGGGAACCTATCAGACACACACTGTCTTTCTTATACAGTCTTCTTACAGGTCAGGGGAGGGACTCAACTCCAGAGTTCCTCCTGAAATGGGAAAGGGACCTGGGGACTCAGTTCTCCACTCAGCAAAGAGAGAAGGTCTTGGTCTTGGCACATAAGTCCTCGATTGCGAGCCATTATCAAGAAGCGGGATACAAAATCCTGACCAGGTGGTACAGAGTCCCATACGTGTTACATAAAATGAACCCGTCGCTGTCGGATAGGTGTTGGAGATGTGACAGGGAAGTGGGAAGCATGCTCCACGTCTTTTGGTCGTGCCCACTCCTGAGACCCTTTTGGGAGGAGGTGACTTCGACTATTCGAAGTCTGACCTCGGTCGATCTCAAGGATAACCCGGCCGCATGCCTCCTACACCTGACCACGAGACCGATTCAAAAGTACAAGAAAACATTGACAATGCAACTCCTGAACGCAGCTAGGACATGCATTCCGGCGCTCTGGCGTGATCCTCTCCCTCCGACCAGGGTCCTGTGGTATTCAAAAGTTAACTGTATTTTACGTATGGAGGAACTGACGGCAACTCTACAAAACAAAGAGGAACAATTTATTGACAAATGGAGACCCTGGAGATATTTTGTCGGTACAGACGCATATCTGCAGGACATGGCACAGACACAATCTTCACCTACCTGAGGTACAACCCCATTAAAACAGATATCTGTGTACACCCCTTTGGGGAGTGACAGGTGGGATCGAGCTGGGGGCGATGTCGCAGCCATTCCTTTATCACCCCTTCTTTTTTGCCCTCTTCTCACCCTCCTCATGCCTCCCCTTCCCCTTTCCTACCCCGCTTTTCTTTTCACTTTCTAACAGCCGTGGTGACGGCGATAACGAATATAATGTGAATGATATTACTTAAGGTGAGCAGGTAACATTCACCTGTATAGCAAAAGACATATCTGTCTTTGAAGGTTTAAATATTATAATATATATCAAAACTGTTCATAAACAAATTAAGTTTTATGCAAGGAGGCCCGTTGGTAGGCAACCTTGATATAATATATTATGTATGGAACAGATATACTTTTGGCTGGAACTTATCTACGCTACCATATTTGTTTGGTTAATAACTTTGATTTTGGTCTACAGTCATATTTTTTATGATTCAAAAGTATTTTTTTTTGTATGGAATATGTAACCTACTGTAACCTAGACTGTATTTCTATGCCTTCAGTATGTCAAAATAAAGGAATTTAAAAAAGAAGTTAACAGGAACGGATCTAGCTGAACACTGTGAGCAGGACACACCCCACTAACTTGTAGGTTTAGCTGAACACTGTGAGCAGGACGCACCCCGCTAACTTGTAGGTTTAGCTGAACACTGTGAGCAGGACGCACTGCACTAACTGTAAATAGTCTAGCTGCCTAACTGTGGTACTAATAGGATCAAAAGAACACCAGTAATTTTCTTCAGGTAGCTGTATATACTGTAACAAGACAAGCCTGCCTGTCAGTAAGAAGATAACAGGAACGGATCTAGCTGAACACTGTGAGCAGGACGCACTGCACTAACTGTAAATAGTCTAGCTGCCTAACTGTGGCACTAATAGGATCAAAAGAACACCAGTAATTTTCTTCAGGTAGCTGTATATACTGTAACAAGACAAGCCTGCCTGTCAGTAAGAAGATAACAGGAACGGATCTAGCTGAACACTGTGAGCAGGATGCACTGCACTAACTGTAAATAGTCTAGCTACCTGACTGTGGTACTAATAGGATCAAAAGAACACCAGTAATTTTCTTCAGGTAGCTGTATATACTGTAACAAGACAAGCCTGCCTGTCAGTAAGAGGATAACAGGAACGGATCTAGCTGAACACTGTGAGCAGGACGCACTGCACTAACTGTAAATAGTCTAGCTGCCTGACTGTGGTACTAATAGGATCAAAAGAACACCAGTAATTTTCTTTAGGTAGCTGTATATACTGTAACAAGACAAGCCTGCCTGTCAGTAAGAAGATAACAGGAACGGATCTAGCTGAACACTGTGAGCAGGACACACTGCACTAACTGTAAATAGTCTAGCTGCCTGACTGTGGTACCAATAGGATCAAAAGAACACCAGTAATTTTCTATAGGTAGCTGTAAATACTGTAACAAGACAAGCCTGCCTGTCAGTAGGAAGATAACAGGAACGGATCTAGCTAAACTGAATACAGTGTATATATATATATATATATATGCAACACCTGGGATGCATATATATACACAATACACTGTAAGTGCAGCTAACTGACTGACCTGCCTAATCTATCTAACTCAAATCAAATGTCACTGTCTGTCTCTCTCTCTCTCTCAATGAACGCCGGAACACACTACACAGGGCCGCCGTGCAGGCGGCCTTATATAGTGTGGGGCGTGTACTAAATCCCCTGAGCCATAAATGGCTAAAGCCTCCTTGGCTTTGGCCAATTACGGCTCTCTGTTCAGGCGGTGCTGTGATTGGCCAAGCATGCGGGTCATAGTGCATGCTTGGCCAATCATCAGCCAGCAATGCACTGCGATGCCGCAGTGAATTATGGGCCGTGACGCGTCACACGAATTTGGCACGAACGGCCCATATCGTTTGCAATTCGGCGAACGACCGAACAGCCGATGTTCGAGTCGAACATGGGTTCGACTCGAACACGAAGCTCATACCTAGTGGTCGGCAAGCGGTTAATGCATAGGATGCGTTAAAGTGAAAAAACACGAGGGATAACAACCCCTTTAAGTCTATGATCCACCAGAACACCCAGATCCTTCTCCACCATTGACATCCCCAGTTGTTCTCTTCCTAGTATGTATATGTGCTTTTAGCCCCCAAGTGCATACCTTTACATTTATTAACACTAAACCTGATTTGCCACACAGGTGCCCAATTAACTGCTTGCCGACCACCTCACATAGGAGTACGACAGCAGAGCGGTTCTCCTGAGCTAGATTACATATCTATTACATGATCCAGCACTTCTGGGTAGGGGGGAGAGTGCGTGGCCGTCGCATCGGCTGTTCTGTGATTAGTCACAGCACAGTACGATCAGCAGCTCCCAGCCAATGATTGACTGCCGGCACCCGCTGATCAGCGAAGAAGATGAAAGGACAGAGCTTTGTAAATGTGCACAATACAGAGCTCTATCCTGTCCGCGGGGATCCCTTAGTAAAAATAGTACACAGTGAATGCACCAAGCACTGTTAGGCACACATTTAAATCCTTGATTGCCCTAGATGTTAACCCCTTCCCGGCCAGAGTCATTAGTACAGTGACAGTATATATTATATATTTTTAGCATTTATTCAGGGAAGCCTATCCCACACCCACATAACTGTCCCTGAGCCATCCCCATCAAATCATTCTTTGCAGCGATTACCTTTTGTACCACTACCCCCTCCCTTTAGAATGTAAGCTTTATGAGCAGGGCCCTCCTGTACCTTTTGTATTGAACTGTACTGTAATTGTGTTGTCCCCCTTATACATTGTAATGCGCTGTGAAAACTGTTGGCGCTATATAAATCTCGTATAATAATAATAAATAATAATAATATATTTTTAGCACTAATCACTGTATTAGTGCCACTGCTTCCCACAAAGTGTCAAAAGTGTCAGTTAGCGTCAGATTGCCATACTATCAGTGTCGCTATAAGCCGCTGATCACCACCATTAGTAGTAAAAAAAAAAAAAAAGTTAATTTTTTTTTTGTACCAAAATATGTAGCCAAATACACATTGACCTAAATTTTTGAAGACATTTGATTTGTTTTCTATTGGATATGTTTAATAGTAGGAAGTAAAAAATATAATTTCACACTTTCATTTATAGCGCAAAAAATCAAAACCCCACTGGTGATCAAATACCACCAAAAGAAAGCTATATTTAAGTGAAAAAAATGTATCAATTTCATTTCAGTACAGTGTTGGATTACCATGCAATTGTCAGTTAAAGTAAAGCAGTGCCAAAAAGCAAAAAAATGCCCTGGTCATGAAGAGGGGGTAAATCTTCCAGAGGGCAAGTGGTTAAATAGTGCACTGAGGTAAGCTTGTAAGTTGGAGATGTCCTATAAGGATGTTATTGCACTACAAAGCTTGGTATCATCTGCAAAGACTGAAATGGTACTTTTAATCCCAGCCCTATATCATTAATAAATATGTTAAAAAAAAAGGTCTCAACACTGATCCTTAGGGTACACCACTAATAACCTTAGACCATTCAGAGTATGAAAGTATGAATCAATAAAGTATATGTGTTCAGTTAAAAAAAGAGATGAAAGGCAAAACATTTGTGTATATATAGCAAAACACATTTTAACCCTTTCATGACTAAGCCTATTTTTGACATTTGGTGTTAAAATCCGTATTTTTTGCTAGGAAATTACTTAGAGCCCCCAAACATTATATATATATTTTTTTTAGCAGAAAATCTAGAGAATAAAATGGCAATTGTTGCTATATTTTATGACACACGATATTTGTGCAGCGGTGTTTTAAACGCACATTTTTGGGAAAAGGGACACTTTCATGAATTTTAATAAAACGAAACAGTAAAGTTAGCCCAATTTTTTTATATAATGTGAAAGATGATGTTGCACCGAGTAAATAGATACCAAACATGTCACGCTTTATAATTGCACGCACTTGTGGAATGGCGACAAACTACGGTACTTAAAAATCTCCATAGGCGACGCTTTAAATTTTTTTTACGGTCACCAGGTTAGAGTTACAGAGGAGGTCTAGTGCTAGAATTATTGCTCTCGCTCTGACAATTGCGGCGATACCTCACATGTGTGATTTGAACACCGTTTACATATGCGGGCGCGACTTACGTGTGCGTTTTCTTTGCTGCACGAGCTCGCGGGGACGGGGGCTTTAAAAAAAAAAAATTTTTCTTATTTATTTTATTTATTTTTATATTAATAAATTGTGTTAAAAAAAAATGATCACTTTTATTGCTGTCACAAGGAATGTAAACATCCCTTGTGACAGTAATAGGTGGTGACAGGTACTCTTTATGGAGGGATTGGGGGTTTAAAGACCCCCAATCCCTCATTTGCACTTCAAAGTATTCAGATCCCCGTTTTCGGCGATTCTGAATACTGTATAATTTTTAAAACCGGCGCCATTGGCAGCCAAGTAAACGGGAAAATACGTCATGATGTCGCTTCCGTGTTTACAATCAGGAGACTGGAACGAAGCCGTTTCCGGCTTCGTGCCAGTCTGTCCCTAGCCACCGGAGGTGGCGGATTGTCAATCGGGTCTCCCGGTGGATCGGGAGGCCTGTTAAGAGCGGCGGAAGGCGGTATAACAGCCGAGCGGCTTTTATCCGCATCGGTTGTTATCCCTGGAAAGCCGATCGCCGGCTCTAAAAAACGGTACCAGGATGATGCCTGCAGCTGTGGGCATCATCCCGGTATAACCCCCGAAAGCCGAGGCCGCACATCTGCGTACACTCGGCGGGAAGGGGATAAATACCTTTTTTTTATAATACCTTTTCTTTATAAGAAATCACATGCACTATTGGTGTGAAAAAAATTGAACATTCTATTAGTGTTAAAAAAAAGAATGCTAAAAATTTCATATGTGTACAGTGTTGTATAACTGCGCAATTGCCAATTGTGACAGTGTGACAGTCCTGAAAGCTGAAAATTGGCCTGAGCAGGAAGGGGGTAAAAGTGTTCGGTATTGAAGTAGTTATTATGGTACACTAGCTAAAGAGGTGTAATTTTATCCAGTGATTACTTTAGGATAATAACTATACTCCTTAACCACTTCTCGCCCGGCCTATAGCAGAATGACAGCCTGGTGGTAGTTCAGTTATCCTGACTGGGCGTCATATGACGCCCTGCAGGATAACAGCCGACACGCGTCCGTGGGGGCGCGCATCGCGGCGATCGTTGGTGCGGTGTGTCTTTACCATGTGATCAGCTGTGTCCAATCACGGATGATCACGATATAAACAGGAAGAGCCCTTGACAGACGCGAGTAGAGGAGAGACAATTGGCGGCTCTCCTGACAGGGGGGTCTGCGCTGATTGTTTATCAGCGCAGCCCTCCCTCAGATGCCCACACTAGACCACCAGGGAAGCTCCAAGCATGTGGATGGTGACAGCAAAATTTGGCTGCACACAGAGCACACAGCCAAATCTGCTGTTTCTAATAATAATAACAATTTTGTCTAATGATATAAATGCATCTCACCTTTTGATCATATGTCTTTCCTTCTGCTGTAGCCCATCCTCTGGTGTAGCCCATCCTCTGGTGTGTGCCTCATTCCCCACAAAAAGACAGACCACATGCTTACGTTCCCAGCTCCAACATCGCTCTGCCAGCAATCTGCGAGTGAGCCCCTTTATTAGCATAACAGGAAGTCCCAAAACTCGAGGGTTGGGCTTCCAACAGCCAAACACCTCTTACAAAGCTTATGACCTCACAGGAAATGAACACAGGATGTGAATGACCATATAAAGACATGCATACATTCAAAATAGGAATACAGTAGTGATGTGTGCAGACGGTGGTGTGCAAAACCATGTGGCAAGCACATGGCTTTGAACACGACCGTGTGCACACTCCCACTGTTACCAGTGATGCGAACCATACTATACCATGGCCCAGTGGGCCAAAATTTTCATATAGTTATGCTATAGTTCCCATGAACGCAGACATGTATGCTCGGAGTCATTAATGCAGTCGCCATGAGGTGGCCAAGCTCCTGATGAATGCATAATCTAACATCCCTAAAAGAGCAACAGATCTGCCGTGTCCACGGGAAGGTTTCCGCGTCCAATGGTCTTCCACCAGTGTATGTATGTGCGAATACCTTTACATGAGAGTATTGCAGCAAAACTGACACTAGGGAGCATCTGACAACATACAATCATAAAATTTTCCACAACAATGGCCAGGTACATCCCCTATGGCCATCCACATGTGAAAAAATGTGCCCAAAATTTGCCAATCAGTGCCCACAAATGGGCACTGACTGGCACCTCTGTCCCACATTACAAAACAGGGATGAACAGCAATGCCTCCCATCAGTGTCCATCAGTGCCACCTATCAGTGCCCATCCATGCCCATCAGTTCCCACCTATCAGTGCCCATCTGTGCCACCTATCAGTGCCACCCATAAGTACCCATCAGTGCCGCCTACGAGTGCCCATCAGTGCCACATACCAGTGCCACCTATCAGTGCCGCATACCAGTGCCCATCAGTGCCACTTATTAGTGCCCATCAGTGCTGCCTATCAGTGCCCATCAGCAGTGCCTGTCAGTGCCACCTCATCAGTGCCACCGTCATTGAAGAAGAAAACTTACTTATTTACAAAAAAAGTTACAGAAACAAAAAAACGTGTTTTTTTCAAAATTTTCGGTCTTTTTTTATTTGTTGCGCAAAAAATAAAAATTGCAGAGGTGATCAAATACCACTAAAAGAAAGCTCTATTTGTGGGAGCAAAATGATAAAAAATGTGTTTTTTGTACAGTGTAGCATGATCGCGCAATTGTCATTCAAATTGCGCAGACAGCGCTGAAAGTTGAAAATTGGCCTGGGCAGGAAGGTGTCTAAGTGCTTGGTGTTGAAGTGGTTAAAAATGCTTGGATTTTCATATATATTTTTTTTTTTTTACCAAAAGTCCATCATGTCTCGATTATTTTAATATGATTCCCAAAGAGTGAAAGTCCCATTGTTTCACCTTCTTTTTTCCCAAGCAAATTTTCATTAGAACAAAATTAGGGTATACAGAAGGCATAGACGTTAGTCATATAGTAAAGTACAGAAACCTTTGGTGGAACAACATATAAGTTTAAGATGGCCCTTCTTAGAGTATTATAGGAATAGGTAATTACATCTCCATCGGTGATTAGCACCAAGTCTAAGATATTCATAAGGGGGGGAAGAATACATTAATTTTTTTTCGAGTAAGTATTCAAGGAGCTGATGTGATAGTGTAAATTTTGGATAGTTACTACTGTATTCAGTCTATCGAAGGTGATAGTTATGAGAGGGCTCAGGTCACTTGTAGGCGTGTTTCTGTCATTTATGTGAGAAGGTACCGTATATACTCGAGTATAAGTCGAATTTTTCAGCACATTTTTTTGTGCTGAAAGTGCCCCCCTCGACTTATACTTGAGTCAAGCACTTTTCTGCAGCAAAAAATTTCATTTTCCGAACCGACTTTGGGGCCCTGTATCTCAGGGCCACTTGGTGCTAGGAACCCCAAATTTGGTGTGCAAACCCAGTGGAACTGGTACCACAACATATCCAAAGATGGAGTTCCTAGCACTAAGTGACCCCGAGATACGGGGCCCCAAAATCGGTTCGGAAAATGTCATTCTCTGCTGCAGAAAAGTGCTTGACATTTTCTGAACCGATTTTGGGGCCCCGTATCTCAGGGCCACTTAATGCTAGGAACCCCAAATTTGGTGTGCAAACCCAGTGGACCAGGTACCATAACATATCCAAAGATGGAGTTCCTAGCACCAAGTGGCCCCGATATACGGGGCCCCAAATCCAGTTCGGAAAATGTCATTCTCTGCTACAGAAAAGTGCTTGACATTTTCTGAACCGATTTTTGGGGCCCTGTATCTCAGGGCCACTTGGTGCTAGAAACCCCAGCTTTGGACATTTTATGGTGCTAGTTCCACTGGGTTTGCACACCACGTTTGGGGTTCTTAGCACTAAGTAGACCCAAGATACGGGGCCCCAAATTTGGTCAACTGTGTCCATCTGCAGCAATGTAATTTTGGGACCCTTTGGGTTTAGTGACCCCAAATTTTGGCTGCAGCTAGGGGGCATCTAGGAACCCTTAACTACCGAGTTTGAAGTTCGGGGGACCTATGGCTGCAAATGGGCACAGTGAGGCATGCAAATGGGCACAGTGAGGCTGCAAATGGGCATTGTTGACCCTCTTTTCCACTTACAGTAGCTGTGCATTTCTCACCCTCGTCTTATACTCGGGTCAATAAGTTTTTCCCATTTTTTGGTGGTAAATTAGGGCCTCGACTTATACTCGGAACGACTTATACTCGAGTATATACGGTATGTTATTTTATAGGTCTCGGGAAGCTTGTGGGTCCAAAAAGGTAAAAGTGGAGATGTGTCCAGTCTGTATGTATTAGATACCCTATGGATGTTTATGAACTGATAGGAACATCGTGATACATTCATAGCAGCCAATCGGAGATAGATTATTGTTGTTTCACCTTCTATATTTCTAAGTATTTGCTACAAACAGATCTTCAGGCTGTCAATAATTACCTAATGTCCATTTATTTCTGATGCCACAATGCCACAGTCTTGTCCAGGCCAGCTGAGTAAATAGCAAGTTGTAAAAAAAACTAATTGTGACTGTTTGAATAGTAGTACACTCCTCTTCCTTCCCCTCATTTAACCACTTGCCGACCGCCTCACGCCTATATACGTGAGCAGAATGGCACGGGCAGGCAAAATCACGTACCTGGTACGTGATTGCCTTCCCGCGGGCGGGGGGTCCGATCGGACCCCCCCCCCCGGTGCCAGCTGCGGTCGGCATTTGGCTGGGAGAAGTGAGAGACGAGGGGGAGGCCATCCGATCGTGGCCCCCCCTCGCGATCGCTCCCAGCCAATGAGAAACATCCTCTGCCTCTGTATAGTACACAGAGGCAGAGGATGTGATGTCATCTCTCCTCGGCTCGGGAGTTTCCGTTCCGGCCCGAGGAGAGACGACATGTAAGTAAGTGCACAACACACACACAACACAGTAGAACATGCCAGGCACACTAAACACCCCGATCGCCCCCCAATCCCCCCCAATCACCCCCCCGTCACAAACTGACACCAAGCAGGTTTTTTTTTTTTTTTCTGATTGCTGCATAGTGTCAGTTTGTGACAGTTACAGTGTTAGGACAATTAGGGTTAGCCCCCTGTAGGTCTAGGGTGCCCCCCTAACCCCCCCTAATAAAGTTTTAACCCCTTGATCACCCCCCGTCACCAGTGTCACTAAGCGATCATTTTTCTGATCGCTGTATTAGTGTCGCTGGTGACGCTAGTTAGTGAGGTAAATATTTAGGTTCGCCGTCAGCGTTTTATAGCGACAGGGACCCCCATATACTATCTAATAAATGTTTTAACCCCTTGATTGCCCCCTAGGTAACCCTTTCACCACTGATCACCGTATAACTGTTACGGGTGACGCTGGTTAGTTCGTTTATTTTTTATAGTGTCAGGGCACCCGCCGTTTATTACCGAATAAAGGTTTAGCCCCCTGATCGCCCGGCGGTGATATGCGTCGCCCCAGGCAGCGTCAGATTAGCGCCAGTACCGCTAACACCCACGCACGCTGCATACGCCTCCCTTAGTGGTATAGTATCTGAACGCATCAATATCTGATCCGATCAGATCTATACTAGCGTCCCCAGCAGTTTAGGGTTCCCAAAAACGCAGTGTTAGCGGGATCAGCCCAGATACCTGCTAGCACCTGCGTTTTGCCCCTCCGTCCAGCCTAGCCCAGCCCACCCAAGTGCAGTATCGATCGATCGATCACTGTCACTTACAGAACACTAAACGCATAACTGCAGCGTTCGCAGAGTCAGGCCTGATCCCTGCGATCGCTAACAGTTTTTTTGGTAGCGTTTTGGTGAACTGGTAAGCACCAGCCCCAGGCAGCGTCAGGTTAGCGCCAGTACCGCTAACACCCACGCACGCACCGTACACCTCCCTTAGTGGTATAGTATCTGAACGGATCAATACCTGATCCGATCAGATCTATACTGGCGTCCCCAGCAGTTTAGGGTTCCCAAAAACGCAGTGTTAGCGGGATCAGCCCAGATACCTACTAGCACCTGCGTTTTGCCCCTCCGCCCGGCCCAGCCCAGCCCACCCAAGTGCAGTATCGATCGATCACTGTCACTTACAGAACACTAAACGCATAACTGCAGCGTTCGCAGAGTCAGGCCTGATCCCTGCGATCGCTAACAGTTTTTTTGGTAGCGTTTTGGTGAACTGGCAAGCACCAGTGGCCTAGTACACCCCGGTCGTAGTCAAACCAGCACTGCAGTAACACGTGGTGACGTGGCGAGTCCCATAAGTGCAGTTCAAGCTGGTGAGGTGGCAAGCACAAGTAGTGTCCCGCTGCCACCAAAAAGACAAACACAGGCCCGTCGTGCCCATAGTGCCCTTCCTACTGCATTCGCCAATCCTAATTGGGAACCCACCGCTTCTGCAGCGCCCGTACTTCCCCCATTCACATCCCCAACCAAATGCAGTCGGCTGCATGAGAGGCATTTTTATGTCCTCCCGAGTACCCCTACCCAACGAACCCCCCCCAAAAAGATGTTGTGTCTGCAGCAAGCGCGGATATAGGCGTGACACCCACTATTGTTGTCCCTCCTGTCCTGACAATCCTGGTCTTTGCATTGGTGAATGTTTTGAACGCTACCATTCACTAGTTGCGTATTAGCGTAGGATACAGCATTCCACAGACTAGGCACACTTTCACAGGGTCTCCCAAGATGCCATCGCATTTTGAGAGACCCGAACCTGGAACCGGTTACAGTTATAAAAGTTACAAGTTTGCAAAAAAAACACAAACAAAAATAAAAAAAAATAGTTGTTGTTTTATTCCCTCTCTCTATTCTCTCTCTATTGTTCTGCTCTTTTTTTACTGTATTCTATTTTGCAATGTTTTATTGTTATTATGTTTTATCATGTTTGCTTTTCAGGTATGCAATTTTTTATACTTTACCGTTTACTGTGCTTTATTGTTAACCATTTTTTGGTCTTCAGGTACACCATTCACGACTTTGAGTGGTTATACCAGAATGATGCCTGCAGGTTTAGGTATCATCTTGGTATCATTCTTTTCAGCCAGCGGTCAGCTTTCATGTAAAAGCAATCCTAGCGGCTAATTAGCCTCTAGACTGCTTTTACAAGCAGTGGGAGGGAATGCCCCCCCCCACCGTCTTCCGTGTTTTTTTCTGGCTCTCCTGTCTCAACAGGGAACCTGAGAATGCAGCCGGTGATTCAGCCAGCTGACCATGGAGCTGGTCAGAGACCAGAGTGGCTCCAAACATCTCTATGGCCTAAGAAACCGGAAGCTACGAGCATTTTATGACTTAGATTTCGCCGGATGTAAACAGCGCCATTGGGAAATTGGGGAAGCATTTTATCACACCGATCTTGGTGTGGTCAGATGCTTTGAGGGCAGAGGAGAGATCTAGGGTCTAATAGACCCCAATTTTTTCAAAAAAGAGTACCTGTCACTACCTATTGCTATCATAGGGGATATTTACATTCCCTGAGATAACAATAAAAATGATTTAAAAAAAAATAATGAAAGGAACAGTTTAAAAATAAGATAAAAAAGCAAAAAAATAATAAAAAAAAAAAAAAAAAAAGCACCCCTGTCCCCCCTGCTCTCGCGCTAAGGCGAACGCAAGCGTCAGTCTGGCGTCAGTCTGGCGTCAAATGTAAACAGCAATTGCACCATGCATGTGAGGTATCACCGCGAAGGTCAGATCGAGGGCAGTATTTTTAGCAGTAGACCTCCTCTGTAAATCTAAAGTGGTAACCTGTAAAGGCTTTTAAAGGCTTTTAAAAATGTATTAATTTTGTTGCCACTGCATGTGCGCAATTTTAAAGCATGTCATGTTTGGTATCCATGTACTCGGCTTAAGATCATCTTTTTTATTCCATCAAACATTTGGGCAATATAGTGTGTTTTAGTGCATTAAAATTTAAAAAAGTGTGTTTTTTCCACAAAAAATGCGTTTGAAAAATCGCTGCGCAAATACCGTGTGAAAAAAAAAATGAAACACTCACCATTTTAATCTGTAGGGCATTTGCTTTAAAAAAATATATAATGTTTGGGGGTTCAAAGTAATTTTCTTGCAAAAAAAAATAATTTTTTCAAAAAGTGTCAGAAAGGGTTTTGCCTTCAAGTGGTTAGAAGAGTGGGTGATGTGTGACATAAGCTTCTAAATGTTGTGCATAAAATGCCAGGACAGTTCAAAACCCCCCAAATGACCCCATTTTGGAAAGTAGACACCCCAAGCTATTTCCTGAGAGGCATGTCGAGTCCATGGAATATTTTATATTGCGACACAAGTTGCGGGAAAGAGACAAATTTTTTTTTTTTTGCACAAAGTTGTCACTAAATGATATATTGCTCAAACATGCCATGGGGATATGTGAAATTACACCCCAAAATACATTCTGCTGCTTCTCCTGAGTACGGGGATACCACATGTGTGGGACTTTTTGGGAGCCTAGCTGCGCACGGGACCCCGAAAACCAAGCACTGCCTTCAGGCTTTCTAAGGGCGTAAATTTTTGATTTCACTCTTCACTGCCTATCACAGTTTCGGAGGCCATGGAATGCCCAGGTGGCACAAAACCCCCCAAAATGACCCCATTTTGGAAAGTAGACACCCCAAGCTATTTGCTGAGAGGTATAGTGAGTATTTTGCAGACCTCACTTTTTGTCACAAAGTTTTGAAAATTGAAAAAAGAAAAAAAAAAAAATTTTTTTCTGGTCTTTCTTCATTTTCAAAAACAAATGAGAGCTGCAAAATACTCACCATGCCTCTCAGCAAATAGCTTGGGGTGTCTACTTTCCAAAATGGGGTCATTTGGGGGGGGGGTTTGTGCCATCTTGGCATTTTATGGCCTTCAAAACTGTGATAGGTAGTGAGGCGTGAAATCAAAAATGTATGCCCTTAGAAATCCTGAAGGCGGTGCTTGGTTTTCGGGGCCCCGTACGCGGCTAGGCTCCCAAAAAGTCCCACACATGTGGTATCCCCATACTCAGGAGAAGCAGCTGAATGTATTTTGGGGTGCAATTCCACATATGCCCATGGCCTGTGTGAGCAATATATCATTTAGTGACAACTTTTTGTAAATTTTTTTTTTGTCATTATTCAATCACTTGGGACAAAAAAAATAAATATTCAATGGGTTCAACATGCCTCTCAGCAATTTCCTTGGGGTGTCTACTTTCCAAAATGGGGTCATTTGGGGGGGTTTTGTACTGCCCTGCCATTTTAGCACCTCAAGAAATGACATAGGCAGTCATAAACTAAAAGCTGTGTAAATTACAGAAAATGTACCCTAGTTTGTAGACGCTATAACTTTTGCGCAAACCAATAAATATACGCTTATTGACATTTTTTTTACCAAAGACATGTGGCCGAATACATTTTGGCCTAAATGTATGACTAAAATTTAGTTTATTGGATTTTGTTTATAACAAAAAGTAGAAAATATCATTTTTTTTCAAAATTTTCGGTCTTTTTCCGTTTATAGCGCAAAAAATAAAAACGGCAGAGGTGATCAAATACCATCAAAAGAAAGCTCTATTTGTGGGAAGAAAAGGACGCAAATTTCATTTGGGTACAGCATTGCATGACCGCGCAATTAGCAGTTAAAGCGACGCAGTGCCGAATTGTAAAAAGTGCTCTGGTCAGGAAGGGGGTAAAATCTTCCGGGGCTGAAGTGGTTAATAAGCTCTGGAGCAACTGCACTTGCAGAGTTCAACTGTACTTGTAAAGTGCACAGTCTATTTGCCTTTGCGTTATAGGAAGAAAACACTGTGGTACCAATTGATTTCAATTTGTTATAGGAAAAAAAGCACTATGGTAGATTTACTAACTGCATATCATAGAAACTAGGGCAAAACTGAATTTAAAACTGTGCCAACTGATTTATAACCTTACTGCCACAGAAACTGATTGGCTTAAAGTACATAGCCTCCCACTTTTAAAGTGACTGTAAGTTCTGGTTTGAAAAAAATTCTACTCAAGTATATATTCTTAAAGGAACAATGAAAAGGGAGGAGGGGGAACAGAAGTGGAAACCAAACTGAAGAGCATAACACAGTTATACATGGCAAGCTCCTGTCAGAAAACATGTTAGGAAACATGACATGGCTGCTCAGATACGCATCTAGATGGAGTGCAAAAATTGCAACAACATTTAAGTACATTTTAGCACAGCACTTAAAGCAGTGGTCTCCAAACTGTGGCCCTTTGCTTGCTTTTATGCGGCCCTTGGGGCATTATTCCGCCCACTGTCAACAACATTGGGACATAGCTTTCTGCCACTGACATTCTGCCACTGACATTCTGCCACTGACATCGTCATTGGGGCACTATTATTTCCACTGACACCAATGAATGGCACTATCCCTCCCACTGACACCAATGATGGGTCACTATTCCTCCCACTGACACCAATGATGGGTCACTATTCCTCCCACTGACACCAATGATGGGTCACTATTCCTCCCACTGACACCAATGATGGGTCACTATTCCTCCCACTGACACCAATGATGGGGCATTATTCCTCCCACTGACACCAATGATGGGTCACTATTCCTCCCACTGACACCAATGATGGGCACTATTCCTTCCACTGACACCAATGATGGGATGGGGATGGGGATTGGTGTTCACAGTCAGTTCCAATCAGCTCAGCTGTCAGTGTTGTCAGAGCAGAGCAGACGTACACTCGTGTGTGCGAGAAGCGCCGGCCATCCAGGATCCTCCCCAAGACTCCCCTAGGCTCCCCAGCGGACGGACCAGGTCCCCCAGCACCTCCCCCAGCAACATCTTGGAATGGTAGCAGGCACCTGGGCCCCAGTGTGATCGCGCCACAACCTAGCCTCCGGACGCCCAGTTCCAGCCACAGCCTCTCAGGACTCTCAGGACTCCGCTCCGGCCAGCACGCCACCTAGCCCGGCCAGCACGCCGCGCCTCCCCCTGCCTCCTCACCCCATCGGCAGTCCCGCTCCCCCTCACCCCACCTAGCTGTGACGCGATCGTTCCAACAGGGATCCTTCCTAGGACAGACCGCGGCCTGGGCCTTCTCCGGCAGCCATCTTGGGACACCCAGATGAGACAGCAGCACTCCCCGAACCTCCAGGAGCACTTCCTTGGACCCTAGCGGGTCCTACTGGGACCCCGACTCCCCCACCCGCCCAGAGCCCTGCCGTCTAGTGTCCCCCCCAGCATTCTATCCACAGTGGCTCGGGCCTAGTCCAGCGGCCATCTTGGTACTCCCAAGGTGCCCGCAGCTCCCTGTAGACCACCCAGAGCCTTCCCAGGCTCACAGCAGCACTCTGCAAGGACCCACCAGCCTCCAGCCACCGGTGCACCTCCGCAGCCGCGATCTGGTCACCTCGTCCCTAACTGCTAGACTCGGGGGGACAGACCGCGGCTGCGGCCTAGCTCCAGCCACCTCCTCAGCTCACTCCTCTCTCTCCGTGGGCAGTGCCCGTCGCCCCTGAATACCACCGCCGGTTCACCTCTAGGGCACAGGGCAATACTGAGAGAAGCACAATCCACGGCTCAGGCCTTGCACCGGCATTCATCTTGCATCCCCCCAGACGCAGCCCAGTACCAGGAAGCAGTAGCCTAGATCAACCTCAGGGCCCTCTCCTTGGTCTGACCCCCACCCCCCTACTCATCACCGACCAACCGGGGTCAGGTAAGTACACGGGACCACCCTCTAGCAGTTGATCCAGGGACGCAGTCCGATCGCCTCTGGGGTCAGGAAGGAATTTTTCCTCTGCTGTAGCAATTGGCCAGCTCAGCTAGGGGTTTTCGCCTTCCTCTGGATCAACAGGAGGCGGTTAGGCCCGCGCGGCCCCCTCCCACTACCACCACCAAGCCCCATTGTGCCGTCATCAATGCCACCTGAAGCAGCTGCTTTCTTTAGACCATCATCTTCTCAGCAACAGAAGCAACGGCACCCTTCAGGACCACCATCTTCTTAGCAACTCCACCGTCGATACATCAGGATCATCACCACATCATCCTACCTTCAGTAATTTTTTCGCCATGTGCAACTTCAACTACTCAGCGGACGCGCTCCACATGCTAAGAAATACCACCTCAACATTAACAACTTCCGTTCATAAAATACTACAGAAAGAACAACTACTAAGGACCAACCTACAATCAACCATCAAATCTAGGAAGACAACAATTCAACCACAACAATTAGCATGCGCTCTGATCAACACCAGATCTGCAGTCAAGCACAGACTGGAAGTACACGACTTCATCACCCAAAACAACATAGATTGCCTCTTCATTACCGAAAGCTGGCTAACACCCGACTGCAACGACATCCTAACCGAATTAGTACCTGAGAACTACAGGATCCTAACGGAGCACAGAACAGGAAAAAAAGCAGGAGGCCTAGCAGTGATCTTCAAATCTCACCTCGCGCTCACCAAACCAACTGTACAGAACTCAGTGCCTTTCATGGAGACACTCATCCTACATCTACAAACAACACCCCAAGATACTATACACATACTTCTATGTTACAGACCACCAGGACCAAAGACAAACCTCCTGACTCCCTTCACAGAATTCATGTCAACTCACACCCTGAAGACCAAAAACTTTTTGGCACTTGGAGATTTCAACTTCTGGGCAAACTCCACCCAAGACCCTATCGCCACCGCCTGCATCAACCAACTGAAAGAATTAGGTCTGCAGCAACTGATAAATGCTCCCACACATGGTTCAGGACACATTCTAGACCTCATCTTCAAACAAAATATAGACGTCAACATATTCGACAATCTACCGCTACCATGGACGGACCACCACGCTATCAAATTTAATATCGCTACCAACACCACCCTCCAAAAACTGAAACAGGCAATTACAACACACTGGACAAGATCTAAGAGGAAACTACACTCCGAACTCTTCAAAACCACATTATCTAACAAAATAGCAATGTTAAACTTAAACCACTCAACGGAACAAACACTCAACTCCTTAAACAAGGCATTACTACAAACTGCGGACTCAGTGGCTCCAAAACGTAGAACACACACGAGCTGAAAGAGCCTGGAGAAGAAAACCCACAAAGGAAAACCACACAAACTATAAAGCACTCATGGAGAAATATCACAAAGCAATCATTAAAGCAAAAAAGGAACATTTCTCAAACACCATCTCATCAGCCTTAAACCGCCCTCGGGAACTCTTCAAAATAGTGACCAAGACAATGAACCCTACCTGTCTAGAGCCCCCAGGAAACGAAACCCAAGAATTCTGCAATGAATTATGGGATTTTTTTATCGATAAAATCGACAACATCCGGAAAACAATCCAACAGGAAAAAACAACCATTCAACTAAAGCAAAAAGAAAAAATCAATACGATCATCACACAAGCACCGAAATTCTCACTGATCCCAATCACCACTGACACCACCAAAAACATCATCAGAAGCCTCAGAGACAGCACATCACCAAACATCATTCCCACAAAACTCCTGAAAGAATGTTCCGACATCTTGGCTCCCACTATAACACACCTCATCAACCAGTCGTTCAAAGAAAGGACTGTTCCAACCCCCCTCAAACATGGCATCGTCAAACCCCTCCTAAAGAAACCCAACCTCGACCCTAAGGACCCTAACTATCGTAGACCGATAACAAGCCTCAACACCATCTCCAAGATTATGGAGAAAGCAGTAGTACAAGAACTTCAACACCACCTGGACACGCAGAAACTTCTAGACACTCTGCAATCAGGCTTCCGCCCAGGCCATGGCACAGAAACGGCACTTCTCAAAATATGGGACGACGCCCTCGAAGCAGCTGACGATGGAGAATCATGTCTCCTGGTACTATTGGACCTCAGTGCAGCATTCGATACAGTGGACCACAATACTCTACTCATCCGCCTCACAGAAGTAGCAGGAGTCACTGATCCAGATCTACAATGGTTCGCATCCTTCTTAGGAAATCGCTCTCAGACAGTGAAACTAGGAGCTTTCACCTCTGAAACCCGGGCAATCTCTTGCGGAGTCCCTCAAGGTTCACCATTGTCACCAGTGCTTTTCAACATCTACATCCGCCCACTCCTCAAAATCATCAGAAAATCTGACCTCTGCTTCCACTCATACGCTGATGATACCCAACTCTACCTTCACATCCCTGGAGAAAAAGACCATCATCAGCAACTAGAAAAATGCCTCACTTTGATAGACGACTGGATGACCACTAGCTCTCTTAAACTCAACGGATCAAAAACAGAGCTTCTTCTCCTACACGCAAATCAAAATTCCAAAACTAAGACTCCATGGACACCACCCACCATCTTCAGACAGACCATCTCTCCAAGCACCAAAGCCAAGAGTCTCTGAGTCATTTTGGACTCAGAAATGTCAATAGATGCACAAATAGGATCAGTAGTCAGCCAATCTCACCATCTCCTGCGCCTGCTACGTAGACTCATCCCCTTCGTCCCAGAAGAGGACAAAGCAGCAGTAGTTGGAACAATCATCAATTCCAGACTTGACTACGCAAACTCCCTCTACATAGGACTACCCCAATATCAGCTTGCGCGCCTGCAACTCATCCAAAACACGGCGGCAAGACTGTTAACAGGAAAAAAACCCTGGGAATCCATCTCCCCTTCCCTGAGAAGCCTACATTGGCTATCCGTAAAGAACCAAATCAAATTCAAGACCCTCTGCCTCACCCACAAATGTATACAAAGAAACGCTCCTCAATACCTATGCGAGAAAATAAAGCACTATACACCCAATCGCAGTCTTCGATCTTCAAACCAAAACCTCCTCCTTATTCCAAAAACCCGCTACAAAACAAAAGGAGAAAGAAGATTCGCAGTCCAAGGACCACGGCTATGGAACGCTCTACCTACCCACATCCGCATGGAAGAAAACCATCAGGCCTTTAGGAAGAAAGTCAAGACATGCCTCTTCTAAGGTGCTGGACAACACAGGAGAGATCAAGCGCCTCGAGGCGACTCAGTTCGCATGTGCAGCGCTATACAAATCATTCATTCATTCATGGGACACTATTACTCCCACTGACACCAATGATGGGGCACTATTCCTCCCACCGACACCAATGATGGGGCACTATTCCTCCCACTGACAAAAATGATGGGTCACTATTCCTCGCACTAACAAAAATGATGGGTCACTATTCTTCCCACTGACACCAATGATGGGGCACTATACCCTCCCTTAATACCAAGGACAGGGCATTTTCTATTCCTTCTCGCCACAGTATTGCCCCCCTAAGGTTTGAAGGACAGTAAACTGGCCCTTTGTTTAGAAAGTTTGGATACCCCTGACTTAAAGTACACAAAGCATAAGGAAAATTGCCTTTAATTGGATACAGTTTAGCACGACAGAGTAATTGTCAGTCACACTATTACAGCACTGAAAACTGAAAAAAGGGCATGGTAATGAAGGGATATATACAGGCTGATACCCAAGTGATTCAAAATACATTGCAGTAAGGCAATACATTTAGGTCACCCTCCTGTCAGCAGCCTGTGACTGGACAGAGAAGGAGAAGCAGCTGACTGATGTCCTTAACTCTCTGCTCACTCACATGAACACTGCAGCCCATCTGATTGGCTACTAGCACTGACTCTCCCTCTCTCAGTCTGAGTTCTATTGTACAGGGGATTACAAGAAGTTGATACCATTTTAAAAACAACTGCTAAAAACGAGTTGCTTTTAATATACAGTTAATATTTTTATGAATACATAGCTGCATTATTGTTTTTGTACAGTATGTGTCTGGAATTTATTTTGACCGTGATTGGATGATTGAAATGAATCCAGCTCCATTGAACTTCATAAAAATGTATTTCTTTAATAAATGAACCCTACAGCGCAGTAACACTCTATACAATGATACTGTATGCGTGATATTCTAATGGATATTTTAAGGTTAGGAAAAAATGACATTTGGCTTTACAGTTATGGTCCAATGACTATGCTAAATTATACTTCACTGGCAATTATTTATTAAAAGCCTCAGAACTCTGTGTCAGATACATTCTCCTGCCTCTAATGTGGATGGTATCAAAGCAAAATCTGTATAATATGAAGTGTCAGAGCAAATCAATAAACTGTAGGAGGTCTCCTAATGAATGAGTGGTGAATCACATCATGGCAATGGTCTACTGAGTCTGTCTCCTGGTGTTATTGAATTTTGAGCTCACTTCTTCTTCAGGTATATTTGACTTTGCCTATTTATAATGTAAATTGATTTTTTTTTGTGCTCATATTTGTATTTATATTCAATTGTATGTGTATTTGGATCTTTTTTTACTTGAATGGTTATTAGTTCTTGTCAATTTTTTCTTTGAAGCTTTGAACACCATTTTGGAGATAATGCACAGCACTAAATGGGAAGTAATGTTTCACATTCAACTGTTCGTTTTTTTTGTCAACATTTCCAAATGTCCATATATTTTCAGCAGCAGTTGAAGGTTTGCAGTTTCGTTTTCAAAGTTACTTAAATTTTTCAAAACAGAACAATTTTGTAATACAATTTTTAGTGTCTTCTTTGGCTTTTTTGGTCTTTATTTTAAACAGTGGATTCAGTTTCTCAAAAAATTCCACCCACTTTCCCATCCTCCCTATCAAAATATAAGAAGAACACACAAAGTTAACCTTCCCCTACTCTATCCAAAATTAAAAAACAAAATGGTGTCTTTGCATACACTTTAATAGTGCTACATATCTTGGTGTCATTTGTATTTGCCATAGAATGTTTTGCTTTGCATGTATTTGTTTCCGATGTATTGTGTGAATTGGACAGCTTCTACTCTGCATATCAGCTGCTCTTATACCTAATGAAAGGTAGGTCAAGGATGATACATGTTAGCATTTTTAAGATGCACTTTTTTTCCTTAGAAGGTGATAAAGAGCAGTTAAAGCCCAACTCCAGGATATTAGCAACCCCCTCTCCCACCAGGGTTGCCAACTCCCGATGATTTTTTTTATTTAACCACTTCAATACCAGGCACTTAGACACCTTCCCGCAGAGCCCAATTTTCACCTTTCAGTGCTGTCGCAATTTGAATGACAATTGCGCAGTCATGCTACACTGTACCCAAACTAAATTTTTATCATTTTGTTCCCACAAATAGAGCTTTCTTTTGGTGGTATTTGATCACCTCTGCGGTTTTTATTTTTTGCGCAACAAATAAAAAAAGACCGAAAATTTTGAAAAAAAAACGGAAAATTCCTATCATAATACTTACCGTAATTTTCCTTTCCTGATGGACTCCATGGCAGCAACGTGTGGGTTAAGTCCCGCCTCTACTACCCTATAGGACACTACTCCCATAAATGTTTGCTCCCTGCCCCCGGCCGTGTTCGGTAACTAGCCTACTTCAGCCATTCGGGAGGGAACTCCTGCTGCCATGGAGTCCATCAGGAAAGGAAAATTACGGTAAGTATTATGATAGGAATTTTCCGTTTTCCTGACAGACTCCATGGCAGCAACGTGTGGGAAATAACTCGCCATACACACCCGGGTGGGCTAAATGCTGAACAAAAGATTTATTTAACACTGTCGGCCGACAGTACTTTCAAACCAAAATTAACAGAGGATAAGGTTGCTGGTTCAACACAATAATGGGTCATGAAGGTATGAATCGAAGACCAAGAAGCTGCTCTGCAAATCACTTCAGGAGCAACATGACGTGAGGCCTCCCAGGACGTTGAAAAACTTCTAGTAGAGTGCGCTGTAACCGCCTCAGGAGGAGCCAAGCCCTTCTCTCTGTAAGCCCATTGGATAGCTTGAACCACCCAAGCCGCGATGGATCTGACAGAAGCCCTAGAGCCCCTGTTTTTCCCATGGAATAGAACAAAGAGAGATTCAGATTGACGAAAAGATGCCGTAACTTCCAGGTATTGTTTGAGAGTAGCTCCCACATCAAGAGGGTGTGGATCTGGACCTCCAGCAGAATTGAAGGTAGGGAGTGTGATATCCTGGTTCTCGTGAAAGACCGAGGTAACTTTGGGATTTGTCCCAAGCATTGGTATTAGGACCACTCTGTCCGGGAAAAAGGTGATGAACGGTTCCTTGGACCCCAGGGATTGAATTTCCGAAACCCTCTTCGCCGAAGTTATAGCTATCAGGAATGAAGTCTTGATGGTTAATTCTCTGACTGAGAGTGATTTATTAAGTTGTGCAAAGAAGTCCAGAACTAACGGAAGATCCCATTTGGGGAATCTGGGTTTCCTCTGTGGCCTAAGCCTAACTGCTCCTTTAAAAAACTGCTGGACCAGAGGGTGCTTGGCCCATGTGACTCCGGAGAAGGCTGAGATTGCGGAAACCTGGACACGAAGAGAACTGACGGACAGTGAGATATCCAGACCCGTCTGCAGAAAACTTAGAACGTCCTGAATCGCCAGATTATCACAGGAGTTGGACCTGGAAGACATATGGCTGGTAAATTTCGACCAAATCCTCTCATATACTCGGTTGGTACTATTCCTTCTCGCACTAAGGAGAGTGGGAATTACTTCATCCGGGCAGCCTAGCGCCTCCAACCTTCCCCTTTCAAAAGCCAAGCCCTTAGGCGCAGGTGATCCGGGCAAGGGTGTAGTCTCGATCCCTGAGACAGAAGGTCTGGTCTGGATGGTAGAGGGATTGGATCTCGGACACTGAGGAGTGTTAGGAGAGGAAACGAGGGCCTGTTGGGCCAGTAAGAAATTATCGCTAACAATTCTGCTGTTTCTGCTCTGAGCCTCTTCAGGAATTGGAGAATGAACGGAGTTGGCGGAAAGGCATAGGCTCTGTTGAACCACCATTTCTCAGTCAGGGCGTCTACCCCATACGCTTGAGGGTCCTTGTACCTGGAATAGTATCTTGCCATCTTTTTGTTGCAGGGGGAGGCAAACAGGTCGACTTCCGGAGAGAACCCCAACGATAGAATCCACTTGAATACCTCTTCGTGGAGAGACCACTCGTTGTCTAGGAGCCTCCGAGAAAGGAAGTCTGCCTGAACGTTCTGAACCCCTGGCACATATGTCGCTGTCAGATCCTTCAGGTTTTTCTGGGCCCAGGACATAATTGGCTCTACCTCTTGCAGTAAGGAGAGACTTCGAGTCCCCCCTTGCCTTCTTATGTATGCCACTGCTGTGGTATTGTCCAATCTGAGTAGGACCGAGGAGCCCTGAATGAGTTGCCGAAACGCCAGAAGTGCCTGGAAGGCTGCTCTCAACTCCAGGATGTTAGACACTATCCTTCTGGAGGGGAATTCCGAAGTGCCCTGAGCTACTTCCGCCAGACAGTGGGCACCCCAGCCCCTGTTGCTGGCGTCCGTTGTTATAGTTACCCAAGAAATGGGAAGGATGGAATGGCAGTTGGAGAGGTTCTCCCGCTGGAGCCACCACAGGAGAGAGTTCCTCATGGATGCAGTAATCCGAATCAGCTGGGCCTTGTTGCCCTTCCACTGGTGAAGGAAACCCTTCTGAAAAGGCCTCATTCTCCATTGGGCCCATCTCACCATCGGAATCGTCGCCACCATAGTGCCAATGATTCTCAGGCATTGGAGAGCGTGAAGATGAGGAATAGAAAGAGCCGGGTGGATCCTGTCTCTGATTGTCGAGATCTTCTCTTCTGGTAACGAAATGGTGCCCCTGACCGTGTCGAAGAGGGCTCCTAAAAACACCAGCGACTGAGATGGGTCTAACTGACTCTTCTCCTGGTTCAGAATCCATCCGAATTCCTGTAGCGTGGAAATCACTTGCCCTCTGTGTGATATGAGTTGCACCCTGTCCTGTGTCAAGAGAAGCAGGTCGTCCAGGTAGTGATGTAGACGAATCCCCCTGGTTCTCAGGAGAGCTACTACTGCCAACAGCACCTTTGAGAAAACCCGAGGAGAAGTTGATAACCCGAAGGGAAGGCATGTAAATTGAAAGTGAAGTTTGCCCACGGAGAAGCGGAGAAACTGTTGAAAGTTTTCTGCGATGGGGACATGGAAATAGGCGTCCTTGAGGTCTATGGACACCATCCAGTCCCCTGGTTGCACCGACTGCTGAATTGTGGAGAATGTTTCCATCTTGAACCTCTCCTTTTTGATGAAGCGATTTAGATGGGTTAGGTCTATGACCGGCCTCCAGGCCCCACTCTTCTTCTGAACCAGAAAGAGGGGAGAATACATTCCCATGCCTTGCTGGCTGACTGGGACTGGGCTGACAGCGCCTTGAGCCAACAAAGATTCTATGTAGGCTAAAAGTATTGTCCTTTTTTCTTCTGATGCCAGAAGAGTAGTGGGTACCCACCTGAGTCTGGGAGGGTCGGTAAAGGTCCAGGCATGACCAGAGGAGACTGTCTTGATTGTCCAGAAGTCGAGAATCGAAGCCGCCCAGACATGCCGAAAGTGGAAAAGACGGGCCCCCACGCAGCCTGTCTGAGCGGGCCCAATTTCAAAAAGATTTGGAAGGTTGCCTCTCCCCTTTCGACTCACTACCTGCAGCCTTCTTAAAGGACGATTGCCTTGACTTCCAGGATCTGCAGAATTCCCAGCCTGGCTTGTAAGTACGAGCCTCTCTGGATCGGTCTTGATATTGCCTCTTCGGGAAGGATCTTCTTTGGCCTTGCAGACGCCTATCCTGAGGTAGGAACCCCGACTTCCCGCCAGTAGCCCGTGTAATGGCCTCATCTAACTTGTTGCCAAAAAGAGAAGACCCCCCATAGGGAATTCGGCACCATACCTGTTTAGAGGCTGGGTCAGCCAGCCAGGGACGGAGCCAAAGAGCCTGCCAGACGAATGATATCGATCGAGGCCTCACCCAGAAAGGCCGATGCTAGCCTCAATTCTTGAATAGGTGAGTTCTTCGCTGTGTCATCTGAAATATTCCTTAGCGTATCTTGAACATTATCCGTCCACACCTCCATAGCTTTGGACAGGGCTGCCAAGGCTAAGGCTGGCTTGCAAGCCATGCCTGCTGTAAGGTACACTCTCCTCAGATCAGCATCAATCCGTCTGTCCAGAACGTCTTTAAAGGACACTGTGTCCTCCAAGGGGAGTGTCACGTGTTTAACCAGCCTCATCACGGCTGCATCCACCAATGGGGCTGATTCCAAATGCTTCACTTCTTCCTCCCTAAAGGGATAAAGCTTTGAAACTTTAGTAAGCATGGAGTTTTTCTTCTCCACCTTGCTCCATTCATCTGTGATGATCTCGCCCAATTCAGAAAAGAATGGAAAGTTAACTCGCTCCTTCTTTAGCTGTTTAAAGAATTGTTTGGGAGGAACAGCCACCGGATCCTCCCAATTTAAAGTTTCTCTAATAGCCTTGACCAAGGGAGGTAGCAGAGCGAAGTCAAAACCCACACAGGTATTATCTTCATCCGAGTCACTGTCAGAGATGACAACTGAAGGGTGGCTAGGTACAGAGGACTCCCAGGTGTCCTGCAACTGAGTTTCCCTCACTGGGGAACATGGTGGCTCTGCCTGAGGGGTAACAGGCCGGACTACCTCAATACCCTTAAGTGATTCCTTCACAACCCTCTCAACTAGGGCTTTAAGTTGTTGGTCCGAATCACCTCTTTCCTTGGAAGCTTTGGCGAAGCAGGGATCGCACAGCGATTTTCCCACAGGTACTTGCATTCTGCATCCCCAACAGACACTTGACGAGTGGCTGGAGTGAGCCACTGAGGAGTGCGAGCGCTCCTCACTACGGTGTCCTGATTTTGAGGAGGAGCCGTAATGCTTAGATTTGGAAGAGGATTGCCGGTGATGCGATTTTGACGAATCACTTCCTTTGTGCGAGCTGCAACGCTGTTCTGACCTGGAAGGGCTAAAGCAAAAGACAGAGAATCACAAAAAACAGAGCAGTTAGAAAGAACGATCACCTGTGGAAATACCCCCCACCCGCCCAACGGACCCTCGGCGATGGAACCTGCCCCTGTACCTTGTGAGAGGAGGCTGGCCAGAGGCAGGCGGTGGGGAACTCATGTCCTCGGAAATATCCATCCGACTGCAAAGTTATCATAAGGAAGACAAATTAACTTAGCCATGAGCCAGGGAGCGACTGCCCTCCTGTATGTAAAGCCACTTACCAGTAGCTGATTCACTGGAGCGTGGGGAAGACCCTAAAACAGCCTGCAGGCATTCCCAGGGTCTGCAGGCTATTTTCCCTGTTTAAATAGGGCGCCCCAGTGACGTCACCGCCCGTGACGAGCGAACGCCAGTGCGCATGCGCGAATAGCGGCGATTTGCCGCTATCGCGCATGCGCGAAAACCAAGCCTCGGTTTCGTGCCGTCCGTGACATGCGCAGTACGGCCGAACACAAAGTGAAAGTAAAAACGGAATGCAGGAAGAACCAGCCGCCATGCCTGCAACCATACAACGGAAAACGAAGAGGAAAGACACACACACAAGAGAGAGAAAACAACCAAGAAATTAACAGAAACTGCTGCCATGATAGTAAGGAAACATCTCACCACTCCCGCCATGATCATCAGGGCCGAAGGTAAGCACCGGACTTTCCAGGGGCAATAAGGGGTCACCTGCTAATAGCTGGCTATCCGACACATGCGCGGCCTTGCCTGCCAGTGGCCAGGGAAACGGCTTCTTCCTGCACCTCTTCCAACGCCCCACTCCATACCCTGCTAATAGCTAGGGCTTAGCGGAGTAATGCGACTCTTCCTATTCCAAGTCGCAGCTCGGCCAACCTTGATTGTGGGGATAAATATCTTCAGGTAGGAAGACCAACACTAGGTCTTGCGAGGAGGACAAAAAAAGAACACAGCCGGGGGCAGGGAGCAAACATTTATGGGAGTAGTGTCCTATAGGGTAGTAGAGGTGGGACTTAACCCACACGTTGCTGCCATGGAGTCTGTCAGGAAAACAAGTTTTTCTTTGTTTCTGTTAAAACTTTTTGTAAATAAGTACGTTTTCTTCTTCAATGACGGGCACTGATAGGCGGCACTGATGGGCACTGATAGGTGGCACTGATGGGCACTGATAGGTGGCACTGGTATGCGGCACTGATGGGCACTCATAGGTGGCATTGATGGGCACTCGTAGGTGGCATTGATGGTTACTTATGGGTGGCACTGATAGTTGGCACAGATGGGCACGGATGGGCACTAATATATGGGCACTGATGGGCATGGATGGGCACTGACAGGTGGCATGAATGGACACTGATGGGTGGCACTGATGGCACTGCTTGTTTGCAGTGATGCCCCTAAGGGTGGCATTGCTGGGCATCACTGCAACATGATGGTGCCAATCAGTGCCCATTTGTACAGATTTGGCACACTGGGCACATGTGGATGGCCATGGGGTACATACCTGGCCATCCACATGTTGCCCCTTCCCTGGTGGTCCTAGTGGCGATCCCTGGTGGTCCAGTGTGGTGATCTGAGGGGGGGCTGCGCTGATAAACAATCAGCGCAGACCCCCCTGCCAGGAGAGCCGCCGATCGGCTCTCCTCTACTCGCGTCTGTCAGACGCGAGTGAGGTAAGAGCCGATCAACGGCTCTTCCTATTGACAGTGTGATCAGCCGTGATTGGACACGGATGATCACGTGGTAAAGAGCCTCCGCCGGAGGCTCTTTACCAAGATCAGTGGAGCGGTGTGTCAGACTGACACACCGCTCCACCGATCGCCGCGATGCGCGCCCCCGGGGGCGCGCTGCAACATGTTATCCTGCTGGACGTCATATGACGCCCAGTCAGGATAACAGAACCACTTCCCGGACGTCAATCCGCCATAGGGCGGACGGGAAGTGGTTAAATATACTGACGGAGCACATTTTTTACTGACAACCTGAATTACAACAAAAACTCCTATTATAAACTAAGACAAAAAATATTTAGGTCTAAATTCACATTTAATGGATAAGTTCACCTTTGGGAACATGTTGCATGTTCCACCTGTTTTTAGGGTCGAACATGTAACATGTTCCCACTGCTGCAGACTCTACCCGCTGCTTGTTCTCCCTGTGAAGCAATACAGGGAGAAGTTTCCCGTACTAGCTGTCACTTTTTGAAAACAGCACACCTGTGCGGGGCTTCGCCCACACGGCCGCATCATTCATACACAGAGCTTGGTGTACGAATGAACTACAAGTCCCGACATCCTTTGCGGCTGTCGGCTTGTAGTTTTCAATGAACTACCACAACGCTGCGAGCGCTGTGGTAGTTCATTGATTCTTCCTGTTAGAATATATTGGCTTCTTCGTACAAGGTATGAGCAAGCAGATGACAGATCTGCAGGAGACCTGCATGGTATCAGCGATCTGCTGATCGCTGGCGCAATGCTTTACAAGCTCCCGCAACAAAAAATAATAAATGCACATTTTTTACCTGCAAAAAAAATTGCTTATTTTTTTTTAAAAAAGGGAATTTATCCTTTAAGGAAAAAAAATAAATGTAAATATTTTTGCAGTTAAAAAAATGTGCATTATTTTTCATTATTTTTTTTTCCCACACGAGCCTGCAAAGCACTGCATCTGGGATCAATGCATCGCAGGTGCAGTGTCATGTTCCTACAGACACTTCCTCTAGCTGTTTCAGGTAGAAGGGTGGAGAAAGTGTCAAAGGACTATAAGGACTGAGTGTGCTGATCAGGCAGTAGGGTCGGGGTTCTTAGTAACATGTTACACCCTAAACATAGATGCAACATATAGCATGTTTTAAAAGTAAATCTTTTTTATTTAATTAAAAAAAAATGGATATATATTTTTACAATGTTTGTTTCTTTTTTTAAATACTTTCATCAGAGTAGTTCAGTGTCACCATAGTCACACTGTCCTACTCTGGTGGGGTGATCAGGGATATATATGTAGCGGTACACCCATAGGGGCTTCTAAGTGTTGTGGCCCACCTGTCACCCTGCCCAGCCCGACATTCATTTTCCAGTCACTCCAAGACAATGAACAGTCTATAAGCTTTGTTTTTTGTGTTTTATTGAGGGAATAGAACTTGGACGGGTAAAGGAATATATGGGATGCGGAGTGAATTTTGGAACAATTAATTGGTAAATTTTAAAACAATCAGTTGGTAAATTTTAGAACAATCAACTGGGACAAACTATGTATACTCCTTGTACATATTACTACTTCAGTCTCCTCCAGCACTTTCCTTGCTTGTAGACTATTCCTCTTCCTTCCTCCTGCACAACTCTTAGCTCTCAGGAACAGCTAGCACAAAATGGTTAGGCCTGACTCTGACTCAGCCAGGCCTCAGCAACCGCCTTTTGCAGGAAGGGACCGCGGGCCCCTATGGTTTAACAAGAAAATAGAAAGTTCTGGTGCTTGCTGTCCTATGTTATGTTTGGTTACTAAGCCCAATAACCCATCTTCAGGCCCTCCAGCCCTCCTGGCTTCAGCTGCCTTTCTCCATTGCCCCTGACAACACAGTCCACTCCACTGGCTCTACACCCATCCCAGACTGCATGCTCCCCAGTCCTCCTGACTGTGCTTGTTACTCACCAGTCCTCCTGGCTGCAGTTGTTCCTGTCCTCGAAGACTTGCCCTGCAATGCTAGCTCCTGCTATCCTCTTTGCTCCTCCTGTCCATATCCTTCATGCTTTCTTGAAGGGCTCTGTCCACACCTGAGTCCCGGGCCCAAGGTTACCCCCCCAGACTGGGGAGCTTCCTCAAAGGTTCCGACAGCCTAGCACTCCATTTTCAAGCTCTGAACAACTCCAATGACTCCCCCCAGCTGGGCTGACCCCAGGTACTTAAGAAGGTCAGGGCTCTTTAGAGTATCCCAGGCAGCTCCACCTCTCCTCTTCTTTTCTCTTTCTAGTACCTTCCAGAAGGCTCTAGAAAGAAGAGGGAGGTCTTAGTGTTGCTGCCTGTGAGTCACCAGCTGCTGCTCTGAGCCACGCTCAGCCCAAATCAAAACAAATAGGCCTGGCTGCCAGCCAGGTCTGCCTAAATATACCTTACCTATCACACAAAAAATCATATTCTAGCACCTACCTAAGTAGAGGGTGCTACACTTGTATATATATATTTTTTTTTTTTTACATTTTGATTGCTGTTATGCCACTTACACACGAGCGGACTTCTCGACCGGACTGGTCCGACGGACCGAATCCGTCAGACAATCTGACCGTATGTGGGCTCCATCGGACCTGCAGCAGACTTTTTCGGTTGAAAATCTGACTGACTTAAGATTTGGAACACGTTTCAAACCTTTCCGACGGACTCGAGTCCGGTCGAAAAATCCGACGCTAGGGCAGCTATTGGCTACTGGCTATCAACTTCCTTATTTTAGTCCAGTCGTACGTCATCACGTATGAATCCATCGGACTTTGGTGTGATCGTGTGTAGGCAAGTCCGTTCGTTCAAAATTCCGTCGGAAGTCCGTCAAAAGTCTGTCGAAAGTCCGTCAGAAAGACCGTCGGACCAGTCCGGTCGAAAAGTCCGCCCGTGTGCACGCGGCATTACAGTGATGATCACTGTAACAGAAATGTTTTGAACTGTGATGAATAAGTTACATTCAGAACAGCTGTGATTTACTATTGTGTGCTGTGACTGACCAGTCGTGGGAGCGGCATGCTGCCCCCCAACACAGAAGAGGCTGGATGACGTACATATACATGATCTGGCCTGCCTGTGCCACCCACTCACAGTAAATGTACTTTGGGCAGACAGCAACAGGTTAAACAGTACAAACAACATGTAAATATTTCCTAATACTCATAACAAGTAATCTGCTTGGCTTTACAATTAAAAAGTCAAAACAGCATGACAAAAAATAAGCAAGACAGGGATTATGAAAGACACTAGGCACCCTAGAAAAGAACAGACGACTTACATAAGTGCCCCCTTACACCCTCCAGAGTTCTCCCTTATGACCTCCAGGATGCCCCCACCCCTCCCACATTCTCCAGAGTGCCCCGTTAGTGCCTCCAGAATGCCCCTTTTCATCCTCCAGAGTGTCCCCATCCCCTTAGTCCCTCCAGAGTGCCCCATTAGGGCCTCCAGAGTTTCCTCTTATTTCCTCCAGAGTGCTCCCTTACAGATACCTTCCTTTACCACTGGTGGGCTGCAAGTGGCTGGCAGAAAAATGCCTAAAAGGAAATACTTGTCGCCGGCTCTGAACCGTGCATGCACAGTTCCAAAGCCAGACGATTAATGACCAGCTGAGCTCAGCCTCAACTCCTGTGGCGGGGCATGTGCATATAAGCCATGCCTGATGAGTGGCATGATATCACCATGCATGTGCATACTGTGACGGTATGCAAGGTGATATAGTGGATAATCGCTACATTTCACCTCGCATTCGTTCTATTGTAAGGGATTGAACCGGAATCCAGCTCAGGTTTTGCAAGCCCCTGTGACAGGCTAGGTTCCGGTCCAGATGTTCTGGTCCACTTGAGCCCACACTCAGGTGGACTTTAAATAAGCTCAACAGGGCTCTGGTTTTGAGACTCAGGAAGGAACCTGAGTGAGAGGAGCTCTAGCTATTGGACTCAAAAAGGTTTGCTTTACCGCATGTTTTGTGGGTGACGGGGACCAGCCCCTCACTGTCTAGAGAGGAGACTGTTTGTTTAGTTAGCACCGGACGGCAAGGATTTACTTTACTGTTTTGTTTATTTTTATTTTGCAAACCTCCTGTAAATAAACCTGGCATCAGCCAAATTTTTAAGAAAGTGCCCGTTTGCTGACTGTCCTTCAGAAAAGGTGATCCCCACAAGCTAATCTTCCCACACGTGGTGGACTCAGCGGGCAGTTTTTAAAGATGGAGGAAATATTAAAGGCCCTGCTACAGGCCAATGCAACTCAGCGGGAAACCAACCGCCAAGTCGCAGAGGCCGCTGCAGCACAGCAGGAGATGTACCGCCATGTCGCAGAGGCCGCTGCAGCACAACAGGCGGTCCAGCAGGAAATGACCGGCAGTTCGCAGAGGCTCTGGTGGAACTGAAAAAGGGTCCTGCACCTCCTGTGCCAGTGGAACCAAAGTCGGTACGTGCATCCTACCGCCTACAGAAAATGACACCTGCCAATGAGGTTGAGGCATACCTTGCGACTTTTAAGAGAGTTGCTGTCCGTGAGGGATGGCTAAAAGAGCAGTGGGTGGGACTGTTGGCCCCATTTCTAACAGGAGAACCCCAAAAGACCTATTTTTATTTAGAACCAGATAAGGCCCAGGACTATGAGACTCTAAAGACAGAGATACTCGCACGCTTGGGTGTCACCATGGCAGTCCAGGCCCAGCGCGTGCATCAGTGGTCCTACTCCAGCAACAAGACACCCCGTTCACAAATGTTTGACCTGGTCCACCTCACCAGGAAGTGGTTGCAGCCAGAGACCTTGACAAGCCCTCAGATCGTGGAGCATGTGGTAATGGACCGGTACCTGCATGCGCTCCCTGCTGCCCTGAGGAAGTGGGTCGGACAGGGGGACCCCAAAACTGCAACCCAGTTGGTGGACCTAGTGGAGAGGTATATAAAAACAAGAGAGAGTGCACGCCAGCCCTAGTGTGTTATCGTTTAATAGATGAAGGTAAGTGTATAAAAAACGAGGGTTGCACTCACAAACATCCAGCGTTAAATGGCATAAACAGCTCCATAATAGCCTCCTCTCCTGGTCTGTAGGGATCAGTTAGCTCACAGCAACTAGCAGCGTGGTAAAGTATTCCAGTAAGCACAGACCGCCTGCTTGCTTGTAACACACACCGCCCAAAGCACTCACACGGACCAGCCGGCGATGCCTGACGTCACTCGTGGCCAGGGAGGGGATGCACAGTGACGCAGCTGACTCCTCTCGTAAGCTTCATGCAATTGCTAGGACAACATGTTTGGGAGGCGTGGCTTCCTTCTTCCTGAAGGTCAATTGCTCAGCCGCAGGAGCTTGAGCAGAGGGGGAGGATATGTGACAGCATGCATGGTGATATAGTGGATAATCGCTACATTTCACCTCGCATTCGTTCTGTTGTAAGGGATTGACCCGGAATCCGGCCCAGGTTTTTCCAGCCTCTGTGACAGGCTAGGTTCCGGTCCGGATGTTCTGGTCCACTTGAGCCCACACTCAGGTGTACTTTAAATAACCAGGAAGAGAGCTCAACAGGGCTCTGGTTTTGAGACTCAGGAAGGAACCTGAGTGAGAGGAGCTCTGGCTATTGGACTAAAAAAGGTTTGCTTTACCACATGTTTTGTGGGTGACAGGGACCAGCCCCGCACTGTCTAGAGAGGAGACTGTTTGTTTAGTTAGTGCCAGATGGCAAGGATTTACTTTACTGTTTTGTTTATATTTATTTTGCAAACCTCCTGTAAATAAACCTGGCATCCGCCAGATTTTTAGGAAAGCGCCCGTTTGCTGACAGTCCTTCAGAAAAGGTGATCCCCATGAGCTAATCTTCCCACAATACTTAGACTTGCCCCACGGCTCGATCTGAGGCAGAGCTTGGCATTTCTCGAATCAGTTGGCTGCAGAACTACTCCTGCACAGTTTAGAGTGGCCGACAAGGATGTTTTTTATGGGCCAGAGTCACATAATGATCCTTCTTTCAGGTGTCAACATCATTGTCTGCTTGATGTGCACATCCCCTATTGGTGGAGGAGACACTTGCACTGGCAAACTGTCATCTCTCATAAGCTCCAGAGAGCTAATTGGGATGATGAGGTACCCAAGAAGATAACAAGCGGGAAAAATGCCTGGTCTCCTGGGCAGGATAGTTGCTTGGCTCATCACTGCAGGATGGTTTAGAAAGAGGAGTTTGGAATCAAGACTTTTTCCTGGAGTTGGGCTTTAACATTATTTAAAGCAGAAAAAAATGGATCAGGGAACATTCAGGTACAAAACATTTATAGAGAACCTTTCAGGTATGTTCATTGTATGTTTTGGTGCAGAAACATCACTATTTACCCCACAGGTGAAAGAATTAGGCTATATTCACATGGCAGTAGCCACTGATATTTTTCTGTGTTTGTAGACTGAATGCCTTCTCTAGACACAGCAACACTCTTTTCTATGGCTGCATACAGACTGGCCATTAAGCTACAGCCAGTTTGTGTGTGGCCAAAAGACTGCAGAAACACCAACTCTAGATCCACACTGGCTGTGCATTAAATTACTCGGATGGGTTACATATGAACATCAGTGGCAGGGGCCTGCCTTTGGTTTATACAAATCTGATATCTGACCTTGATAGTTGCTGCTGGTCACACTCACTGTATGCAAGCAGGGTTTAAGCCTGCTGGCAGGATTTTGCTGGCAGCAGTCCCTGCCCACCCACAAGCCGCCATGTGAATCTTGCCTTATAAAGCTTTGGCTGGCTTTGTACAACAAAGTCAGGTGTTGACAGAAGTAAATGCATTTAGCTTTACAGCCCTAAAATCCCCCACATGTTGCCCACATTTGCAGCCATGTAACTTCTCTGCCAAATAGAACATACTGTACTTTACTAGGCTAAACATTTACTATACTATAAACATTACTAACTCTTTACTATGCTAAACATTAGGAACTGTGTACTCTACAAGAGCAATAAAGGGGTAACAATCAGCGCAAACAAATATGAACAATAGCAAAAATGCAAGCTGAACACTACAGGTAATCACATATGCCTGAGGAGTAACAAAAATATTGAAGGGTAAGTGCATGGCAAAGTATCAATAAACAAAACAATCAGAATGAGCTAGATAAGTCCCCCAATAGTCCATCAGGACAGATCCATGAAAACTTCAGATAACAGGAGTCGGTCTTATATACAATATCCAGTTGCGCTTACCAGAGAAAATGGACCTCTGCAGAGTAGGGGTCAAACTCACATATATCCCCACCGGGATGATGGTATTCCTAGTGGTGTCACTGGAGGGGATCACTGCAGTGGGAAATCCAGATATCCAAAGGAGTGAACAAACCTTCCAACAGGGAGATTCCAGAGATGTGAGACTGCTGAGTTGGAGATGTAGAGATAGACCGCTCTGAGATGTCAAATAGCAAATAAAAATAAAGAGTAATCCATTAAATGTATTAAAAATCCAGTATATATATTATAAAAACACAGCGCTAACGAGCGCAGATGGTATGGATAAGGTTGGACTACAATACGGTGTAGTACCGACCCACACAGTATGACAGCGGGTGACGTCCATAGCTAAGCTCCTCCCCCCGTACGCGGCATTACGTCCTGATTGAACTGCGGGTCTCCATTATAATAGCACGGTGACACCACCCTAAAAAAGTATTAATCGGCCTTAAAAATAATAATAATATATATATATAAAATGTGATACATCTCCCAAATAGGGTGGATGTATTTAATAAATATAAAATTGCAAATTAATATTGAAAAACAATAACGGAAAAGGTCTCCTGCTGCCATGTCTGTGTGTAATGCAAAAAACATACGGAACATACATTAGCTAAAAATATCCAAATATACAGCTCTGAATAAAACCCGTGTACAGTTATTTATTAGATATAAAACAGTTGAGGTCAAACTCAACATTTAACCCCTTGGGAACCATAACCTGAGTCTTATGAATCCACATGGATTCGCGCTGACTCAGTTGTCTGATAAAATTACCCCTCCTCCAATGTGGATTCACTCTTTCTATGCCCCAAAATCTTAAACATCTCGGGTTTCGGTCATGAACAATCCTGAAATGTTTAGAGACATTGTGGGTTATTTGTCCTCTCTTGATGTTATTCACATGTTCGGCTATGCGGACTCCCATAGGTATGGAAGTCCTACCTATATATTGGGGTCTGCAGTCGCAATCCAACATGTAAATGACCCAGACTGTATTACACGTTATGAAATCTTTAATTGGATCATTTTTATTGGTAACTGACGCTGTAAAATCTTTCCTTCTCTTAAGATTCCGTCTGCATTGCTTACAAGAAGGACATCTCCCACAGGCATAAAAGCCTGTCAGGAAATTAAAAATCTGATTATCCTTTTTAATCATAGGGGATCCACAATGCTGGGTGCCAGAATGTCTCTTAATGTGGGAGGTTTTTCAATAGACAAATTTAGGACGGGGGGGGGGGGGGGCAATACTGTGCCTAAAACGCAATTTTTTTTTGAGAATATCCCAGTGTTTCAAAATTATCCTCTCAAATTTCTAATGTTGGATGTTATAATCAAGGATAATTTTGTATTCGAAGTCACCTTTGGGTTTCTGGTTATTATCTGAATTGACAACTAAAGAGGCACGCTCAAAACAACCCACAGTGGCTCATTATGTGTTCCTCCTTATAGCCCTTTTGTAGAAAACGGTTAGCCAATACTTTAGCTTGAGAAAAGTAGTCCGAGTCCAGGGCACAATTTCTCCTTAACCGGATAAATTGTCCCTTGGGGACATTATATAACCAGGAGTGATGATGGCAGCTATCTAACGGTATGAAACCGTTCCTATCAGTGGGCTTAAAGTAATTCTTGGTCATATACTTATCATCCTGTTTAAATATTTTCAAATCTAGGAAAGCAACACGAGTAGTGTCTGCGTTCCAAGATAAATGTATCCCTTTACTGTTGCCATTAAGTTTGGACATAAAAAGCTGAAGACTTTTTAGATCACCCTCCCAGATCATAAACAGATCATCTATATATCTTTGGTAGCAGACCAGCTGACCCGGTCTGCTACCAAAGACAAATTCCTCTTCCCATAATGCCATGAAGATGTTGGCGACACTAGGCGCAAAATGAGCACCCATGGCAACTCCAAGTGTTTGAAGGAAAAACCTTTCGCTGTTCCAGAAATAATTTATGGACAGGCAAAAGTCCAGAGCTTTCAAAAGGAAATCCTTTAGAAGGGGAGGGAAAGAGGATCCATTGAGGGCCCACTGTACAGAGGTGAGGGCGTCCTTGTGGCCTATGATAGTATATAGTGAGCTCACATCAGCGGTGACTAAAAAGCTATTTTCTTTGCAAGGGATATGTTCCAAAATTTGAATAATGTTTTTGGTATCTTTTAAGTACGCTTTAGTGATGGACACTAATGGTTTCAAGAAGTGATCTATGTACTGACCTAGGCGGGCTGTGACAGAATCGATACCATTGACAATGGGTCGACCTGGGGGGGAACTGGTGTCCTTATGTATGTTGGGCAAAAAATATATAATCGGTCTCCTACATGCACTAGGGTTCAGATATGATGCCTCATTTTATTTAATACCCCCTGGGTTTTCCCCAATGAGATAAGTGCTTGTAATTCATTTTTGAATTTGAACACCGGATCACTACCCAATAATTGATAGGTGTTTCTGTTTGATAGGAGTCGCTCCATTTCTAGTTTATAGTATGATTTACTCATAACAACCACTCCTCCCCCTTTGTCCACAGGGCGGATCACCACATCCTTATTTTTCTCCAGTGTACTAATTCCTTTTTTAAGGTATGAGGGATTTCCCATTTTCTTAATCTTCATCTCCTGTAAGTCACTGGTTACTATGTTTTTGAAAACTTCAATGTGTCGATGGTCGTTCTTAGGTGGATTAAAGACAGATTTGTTAGCCAAGCCAGAGTAGCCCCCAATGGGGGCAACTACACCAGTTTGACTAGACCTCTCCCCTGGTTTGGACAAAAAATACCTCTTAATGTTCAAGGTCCTGATGAACTTTTGAAGACTGATATAGGTCTGAAATTTATTGAAATTTTTCACTAGAGCAAACTGGAGACCTTTGCCCAGAACTTTAAGTTCATCTTCTGATAACTCTGTACCACTGATGTTATAAATCCCTGTCCCTAGTGGGACTTCCGTTTCCGCCACCTACTATTGAGATAAGGCCAGATTTTCATTGTATACAGGACAGGCTGTCGATAGGGTCTGGTTGCTAGGGAAGCCTTTTCACTTTCGTCTGCGCCGTAGCCCAATCGGACACTGTCCGTTTTCTATAAATGTTGCTGGGTGACTGTCTGGCTCCACCCCTCATTGACAAAGTCCAATCAGGACGTAACACCGCGTACGGTGGGAGGAGCTTAGCTACGGACGTCACCCGCTGTCATACTGTGTGGGTCAGTACTACACCGTATTGTAGTCCGACCTTATCCATACCATCTGCGCTCGTTAGCGATGTGTTTTTATGATATCTATACTGGATTTGTAATAAATTTAATGGATTACTCTTAGATGGTATCCTTTTTATTTTTATTTGCTATTTGACATCTCGGAGTGGTCTATCTCTACATCTCCAACTCAGCGATCTCTGGCATCTCCCTGTTGGAAGGTTTGTTCACTCCTTTGTATACCTGGATTTCCCACTGCAGTGATGCCCTCCAGTGACACCATTAGGAATACCATATATGTGAGTTTGACCCCTGCTCTGCAGAGGTCCATTTTTTCTGGTAAGTGCAATTGGATATTGTATATAAGACCGACTCCTGTTATCTGAAGTTTTCATGGATCTGTCCTGATGGACTATTGGGGGACTTATCTAGTTCATTCTGATTGTTTCGTTTATTGATACTTTGCGCTGCACTTACTCTACAAGAGCACAATAGAAAATTTTGGTCTACCATATGTTTCCATAAGTTTAGTTGTTGCAGCATTCAATAATTGTCGCGAAAAGTTCCCTAAAAAGTGTCTTTTGCTCATTTCAGCAACTTTGCAACTTTTATTGCAGAATATTTCCTTTTAACTGAAGTTCTTCAGATAAGCAACACCAAGAATGAAAATGTTGTGGGTGATTTTATGTACTTTGAGCAGCAGGTCGGATCAGTGTCAGCTAAAGTTATTTATTTCCAAAGGTAACAATTAACTTCAGAGGCTGCAGTTTTGACAGGTTCACATGACAATCTGCCTCCCAGTGACCCTCGGCTAGATTCACTGGGGAGCTTTTTATGTCTGTAGGTTCATGCCAGAAATCCCATCAGACAAGATGCTGAACACCCACACTGTACATCTGACCAGCTCAGACTGCCTCCAATTAACCTGTCCTCTGAGCAGTTAGTGTTATCAACATAAATATATAAAAGAGATCAGCATAAATGTTATCATCTAAGCTTTACTGTGCTTTATTTGCAGTTACAGTATGTATGTACTTGCACACAACTATCTCTATATTTAGTATAATATCCAAAATGTGGAAGAACAAGCTTGTAAAAATGTTAACATCGTAACAAATATTTCTTTATATGTTACCTTTTAAAACAATGCATTTTTTAAAAAATAGAAATGAAAGGAAACACATTTGAGAGAGAGAGAGAGAAAATTAAATTATTTTTATTTGCTATTTGACGTCTCGGAGCGGTCTATCTCTACATCTCCAACTCAGCGGTCTCACATCTCTGGCATCTCCCTGTTGGAAGGTTCGTTCACTCCTTTGGATATCTGGATTTCCCACTGCAGTGATCCCCTCCAGTGACACCACTAGGAATACCATCATCCCCGTGGAGATATATGTGAGTTTGACCCCTGCTCTGCAGAGGTCCATTTTTTCTGGTAAGCGCAATTGGATATTGTATAGAAGACCGACTCCTGTTATCTGAAGTTTTCATGGATCTGTCCTAAAGGGCTATTTGGGGGACTTATCTAGTTTATTCTGATTGGTTCGTTTATTGATACTTTGCGCTGCACTTACTCTACAAGAGCACAATAGAAAATTTTGGTCTACCATATGTTTCCATAAGTTTAGTTGTTGCAGAATTCAATAATTGTCGCGAAAAGTTCCCTAAAAAGTGTCTTTTGCTCATTTCAGCAACTTTGCAACTTTTATTGCAGAATATTTCCTTTTAACTGAAGTTCTTCAGATAAGCAACACCAAGAATGAAAATGTTGTGGGTGATTTTATGTACTTTGAGCAGCAGGTCGGATCAGTGTCAGCTAAAGTTATTTCTAAAGGTAACAATGAACTTCAGAGGCTGCAGTTTTGACAGGTTCACATGACAATCTGCCTCCCAGTGACCCTCGGCTAGATTCACTGGGGAGCTTTTTATGTCTGTAGGTTCATGCCAGAAATCCCATCAGACAAGATGCTGAACTCCCACACTGTACATCTGACCAGCTCAGACTGCCTCCAATTAACCTGTCCTCTGAGCAGTTAGTGTTATCAACATAAATATATAAAAGAGATCAGCATAAATGTTATCATCTAAGCTTTACTGTGCTTTATTTGCAGTTACAGTATGTATGTACTTGCACACAACTATCTCTATATTTAGTATAATATCCAAAATGTGGAAGAACAAGCTTGTAAAAATGTTAACATCATAACAAATATTTCTTTGAAGTATATGTTACCTTTTAAAACAATGCATTTTTTAAAAAATAGAAATGAAAGGAAAAACATTTGAGAGAGAGAGAGAGAGAAAATAAAATTATTTTTATTTGCTATTTGACATCTCGGAGCGGTCTATCTCGAGAGAGAGAGCGAGAGAGAGAGAGAGAGAGAGAGAGAGGATGACCCCTTCAACTGCGCACCAGTGCACAAACAAGGTCCATAAAGACATATATGAGTGAGTTTGGGGTGGAGGAACTGGCCTACACAGAGTGCTCAACCAAATAGAACACCTTGCATGTACAGGCTGGCGTCACAATACTTTTGATAATATGGTGTGTGTGTGTGTGTATATATATAAATTAAAAAAAAAAAAATATATATATATATATATATATATATATATATATATATATATATATATATAGTGATCTGGAGTAGCTCTGGAATGACATCCAGCCAGTTTGATGTAAGCGAAACAGTTCATTTATTTGAGTCACAGATAAACAAAATGACAGCCTACTTCAGACAAAGTCAATAAACAGTTCAAATCCTGGTAACACAAAACTAAACCGCAGGCTCACCGACACTGCCAATCTTTGATCCCATACAGGGGTTAGGCTCCTCCATAGTAAGAATGCCAGGCAGGCCACACGGGGGATTAGCAGCCCGCGTCTCAGCTTGTCTGAGAGCTCATACTTGCCACACACCCTGTGAGTCTCTCTTCTACTCACTTCCCTGACACAGGTGCTAATTTCCTTCTATTGCCTTCCAAGCCTCCCTCACCTGTGACTTAACCCCCTTGGAACCAAAGTCCTTGTAGTCAGGATTTGGAGGCTCTTCTCACCCAAGTGTCTTTGTAGCTCTGAAATCCCGGGCCCCTAATACAAATTTAGCAATCCAGAGTGTACTGGAAATCAGTCATCTCCAGTTAGCGGAATGCAAGCTGAACTGCATTCTTTTATACTGGAAATGGCCATCTGGCAGTCTTTTCTCAGGCTTCTCTAGTTAAAGGTATATGCCAGTATCTTTTGGTGAGGTCTAAGGTGGTAATGTATTAGGCTGCTCCCAACCTCTCTCTCAGTTAATCTACTCGGGGCATTGAATATGCATCGGACTTCGATACCTCATTGAGTTTTGGGAAATCATCACAAAACCACAGAGGACCGTTAGGCTTCAGTACCAACACAATTGGGCAAGACACTTGCTCTGCAATTCTTCAATGATATCGAGTTCAAGCATTTTCCAGACTTCCCCTGACACTGGAAATATGTGATAGGGTTTCACTTGAACCTTCACATTAAGTTCTGTGACAATAACATGTTCAATTAAACCTGGTAAGACCTGGCAGTCCTGAGAACTTTGAGGCAGAAACTAGGACCAAATTCTCCCCTACCGGTCCTTCTAGGGCTTTATGAGATTTACATGATATACTCTACCTGATAGGGCTACCTCTTCCCAGGTTGGTATATCTTATAGTTAATTCCCCAACCATTTCTACCACCTCAAAAGGCTCCTGCCATCTGGTCAGGAACTTGCTTTCTACTGTAGGTATGATCACAGCCATCAGATCTCCAACCTGGAACTGTCTGTTTGCCAGACTGGATGTACACACTTCTTTGTGCCTCCTGCACATTTTGCATGTGCTCTTTGACCAGAGGCATCACCTTAGCGATCCTCTCCCTCATCTGAGTTATAAGTTCTACTACTGTCTTATGAGGAGAGGACTCACTTTCCCACGTTTCCTTCACTAAATCAAGCAGTCCCCTTGGTCTTCGCCCTTACACCAATTCAAACGGGGAAAATCCTGTGGACACTTGAGGCACTTCCCCAATAGCAATAGCAAACATTAGCACTGGCACTAGATAGTCCCAGTCTTTACCATCTTGTTGCATAACCCTTTTAAGCATTGACTTGAAAGTTTTATTGAACTGCTCTACCAGTCCATCTGTCTGTGGATAGACATATGTGCGCAGCTGTTTGATTTGGAACTTGCACAGATCTGCAATCACCCAAGACATGAATGGGGTGCCCTGGTCTGTCAAAATCTCCTTTGGAAACCCTGTCCTAGAAAACATATTAAACAATTACCTGGCAATTGCTTTTTAAAAAGTCTGCCTTAGGGGTATTGCCTCTGGATACCTGGTGGCATAATCGAGTACCACGAGGATGTATTGGTGGCTCAGAGCTGATTTCACCAAGAGGCCCACCAAATCTATCACAATACGCTTAAATGGTACCTCGATAATGGGCAACGGCACCAACGGGTTCCTCAAGTGGGGCAGCTGGCAGGTGGGACATGTACTGCAATAACATCTCGCATCTGCTGTCACTCCCAGCCAGTAGAAACAGTCTTTTATTCGTACCTCAGTCTTGTCAGCCCCCCAGGTGACCCACCAATGTGTCATTAAGGGATAGGTCAAGGACTGTGCATCTGAAATGCTTGGGAAACATGTAACTGGTTGACCACTTCTCCCCTAACCTTGATAACCCAGTATAATTCAACAAATGGGGGTTGGTGCTGCGCTGTTCAATAGAGAGAACCAAGTAATCAGATCAGGAAGTAACATGCTGCTAACGGTAGTAGTACACATGCAAATAAATAAATAAATGAACAGAAACAAATCAATAATGTAAACACTATCCATGATATGCTATAAAGTGACTGATTCCAAAGTGCAAAATAATAATAATGTATGTTTAAACACTGAAATAATTCTTATATAAATAAAGATATGTGCAAGTATAGATGAACTGTGCAAAATGCAAATAAACTGTACAAACCAGCAATACAGTCTTTCTGTGCAAAGTGCAATTAAACTGTGCAAAACAGCAATAAAGTCCTTTCTTCTTTGTGCACAAGATCAAAGTGCAAAAAAAGTACCAAGGAAAGATAATCTCGTCTTCATGCAGAAACACACACTAGTGAGAGTGGCCTCTTACCTTGCGGTAATGAGGTAACCACATATGTATACAAATCTGTAACATTTGCTTCTTCCTTATACCATATTCCTGGACAAATAGTGTTGATCTAGAAATGTCTTTGTCTCTCAGCGGATGCATGGAAATTATTTGAAAAGAAAAGAAGGGGGGTTCCGGATTGTGTAGTATTTCAAACCAAGTAGATTTTATTAATGATAAACAGTGAGAGTACTCACATTCAATTAAAACCAATAGACAGAACTCCAGAAGCGGCAAGCTCATTTGCCAGCATCAATACAGGTGCCATTCAGTCCTCGATAACCCGGTATAGCAGCTCACCAATGACCACAAAGTAGGGAAACCTTTTTTTCGGCCTCAGGTACTTGTGTCACCCTATTATCTATGGTAACATGTTCCCAGGCATTTTTCAATGTGGGAACCATCTTTTGGGCATAATAAAATGCACCTTGTGACACCTTGAGTTCAAAATAGACAAGTCTTCAGCCATTTGTAATCCTTGGCATCAACAGATGACAGATCAAAATAAGCCATTTGGGGATACACAGTTTAGAAAGGAGCAATAATAAGAGCCCACTGGGGGGGGGCGTGGCCTGGCTGGAGTCCGGAATGATCGCTTGAACACAGAGCTCCCCGAGGAGTAAAATCAGCCTTTAACGGGGGATAACCGCCCTAATCCATGATGGGGAAATCTAACAGGAGTGTCTCGGCCTCCCGGACACCGAAAGAGCCGAACACACAGCTCAGCCGCAACATCCCGGAGATATTCTGAACACTCCGCTCCGGCGACCACGAGGCCGCACAGACACCTCAGGTCTCAGTCAGGACTCAGACTCTCAGGTGGAAGATGAGAATACCCAAGCTCGCCGCTCCAGCCCAGCAGTCAACCTGTCGGATCTACAGCATGTCGCAATGGACATCACCAACAATATTACGGGCACTTTGAAAGCGGCAATTTTAGACCTCAAGATGGACATTCAGGTGGTGGCGGTCCGCATAACGGATGTGGAGCAGACTACGCAGCTCCATACAGCTGCCATCAGGCAAGTACAGCACACATATGATGCCCAACTCTCATATCTTTACGATTTACACTGCCAAGTCGAAGACCTCGACAATCGGGGCAGGAGACACAATATCCGAGTCAGGGGGGTACCGGAGAACTTGGATGCAGGCTCACTACCCCAGGTTATCTGTGCCATCTTTAATGATCTTTTAGACCGGCCGCCAGATTCCCCAATCGAGATGGAGAGACTGCACCGGGCCCTCAGGCCGCCCCCTCGAGATAATGAGCCCCCAAGGGATGTTATATGTTGTGTAGTGAATTTCCCGCTTAAGGAAGAAATCCTGAGAAAAGCTAGGGAAAGAGGCCATATACACCACAATGGCACTGAAATTAAGCTGTTTAGGACCTTTCTCCAACTACACTACAGAACAGGCGTGCTCTGCGCCCCCTGCTGGATCAACTTAGAGCGCGGAATATACAATACCGCTGGAAATTCCCGTTCTGCCTGTCCACCACCGCTAGAGGCCGCACTGCCCTCTTAAGATCCCCAGACGACCTTCAGGCCTTCTGTGAGCAGCTCGATTTACCAGCGACAGATCTTCCGGATTGGTGTGCGTTCCACTTCCCATCTGAGCCGTGGAGGCCGGTGACACACAATCCCTCACCCAAAGCACAGAGACATCGCTCTAGACGCAGGAGATCGGGACCCCCCTCTCCCGGAGCGCATTCCTCCCGACGGGATCTGGAATACCAAGCCAGGGGACAACCTGTAACCCCCAGCAGGAATCACCAGGAGGCCTGACAAAACCATTTTCATTTCTTTTTGATATCCTGACACTACCTACGTAGGTTTGTTTTCCTCAAGAGAGATTCATCTTCCTGTTATGGTTCACAGTTTCCATCTTTCTATATTGTAGACTTTGTGGCTCGTCTCCATTATACACGCTAGAGCTGTGTGCAACCTCACATGTGAAGAGAAGACCACGGCTTTCTTGCTTGCTGTTTTGCCCTTTGAAAGTCTTGCACTATGATTCTAAACAAGGGTCTGCAGAAACCACCTGACCGGATCTCTCCTAACTAGAGCGAAAAGCCCCCACAGCACTTTTTTCCCCTTTTTTTTCCTTTTTTTTTTTTCTTTTTTCTTTCTTTATGTTTTGTTGACTTTGGGCTTGTAATAAACAAAATCAGTCTTAATAACTCACGCGGAAAGAATATTGGCCCATTATGCAGCGAGGAATCAAAACACCTCCATCAAACCAGACTCTCGTGTCTTCTGACATTACCTGCCACAACCTCCAAGTCTGCAGTTGACGTGCTCTCCTGTCCCCCCCAGGACTGCAGAGGCTTTCCAACACGTTACGAAGCTAGTACATCTCACACCTGAGACTCTTCCCATGCACTGGGTCTATTAGCGTCTGCATACCCATCAACGCCTTAGGAGACAACCTCTTTGTGAGATGAATATATACACCGCTCTTAGATATTTGGGACGTGGTATATCTGTATTGGTAAAGTAACTGGTTTAACATTTTCCCTCCTAGGGCTACCTTCGTCCTCCCCCCATTCCTACCCACACCTTCCCCCCCCTCCTCCCTCACTTTTCCTTTCCCCCTTTATCTCTCTCTTTACCCGACCCTCCTTCCCTTTTTTTCCCTTCTCCTACCCCTTCCCCCCCTCCCTTTTCCCCCCAATCCTCTCCCCCCAATTCTCACCCCCCTCCTTCCTCCCCATTTTCTACCTCCCTCCCTTCCTCACTCCCCAATCTCCAGTCCCTTTCCTATGAATATATGGGCTAACTATCTCAGTATATCTTTGACATATGAATATGTATGATAATTGGGAGTCACCGAGGCAAACACATGCAGTTCCCTTTTTTCTCTACAATCACAAATATCCTCTATCTGTCATTCACTGTAGATGACAATGATACTGAGACATACTAAGAGAACAATACTCTAGGATATTACCTACTACCCTGATAACCATGAACGGGAAGCCGCACAGTATGCCTCGGGGGCTCATAGGGCTATAATGCTATAATGTCATAAGAGTTAACATGAATCCCCAATACAGAAGCTTGTTTAACGTAGATAAGAAGGTAGCCCCCGAAAACCCCAGGGGGTGGGGGTCCCATATCCCATACCCCTATTCTCACTGCCTAGCTCTAAGATGAGGAGGTACGGTTATATGACCCTATACACCTTCGAACGGAAATATTAGAATGTGCATGCATAATGATGTGAAGCCCATCATAAAATCCAGATGGGGAGGCGAGTACATGGATCTATGAGTCATGATATCTATGTTTATGTATAACACATGTTTTGAATCTCTCTCAGTTTCCATATGTTAGACCTATATCTGATCCCCATTGGCGGGCTCTCAGGATGTTTGTGTTGAGTTTACTGTTGACATGATGCGATTGTCCCGTTCTCATTTTTGCACTGTTCCCTCTTACACTACTATTTACTCACACTCCTCCCTATGGCCAAGGAGTTGGATTCCAGACACTCTCACCAACCCCCAGCAGCAGTACTAAGAGTAAGTCTGCTGACCAACCAGTTTCCTATTTTATAGGTGGATTGGTACCTCCATTTCCACCTCTGGTATTTCTTTCCACCCTATACCTTATCTGCCCCCACTGATTCCCTATTCTTCTAATTTTCCTCACCCCTGGCGGGACTCCTCCCCTTTCTGTTTCTTAGGCATCCCACAAGCTCTACCCCAACACTCTTCGCAGCTGCTAGCTGGACAACCCCGACGTGAACTGACAATCTTTAGAGAAGATAAATAAAAACTCGGGTCTCGAATTTTTGCTTTGAAATCCATCTATTTATAAATTTAAAAAAATCCTCTATCGCTGAAGTGTGTTTCTCTTAACGCAAAAGGTCTTATCGTACCTTAACGTACCTGAAAAGCGTTCACAGGTCCTGTCCTCCCTTACTAAGCAAAAGGCCCAATTCATCCTCCTTCAGGAGACTCATTTTCGCTCTAACTCCATCCCAAAAATTACCAATCATATATACCAGACTGCCTTCCATTCCACTAATCCCATAGCAAAGACCAAAGGAGTTTCCATACTTGTTTCTAACCAGGCCCCATTTAAGCTCTCAGACTCCCTACTGGACCCTGAAGGAAGATTCGTATTCATTAAAGGTACCTATGCATCTAAGCCGATAACACTGGCAAACATATATGCTCCAAATCAACACCAGGTATCTTTTTTTAGGAAAGTATGCAACCTTTTGATCTCCTTCAAGGAGGGTATTGTACTCTTAGGAGGTGACTTCAATGTGCCCCTCAATCCAGACCTTGATACCTCCTCTGGCACCTCAACGCTGTCTTACCGAGCCCTAAGACAAATTAAATTACAACTCCAAGGTCTGGCGTTACACGACACATGGCGCACATTGTTCCCTTCCGTGAAGGACTACACCTTCTATTCCATCCCCTTTCAAAAATATTCAAGACTGGCCTACCTTTTCCTTTCCCAGCCTGACTTAACCTATCTTACACAGGCCACGATCGACCCTATGTTCCTTTCTGACCACCACCCTATCTCAGTTACCCTGACCTTCCCGGATTTGACCCCCAAAACAAACACATGGAGACTCAACTCCTCCCTACTAAAAGACGCAGAGTTCACCACACACCTGACAGCAAGTATCGACACATATTTCAGGGAGAACTCCACCCCAGATATATTTCCTACCACTTTGTGGGAAGCTCACAAATGTGTGATCAGAGGGGAATTGATGGCCCAGGCAGCGAAAGTAAAAAGGATTCATCAGGTCACCATAGATAACCTGATCGCTAACATTAGGCGACTGGAGGCCACACATAAACAATCCCACTCACAACAGACACTGCAGGAATGGATGCATTCACGCTCAACGTTGTTAGAAGAACTAGGTAAACGCACCAGACGCCAGTATGTTCTCCACCAACGAGTCTTTAATGAACAAGGCAACAAGTGCGGTAGATTACTGGCCAGAGCTGTACGTGCCTCTAGACCATCTAACACAATTCACCACATACAGACCCAACAGGGCATTTTACTATCTAAAAATGAAGACATAGCCCATGCGTTTGAACAATACTACAAAAGTCTATATAACCTTAAGACCCCCAATTGGAACTCGGACCAAGCATTACGCAGAACGGAAGCTATAAAGAGCTTCTTGACCCAATATGGCCCACAACCAATCTCACAGACACAAGCAGAGGAATTAGAGCAGCCCCTCTCAACAGAAGAATTACAGACTGCCATACGACAGATGAAATTGGGTAAAAGTCCGGGTCCAGACGGGTTCACTCTGCAATATTATAAATGCTTCTTCCAGACTTTAGCTCCAAAAATGTTAACCACCTTTAACTCTTTAGCTGATCCCATGATGAACATGGGTCGTATGTTGGAGGCACACTTAGTAGTAATCCCTAAGGAGGGAAAGGACACCACAGGAGTACAAAACTACGGACCTATTTTACTACTCAATGTGGACATCAAGATCTACGCCAAAATCTTAGCCAACAGAATGTCCATTTTCCTGCCAGGCCTTATCTCGTTAGATCAGGTTGGTTTTGTCCCCGGACGTGAGGCTAGGGACAATACCATTAGAGCGTTAAATATCTATCATTGGCTCACAACCACAAAAACGCAAGGGGTTTTTTTGTCCTTGGATGCTGAGAAGGCGTTCGACAGAGTGGCCTGGGATTACATGGGGGAGGTCCTGAAGAGGATCGGTCTTCACCCACGTATGTTGTCCCACATCTCAGCGCTGTACTCTAATCCGAGTGCAGCTGTAAGAGTAAATGGCCACCTGTCGAACGCCTTCCCTATAAGAAACGGTACGCGTCAAGGCTGCCCCCTTTCACCATTAATTTTTGTACTCTCTTTAGAACCCCTCCTTAACAGATTAAGAGACAATTCAGACATCACCTTACAATTCAAGGAAAGGAGTATAAAGTCTCTGCTTTTGCAGATGACATTCTGCTCTCCTTGACCTCCCCAACCACCTCTATACCTAATCTACTCAAAGACATAGAGCACTTCGGAACCTTATCGCATCTAAAGATTAATTACGCGAAATCCCAGGCCCTAAATGTCACCCTCACAACACAGGAACTTGAACGTTGCCAATCTTCCTTTCCCTTGCAGTGGAGCCAACGGGAAATAACCTACCTAGGTATCCAAATCACCACTAAATTAGAGGACTTATACAGGGTTAATTTCCTTAAGGTCCTAAAGAAAGCTCAACTCGATTTAAAAGAATGGGGGAATCTTAATATCTCCTGGTTTGGCCGCTCCGCTCTTTTAAAAATGATAACCTTGCCGCTATTTCTATATATTATTCAGTGCTTACCTATTCATCTTCCAGCCTCCTTTTTTGCAGCGTATAGGAAGATGTGCACACTGTTTTTATGGAAAGGCTCCCCTCCGTGCATCAAATTCGCTATGCTCGTGCGGCCAAGGCTTAACGGAGGCATCGGGCTTCCAGACCTCCACAAATACTCCCTAGCGAGTCACCTTGCCCGAATCGTGGACTGGAATGTCCATGAACCGGGTAAGCTTTGGGTCACCCTGGAGAAATCGATCTCTCAACTTCCACTGGAGTCTCTCCCCTGGATCACTCCAGGACAAGTGCCACAGGAGATATTAACGCATCCTTTCATTTCAGCGTCGCTAGGTTCCTTTAGACGAACAATTAAAATCCGGTCAATCTCCTCTGTACCGGGCCCGTTAACCCCATTGAGAGGCAACCCTGGATTTACCCCAGGGCTCTCATCATCTTTTCTAAACCAGATATGGCCACATAACAGAATGTTAGCCTATCAGTTCTATGTAGACAAGACCCCTAGATCATATGAGAATCTAGTTGACTCGTCCCTCCTCACATCCTTCCCCTTTTGGACATACCGACAGATCCGACACTTCCTCTCAACTCAAGGAACGACATTGACTTGGACTACACAACTAACTCCTTTTGAGGAACTATGCACTCGATCCTCCCCACAGAGACACTTTTTTTTTTATTTTTTTATTTTTTTATTTTTTATTTTTTTAAATAAAATTCAAAAACATTCCTCTGAGGAGACATGCCTCCCAGGGAAAAAACCCAACAAATCATCAATATATTCAGGTAGTAGACCTGACCACTTCACGGGCATGCCCCTCGTCCCCTACCCTTAACCCCCCTCCCAATCCCACCCCCCGTACCCACCTCCCTCCCCTGCGGGGTGTAGTTCAAAGGCGAGCAAAATCTTGCCTGCCATACCTCCATTATCGAGTTATTTGATTTAAGCCCTTTTTATATTATCTCCTTTAGGTAGGTCCAAGTTTTTTTAAAATTAGGCCAACCTGCCCATTTCCCCCTGCATTCCTGGTCCTCGTCTGGTTCCACTCCCCCTCGTTCCAGGCTTTCTATGTTGTAGATTTCATTGAGATCAAATAGCCAATCTCGCGTTTTGGGACTTAAAGGGTTCAGCCAGTTTAGCGAAATCTGTCTCTTGGCAGAGTCTAGAATTATAGGGGTCAGGGAGGTCCTATAGCTCTTAACTGTATCTTGGGTACCATGGAAGAGACAGACCCATGGGTCCTCCTCTATTTCCCTCCCCGTGAATTCTTTTGATAGGGATAAAATTTTTTTCCAAAAGACCTTTATAATAGGGCATTCCCACCAGATATGGGCCATTGTGCCTTTAGTCTGGCATCCTCTCCAGCAGGAATTCCCCTTAGACCCATCCATCTTGCTTATTCTGTCCGGGGTGGCGTACCATCTTGATAATACTTTATAGTGGATTTCCGTTCTCCTAATATCTAATGCTGCATAATGTACCAGATTCAGGATTTTACCCAAGGTGTTACTAGTGCATAGTGACCCCAATTCCTGCTCCCACCTTATAATATAATGAGGCGTCTTATCCTCCTGTGACTCTCCGAGTATTCTGTAAATTTGGCCTATGACACCTCCTGGATTCTCCGTCGCACAGAGTTTCTCAAGAGGTCTGAGCTCTTCTATACTCCTAAGAGGCTTTGGTAATTTACTTATAAAGTGGGAGAGCTGTAAATACCTCCACCAATCTATCACCCAATGTTCTACCTCTCGGTTCAATTCCGTGAAAGTGCGTATTTTCCCCCTACTAATAAAATTTTTCAATTGAAGAGCATCGTCTTTTAACCACTCCCCCCCTACTGTTCTCATTCCTGGTTCAAAAAAAGAATTATTCTTCATATATATTAAAGGTGAATTGTGCAACCATTTGTGCTGTGTATGAATTCTGTCCCATAATTTAAAAGTGTTTTGTGTTAATAAAGAAATGTCAGTGCTAAAAGTCCTAAATTTTGGGGGGTTCCATAGTGAATGTGCCAAATTATTATTACTTAAAGAATATTCAATATTCACCCACCGCTTATCAGTCTCTTTCTTACTCCATTCTATAACCCTTGAAAGCACTACAGCAATATAGTACCTATTGAAATCTGGTGCAGCTATTCCGCCTTTTTTTTTACTTCTACACAGTGTTGCGTAAGAAATACGAGGTTTATTGCCACCCCAGACAGCCTGGATAATTAATTTCCTTAGAGCCCCCAGAAAATACCTTGGTAGAGGGATCGGTAACAGTTGAAATTTATATAAGATCTTTGGAGTGATCGTCATTTTAACCGCATTCACGCGACCGAACCAGGAGAGCGGTCTCGACCTCAATCTCCTAGCCTCATGCCTGATTTCATCTAGTAGTGGGATGTAATTACTTTGGAACAGCTTTTTAATAGAGTTGGCTAGCTTAATACCTAAATAGTTAATCTCCCTTCTCCAGGGGAAAGGAAACACGGAGGTCAGGTGAGCTTCCTCCTGCTTCGTAAGACTAATGTTTAGGATTTCAGATTTGCCGGGGTTGATTTTAAAATTGGAGGCTTCTCCATATCGCCTAAGAATTCGCCATATGTTGGGGAGGGTTACTCTGGGGGCTGAGACAAAAAAGAGTATATCATCGGCAAATGCTGCCAATTTGTGCTCCTCTGGTCCCACCCGGACCCCCTTGCAATCGGGACTGCTCCGGATGGTAGCTAGGAGGGGCTCGAGGGACAGGACGAACAGGAGAGGGGAAAGAGGGCACCCCTGCCTTGTTCCATTTTTCATTTCAAAAGTTTTGGATACTGCCCCGTTTACCCTTGCAGCTGCCGTTGGTCTGCTGTATAAGACCTTAACCCAGGAAATAAACCTGGGCCCAATACCCATTGCCTCTAATGTATCCATCAGGAACCCCCAGTCTACCCTGTCGAAAGCCTTTTCGGCGTCTATCGACAGGAATAGAGCAGGGGGTCGCCTATGTCTACAGAACTCCGACAATAACACCGCCCTAACCCCATTGTCTCTACACTGTCTCCCCGGGACAAAACCGGACTGGTCCGGGTGTACCAGGTCCGCCATAAGTCGCTTTAGTCTGTTAGCCAGGACCTTAGCATATAATTTTACGTCCGCATTAAGCAGAGAAATAGGCCGGTAGCTTGGACACAGCTTAGTATCCTTCCCATCTTTTAATATTAAAGTTATCGTGGCGCGCAGGGCCTCTCGCTCCATCTCAGCTCTGGTGCCCAGTTCGTTCCAATATTTGCAGAGCCTGGGGACCAGAATGTGTTTCATTTTAGATAAATAGATGGAAGAGAAGCCATCCGGGCCCGGACTTTTACCCTTCGGGGTATCTTTTAATGCTGCTAGAATTTCCCCCTCCTCTATGGGATTGTCCAGGAGATCTCTATCTTCACCAGACAATACTCCTAGGCCTGCCTCTTTTAGGAATTCTCTTCTCCTGGCTGTCCGTACGCTGACCTCCCCTTCCTCATGTCTAATTGAATATAGGTCGGCAAAGAATTTTCTAAACTCATTAGCCATATCTTCACTTGATACAAGCTCTTTACCACCTGCACCGTTTATTTTCTCTATGTAATTACGTCCTCTTTTTTTCCTGATTTGCCTCGCCAGGTATTTGCTAGACTTATTGGCCCAAAGATACCTCTCCTTGGCCATTAAATTTATGGCTCTCTTTGCCTCCTGCTCCATCATGTCCCTCAGCTCCTCTCTCCCAGCAACCATCGCCCGGTAGCAGCCCGCGTCCTGTCCCTTGGACCTCTTGTGTGATTGTTCTAATTGGAACAGATGCGCTATCAATTTTTCCCTTTTTTCCTTCCTTTTTTTTTTTTTGGCCTGCTCCTATAGATATGAAAATCCCCCGTATGTAGGCTTTATGCGCCTCCCAGAGGGTAGAAGGGGAAACCTCGCCCGTGTCATTATATATAAAAAACTGATTTAACTCACTCTGGATCCGGTCTATTACTTCCGGGTCCTTAAGTAGGCTTTCATTCAGCTTCCCCGAGAAGGGACGTCTCCCTAACTCAGGGAGCTTCAGCTTCATCGTGACAGGCGAATGATCAGAAAGAGTTGTTGTTTCGATACTGGTGTCTACCACCCCATCTAACAAGCTATGATCAACAAAAATATAATCCAGCCTGGAGTAGGTCCCGTGCACAGGGGAATAGAAGGTGTAGTCCCTCTCTTTAACATGTTGTATTCTCCACACGTCTATTAATTGACAGTGGAATAGTTTCCGCTTAATTGCTCTTAGTGACACCTTCTTGATCCCCTGGGCACGGGACGTACTGTCCTGGGCCGGGTCTAGACAAAAATTCATGTCTCCAGCCAGGACCATCTCCCCCTCTCCGAAATCCATCAATTTCTCTAACATCTGTCCCAGGAAAACTGTGGGGCTCCTGTTCGGGCAGTATACGTTGGCCAGCGTGATCTTTCTGGTGCCAATAAAGCCTTTCAAAAATAAGAAACGGCCTTGAGGGTCTGTTAGTCTATCCCGTACCAGGAAGTTCGCTGCTTTGGACAGCCCAATAGCTACCCCTTTAGACCCCTTGTCGGGGGAATCCCCGTAGAACCATTGTGGGAACCTGGGGGAGAACAACCTGACCCTAGTGTTAAGGGTCAGGTGTGTCTCCTGCAGGAAAACTATATCACCTCCCAGATGATCCAGTTCCCTGAATATTTTATGCCTCTTCCTGGGAGAGTTCAACCCTTTTACATTGTAAGATATCAATTTAATATCAGGCATCTCTTAAACGGTAGTCATTCTAGCCTCTGTACTCTGCTCCCCCTGAACACATCCCGCCTCTATCCTCCCTTCTCCTCTCCCCCCCACCAGACACCCAACATCCCCCCCACCCCCCTCCACCCTTCCTCCCTCCCTCTACCCAGCCATCCCCCCCACCCCACCTCACCTCCGCCCCCCTCCCCCCGACACCCACCCTCCTCCCTCCCCCCCATGGCGCCCACTACGCCTGGAGCCCGCCCGTATGGAAGTACACGCATATCCCACGGCGGTGCTTCTTCCGCAGGGGCTGGGCTCCTGCGCCGGCGTCCAGGACCCATTCAATGGGATAGACTCAAGATGCCCCACCCCCAAGCACCAAGCACCCCCCCACCACCCCACAATCCCCCACCCTAAATAAAATACAAATTGCTTTCCATAGGAGGGATCCTATTACCTCCCTTTTCCTACCGACTGCATATCGATTGTTAATAACTAGAGTCCATTGTACCCAAGTCCACATGTCCTGGGGTCAGCCACCCCTCCCATATGGAGAGAGGTGCGGTGGAGCAGGGGGGGGGAGGGAGAGGGGGGGGGAGAGAAAAAAAAAAAAAAAAAAGGAAAAAAGGGGGGGGGGAGGGGGGGAAACCCCCCCGCCCCCCCCCCCCCCTCCACCGCACCCCACCCCCCAAACCCCAGCATCTATTCCAAAACCGGGACCGAGATACCCAGATTGCTACAAAAGTCCTGCATTTCTTCCATGTATCTCATTCTAAAGGATCTTCCCTCTTTGATGACTATCAGGGATGTTGGGAACCCCCAACTGTACTTTAAATTAGCCTTCCTGAGTAGATCGAGGACTGGTCTCATCTGTCTTCTCCTCTCTAGAGTCCCCGCTGAGAGGTCGATGAAGATCTGCAGGTCCTTGTTTTCAAATTTGAGAGGTGGCGCCCCTTTTAATTTTTTCCAAATTTTTTCTTTGTCCTCATATTGATGGAATTTGATTATGACGTCTCTTGGGATGTCTTGCTTAATGTGAGGGGGCTTCCTTATTCTATGGACCCTGTCGATCCTCAATACCTCATCTTCTCGCCTACCCAGTAAGGGATTGAAAATCTTCCTCATCTTCTCACCCAGATCCTCGTTCTGTTGTTCCGGGATTGATCGGATGCGTAAGTTTTGACGGCGGCTCTGGTTCTCCTGTTCCTCGAGTCTAAAAGCCAAGGCACGGTTTTCGCTCTGCACCTTCTTGACTCGTTCTTTTAGATCTGCTAAGTCTTTACCTTGTTTACTGGAGGCCTCCTCCGCCTCTTCAACCCGGCGGAGGAGATGCCCCATATCGGAGCGAACGTTTGAGATTTCTTCTTTTATAATGCTCTCCAGTTTCCTCTCCAGTTTGGTTAACATTTCGCTAATATCTATTTTGCTTGGTACTTGGGCCATGATTCTCTGTTCTTCTGCTGCAGTATAGACTGGTGACCCCTCCGAGTCCCGCTCCTCATGGGGCCTATCTCCCTGTCCCCCCTTTTGTTTCTGTTGGTCCTTTTTCTTAGTGCCTAGATGTTTCCCCTCCATTCCTGGGCTCTTTACACCAGCTTCTTTTAAGTATTTTTGAATTGAGCTGGTATTAAGGCTCTCTCTTGGGTTGTTGGTTTCTGCTTGTCTCGATGACCGGCCTTTCATGTTTTCCTAAGTTTTTCTTTTTGGGTATAACTATACACCGACTCTACGAGCCACCTCTCTTTGTTTTTCAGTGAGATACGCCGTGCCCCCCTATAAACCTCAAGGGGGTTGATTATGCCCCTATGTGTCTACAGTAGTAGATGACCTTCTTTATACCACCATTCAGACGCCACATCAATGGGGAGGGTTGCTGAAATCAGCGCTGCTTGTCTAATCCGTCTATAGCCTGTGTATAGTGCCCAGGGTTAGGGAGCTTGACCCCCTTTATCCAGATGCTGACAGTGTCTATATATTTACTTCTTCTGAGGGGGGGAAAGGAAGGCAGGGAGGGCAGATGTTATCGCTTCCAGCAGGGGGGGCCAGCTCAGTTTGATTAAGCCTTAAGGGGGGGGGAAGGCCAGAACCGCTCAGCGCTTCGGACCCCCTTAAAAAAAAAAAAAAAAAAAAAAAAAAAAAAAGTCTTACTGGATACTTCAAGCCCCCTGAACAGGTACGGTCTCCAGACCCCCTCTAGTGGCCACAAGTTATTCCAATAATAGACAAGTCTGAGTATGGCCAGATAACAGAGTCATTAGGTACAATCGTTGATGGTAAGCCTCTGTGAGGCGTCTCCTACCTGGAAATCTCGTCCAGGGAGCTGCTACTTCTCCTTGGTCAGGTCTTTTGGAGGAAATGTCCTGTCAGTGGTGCACTGCTGCAGAAGGGGCACTTCAGATAGGGAGTAGCGGCAAGCTGCCTCCGGAGCTGTGGATCCGTGATGAGCATTCACTTCGGGGGTGCTGCATCCGCTTGGGGAGGTGGGGGGGAGCAGGGCAGGCAGAGTAACCGGGCACGCAGACCTAGACCGGCCGCTCGTGGTCTCTCACTCCACGAGACCCCGCCGCAGCCCGTCCACGTCCCATCTCATCGCTTCCCGGAGCCGGCGCAAGGCCCCTCCCCCGTGCTGACGTCAGCCGCACGTCAGCCGCTCATGATCCCGATGGTGGCCCCCCACAGAGACACTTAATCTCGTACATGTACAACACACTTATAGAAGATACCTTTTACACTCCAGACTCCGCACACACAGCATGGGAAGCAGACCTTCAGATGGCCTTCACGGAGGAGGATTGGACTCGTATCAATGAATATATACATAAGGGCTCCCTTAATGTAGCCATTCAGGAGAATGGCTATAAAATTCAAACAAGCTGGTATAGGACTCCGTCACTTCTACATAAATTCTCTCCAGCCATCCCAGATACATGCTGGAGATGTGGAAAAGCAAAAAGTACTATGCTGCACATATGGTGGAACTGTGATTCCATACAGCCATTCTGGAAAGAAGTCCACGACCTCATCTCACATATTACAACATATTCTCTGACCTATTCTCCTGCCCAACATCTCCTACATCACACTCACCTGACTAAAAACGAGTACTTTAAATCATTAGCTATGCACCTGGTGAACGCAGCTAGACTATGTATCCCGACACATTGGAGATCCACCTCCGCTCCCACAATTGGGGAGTGGTTCTGGAGGATCTCTAAGATAGAGGAGATGGAGGAGCTAGTGCACATTTCACAAGAACGAATCCAAACATTTACGACCACATGGGCCTGTTGGACACATTTCAAATTATCTCAACGCTATAGCACGCATAGTTCCTGAATATTTTTGATTGGACCATCAAGAAGTAAAATACAGTTCAGGACATGTCGGGGTGACCGGGTGGGCCGTGACTTCCGTCGCTACCCACCCCTTAAAACCCCACTATCTCTCCCCTGCCCAACCCACCATCCTTCTCCCCAGTTCCCACACTTCCCTGTTCTCCCTCCCTATCCCCCATTCACTCCTTTTCTTCCCCCTTTCCTCATTTCTTATCTATGATCCCTAACTTTACAAAGGGGTCATAGGAATCCCTCTGAGCACCCCATCAAAGATTATGTACAGAGTCACACGAGTTTCTCAAATAATAATTGAAATCTTGAATTGACATATACATGTTTGTATTTATGTAATATATCTGTAATTGAGAATAATGTGACAAAAAGTACTATATAATACCCATGTTATTGTACAAGATGCTACCTTGCATATTTTTGTTAATAAAAATTATTATGGGAAAAAGAAAAATAAGAGCCCACTGGTCTTGGGGCCACCCCTCTATTTCTGCTGTTCTCTCAAAAGTAGCCATAAATGCCTCCACATCATCACTAGGTGTCAGCTTTTGCAGGTAGTGGCTGGCCCTCACAGCTACCTGGTTGCTAGAGGCAACAGCCATTTGTTCCCATTCCTGTGCAAGACTCTGCGCTGCTTCCTGCAAGGCAGCCACCTGTGCTTAAGTGGTTTCTTGCTGAAGCCCTCCAACCCTCCAACCGAGATAGACGTGAAACCACATAAAGACGCCACAAGACGCACAACATAACATAGCCCTGAAGTGTGCCCTGGTCAGGTGGTCGGTACGCCAAAAAGGGGGCATATCCAAAATAAGTAATGGTTGATTGTAGAAGAGGGATGTGAAGGAAGTGCCCTGTAAAGGGGATGGGAGGGAGGGTATCACGCACTGGAATCGACAAGGAACACAGGTGATGGGCTGCTTAAATACCCCCCGGCTCGAGATAGGCGTGAAACCACATAAAGACGCCACAAGACTCACAACATAACATAGACCTAAGGTGTACCCTGGTCAGCTGGTCAGTACCCAAAAAAAGGGGCAAAAATACCAGGATAGGGAAAGCTTGGTGAAGGCTTGCGACATCTCAACCTGGGGATTCAGAATGTACCGGGTAAAGCAGACTAATTTCCATCTGCCTAATCTTCTGATGACGTGATACTGCACCCAATGTCGGTAGGTGGCCGAGGCCACTCCGATCCGGAAGGAGTGTCTAGAAAACTGGTTGGGGTTTGAGGCCTAGATTAGCCAGGAGGATGCAAACATGTCTGATGAACTGGCTAGCTGTTAGTGGGCTGGAAGGAAATGGCAACAATGGGCTGGACTTATACTTGCTCAGCAGGTGTGATAACAACTGGTCCAGAACCACTACTGGACACCATTCCTTGTGAATCCGGAAGAATTTGATGTCAACCCTGGTCCTGGACTGATGAATTTTGGACACTGCCAGATTTAGGACAAAATGGTCTTAAAGGCGGGCTAGATTATACCTGCGCAGCATCTGGCAACCGGGGCCACTGTAAGTGAACTCACTGGGCCGTAGGAAGCCGTAGAAGACCAGGTAGATAGCTGCTTGGATGTCCAGGATGGGTAGCAACCCAAAAGGGGACCGTGACAGGATGGCTGACAAGTCCCGGAACGTGGAACTTGATATGGGCAAGCGTTTTCTACTGGCTACGGCCTGATGTTTCTGGATGCCACCCAGCAAGGCTTGACTGCATGAGTCACAAACAATGAGGGTTTCCCAGGGGCTTGTAGGGAGAGGAAATGCTTTTTGTGGGACAGACTCAGATGAGTGTGGCAGTAAGGCACGAAGGCCAGGACGTGCTTGATGTGACCTGTGCCTGTCCCAGGGCATGTGGCTAGCAGGTTGCCGTAGGCATTCCAGGAGGTGTGGTAGACCTTCAGCGTATTGGGCAAAAGTGATCGATTTATGAGCAGCTCTGTAAGAAATACAAAGGAAAATTGAGGCAGGACAGTGCATCTGCTGCGAGATTGTACTTGCCAGGTATGTAAGTACAGTGCACTTTGAAATTTTAGTGAGGGGATATCTGCACCAGCCTGTGTAAGAAGGACATGATAGCCAGGGACTTGGACCTGCCTTTGTTGACAATCTCAGCTGTGGCTAAGTTGTCAGTGAAGAAGACCACGGTCTGTCCTGCCCAGGTGTGTCCACAGACCTGAGCTGCCGTGACGATAGGGTAAAGCTCGAACAATGAGGATGTCTGGCTGAACCCAGAGACCAGGAGGATTTCCTGTGGCCATGGACCTACAAACCAATGGGAGCCACAAATGTGAAGGCTGCTGCATCTGTTACTATATGAGGTGAGCAGTTCTCAATGAAGTTGTCCCACATTGCTCGATCTGCAGCAGCTGCCTGGCCTAGCCTGATGATTTGATCAGGGTCCTGTGCGTGGGGAAGGAAGACCAGGAGGCGAGAAATAAATAAACGCCCCTGAGGGACAATCCTCATAGCAAAGTTCAGCATGCCTAACAGGGACTGCAGCTGTCTCTTGGTGCAACTTCATGAGCTGGTGAAGGCGTGAATGACCACCCTAATTCGGGACAGCTTTTAAGGGGGTAGGCTGGCCTGCATAGAGCAGGTGTCAAGGATGATTCCTAGGAAGGTGATGAACTGTGCGGGGCCTTCCACTTTATGCTCTGCTATGGGCACTTTGAGGTTGCCAAACACTACCCTTAATTTGTCTAAATCTGAGGGGGGCTCGTGGGGTCGTTTGATCAGCAGGAAGTTGTCCAGGTAAGGGATGACTTTCTGGCACTGCGCCTGGTGAGTTAGAATCCAGGTGAGAGACTGAGCGAATGTATCGAAGAGCCATGGACTGCTCTTTGAGCCGAAGGTCAGTGAGAGGAAAGGTAGAACTTCAGCCATCGTACATTCATATAAAAGGAAAGAGAGTGCACGACTGCCCTAGTGTAATACCGTTTATTGATATAAAATGAAGAAATAAAAGTAGAGGTATTGCACTCACAGACATAGGGTATAAATTGCATGTACAGCTCGGTAGGTGCCTCCTTTCCTGGTTTGTGTCACAGAATGGACTGCCAAAAAAGAGTGGTGTTGGTGAGGGGTGTAGATTATTCTTCCTTCCTCATCTCATCAGGCTGTGTTGTTGTTAGACACACGCACGGTCCAGCCGGCGCTGCGCGACCTCACTCGTGGCCGGAAAGGGGAATCGAGGCGAGTGCAGTCTCTTCCTCTCTCTCACAAAACAAACGGTTGCCACGACTACATGTTTCGGAGGCGCGGCCTCCTTCAGGTCACGCGCTCACTACCTCTAACCTACCTATATACGTGAATACCCCCGCCCCTCCCCCGGGACAGCCAATGCCGTTCCACAGACCAGGAGCACGGAGTTCACAATAGGAAGTATATACAGAGAGGGAGGGGGCTGGATTATTGGCAACAGAGAACTAAACTAAGTTTTACACAAATATATGTACGCACATAGACTACAATAAACATTAATAAAAACTAAAAATAGTATTAGCCTATACTATTTAAAATATGTAAAATACAGATATAAAATATGATATATATTTACACTTTCATTATTGCCATTTAACAGTAGAACTTGCTGCGAGAACGTTGGTATTTGTCATATATTCAGTTAAACTTATCCATATGGTCATCATTGGATATGGGTGTTTGGCGTTTCATAGTTATATTAATTATATTAGAATAAAGTTGTTATAGCATGATTTCTAGTATTTAGTAGAGTAAATTATTTTTATATATTTGAAATAAAGTATATTTGAGAGAATATATATATTTAAAATACAATGGGATATGTTACACATAAGAACAAGGAGGGGGGGGGGGGTTAGGTGGGGGTGAAGGGGAGGGGCGGGGATAATAGTGAGAAAGATGAGCAGAAAAATACTGTATATGTGTATATATATGTGCAAACTAATTAAAGCATGTAATAAGTTTACAATAAAAACAGTGAGTTTACAATAGAACTGTATATAGGTATAGTAGAAGGTCACCTATCTGGTTACATAAGATATTTAAAATGTATAATTAAATATACACTATATCGTATGAGGGTACCTATCTCGAGTTCCTCGTTTAACCCTTCTGGTGGCATACTATTAAGGGTAAAAATCCAAAAAGATTCCCTTCTACATAGATGTGAAAATCTCTCGCCTTCCGGGATGGACATAGATATAGACTCTATGCCAAATAGATCCAACCCTTCCGTACTACCTCCATGTTTGTATTTGAAATGGTGTGGGACACTATGTTTCTTGATCTCCTTCTCTATAAACCTACGTGCTCGCCAAACCGCGTCTGCATGGCTTGCACTGTCCTACCCACATAAAGGAACCCACATGGGCACCTCAGCCCATATATAACAAACTGAGGGCTACAACATATGAACTGTTTAATGTAAAAGGTGCGTCCATCTTTACTTTGAAATGATTTATGACCATGAGAAATAAACCTACAGGCTTTGCACTTGGTACCTTTGCACTTATAACACCCTATGATGTTGAAAAATTGAGGGATATTCACCATCTTAGGGTTAGGTTTTTCTTTTTCTTTGAGGCGACTAGGAGCAATAATGCTTTTGACATTTGTTGCCCGAAGGAAAAGACCACCTGGGGTTTATTTGGGAGAACTCTACCAAGTGCTTTGTCCTGCCCCAGAATTAGCCAATGTTTTTGAATCGCCTTTTTAACGGCCCAATGTTGATCATTAAAACTTGTAATAAAAAGGGTACCATAAGACTTATCCCTATTCTGATAACCTTCTCTATAGCGCTCAAATGCCCTCTGAATGTGCTGGGGTTCATAGCATTATTCCAGGAATTTGGTAGTAAGTATGGTAGCCTGATTATCATAATCCTTAACATTACTACAGTTTCTACGCAACCGGCAGAACTGACTGTAGGGTATGTTATCTTTCCATTTCGGATGATGGCAACTCCCATGATGTAAATAGGATTTGCCAGCTGCATCATTGAAATGGGTTTTAGATGTAATGTGACCATCTTCATCACTAACCAGTTCAAGATCCAAAAAAAACAATGAATTTGCATCCACCCCATGTGTAAAGTGGATACCAAACTCATTGGCATTACAGTGGGATACAAATTGATCAACAGTGTCAGGATGCCCATCCCAGATAATGAGAACATCATCAATATACCTCCCGTAATATACCAGGTGTTTAGCAAAGGGATTTTGAGATCAGATGTGAAATTTTTCCCAGTATCCCATAAACAGGTTGGCATAGCAGGGTGCAAAATGTGCACCCATAGCCGTGCCAGACACCTGTCTATAGAATTGACCTTGGAAAGAGAAATAATTCCTCTCTATGGCAAATCGAGTGCATTGGCAAATGAACTCGGATTGGGCAGGATTGATATGGTTCTCTACTGATAAGAAGTGTTCAACTGCCCGTAGTCCACCGTCATGGGTAGGGATAAGCCGAACATCCCCCGGTTCGGTTCACACCAGAACTTGCGAACAGACCAAAACTTTGCACGAACGTTAGAACCCCATTGAAGTCTATGGGACTAGAATGTTCGAAATCAAAAGTGCTAACTTTAAAGGCTAATTTGCATGGTATTGTCCTAAAAAGGGTTTGGGGACCTGGGTCCTGCCCCAGGGGACATGTATCGATGTTTAAAAAACGGCCGTTTTTTCAGGAGCAGTGATTTTAATAATGCTTAAAGTCAAACAATAAAAGTGAGATATTCCTTTAAATTTCGTACCTGGGGGGTGTCTATAGTATGCCTGTAAAGGGGCGCATGTTTCCCATGTTTAGAACAGTCTGACAGCAAAATTACATTTCAAAGGAAAAAAAGTCATTTAAAACTACTCGCGGCTATTAATGAATTGCCGGTCCGACAATACACATAAAAGTTCATTGATAAAAACTGCATGGGATTTCCCCACAGGGGAACCCCGAACCAAAATTACAAAAAAAAACTGGCGTGGGGGTTTCCCTAATTTTCCATACCAGGCCCTTCAGGTCTGGTATGGATATTAAGGGGAACCCCTTGCCAAAATGTAAAAAAAAATTGGCGTGCGGTCCCCCCAAAAATCCATACCAGACCCTTATCCCAGCACGCAACCTGGCAGGCAGCAGGAAAAGAGGGGGGACGAGAGAGCGCCCCCCCTCCTGAACCGTACCAGGCCACATGCCCTCAATATTGGGAGGGTGCATTGGGGTAGCCCACCAAAGCACCTTGTCCCCATGTTGATGAGGACAAGGGCCTCATCCCCACAACCCTTGGCCGGTGGTTGTGGGGTCTGCGGGCGGCGGCTTATCGGAATCTGGAAGCCCCCTTTAACAAGGGGACCCCCAGATCCCCTACCATTTCACAAAAAAACTGTCAAAGATGTTAAAAAAGACAAGAGACAGTTTTTGACAATTCCTTTATTTAAAGTCTTCTTTTTTTCCATCTTCTATCTTCTTTCTTCTTTCTTCTATCTTCCTTTGGTTTTTTCCTCCATCTTCTTCTTCCTCTGATCCTCTGCTTCTTTCTCTAGTGTTCTCATCCGGCATCTCCCTCCGTGGCATCTTCTTCTCTTCATCTTCTTCTCTTCATCTTCTTATTTTCACCTTCTTCTCTTCATCTTCTTTTCAGGCCGCTCCGCATCCATGATTGGATGGTAGGCTCCCGCTGTGTGACGCTTCTCTCTTCATCTTTTTCTCTTCATCTTTTTCTCTTCATCTTTTTCTCTTCATCTTCTTCTCTTCATCTTCTTGTCTTCATCTTCTTTTCGGGCCGCTCCGCATCCATGATGGCATGGAAGGAGGCTCCCGCTGTGTGACGCTTCTCCTCTTCTGACGGTTCTTAAATAATGGGGGGCGGAGCCACCCGGTGACCCCGCCCCCTCTGACGCACGGGGACTTGACAGGGACTTCCCTGTGGAATTCCCCGTGATGTCAGAGGGGGCAGGGTCACCGGGGGGGCATGGGGCTCAGATGGAACTCTAGATGTAATAGCACACACCTCCTTCTCACCTTGTGTGGATCTCTCAATTGACTCTTGGGTTTCTCCAGTGACAGTGTTGTTGGACCTACTATTATCCTTATTCTTATTGATATATTTACTTCTAGGTGTAAGTCTACCTCTTTTATCTTTATGCTGAACCCAAGGTCCATTGCTCTCGGGCCCACATAGTGGGGTCCTAGGTTTGGGGCCTAGGGAGCTATTGATCTGTTGAGATCTAGGTCTTTGGTCTCTAGAGGAACAACCTCTATCTTGGTTGGGGGTATTGTCAGTATTATGATTATGTTTCTTAAGCCCTCTTCCTCGAGTGTTATTACTACTGCTATTGTGTCCCTGTTTCTGTGAGGAATGAACTGTGGTCTTTTGCCTCACATGGGCTTTATTAGGTTCCCTGTGTGGGCCCCCTCCTTTTCGCGTTTCATGTCGTGGTTGGTTCATATTGTACTGTGGCAGTGGGACCTGTGTATTCTCTAAGGGTCCCTGTCGGTCACCGACATTATTATGTGCCGTAATACGGCCATTCCCCCACTGAAAGATTGTACCCTTTTCATAGTCGGCTATATCCCTAGCGAACTTATTTCTTTTGTTAGCAATAAGCTTTTCTTCAAAGTTTGCTCTTTTAACATTTAAAAGATCCCTACACCTCTTATAGCTCGGGACCTGATGATATTTTTTAAAAGATTTTAGTAGTAAACTCAATTTATTTTGACTGGCAAGTAGCATTCTGTCTCTCTGCATACATATGATCTCCATCCATTGCACAGTGCATAATGTGGAGACCTTATCCCAAATGCTCTGTAAGTCTGGTTCCAGGAAGTCACATCTTTTCTTATTACGCAGCCCTCTTGGTGCCAGACCTTCACTAAGATACTGTTTTAGAAATTTTATATCCCACCATTGTGTGATATGATAATTAAACAGATCTTAGGCTTTTTTGCAAAAGCCCCAAAACTCTTTTTCAAGAGCAGCATCCGGGGGCGTGTTACTACTATTAGTGGCACCTGGGGCTGTAGGAAGAGATTTTTCAGCATCTTCAGTTACAGCCTTTATACTTGTGTTGGAAAATAGTGCTTTGAAAATCTCAGTTGATTTTTTATCCCTGGTTTCCACCTCTTCCTGATCGGCTAACTAACTACACATATATACAGTGGGGATGGAAAGTATTCAGACCTCCTTAAATTTTTCACTCTTTGTTATATTGCAGCCATTTTCTAAAATCATTTAAGTTCATATTTTTTTCCTCATTAATGTACACACAGCACCCCATAGTGACAGAAAAACACAGAATTTTTGACATTTTTGCAGATTTATTAAAAAAGAAAAACTGAAATATCACATGGTCCTAAGTATTCAGACCCTTTGCTCAGTATTTAGTAGCACCATTTTGATCTAATACAGCCATGAGTCTTATTGGGAAAGATGCAACAAGTTTTTCACACCTGGATTTGGGGATCCTCTGCCATTCCTCCTTGCAGATCCTCTCCAGTTCTGTCAGGTTGGATGGTAAACATTGGTGGACAGCCATTTTTAGGTCTCTCCAGAGATGGTCAATTGGGTTTAAGTCAGGGCTCTGGCTGGGCCATTCAAGAACAGTCACGGAGTTGTTGTGAAGCCACTCCTTCGTTATTTTAGCGCTTAGGGTCATTGCCTTGATTGCAACCAGTCGTCCTGTTCTTGCAGCTGAAAAACACCCCCACAGCATGATGCTGCCACCACCATGCTTCACTGTTGGGACTGTATTGGACAGGTGATGAGCAGTGCCTGGTTTTCTCCACACATACCTCTTAGAATTAAGGCCAAAAAGTTCTATCTTGATCTCATCAGACCAGAGAATCTTATTTCTCACCATCTTGGAGTCCTTCAGGTGTTTTTTTTAGCAAACTCCATGTGGGCTTTCAAATGTCTTGCACTGAGAAGAGGCTTCCATTGGGCCACTCTGCCATAAAGCCCTGACTGATGGAGGGCTGCAGTGATGGTTGACTTTCTACAACTTTCTCCCATCTCCCGACTGCATCTCTGGAGCTCAGCCACAGTGATCTTTGGGTTCTTCTTTACCTCTCTCACCAAGGCTCTTCTCCCCCGATAGCTCAGTTTGGCCAGACAGCCAGCTCTAGGAAGGGTTCTGGTCATCCCAAACATCTTCCATTTAAGGATTATGGAGGCCACTGTGCTATTAGGAACCTTAAGTGCAGCAGAAATGTGTTTGTAACCTTGGCCAGATCTGTGCCTTGCCACAGTTCTGTCTCTGAGCTCTTCAGGCAGTTCTTTTGAGCTCATGATTCTCATTTGCTCTGACATGCACTGTGAGCTGTAAGGTCTTATATAGACAGGTGTGTTGCTTTCCTAATCAAGTCCAATCAGTATAATCAAACACAGCTGGACTCAAATGAAGGTATAGAACCATCTCAAGGATGATCAGAAGAAATGGACAGCACTCGAGTTAAATATAAGAGTGTCACAGCAAAGGGTCTGAATACTTAGGACCATGTGATATTTCAGTTTTTCTTTTTTTTTAAATCTGCAAAAATGTCAACAATTCTGTGTTTTTCTGTCAATATGGGGTGCTGTGTGTACATTAATGAGGAAAAAAATGAAAAATGAACTTAAATGATTTTAGCAAATGGCTGCAATATAACAAAGAGTGAAAAATTTAAGGAGGTCTGAATACTTTCCGTCCCCACTGTATATATGTATGTATATATATATATATATATATATATATATATATATATATATATATATATATATATTAATATATATATTAATATATATATATATATATATATTAATATATATATATATTAATATATATATATATTAATATATATATATATTAATATATATATATATATATATATATTATAGTATTATAAAAAAAAAACTAAATAGCCACAAAAAGAAAAAATAACAAAATAAAGATAAAAATAAAAATGGAAAAAAAACTCTGTACACCACAACATACAAAAACAAAAACGAAAAAAAAAAAAAAAAACCAGAACCAAGTGATGTCAAAAGAAGTGTACAAATTAATGCTCTACAACATTATAAATGGGAGTCAGGTTATCTGTGGCTATCCTTGGACATGAGTTCACTTTATACATCTATTCCCCATGACGTGGACTACGGGCAGTTGAATACTTCTTATCAGTAGAGAACCATATCAATCCTGCCCAAATCAAGTTCATTTTCCAATGCACTTGATTTGCCCTGGAGAGGAATTATTTCTCTTTCCAAGGTCAATTCTATAGACAGGTGTTTGGCACGGCTATGGGTGCACATTTTGCACCCTGCTATGCCAACCTGTTTATGGGATACTGGGAAAATTTTCACATCTGGTCTCAAAATACCTTTGCTAAACACCTGGTATATTACGGGAGGTATATTGATGATGTTCTCATTATCTGGGATGGGCCTCCTGACACTGTTGATCAATTTGTATCCTAATTTAATGCCAATGAGTTTGGTATCCACTTTACACATGTGGTGGATGCAAATTCATTGTTTTTTTGGATCTTGAACTGGGAAGTGATGAAGATTTTCACATTACATCTAAAACCCATTTCAAGGATACAGCTGGCAACTCCTATTTACATCATGGGAGTTGCCATCATCCGAAATGGAAAGATAACATACCCTACAGTCAATTCTGCCGGTTGCATAGAAACTGTAATAATGTTAAGGATTATGATAATCAGGCCACCATACTTAGTATCAAATTCCTGGAATAAGGCTATGAACCCCAGCACATTCAGAGGGCATTTGACCGCTATAGAGAAGGTACTCAGAATAGGGATAAGTCTTATGGTACCCTTTTTATTACAAGGTTTAATGATCAACATTGGGCCGTTAAAAAGGCGATTCAAAAACATTGGCTAATTCTGGGGCAGGACAAAGCACTCTGTAGAGTTCTCCCAAATAAACCCCAGGTGGTCTTTTCCTTCGTGCAACAAATGTCAAAAGCATTATTACTCCTAGTCGCCTCAAAGAAAAAGAAAAACCTAACTCTAAGATGGCAAATATCCCTCAATTTTTCAACATCATTTCAAATACAAACATTTAGGTAGTACAGGAGGGTTGGAACTATTTGGCATAGGGTCTATATCTATGTCCATTTCGGAAGGCGAGAGATTTTCACATCTATGTAAACGGGAATCTTTTTGGATTTTCACCCTTAATAATATGTCACCAGAAGGGTTAAACGAGGAGCTTGAGATAGGTACCCTCATATGAGATAGTGTATATTTAATTATAAATTTTAAATATCTTATGTAACCAGATGGGTGACCTTCTACTATACCTATATACAGTTCTATTGTAAACTCACAGTTTTGTATTGTAAACTTATTTATTAAATGTTGTAATTAGTTTGCATATATATATATATATATATATATATATATATATATATATATATATATATATATATATATATATATACACATATACAGTATTTTTCTGCTCACCTTTTTACTATTATTCTATGAACTCCGTGCTCCTGGTCTGTGGAACGGCATTGGCTGTCCCGGGGGAGGGGGGGTGAGCTGAAGGAGGCAGCGCCTCCGAAACATATAGTCGTGGCAACCGTTTGTTTTGTGAGAGAGAGGAAGAGACTGCACTCGCCTCGATTCCCCTTTCCAGGCTGCAAGTGAGGTCATGCAGCGCCAGCTGGACTGTGCGTGTGTCCAAAAAGAACACGAAGTGATGAGATGAGGAAGGAAGATTAATCTACACCCCTCACCAACACCACTCATTTTTGGCAGTCTATTCTGTGACACAGACCAGGAAAGGAGGCACCTACCGAGCTGTACATGCAATTTATATCCTATGTCTCTAAGTGCAATACCTCTACTTTTATTTCTTCATTTTATATCATTAAACTGTATTACACTAGGGCAGTCGTGCACTCTCTTTCCTTTTTATATGTTTCAGATTTTGTCCGCCACCCAGTGGAATTTTTGAGAGAGCTGCAGCACCTATAGCAAGAGAACTCTGATATAGACTGTTTTGAAGGACTGTTTTTATTTTTAGTAGTGTTTGTGGGGTCAGTGCTGATTCTTGGTGTTTGTGCTCGTTTGGAAGCCATCGTACATTCACCTGGCTCAGTCAGAATGAGTTGGGACGCTTGAGGGTGCATGTGCTCTTGGGATGAGCTATATGACAGTTGACAGAAATGTGGAGCAGTCGGCATTGGTTGAAGCTGCAGGTGCCATAGTTGAAATTGTTGCAGATAGGCGTCTTGACTAGTAACTGGATGGGCCATTTCAACTTGTCCACCTGAGAATGTTGCATAGAGGCAGGCATGCCTTGAGCAGCACTAGTGGTAGAGGGGTCAAGGAAAGTCTGGCATCCGTGTTAGAACACCAGTTTGCCATGTGCGTGGAGGACTGGCAAACGGCCTAAAGCGTGGAAGGCAAACCTGCAAAATGGTGGCAGAACAACTCGGTGTCCACGATGCTCCAATTTGTGTTGGTTTGGAACTGGGCTTTTAGCTGCGGCTCTGGCTGGAAACAAGCAGTGTTCATTGTAAAATGCAGAGCCTCTGTATTTGTACCCTAAGTCAACTACGGCATGGAGGTACAAATCCATCTCTTCCTTCCTGCCGGGGGGTTGGCCGAGCACAATACGTCCCTAAACATGCAGAAGGCCAGCACAAGCTCAGTGATTGACAGTTTGCGATTGAGCCTGGGGTCTTTGGCGTTCAGAAGCACGAACACGTCCCACCAGGCGGAGGACTTATTCTCGGCCAGATCGTGGACCGAGATGAGCAGGGAGGCCAGGTTAACATCCTTTTTCTCCAGGATGTCCTTCCTGATGCCGGCAGGGAGGAGGTGTGCAGAATAAATAGTGAAACTAGTGTCCGGCTTACCTGTGGGTGGTAGTGACAAGACAGGTGTTGCGACCGTGTCTAGGGGGATCACTGCTGGGAGCACCTCTAGGACTTCTACTCTCGCCTGCACATCGGAGACTGCTGCGGTCAGCGTGCCGATCATGGTGTGCAGCTGGGCAAGAGCTGAGAACATGGACTGCAGGGAAGCCTGCTGGGTGCCGGGTGCAGCTGCTGCTGATGTTGGGAACAGCAGCCTGAATAATTCAGCTTTCCTGGGAACGGCCCTATGCCGCAGCTCTGCCATGAGTTTGGAGATAGTCCATCCCCTGAGGGACTGAGTGCTGTCTGGCTCTGAACCCACGGTGGGTGACAGAGGGGCGGAGGCAAGGTCCTCACTGCCGGACCATGACATGACTCCAGCTATAATGAGAAAAGAGGGAGTAGTGTATGTTTAAGAAAATTTTTTGGAAAATGAGAACAGCAGAAGAGAGACGTAGTACATAAGAATAAGTAGGAAGCAAGGGGGAGGAAGAACAGAAAAGGGAAACAACATGCTTAGTATAGAACACAATGCATTCCGGCGAAAGCTGAAGAGTAGAAATTTAGAAAACTCAAAGAGTGTGGGGCAGCCAAGGTTAGCCAGGAGGTTACTGGCCAAATAACCGATAGCTTGGGTACCTGGTCAGTGTCATGTCAAGTAGGAATGTTGCGTTCTGTAGTAGGTGATGTATGGTTGGCCTGCCAACACCTGCACTGTCAGCAAGCAACTGTGTCTGCGTAGTTTGAAGGTGATGACCTTCAGAAAATAGGTAGGAAAGAAAATGTGACAGTAGCTAAGCACCAGACCGGCATCCCATTTACGTGTATGTGAAGTATCGAGATGAATAAAGAGTGCTGCAGGTTGATGTGGGAGAGTGTCCCGTGTACTACCCACCTGACTCATGCCCTAATAGAATAGAGGTCCTGGTTGTGGCCAAGACTAATCTGGCAACCAGGAACCTGAAAAAGGTAACATGGAGGTCCAGGTTTAACCTGATGTGAAGGAGAGCCCTAAGCCTGCCCCCTCCCCCTAAACTGTGAAAAAAACCCTGGGTAAAAGCATACAAAGTCCTGCATGTGTGTATGTATGTCATATTACCTGCGAGAAAAATGTCCAACCTCGTGCAGGATGGAGCAACCTGACCTCACTGACCTATGAAGAAAGACAGACAAGAAAACGTGAGTGGCTGGGTTGAGAGCCAATGAAGACAAGCTCACAACATATTTTTTAAGAAAGTAGCCTTAAAGGGAGGCGAAAACAAGCAGTAGAGAAAAGTGGAACATGTATGGGGATAACCAAGGGCATACTGACCGAGTGACATAAATAAATGAGCTGACACTGAAAAGAGGTGTGCTGAAGCATGTTGGTGTTTGCAACCTAAGAAGCTGCATGAGTTGTATATGTGAACAGGCAAATGAGCATAAAGTGGTGACTGAGAGCTTGTGGCAGGAACCTCAAGGGGGAGGCCGTGCTGCAGAAGCTTGTGGTGCCTGAAAACAGGTAATGAGTGGTATGAGTGGCGATTGAGAGCTTGTGGCAAAGAATCTCGAGAAGGAGGCCATGTAGCAAAAGCTTGGGGTGCCTGTGAATGAGTGGTATGAGTGGTGACTAAGAGCTTGTGGCGGGGACCTCATGGGGGAGGCTGTTTTGTGGAAGCTCGTGTTGCCTGTAAATGGATAATGAGTGGTATGAGCAGCAACTGAGAGCTTGTGGCAAAGAACCTTGAGAAGGACGCCGTTTAGCAGAAGCTTGTGGTGCCTGTAAATGGGTAATGAGTGGTATGAGCAGCAACTGGGAGCTTGTGGCAGGAATGGGGGAGGCCATGTTGCAGAAGCATGGTGCCTGTTGAACGTAATATATATATATATATATATATATATATATATATATATATATATATATATATATATATATATATATATATATATAAATTACTTTTATTTTATTTTTATTTTTTTGTTATTGTTTGTTTTTTTTGTTGTTTGTTCTTTTTTTTTCTGCAGAAAGCACATCCAACCTAGTGCAAGATGGAACAACCTCAGCACGACTGACCTAAGGGAGAAATGACAGATAAGAAAACGTGAGTGGCTGAATTCTGTGCCACTGGAGACTATGAGTGGTTAGATCGTGTGCCACTGGAGACGTGCTTGCAATTATTGCAAGAAAATAGCCTCATCAAGTTAGGCAAAAACAAGGAAAAATCGTGCCGACTCAGCTCAGAGTTTTGAAGCTGGACCTGAGTAGTCTGAGTAATGACTGTTTGCTTGTGGCAGGAGCCTCATGAGAGAGTCCGAGCTGCAGGAAGCTTGTGATGTGTGTGACAACTGGAATCAACTTGTGTCGTGCCGAGAATATGAAACACTATGTCGCCGACACGACTGGGATTTGAATCGGGCCGTCGTACAGTGTTAGGGTGCCACACCTCCTCCAAAACCAAACACATACCAACCACCCAGCCCCTGAGGCTAATCAAAGTGCAGAAAACCAAATATGTACCTCAATATGGGATTTTTAAGGCAATGCAATGATCAGAAATTTGAATTAAAATAAGTTTTATTGGTACAAAAGCGAATAGAATACAATATGAACATATAAATGAATATTTTGGATAAGTGTTTTAAAACAAGGATATCAGATACATAAGAACAAGTGATGCATCCTACTGCTAAATACAAACACCACCCAAGTTGATACGATGGCGTCCGATAGCAGATTTCCAACGCGTTTCAACTTTATTGTCAAAGCAAAGTCTTCCTCAGGGAAGGAATTGCATCAAAAAAACAACATAGTTACTAATAGTATATATACATATCGCCTATATCTAGAAAGACCGCATTTTGACTGAAAGATCATAAATGCGACTTACATTTGAGTATGTAGCTGCAGAAAAATGCCTTCCAGTACTGGCAGGTGCCCTGATCACCAATTTGTCTAAACTGCTCACTATCCTCTACGGGGCGGCCCGCTATGCTTATAAAAAGACCAATAATTGGAAGCCGTAAGGAGCAAAGAGGCTGAAAGACATAAGTAATGTTTGAATGAGGATTAAATTAAAAAAGTAATTTTGGAAATCATGGTGGCTCATGGGAACCTCAGTTCTCCAGGATAACCACCAAGTGGGAAGATCCCTGGTCAGATTACCTTAAGTGAGTCCTGCAGCATATATAGGTGAAGTTCCCAGTTGTAGGTGAGAGAGAGCTCTGGTCCTAGAGTTCCTCTCTGTTGGAAGCCAGTTGCAAAGTGCTGCCCTTGGCCGTCCCTGGCATCCTAATGTAGGGGATATGGGTGTGGTTTCTGTGATGGGCGTAGCAACGGTTCAAGAGTAATCCCCTGTTCATTGGTGGTGCAGTGTGAAAGGCGTGGCCTGCATCGGCCGCCGTCTCTAACATAAAGTCTCCTTATAAGGTAGTAGAAGGAGAGCATTACTTGGCTTCCTGTTGTCATGGTAATGGACGCCTCCAGCTTGATGCTAGAGAGCGTCTCACGATCGTCTGTGTTGTCTAAGTGACAGGCGCCTCCCCCCACATACACATCCCCTGCCGCAACACACTGTGTGCTATGGAGTGTGGGCGCGGCATTCTGGGGAGAGGGAGAGGTGCGTCTAGTCGCCAAGGCAACCATTGGTACAGGAAGTGTTTGGACGTATGTGGCGTAGGAGTCACATGACTCCGACGTCACTCACTCACAAAGGTGAAAGAGAGTATGCGCTGTGTGGTGTGTGCAGCGCTGATGCTTATTATGTTTGTAGCTCACAGAGCATCAGGGCACTGAGACCCTGATGCCTGTCAGATATCTAGGGGAGACCTCTAAAAGCCTGGACAGCGCCAGTAGATACCATAGGTGGCATCATTGTTATAAAGATCACATTTTAGTGTTCTGTTGATGTAAAGGAAAAACTTGTATATTCAAATCGGGTCTCTGTTAGTTCCTTTTAATCTATAATGTTCACTGAGTTCCATTAACAGGAGCAGGAGCTTTAATTGTACTCTATTAGAACTAAATTGTACCCAAACCCCCTTACTCTGATTTTTCTGGCATTATATCTAAATGCCAGCGAGCCTACATTAGGGCTTATAACCACCGGCACAGTGAAAAACTCCCCGGCACCAAGAAAGTTGGTGTCTTCGGGGAGTAGGGGCCATGATGGAGAATCATGACCCCCCCCTGTGCCGGGTAGGGATAGAAAGAGCGGAAGAGCAGTGGCCCTCATGGCCCCCGACCTCAGCACAGAAAAGCAAATTCTACCGAAATGGGCCACATACAAATGCGTCTATGCTGACAGCGATCAAAACAACCAATCACATTATATAGGTACATACACAATTTTAGTTGAAAATTGTTATAATAAAGTAAAATGCAATACCTTAATATAGTAAGTAAAGTTAAGAAGAAACTCTCCTATATAGTTTAACTGGGTGGGGTGCAGAAGAACCCGGCAGTTCAAAATATATAGCCATCAGCTTGAGAAATTCCATTTGAGAACCATAAACCTGTTGTGTTATTGATGGAACCCTTTGTATCTAAGTACATGGGTAACCCAACAGCTTTAGATGAAAGTAATTTAGGGGTGTAGCACCCTTTATAAGGAAGCAAAAAAAGGAAGGAACGGGCAAAAATGAATAGGAGAGACAGTATGATGGATTATTTATTAGTCGGTCTTCCCCGAGCTGAAACCCTCCAAGAGGGGTCTAAAACTTTCAATCTCATTTAGACCAGGGGGGGTAGTGGCCCTAAGGTACCTTATCCAGCGCATTTCTCGCTGGAGAAGGACCTTGTTCCAGTCCCCTCCCCTAATTGGCAAATTAATCCTATCCAGAACTGTAAAATTCACAGAGGGTAGCCGATAATTATGGTATCTGGCAACATGCCTTCCCAAGGGTAGGTATAGGTTGCCGATATGCATGCTCTGCATATGCTTATCGACTCGTTTTCCAAATTCTTGTCTGGTTTTCCCTACGTAGAAGGCACCACACTGGCACTGCATGAGATATACCATACCCTGCGTTCTGCAATTAGCAAAGTGGTGCAGGGAGAAGCTCTCCCCATTGGGCAGCGCCAGTGTGGTCCTCCTACCTGCAGAACGCAGGGTGTGGTATATCTCATGCAGTGCCAGTGTGGTGCCTTCTATGTAGGCAAAACCAGACAAGAATTTGGAAAACGAGTCGATAAGCGGTCTTTCTAGATATAGGCAATATGTATATATACTATTAGTAATTATGTTGTTTTTTGACATTTTAGAATGTGATGAAATTCCTTCCCTGAGGAAGACTTTGCTTTGACAATAAAGTTGAAACACGTTGGAAATCTGCTATCGGACGCCATCGTATCAACTTGGGTGGTGTTTGTATTTAGCAGTAGGATGCATCACTTGTTCTTATGTATCTGATATCCTTGTTTTAAAACACTTATCCAAAATATTCATTTATATGTTCATTTGTATTGTATTCTATTCGCTTTTGTACCAATAAAACTTATTTTAATTCAAATTTCTGATCATTGCATTGCCTTAAAAATCCCATATTGAGGTACATATTTGGTCTTTTGAAGTCTTATGGGATGATGGCAATGACACACCCGATCCTCAGAGTCATAAAAATAAATTGATGTATATACTCAAAGTGCAGAAAAGGCACCAGGTGGGTCGAATTACCACCTCAATCAGCCACAGAACCTGTGCAACAAATACATGCTAATCTTCAAAGGAATTTACCCTCAACAAAGGACTTCCCACCGCAGGGACTCACGGCAGGCAGTACAACAGGAACGTCCGGAGCAAGGACAGAATAAGAACACCTGCACCATATACATACATATATATATATATATATATATATATATATATATATATATATACATAAATATACACACACACATTTCCTGGCTCTGCCTCAGGACAGCACAACCTCGGGTCAACCCCACCCCTTGACCCCTTATAGGATACCCCTGTATAGATAGATAAAAGACAGGCAGTACCTGGTGCAGGTGTTCTTATTCTGTCCCTGCTCCAGACATTCCTGTTGCACTGCCTGCCGTGAGTCCCTGCGGTGGAAGGTCCTTTGTTAAGGGTAAATCCCTCTGATGAGGGCTCTCTTGGTGGCGGAGTATGGTGCAGGCTAATGCCTTAAGTCACCCTAGAAACCGGCCATCCTGTGCTTCAATTTTCATATTTTCTTTAGCTTGGCTAGGTGAGAGGTCTCTGTTCCACTCCATGCGGTTTCCAGCTGGCATGTTAGGCTGGCCGGGTGCTGGGTAGCGATGTCAGCCTGGTGCTTTGTAACCTCCCTTCCCCTGTGTTCCACCTGCGTTCCAGAGAGGCTGGCGTGGGTGGATGACACCACTGCTCACTCCCGGATTGGTTGATCAGCTGTGATTGGCTCTCCAATCCGCTGCTTCTGATTGGCCGAATCGGCGGGAGGGCAGCGGATTTAAACCTGTGCTGGTAGGAATCACATTGTGGCTGTCAGCAGACAAGACTGGACGCTCAGGCTGGTAAGCTGAGCACTGAAGCAGCCAACATTGTGTCTTTCCTGCCTGCCTTGCTATATGATTAATGTTCCCTTATTATTCTTCCTCTGCAGCCTGCTGACAGTCCCCAGGGGATATCTAACTTTTGGACATTTTCATTTCGGGGTGCCAGAGGTTTAGACATTAATGGCTGTGTGTTAAGTTATTTTGAGGGGACAGCAAATTTACACTGTCATACAAGCTGTACACTCACTACATTACATTGTAGCAAAATGTTGTTTCTTCAGTGTCGTCACATGAAAAGATAGAATAAAATATTTCCAAAAATGTGAGGGGTGTACTCACTTTTGTGAGATACTATATATATATATATATATATATATATATATATATATATATATATATATATATATATATATATATATATATATATATATATATATATATATATATATATTATAAAATTGTTTCTTTTCTTCTGTGCCATAAATTGCCATAAATACAGTTTGCCGTTCAGCCCATTCCTACACTAGCCACGAGGCCTTTTCTGGCACTTTTTGTTTACATGTGTAGCACTGGTAGATTTTCAATCTACTGCTTATAGGTAAATTTAGTGGCTTGTCTGTTCATACATAGTCAGATTTGCCTCTGTTCCAGCTTGGCTGAGTTGTATGTAGTTTCCCACTGTGCCTGCGGGTGTCGTTGTCACCATGGGTCGGTGTTGGAAAGGCAACACGTTGAAGTGTATGAGTGCTACTCTGTCCTGGAGATAACTCGGTGGAGGTGGTCCTCCGAGTTGCATTCTGGGAGAGGGTATTTATGGGACAGACGCCATGTTTTGGGGTTCTTTTCGTTCCACCTGCTGGCCCTCCTGGCCGACAGGTATGTGTTAGGAGTACTACCGCGTGGTCCTCCGACCGGGAGGCCCATGCTGCTGCAGCGTGTGGGTGGGCCCAGAAGTCTGTCTGGGGCCTACCACAGCGGCAGGGGAATGGTCCTGTGCTGTCTGTCCTACGGGAAGAAGCTGGACAACTGAGAAGATCCCAGGGGAGGACCTGTCATGGAAGGATCATGCAGAGTGCTGGTCTGGAGAGGGGCCTGGTGACTCAGTTGGAGGACGCATCCTAAAGTTAACCTACCACATAGTACTGCCGGGTCAGCTTAAAGGTTCTAGTGCTGTGTTTGCTATCCATCGTAAACCATTACATCCTGTGGCAGAGGATCGTACGTGTTTCTATTCCATTCAAGTCTGTGGCAGAGACTTTTGTTCGTGCTGCGTACTGGCTGCTAGGTTAGTGAGAGAAACCTATCCAGGCGGGCAAAGATTCAACTCTAATAGGGCGTACACACGGTCGGTAGGGATGAGCTTCGTGTTCGAGTCGAACCCATGTTCGACTCGAACATCGGCTGTTCGGTCGTTCGCCGAATTGCGAACGATATGGGCCGTTCGCGCCAAATTCGTGTGGCGCGTCACGGCCCATAATTCACTGCGGCATCGCAGTGCATTGCTGGCTGATGATTGGCCAAGCATGCACTATGACCCGCATGCTTGGCCAATCACAGCGCCGTCAGTAGAGAGAGCTGTAATTGGCCAAAGCCAGGGTGGCTTTGGCCAATTATGGCTCAGGGGATTTAGTACACACCCCACACTATATAAGGCCGCCTGCACGGCGGCCCTGTGTAGTGTGTGTTCCGGTGTGCTGAGAGATAGAGAGAGAGAGAGACAGTGTCATTTGATTTGAGTTAGATAGATTAGGCAGAACAGTCAGTCAGTTAGCTGCACTTACAGTGTATTGTGTATATATATGCATCCCAGGTGTTGCATATATATATATATACACTGTATTCAGTTTAGTTAGATCCGTTCCTGTTATCTTCTATCTAGACTATTTACATTTAGTGCAGTGTGTCCTGCTCACAGTGTTCAGCTAGATCCGTTCCTGCTATTTACATTCAGTGCAGTGCGTCCTGCTCACAGTGTTCAGCTAGATCCGTTCCTGGTATTTACATTTAGTGCAGTGCGTCCTGCTCACAGTGTTCAGCTACATCCGTTCCTGCTATTTACATTCAGTGCAGTGCGTCCTGCTCACAGTGTTCAGCTAGATCCGTTCCTGCTATTTACATTCAGTGCAGTGCGTCCTGCTCACAGTGTTCAGCTAGATCCGTTCCTGCTATTTACATTCAGTGCAGTGCGTCCTGCTCACAGTGTTCAGCTAGATCCGTTCCTGGTATTTACATTTAGTGCAGTGCGTCCTGCTCACAGTGTTCAGCTAGATCCGTTCCTGCTATTTACATTCAGTGCAGTGCGTCCTGCTCACAGTGTTCAGCTAGATCCGTTCCTGCTATATACATTTAGTGCAGTACGTCCTGCTCACAGTGTTCAGCTAGATCCGTTCCTGTTATCTTCCTACTGACAGGCAGGCTTGTCTGGTTACAGTATATAAAGCTACCTGAAGAAAATTACAGGTGTTCTTTTTGATCCTATTAGTACCACGGTCAGGCAGCTAGACTATTTACATTTAGTACAGTGTGTCCTGCTCACAGTGTTCAGCTAGATCCGTTCCTGTTATCTTCCTACTGACAGGCAGGCTTGTCTGGTTACAGTATATAAAGCTACCTTAAGAAAATTACAGGTGTTCTTTTTGATCCTATTAGTACCACGGTCAGGCAGCTAGACTATTTACATTTAGTACAGTGTGTCCTGCTCACAGTGTTCAGCTAGATCCGTTCCTGCTATATACATTTAGTGCAGTACGTCCTGCTCACAGTGTTCAGCTAGATCCGTTCCTGTTATCTTCCTACTGACAGGCAGGCTTGTCTGGTTACAGTATATAAAGCTACCTGAAGAAAATTACAGGTGTTCTTTTTGATCCTATTAGTACCACGGTCAGGCAGCTAGACTATTTACATTTAGTACAGTGTGTCCTGCTCACAGTGTTCAGCTAGATCCGTTCCTGCTATATACATTTAGTGCAGTACGTCCTGCTCACAGTGTTCAGCTAGATCCGTTCCTGTTATCTTCCTACTGACAGGCAGGCTTGTCTGGTTACAGTATATAAAGCTACCTGAAGAAAATTACAGGTGTTCTTTTTGATCCTATTAGTACCACGGTCAGGCAGCTAGACTATTTACATTTAGTACAGTGTGTCCTGCTCACAGTGTTCAGCTAGATCCGTTCCTGCTATATACATTTAGTGCAGTACGTCCTGCTCACAGTGTTCAGCTAGATCCGTTCCTGTTATCTTCCTACTGACAGGCAGGCTTGTCTGGTTACAGTATATAAAGCTACCTGAAGAAAATTACAGGTGTTCTTTTTGATCCTATTAGTACCACGGTCAGGCAGCTAGACTATTTACATTTAGTACAGTGTGTCCTGCTCACAGTGTTCAGCTAGATCCGTTCCTGCTATATACATTTAGTGCAGTACGTCCTGCTCACAGTGTTCAGCTAGATCCGTTCCTGTTATCTTCCTACTGACAGGCAGGCTTGTCTGGTTACAGTATATAAAGCTACCTGAAGAAAATTACAGGTGTTCTATCCCAGCTTAGTGCAGCTACAGGCCATTAGTATGTCTGGAAGGCCAAGAAGGAGAGGCAGACAGTCACAAGCCAATAAGAGAGGGCAAGCAGGCTCTGTGTCTAGTGCTGGTCGTGGAGACGGTGCATCCTCATCAGCACGTGGCCATGGGACACGCTTGGCCTTTTTTTCGGCAGCTGGCCGTGTTGAGCCGCAACATGCGGAAGACTTGGTCGAGTGGATGACCAAGCCGTCCTCATCCTCCTCATCCTCTCTCACCCATGCCCAGGGTGCTTTGTCTGGCAAAGCAGCGGCCTCTTCCCTCAGCTCAATGTCATCAGTGACTCCTTCCCTAGCTCCACCATGTCCTCATGAGGATTCCCTCGAACTGTTTGACCACAGTGTTGGGTACATGCTCCAGGAGGATGCCCAGCGTTTGGAAGGCTCTGATGATGATACTGAGCTCAATGAAGGCAGTAACATGAGCACGGACAGAGGGGGTGCCCAAGAAGGACAGCAATCTGGCAGTCATGCTCCCCCTGCTGCAGCATACTGCCAGGTTTGCTCCAGTGATGAGGAGGGAGGGGATGATGAGGTCACTGACTCAACGTGGGTGCCTGATAGGAGAGAGGAGGAGGAGGAGGAGGAGGAGGAGGTGGCACATCACCAACTAGGCAGGATGCCCTCCAGGGGCCAGCCTAAGGGCAGCACATTGACTGCATCACACCCCAAAGCTCCACATGTGCAGGGCGCTGCAGTCTCTGCGCGTTATTCAAAAAGTTCTTTGGTGTGGGCCTTTTTTGAGACGAGTGCATCAGATCGCACCGCTGCTATTTGCAACATATGTCTCAAGCGTATCTCGCGTGGCCAAAACATCTCCCGCTTGGGTACCACATGCTTGACCAGACATATGTTGACCTGCCATGCAGTTCGTTGGCAAGCGTATCTAAAAGACCCACACCAAAGAACAAAGACGATCTCTCCTTGCTCCTCATCAGCTGAGATTTCCAACCCCACTAGACCTTCAGTCCTCTCTGAGACCTGCAGTGAGAGGAATGAAGGTGTAGAATTAGGTGTGTCACAGCCAAGTACTTGTGGGCAATCTGCTTTTGGTACACCGACGTCAGATTGTACCAGGCAAATTTCCCTGCCCCAGCTGCTGCACCGCCGAAAGAAGTTTGCTCCCAGCCATCCACATGCCCAGCGGTTGAATGCTAGCTTGGCAAAATTGCTAGCACTTCAACTGCTGCCTTTTCAGTTGGTAGACTCTGCCCCCTTCCGTGAGTTTGTGGAATGTGCGGTTCCTCAGTGGCAGGTACCCAAACGCCACTTTTTCTCACGGAAGGCGATTCCGGCTCTCTACCGGCATGTGGAAGGCAATGTCCATGCCTCGCTGGACAGGGCGGTCAGCGGTAAGGTGCATATTACCGCTGACTCATGGTCCAGCAGGCATGGACAGGGACGTTACTTAAGTTTCACGGCGCATTGGGTGACTCTGCTGGCAGCTGGGAAGGATGCAGGACAAGGTGCAGTAGTGTTGGAGGTTGTTCCGCCACCACGCCTCCAAAATGCTGATTGTGACACACCTCTCTCCTCCACCCCCTCCTCTTCTTCTTCCTCCATGGCCTCTTCCTCGGAACCAGCGGTGCTCCGTAGGCGTTCAAGGGGCTACGCAAGTACGCAGGCCAAAAGATGCCATGCGGTGCTTGAGCTGGTGTGCTTGGGGGACAGGAGCCACACTGGGGCAGAGGTTCTGTCAGCTCTGCAGGGGCAGGTTCAGAGGTGGTTGACGCCACGCCAACTTAAGGCAGGAATGGTGGTTTGCGACAATGGCACCAACCTCCTCTCTGCCCTCCGACAGGGACAACTGACCCATGTGCCCTGTTTGGCTCACGTCCTTAACTTGGTGGTGCAGCGGTTCTTGGGCAGGTACCCGGGCTTACAGGATGTCCTGAGGCAGGCCAGGAAAGTCTCTGTGCATTTCCGCCGGTCATATAATGCCAGTGCTCGGCTGACGGACCTCCAAAAGGAGTTTAACCTGCCCAAGAACCGCCTAATCTGTGACATGCCCACCAGGTGGAACTCGACGTTGGCCATGCTGCAGCGGCTGCACACGCAGCAGAGGGCCATCAATGAGTACCTGTGCGACTATGGCACCAGGACAGGGTCAGGGGACCTTGGTTTTTTTTCCCCACGCCAGTGGGCCATGATCAGGGATGCATGCACTGTCCTGTCACCATTCGAGGAGGCCACGAGGATGGTGAGCACTGACAGTGCATGCATCAGTGACACTGTCCCCCTTGTCCACCTGTTGGAGCACACGCTGCGTGGAATAATGGACAGGGCACTTGAGGCAGAACAGAGGCAGGAAGAGGAGGACTTCCTTAGCTCTCAAGGCCCCCTTTATCCAGACAGTGTTCCTGCGTGCCCGCCGATCACACAGGAAGAGGACGAGGAGGAGGAGGAAGATTGTGTCAGTATGGAGGTGGAGCCTGGCACTCAGCATCAGCAGTCTTTAAGGGATCAGTCCCAAGGAACACATGGACTTGTACGTGGCTGGGAGGAGGTGGCTGCGGACGTTGTTGTCCTTAGTGACCCAGAGGACTCCGGACCGAATGCCTCAGCAAACCTACGCTGCATGGCCTCCCTGATCCTGCAAAGCCTGCGTAAGGATCCTCGTATTCGTGGTATCAAGGAGAAGGACCAATACTGGCTGGCAACCCTCCTTGATCCACGTTACAAGGGTAAGGTTGCGGACCTTATCTTGCCATCGCAGAGGGAGCAGAGGATGAAACATCTTCGGGAGGCCTTGCAGAAAGGTCTGTGCAACGCGTTCCCAGAGACTGGGAGGTTACAAACTCCTGTTTCTGGACAACGTGTTGCTGAGGCTTCGGTCAGTCAAAGAAGGAGCGGTGGAGAAGGTGGCCGTCTGACCGATGCGTTCAGACAATTTTTTGGTCCGCAGCCCCAAGGTATGATCGGTTCCAGCAACCATCGCCAGCGTCTGTTTTACATGGTGCAGGAATACCTAGGGGCAAGATCAGACTTGGACACCTTTCCCACCGAAAATCCTCTGGGTTACTGGGTCTTGAGGATGGATCACTGGCCAGAGCTTGCACAGTATGCAATTGAGCTACTGGCCTGTCCTGCATCCAGCGTTCTTTCGGAACGCACATTCAGTGCTGCTGGAGGCGTGGTAACCGATCACAGGGTGCGTCTGTCCACCGACTCGGTCGATCGGCTGACCTTCATAAAAATGAATCAGTCTTGGATCACCACCAGCTACCAAGCACCTGATGCAGATGTAACCGAATAATTTTTTTTGAAATCTCAGATCCCTTCAAAGACTGCCTATGCTGATGCTGAGTGACTATCCCTGAGTAATTATCCTCTTCCTCCTCAATCATCACGCTGATAGCTTGTAAGAACATTTTTGGTTCTGGGCGCCACCACCAGTGCCTAAGGCACAATTTTTCAGCCCCTGTTTAACAGGGGCGTGTAATTACAATTTTTGATGCAATACTTTGCAGCAGGGCTTGTTCCTGCGTTTCAACTAGAGTGTCTGTGAGGGGTTGCAGTGTTGTGGCACCAGCACCAGTGCCTAAGACCCAATTTTTCTGCCCCTGTCTAACAGGGGCGTGTAATTACAATTTTTGATGCAATACTTTGCAGCAGGGCTCGTTCCTGCGTTCCAACTAGAGTGTCTGTGAGGGGTTGCAGTGTTGTGGCACCAGCACCAGTGCCTAAGGCCCAATTTTTCTGCCCCTGTCTAACAGGGGCGTGTAATTACAATTTTTGATGCAATACTTTGCAGCAGGGCTTGTTCCTGCGTTCCAACTAGAGTGTCTGTGAGGGGTTGCAGTGTTGTGGCACCAGCACCAGTGCCTAAGGCCTAATTTTTCAGCTCCTGTTCAACAGGGGCATGTAATTACAATTCTTGATCTAATATTTCACAGCAGGGCCCTGTGAGGGCTTACAGTGTTTTGGCCACAGCAACACCTAAGGCCCAAATTTCTGCTGAGTATATAGGGCAGGACCCTACCTTCAAACATCTAACTTACAAACGACTCCTACTTGCAAACGGTAGGAGACAACAGGAAGTGAGATGAAATCTACCCCTAAGGAAGGGAAATTCTCTCCTGTAAGAGTTAATATGGGAAAACAATTTCTCCTTTCCACTGATGCTTTCCAATCCTTGTTCCACAAAAAAACCCAAATTTTCAAAAAACATTTTTCATTGGGACAAAAAAGTGAGGTGAAATCTTCTGAAGAGGAGGAAAGACGCAAAACAAATGTCACAGGGGTGATAACCCTTCCCTATGTTTTCCAAAAAGCTTAGAAAAGATTTTTTGGCTGGAGCTAAACACATTAAAAATGTTCAAAATTACAAACAGATTCTACTTAACAACAAACCTACAGTCCCTGTCTTGTTTGCACCGCCTGTATACTGCTGTTCAGAGTATATAGGGCCTGGTGGCCCCACACCTTTCCTTATTTTAATTTGGGTGTGGGGTTCCCCTTAATATCCATACAAGACCCAAAGGGCCTGGTAATGGACTGGGGGGTACCCATGCCGTTTGTCTCACTGATTTTCATCCATATTGCCATGACCCGACATGACATTAAACCCGCAAGCAGTTTTAAATGAGATTTTTTCCTTTAAAAATGACATTTGGTGCAGGGACTGTTCTAAACATGGGAAACACGCGTCACTTTACAGGCATACTATAGACACCCCCCAGGTACGATATTTAAAGGAATATTTCACTTTTTTTTTTTACTTTAAGCATCATTAAAATCACTGCTCCCGAAAAAACGGCCGTTTTTAAAAGTTTTTTTTGCATTGATACATGTCCCCTGGGGTAGGACCCGGGTCCCCAAACCCTTTTTAGGACAATACCATGCAAATTAGCCTTTAAAATGAGCACTTTTGATTTCGAACGTTCGAGTCCCATAGACGTCAATGGGGTTCTAACGTTCGTGCGAACTTGCGGTCCGTTCGCGGGTTCTGGTGCGAACCGAACCGGGGGGTGTTCGGCTCATCCCTAACGGTCGGACTTTGTTCGGACATTCCGACAACAAAATCCTAGGATTTTTTCAGACGGATGTTGGCTCAAACTTGTTGACGGTAACAGCCCGCATTAAACCAGCAGCTCCACCGAGAGTTATTGCTACATGCGGGCGCGTCGTCCGGGATTGTTAGCCGTCAACCTACCGCAACCCTGAGAAGTATTTCACCGGGAGTTTATGTTAAAATAAGTTTCTGGACTTTGTCATTTTCCCAGGAGAAGAAGGGGTTAAGTTGCAGGACTTTATTTCTGACTGCGTAGGCTGCAGCTAAAAAGTAAAAGCCCGGGAGCTACGTGATCAGAGGAACAAGTGGGAGGAGCCTAACCTACTTGTTACTGCGTGGGACGTGTGTGTGTGTTTGTCGCAAGAGGAGAAGAGAGGCCTTGTGATCGTGCTGAAAAGGATCAGAGTGCGGCCATGTCTTCTTTTCCATTGGTACCGTTTACTGTGGGATCCAAATGTTCCCTACGAGTACCACTGCGGGTGCTATGCTGACCGGAACCCTGCTGAAAGATACTGGTATTCGTCTGAAGCCGCAGGGGAGGTTTGTGCTCTACACAGTTGGAGATATCGAAGGGCTGGGCATGCTTTGCCACAAGTGTGAAGGACTGGCCATTCATCTCCGTCCATTTGTTCGATGTTTGCAGTGCGGAGAATATTTGTTCACGGTGGCGCAACCTACCATGTCACCCTGTGCTTATCATGTGGATTGGGCTACAGGAATTGCCACAGTGGAAACTACTGCCGTTGCTGCTGGAGAGCAACAGGCCGTGATCTCGTCTGCTACCATTGAGTGTTCCCGAGGGAGATGCCGCTGTTACTGCTTCCTCAGCGGACATCACTTTCATTTCTACGTCTACTACACCTATCCCCATTGCACCTGTCCAGAGGAAGGTGGGATATGTGAAGAATTCCCGCGACCATGGTCGAGACCTACCCCAGAGACTACCTGAACCGGAGCCGGAGAAGTATTTGAATCCGGAGAAGTCCACGTCAGGAATGGGTGAGAGATCAAAGGGTAACATATCTGATACTCTTTGTAAATATTTGCCAGCAGAAGAGTTGAGAGACTCGGAGATAGATTCTATGTCAGATCTCTCCGGTGATGATGATTTGTTTGAGATGATGTCACAGGAACTATTGTGGGCCCAGGGTGAAGATGTTGCTTCTGCCCTTACTTTCTCAGAGTGGACAGCCCTGGATTCTGGGAAGACATCACCTTGTGTGGAGCCGCACAGTACTACCAAAGAGACATTGTCTAAAGTTGCTAGTTTTCTTCCGACACCCGTCGGGTCTATGGTGAGTAAATCACCGAACTCTTGTGTGCCTCCGGGTTTGGGGAAAAATAGACCTTTGCCTAAACTTGCCCATTTACAGAGAATGCTCACTAAATTTCCTTATGTTACTCAGGAAATTATGCAGGAAATTGAGGCCAACTGGGAACAGTGGTACAGTGAAGCTGTTTGGGACTATTTGTCTGTGCCAAAACCTTTCTGGAAAGTTGGATATTCTGTTGCCATGGATGAACGCTTCAGTGGATGTTTCTTACACTGGAACTATGGTCGGCACATCTATTCTGACAACTACTGCTACTGCTACTTCCTTCAGTTATGTTTATTAAAGAATTGGAAAAGATACTCAAGTGTCCAGTGCCTACATTGTCTGGTATTAAACTCAAAGGGACCCTAGACCCGGTTCTGGTGAAATTGAGGTAACGAAGGTGACGGTAACAGCCCGCTTTAAACCAGCAGCTCCACCAGGATTTATTGCTACACATGTAACAATCCGTATTTTGTTGTAAGAAAATGACTTAGCACCCCCAATCATTATGTATTTTTTTATTTTTAGCAGAGACCTTAGAGAATAAAATGGCGGCCATTACAATTTTTTATGTCACACAATATTTGCGCAGAGGTTTTTCAAGCGCAACTTTTTGGAAAAAATACACTATAATGAATTTTAATGCAAAAAACTACAATATATTACCCAAATTGTTGATAAGGTATAAAAGATGATGTTATGCTGAGTAAATAGATACCTGTCACGGACCTGGCCGGAGCAGAGGCTGTTGGAGAGGACTGTGTGCGGGCCTGTTGCCCACAGATTATGGGCCCTAGCATTTGAGGTGAATGAGAAATCCAGTCTGAACTGTATTAATCGGACTCAGTCATGTATATATTGTATGGGGACTCCTTGCTGTGGATCTGTGTCCCTGAAGAGGGAGGGGGGGGTTCCTCCAGCAGCCCCCTGCTGATAAGACTGATTCATTCTGTTGGGACACATCATGTGAGGAGATGCTGGTGTCAACCTGTGTTTATGTTAATTGAATGAGCTAATGACATTGTCCTCCATACAATGTAGGAGACGGGACGACTCCTATTGGAGCTCATGTTAATTAGGTTAGCTTTGAGTCATCCTGGTGTATAAATGTGTGTGAGATCTCAAATAAAGAGTAGTTCTGATTTACTCCAAGACTGGTGTTGTCTAGTTCTTGGGGTTCCTATAGCCAGATCCATTGGACTCGTGTTCCAGAACTTAGGAAGCGGTATATGACGGAAGCACTCAAGCGGAGTGTGGGACGTTCCGTGACATTGGTGGCAAGCAGTGGGATAACTTCCTGAAGTCTGGGACATCCAAACCTCCAACTGGATCCAAGATCAGCATAGCAGACTTCAGTCACCCCAGCGGAGATATGGACCTGGCATCAGAATTCCCGGGGCTGCTGCGGATCATCCTTTCAACGTACACCAGGACTGTGTCTGAGGATGAATGCCTGGAGCTCAGGCAGCTGATTCGGGTGGAGCTCTGGATTGCGGCCCTCCGTCTCGCTGGTATAAAACAGGGCAAGTGCTTTCCAACCCAAGAGCAACGGGCCAGTGACCAACGGCATTGCGGATGGCATTCCTGGGAGAGCAGCCCCAGGAGCAATGGGTGACTGAGTTGGACAGGTTGGTCCAGCAGGAGATAGAGCTGGACAATCGGTATCGGGCTCTGCAATGGCACGCAGAGGAGGGATATTTAGGGGAGACAACAGAATGCTCTCTGGAGGGATATGACTTTGGCGGCCCTGGATTGCTGTGGGAGAACCTTACAGATCTTTTTATGTTTGGCGATGAGGGGGAACCTGACCTTGAGGACATGAGAGACTATAGAGAGTCTATGCTCAGTCTTGCAGGGGTCTCAGAGCTCAAACCTGATCTGGACCATTTGCTAAGGAAGGAACAGCATCTGGAAAGGGCATACAGGAAACTGCTAGAACAAGTTCAGCAGCATGCCAGAGAATCGGCAGTGGAAAATCCGGAGATTGCCGTCCCCAAACCTGAAGTGCTGACAACAGGGCAGAGCTCTGCTAACCTCTGCCCAGAAATGATAACATCTTCTGGGTTCCATGGACAGGAGATGGTGAACCTATATCCCCAGACATCAGTTGCAGAGACAGGGGACTTGATAGACTTTTCTGCTGAGGAAGAACAACCTGATGAGCCTCCAGCAGAAGAGCTGCTATCAGGGCCAAAGTTCACTGTGCTCTGCCCAGCACCAACAGTGGCTTCGGCCTTCTTGAGAGAAGAGGTAGTCGGCCTTTCTCCCACAACACTGACAGGGACATGTGATTTTCTGCCAGCAGCATCTATGGAGTTAAAACAAACTTCTCCAGCTGAAGATCTGGTAACTGAACAGAGGGTCCAAGACCTCTGTCCCACACTTTTACCAATTCCGGAGACTGGGGATTTATTAGATGTTTCTGTAGAGGAGGAACCACCTGGCAAACCCCCAGCAGAAGTGCTGGCAACCGGACAGAGGGTCCAAGACCTCTGCCCCACACCTGCAGCAATTGTGGAGGCCCAAGGTGAGGAGGTGGCAATCTATCGCGAGCTGCAGATCAGGATCCAAGGAGAGAATGCAATCATCACCTCACAACTGCAGCTTGATCTGGTGTCGGTTGATGGGGCTTCAGTCCCCGCCTGTATACCCCAGGGATGGTGGGCAGTCGGCCCAGATCCCCAACAGCAGGATGGAGTGAGCCCAGTCCCCCTGTCTTCTCTCCAGCGGCAGAAAGGATTCCAGGGAGAAGGGCCAGTCCGGGCCTCTCCCCAGCGGCAGATATGTTCTCTGAGAGAGGCAGAGGATGGCTGGGTGAGTAATACACTGTTTGGAATAATTTGTTTGGGGTACTGTGTGGGTACAGGCAGTAGAGGACTGGAACTACTGACTAACTTCGGAGTCCACCCGTCTGGGGTCTCCTCCTATGTTAGTCTCCTGCCGAAAGGGGAGAAATGTCACGGACCTGGCCGGAGCAGAGGCTGTTGGAGAGGACTGTGTGCGGGCCTGTTGCCCACAGATTATGGGCCCTAGCATTTGAGGTGAATGAGAAATCCAGTCTGAACTGTATTAATCGGACTCAGTCATGTATATATTGTATGGGGACTCCTTGCTGTGGATCTGTGTCCCTGAAGAGGGAGGGGGGGGTTCCTCCAGCAGCCCCCTGCTGATAAGACTGATTCATTCTGTTGGGACACATCATGTGAGGAGATGCTGGTGTCAACCTGTGTTTATGTTAATTGAATGAGCTAATGACATTGTCCTCCATACAATGTAGGAGACGGGACGACTCCTATTGGAGCTCATGTTAATTAGGTTAGCTTTGAGTCATCCTGGTGTATAAATGTGTGTGAGATCTCAAATAAAGAGTAGTTCTGATTTACTCCAAGACTGGTGTTGTCTAGTTCTTGGGGTTCCTATAGCCAGATCCATTGGACTCGTGTTCCAGAACTTAGGAAGCGGTATATGACGGAAGCACTCAAGCGGAGTGTGGGACGTTCCGTGACAATACCTAACATGTCACACTTTCAAATTGCACACGCTCGCGGAATGTTGACAAAGTACAATACTTCAAAATCTCTATCTTTAAAGGCGATGTTTAAAAATGTTTACAAGGTACCTGTTTAGAGTTACAGAGGACATCTAGCACTAGGATTATTGCTCTTGCTATAACATTTGCGACAATACCTCACATGGTGGTGCGAACACTGCTTACATTTGCATGCGCAACTTACATATGCATTTACTTCTGTGCGCGAGCACGGAGGGACGCCTTACTTTTTTTTATGACTTTTTTTTACTCTGTCCCTTTTATTTTTATTTTTGTATCACTTTTATTTCTATTACAATGAATGTAAACATCCCTTGTAATATAAATAAGGGATGATAGGTCCTCTTTATGGAGAGATCTGGAGTCTATAAGACTCCAAATCTCTCCTCTACCTTTGAAAGCATCAGATTAAAAAAAATAGTTTACTTCCACCCTAGACCGGAAGTGAAGTCATGACGTCACTCTGGTTCTCCTAGATCATAGAGGTGATCAGAGACGATTCGGTCTCTCTTCACCTCTATAGCCAGCCACACGAACTGTCTAATCATTTCCTGGGCTCGCTGGTAAGAACAGAAAGCCAGAGAAACAGTGACGAACGGCGGGAGGGCTTGGAGCGCTTTTATGAGAAAGAGAATCAACAGCTGAAAAAAATACCAGATTTATGGCTGATAGCTTCAGCCATAACCAGGGCCGGACTGGGTATGAAAACCAGCCCTGGAAAAAATGTCATACCAGCCCCATAGCATTATAATACCAGCCCAACAGCATAACGTCATTATTTTCTTGTTCATAAAATGGAAAACCATGCATTTTAAAGCACATTTAAAGAGTGCATTATATATAGATAAGACACATATAAAAGCACATAGGGCTATATATATATATATATATATATATATATATATATATATATATATATACACTGCTGTGCGTTCGCTGCTTACACAGTGCTGTGTTAGGAAATCAAATAAATCGCTTCCCTAACACTGACCTGCCTCTCAGCCAATCAGGTGCACTGGGTCTGGTTACCTGTCACCTGATTGGCTGCGACAAGCGCTGTGATCGGAGGGAGCGTGGAGCAACGCGCTGACCTGAGACAGGTAAGTGCCGGGCGGGGGGGACACTGGCAGGAATTGATGGGGCAAACTGGCAGCAATTGATGGGGTAAAACTGGCGGCAATTGATGGGGCAAACTGGCGGCAATTGATGGTTACATAGGCTGCGTTTGATGGCATAGTGGCTGCGTTTGATGGGCACAGTGGCAGCATTTAATAAGCACAGTGGTGGCGCTTGATGGGCACAGTGGCTGCGCTTGATGGCACAGTGGTTGTGTTTAATGGGCACAGTGGCTGCAATTGATGGGTACAGTGGCTGCGTTTGATGGCTCAGTGGCTGCGTTTGATGGGCACAGTGGCGGGAATTTATGGGGACAGTGGCTGCGTTTAATGGGCACAGTGGTGGCAATTTATGGGTACAGTTGCTGCGTTTGATGGGCACAGTGGCTGTGTTTGATGGGCACAGTGGTGGGAATTTATGGGCACAGTGGCTGCGTTTAATGGGCACAGTGGCTGCAATTTATGGGTACAGTGGCTGCGTTTAATGGGCACAGTGGTGGCAATTTATGGGTACAGTGGCTGCGTTTGATGGGCACAGTGACTGTGTTTGATGGGCACAGTGGTGGGAATTTATGGGCACAGTGGCTGTGTTTGAAGGGCACAGTGGTGGGAATTTACGGGCACAGTGGCTGCGTTTAATGGGCACAGTGGTGGCAATTTATGGGTACAGTGGCTGCGCTTGATGGCACAGTGGCTGTGTTTAATGGGCACAGTGGCTGCGTTTGATGGCTCAGTGGCTGCGTTTGATGGCTCAGTGGCTGCGTTTGATGGCTCAGTGGCTGCGTTTGATGGCTCAGTGGCTGCGTTTGATGGGCACAGTGGCGGGAATTTATGGGCACAGTGGCTGCGTTTAATGGGCACAGTGGTGGGAATTTATGGGTACAGTGGCTGCGTTTGATGGGCACAGTGGCTGTGTTTAATGGGCACAGTGGTGGCAATTTATGGGTACAGTGGCTGGGCTTGATGGCCCAGTGGCTGCGTTTAATGAGCACAGTGGTGGCAATTTATGGGTACAGTGGCTGCGCTTGATGGCACAGTGGCTGTGTTTAATGTGCACAGCGGCTGCAATTGATGGGTACAGTGGCTGCGTTTGATGGCATAGTGGCTGCGTTTGATGGGCACAGTGGTGGCAATTTATGGGTACAGTGGCTGGGCTTGATGGCACAGTGGCTGTGTTTAATGGGCACAGTGGCTGCAATTGATGGGTACAGTGGCTGCGTTTGATGGCTCAGTGGCTGCGTTTGATGGGCACAGTGGCGGGAATTTATGGGCACAGTGGCTGCATTTAATGGGCACAG